>CM053622.1:467463117-467492980 GCA_028646595.1 Phalanger gymnotis | reverse complement strand
GGCTGACTGGGGAACAGGGCAACCAGAATATATGCCATCTTGGAGTGGAGGGGGTAGAAATGGGGAGAAAATTTGTAATTCAAACTCCTGTGAAAAGCAACATATTAAATAAAAATTAAATTAAATTTAAAAAAAAAGAACTGAATCTGAATCAGAACTATCAGATCTAGAAGGTACTTCCAGAACCATCTACAACAGGTGGCAAATTCAGGGCCAGGGCGGCAAAACACATGAGTGTGGACCAAACCAAATCCAAACGTAATTGAGAGATGGTTAGCAAGTAAACAAAAATACACTATAGGTAATATTAATTTGTATTTTTTAAAGTCAACATGTACCTGCAAAGATATTTCTATTTGAGTTTGATGCCACTTATCTATGACATCCCCAATACAAGAGGATCCCAGAGAAGGAAGATAGCAAGGACAGATTCATAGAGGAGGTAGGACTAGAGATGGATCTTGAAAGATAGATAAATAGATAAGTAGGTAGGTAGATAGATCGATAGATAGATTGAATATGAATAAGTGGAGTAGAGAAAAGAGGTCACGAAGCAAAGACACAGAAACATAAGTGAGCAGGTTTTCTGGAGGACCACAAATGGACAGACTTCCCTAAGCAGAGTCTGGAAGCTGGTAATAAAGCATGTTGTTGCTGTTCTTACTGAATCGTTTCAGTTGTGTCTGACTCTATGACCCTACTTGGGGTTTTCTTGGCAAAGATACTGGACTGGTTTGCCATTTCCTTCTTCAGTTCACTTTTGAAACGAGGGCATGAAAGCAAACAGGGTTAAGTGACTTGTCTAGGGTCACACAGTAAGTGTCTGAAGCCAGGTTTGAATTCAGGTTTGCCTGGCGTCTGGACAAGTGTAAATCCAGGCTAGTAAGAGGATTAGATTTCAGGCAGAGGCAATAGGAAGTTATTGATGGTTATGAGCAGCAGAATGGTACGATGAAGTCCAGAGGAAGATAAGGAGGATGGGAAATGAAATGGGAAAACTAGGCCATGAAACCTGGTATGAGTAGGAAAAGATAATGGGGGAAATGGTCAAAAAATATAAATGAAAAGTTTTGAACAAAAAGGAAATGTAAAGTATCAACAACCATATTAAAAATGCTCTAAATCATTAAGTAAATGAGAAAATTAAAATAACTCTGAGATTTTATCACACATTCATCAGATTGACACAAGAGATGAGAAGGTCAAGTTCTAGAGTGGCTATGGGAAAACAGACAGGCTAATACATTGTTAGTGGAGCTACAAATTGATCTAGCTAGTCGGGGGAGTGGGATAGGAAATGGGAACTGTACTAGAACAATAACTAAGCTATATATAAACCAAGGTAGGTAGATGACAAAGCCCATAAGAAACCCAGAGCCACAGCACCAGACAGGGCCAGACCGGTGTCCAGGCAGGCCATGCTCGCTCAAGAGCCCAAAGATCCTGAGACCTAACCATGGCAGATTCTTAGATACTGTTTTTAGGATCAGAAAGGGCCAGCTTACAATATTCAATTGTACTTGAGGGAGCAGAGTAATGGAAGCACAAAACTCCAATCTGTATATGGAGGCTAGAGAGATAGATAGAAGAAAATGAAAAATAGAATAGAAAGATAAATATCCAAGGGGAAGGAATTTACCATCTGACATAACAAAGGTGTATGAGATGAAGAGTATGCAAACACAGAGGAAGGGGTGAAGGGATAGGCACACCATGAACCTCCCTTTGTTCTGAACTGGACAAAAGAAAGATAAACACACACACTTACTCACATAGTCTTATACAGACAAAGAGATTAATGTAGAATCCATTAAACCAAAAATGAAACAGGATGCAGGAAAGTAGGAATTATAAGGCAGGTTGGTGACAGAGCATCCCTAAAAGAAACAGACTCCAGTGTTGGAGAATCAAGCATAAAAGGTGACTCAAAGAAAGAATAAGAACCTGTGATTGGGATACAGCAAAAGGAAAAGAGAAGCAAAAGGACAGAAACAATGAAGTCTAGAACACTGGTCTTCTTTGTTTTTCACCCCTAGTGTGGACCTCTGAATGACAGGAGGAGAGGCTGCAGCTGGTGACTCTGCATTGCCCTCCCTATCTCACTTAAATTCAATTCACTTGGGAGTCAAGTCAACACCCTCATGGTGTCATTGGTTCCTTCAAGAATGAAGGACAAACAAGACCTCTCAGTTAAAGCAAACACTTGGTCAGAATTCAATGAAAATCAGCTTATCTTTATCTGAAGACAAAATCCATTATAAAGATACAAATAGCACGTAAATAAGGTTTAAGGGTAGGCAATGCCAAATCTGCAGACAACAATGACACAGAGAGGGGGAAGGAAATATAAAGGGGAATAAATTCACCTGGTCCCAATGCAGCAGCAAATTCTGTCCAGGCAGGTACTCCTTAAGCGGGTCAGTGAGTCAGATAAAGCTCCATCCAGTGACTCAGGGTTATATTCAGTATGGGCTAAAAGACATCTTTCCCTTACCAATCGCCATTGGCCATGGAGATTTCTCCTCCTGGGCCTCCAAATTTCCCTGGCTTCCTCCATCCCATGTAGCTTCTGCTTCTCATGATCACTCATTCTCTCCTTCCAGCTAGGAAAAACTATACTTCCTATCAGGTCTTCTGATGACAATGGGCCACATCAATATAAGCTCCAAATAGATCAAGGCCACTTTATAAACAAAATAAAGGAGAAAGAAAGGGAATGTCTTTCACAACTACAGATAAAGTACAGGAGATAGAGTATCACAGAAGATGAAATGGACAATCTTGATTACATAAAATGAAAAGTGTTTTACACAAACAGAACTAATTCAATTAACATGAAAAAGGAAATAGATAACTAAGAGAAAATGTTTGCAGACAGTGTCTCTGACCAAAGTCTTATAGTCAAGATATATAAAGAATTGGTTCAACTTTATAAGAACAAGAGCCATTCTCCAATAGATAAATGGTCAGAAGATAGGAAGAGGCTGTTCTCAAAGGAAGAAATTCGTTACCCAAAAAATAAACAGGAAAAAGTGGTCAAAATCATCAATAATTTGAGGAAAGCAAATCTAAGAAATTCTGAGGCTCCACTCCACATCCATCAAATTGGCAAAGATTACAAAGAAGGAATATAGACATTGTTGTAGGAGCTGTGAGAAACAAGAATATTAATGCACTGCTGGTGGAATTGTGAATTAGTCCAGCCATTCCAGAAAGCAATTTGGAACTATGCCCAAAATGTAACTAAAGTGGGTATACCCTTTGACCTTGTGATAGAATTAATAGACCTATACTTCAAAGTGATCAAAGATGCAGGAAAAACACGTGTGTGTGTGTGTGTGTGTGTGTGTGTGTGTGTGTGTGTGTGTAGAAGCTCTGTTATAGCAAAGAATGGGAAACTGTCATTGATTGGAGAGTATCTGAATGTAATGGAATATTATTGCACCTTTAAAAAGGGATGGAGAAGGGAATCTTTTAATATGAATGATATATTCATTTAATTGACATTAAAATATTTTCTCTAATTGTGTGCCCCAAATCTCAATATACTATGTCTTTGGTCTTGCCTACCTTTAATCTTGCTCTAGAAATAAGTCAGAGTTATTGATGTATATTGAATAAAAATGTGCCAAAAAGGATTAACTTAGACAAGTATAAATCAAAGTCAAGAAGTTAGGCAGCAGTAGCAAGACTTAGATCAAATTTAAAAAGCATTAATTTGTTTAAGTAAGAGGTAGCATCTTTGATGGATGGACTTGGAATTAGGATAGCCCCGGTTCAAATTCAACTTCAAATATTTAGCATATGTGTCACCCTGGACAAGCTATTTAACTTCCATCAATTAATCAACATTTATTAAGTGCCTTCAAAGGTCCCTCCAAACTCTAGACCTCTGATCCTATAAATAGCCTCCTGTACAATATGCAAGATAAGATATTAATAGCACAGAGAAGTAGGTGGAGACCTGATGGATCCACCTGTCAGTAAGTGGTCAGGGCAAAAAACAGTGAAATAGGCAAAGCCGGCTTTCAGTTCCCCCAGCTTTCCCTTTCTGTCTCCGTTTCATTGCCAAGGCGTTAAATGCTTTCATCCTACTCATATTATTTGTGAAAGGTAAGATGAGAAGAATGGGAAGAACACTGGACTTACAATTAGTAAATGCATCTGTCACTTATTAGCCATTTTATCTTGGGAAAATCACTTTGCCTTTCTGAGTCTCAGTTTCCTTAACCCACTTCACAGAGTTGCAGTGATGAGTGTGAGTCGCCGATGATGCTATTTCAGAAGAAAGGAATCTGATAGACTGAAATCCTGGTGACTAGTATGTTTCCCCTCCCAGAAATGTCTGCACTTTGAAAGCAGACTGCCGGTAGGAGTGTGTACACTTTGAAAGCAGATTGCCAGTAGGAGTGTCGGCTTTTCAAAAGTGCTTTGCAGAATGATACTTCATACAAATAAATGAACCAGTAGAAATTCAGTCATTGGTCTGTCCTGAGGCCATAGAGGGAAATGTATGAAGGCAAGGGGACTTTCTTCCTAATGTCTCACAAATAAAACCTTGCCAGTCTCCTCCATATCCAGGTTAGGCAGGCCCAGTTTGTAAAACTTGTTCTTATCTATGTCTCTGACAGATCTATCTAGAGGAATTTTCCTATATTTCCTTTTATGTACTATAATGACTAGATAGATAGATAGATAGATAGATAGATAAATAGATAGATAGACATAGATGGGTAAATATAGCTATAGATATGTCTATATCTTTCTATCTATATCTATATCAAATTTAGCTCTCCACATTTCCTAGATCTCCTCATTTAAAGAAAATAATGAGGGTGACCTAGGAGGACAGGAGCAGTTTAAAGTTGATGTAATTAATTCATTTTATGGAGATTTTCACATTTGGATTTCTCTTTTCAGTCAAATGTCTCAAATCTGAGATAGATTGTGCCTATCTAACATTTCAAGGATATGTGGCTCTCATAGTAAAAGAACAGTTCTCTCTTTAGAGCAAGCCTTAACGCAGGAAAACTAAAAATACCGGTCAGATGCAAAAGGAATACAAAATTGTTTGTTCCACATACTAAGAAATGATGAAGAGCAAGATCAGGAGAACCAAGAAAACATTGTATACAATGACAGCAATATTGTTTTAAGTAATTTTGACTGTAAATATATATATATGTATATATGATCATTTGTGTCTAATGAGAGCCATCTCTAGGGTGGGAGAGAGGGAAGAAGAAGAAAGAAATGTACATTAGAATTTCATTATATATCTGAAAGAAATAGCAAATTGCATATGATAGGTTTAGAGATGCATGTGCAATCATCTTTTTATTAGACTATGTTATGGAAATACTTGTTTAGTTCCCTAAATTAAAAACAAAATAAATTTTTGAAAAGAATTGTTAATGATAGCTAACATTTCTATGACATTTACTATGTGCCGGGCACTGTTATTACCTATATATTTATCTATATTATTATTATTATTTAATATTATCCATATTATTATCTCAATTGATCCTCACAGCAACCTTGGGAAGTAGGTGCTACTATTACCTTCATTTTAAGTGACTTGACCAGTATGATACAGCCAGTAAATATCTGAGGCTGGAGTTTAACTCAGGTCCTCTGGTCACCAGCAGCTCCATACACTGAACCACCCAGCTGCCCCTATATAAATATTACTATACACTCAAACCAGTGGAAACTTCCAGCTACCATGAAGCTAGAAATGCAGAAATCAACCAAATTCCTCATCCAAGAGAGAGAGCACTGACAGGAATCTCTATGTCCTATTTTATTTTAAAGAACATCCAGATAAACAGCATGAAGTTTATTTATCTTCCAGTAGCTGAGGTTGGGCTCCTCAGTTCATGATTACAGCACTGTGGTGACAGAAGGAAACAGTCGGAAAGCCAGAGAACTGGGCAGGCCTTGAGCTTTCTCTCTTACTCAGCTTTAAGCTTTCTTTCTTTATATGTGTATGTATATACATATATATATATATACACATATATGTGTGTGTGTGTATATATACGTATCTATAAATATATAAATATATATAGATATATCTATATCTCTCCATACATATACATACACATACACATATATACATATACACACATATATATGTATGTGTATGAATGTGTGTATACATGTATATGTATACATACATACATATATATATATGTGTGTGTGTATGTATATATACTTCTAAGACATCAGAAGCCACATGGTTGGCTTGAGCTTTGGTTGCTGCTGCTGCTGCTATTGCTGTTGTATTTTGGTCTAGTTTGACTGTTCCACATCTGTGACCATGACTGCAAGGAGTATTCAGCTTAAGTCTGGAAAGAGTCCATGCCACGCTGTGCAGTCTGGTGCAGGGGTATCTCATTTCAATACAGAGATTGAAGTATTAGAAAAAACTGAGCCCTGATCCCAGAGTCACTACTAATCTGCCAATTGGCTTCAGGCAAGGCGGTTGACTTCCAAATGCCTCACTTCCTCCTCTCGTAGACTAAGATAATTAAAATACCTACCTCATAGTGGGATGTTTGGGACTAACTAATTAATGATCTTCAGTCACCTTGCAAAATACCAAGTGAGTGCTGTGAAATGCTTATTATTAATGTTGCTAAGGAAGTTTTCTTTCATTGTAATTTTAAAAGCAAATGAATGTCTTTTGAATGAAGAAACATGTCTTGTCCTCCATAGAATGAGAAGTTAGCTTAGGTACTAGAAACAATAGTCATCATATACCTAGGGAAATATAAATACATGTATATATTTAATATAAAATAATAGAAACAAATTATAAATATAATTGATAAATATAATTAAAATAAAATAATGAAAATTAAAATAATGTAAAAGTATGAGGAAACATTGGCTGTGAAAATGATTTTTGAAGTGCAACGCCACTTCAAATAATTTCTCTATCATTTTTATTTTTCCTGTTTCCATTCTCATAACTTACTAAAGGTCTACTCCCAATGCTTCATCATTATATCAAGATGGATATGGCTATCCCAGCAAGTCTAGTAGGTTCTATTAAATCAGAAAGGCAGCTATGCAATGCAATGGATAGAGCATAGAACTTGGAACCAGGAAGACTTGAGTTCAAATTTTACCTCATTCATTTATTAGCCGTTTGACCACGGACAAGTAAAGTATCTTCTCTGTGTCTCAGTTTCCTTATCTATAAAATAGGGACCATAATAGGAACTACCTCACAGGGTTGTTGTATAAATCAAATAAGTTGACATATAAAGCTCTTGGGAAACCCTAAAGTGCTATAAAAATACCAGCTACTATTTAAACATGGATTTGATGAGAGAAAACTTCATTGAGTCAAAGAATCTCATACCTTTATGCAATCTCGGTAGTTTTCCAGTCCATCCCCTACATGATCAAGAATTCCCTTCCCAACATAACCCAATGAGTGGTCATCCAATCTTTGCTTGAAGATCTTTCCCTTCTCAGGGCTGCCCATTCTACTTCTGGTCAGTTCTAGGTTTAGATCTTCTGCAACTTTTGTTTTAATTTATTTTAATAAATTGTTTAATTTATTTTAATTTAATTAACTTTTATTTTAATTTTTAAAAACTTTAAGTTTTTTTTAATTAATTAGCATTTATTTTCTTTTCTTCCAGTCTGAAAAGAAGTTTAAAAAATATATATAACAAATGTTGATAGTCAAGCAAAACACATTCCTTTATAGGCCATGTTCAAAAATATATGTCTCATTCTGGACCCTGTGCATCATCTCTCTGTCAGGAGGTGAGGAGCATGGTTCATCTTTGGTCCTCTGGAATTGTGGTTGGTCATTGCATTGATCAGAGATTTTCCTTGCACCAAGATTTGCCTCTGTACAACTTTCACCCATTTCTCCTAGGTCTGTTTAGTGGGACCAAGAAAAACAAAATCTTCCGCAATAAGTCATTCAAACTCTTGAAAATGATTGTCACCTCCATAACCTTCATCATTTTTTTCAGAATAAATATCCTTATTTAACAGATATTTTTGTGGCATAATCTAGAGCCATGTGCAACTCATGTTACCCTGAACCAATTCAAGTAAATGCATATGTATACTTATATACACAAAATATGGGCCAATAAGTAATCTTCCCCCGAAGTAATGAAACCTTCTATTAAGCATTAAGGGGACTGGGAACTGCACAGGGAAAATGAGGGTCCATACCGACAATGTGCCAGGTCTTTTGCATATTAAAGTAGTCCCATGTAAATCAGTACCTGCTATATTGGGCAGATTGACCTATACTTCCCCTTTTCCTTTGACTCCTTCCATCATGACTTCACAAAATGATTGAAATCATTCTTGGACTATTCTGAAGGATTTATGATGAAAAATGCAATCCTCCTCCAAAGAAAGAACTGATAGAGTCTGAGTGGAAATTGAAGCAGAAATTTTTTTCACGTCGTTTTTCTTGCCTTTTTTGTAACATGGTTAGTATGGAAATATGTTTTGCATGATTTCACACATATAACGGAAATCACATTTCTTAACTTCTTAATGGGTGCAGGAGGGGTGGAAGGAAGGCAGAGAATTTGGAACTCAAAATAAAATAAAAAAATTAAAATAGATAAATAAAAAAGAATATAATCTCCTTGAGGATGGGGATTTTCTATCTTTCTTTTTGCTTTTATTTATATTTCCAGCTTAAAGCACAGTGTTAGACATGTAGTAAGAGCATAATAAATGCTTGTTGATTGACCCAAAAAAATCATTCTTGGGATAACAGAGGGGTAAAGTGGAAAGAGATTAGATCATTGGATGAGAGATTAATTGATTCTCTGAAGGGACCTGTGTTCAAATTCTGCCTTTGATGCTTACTACCTGTGTGATCTTGGGCAAATAATTTAACTTCCCAAGCAAAGACTCAGTTTCCTCATCCATGTCATGAGGATTAGTTGGTTTCTGGCATCTCTTCCAGCTCTATGTCCTATATTTTTTCTATCAAACATTTCTATTAAACATCAAACATTCTATCAAAATATAATTCCTGCTTCTGCATCTTACCCAGTCCTATATCTTCTTAGGACCTCAAGAAATGTTGAGTATCAAGTTCCAGTTTTCGGTCTCATTTGTCATCTTTTTTCGGATGTCACCAGTGCTTTTGTTATGAATCTAGAAGAATATACTGAGGGGGGAAATGGGATACTGCCATATCAGAGCCAGAGAGATTTAGAATGTAAACTGCTTCTAATTTTCTGAAATTGTACATTTTGACATTGGCCGTTTCAGGAAACCTTGTAAAAAGTGTTCTGGAAGCAACAGCAGCAATGTAAAGGCACACTAGAGTAGAAATAGCCTGAGGGGATGGCAAAGAAGAGAAGACGAATAGATAGAATGTCATCCCAGGGCCAAGCATATTGGGATATCATTCAATTTCAGTCGAGGATCCATTAGCACATCCTCTACAAAACTTAGGGACTGGGAGAAACCACACAGCAGGTTCATTCCATATCACAACCTATCTTTTAGCTGCATTTTCTTTAAATAGTCTCCTTAATCTTAATTAAATTACTTTAGAAGCAGCATGTATAAAGTACCACACGTTCCTTTTTTCAAGGAAGGGGAATTAGGTACACAGACATTGGGTGATTTATCTAATTAAATCAGCAACAGAAGGTGATATGCTTCTATTCACCTGTCGCTCAGGTCTTTCTATTTAAAGAAGGCAGTTGATTGTGATAGCTATTCATGTGTGTTCACATGCCTTAAAATACCAATATAAGAGCGACGTCTCTTTCTTAGCAGTACACTCTGAGAAATCATTCTTGATTTGCCACAACCTTGTTGTCTTTGACACCTATGGCTATTGGCCACTCTGCCTGCAGTCTATACCAAGCAAGATTTTGCTTTCTTAAAGCACCAGCCCTTCCTTAAGTGGGGCACACTGGCAGGCAGGTCTGTTTGTTACTGCTGCTTTCCCGGAAGTCTACAGTTATGTGGAAGTGATTGAAGTTATGCTTCAGGGTGTGCTTCAAGAATTTCTTCTACATATCCTGCCTGGGGTTGCCTCCCTTCTGCTTGCCACAGAAATGTGGATGACTACTGACTGCAGAGAAACATCTGTGTCTCCCATTCTCCACACACAACCAGCAGGACTGTTATATGAGCAGCACTTCTTACTAGAAGATTAATATTTCTAGGCATTTGAGGCTAGTAAGAGAAATCTTGTAAAGGAATTTGGGATAGGGATAGGAACTAGAATTGTGAGTTCATTGGTATAGGGAACTTCCAAGGGAGAAAACTCCCTTTACATACAGGTTAGCACACCTCTGCAACTTAATAGTCTTAAAAAGTTGCCTAGAGCCCTGGGAGGTTAACTGATTCATTCAAGATCACACAACCAGGATGCGTCAAAGACTAGACTACTTTGAGATCATCTTTCTATTCACGACATCAAGCTCCTTCTCAGAAAAGGGGGGGGGGTGGTATTTTGGTCCCTGTTGATTTGATGAAGTTTCATTTAATTAATAATTAGCATTAGTTGACAATATTCCAAAAGACATTAGTCCCTTAGTCTCAATTCATAATTGTCTAGCTTTGTTGTGTGATTGGGTTTAAACAAAGGAGGAAAGACAGCTTAAATCAATCAGCTAGGAAGAAGAAAAGGAAAAATCAAAACCAAACCCCCTCTTCTCTCTCTCTGTCTCTCTCTCTCTGTATCTCTCTCTCTCTCTCTCTCTCTCTCTCTCTCTCTCTCTCTCTTTCTCTCTTTTTCAACAAAAATTTTAATTACCCACTCTGTTCAAGTCACTAAGAAAGGTGCTGGGAATACAAATATAGACCTAGTATCTATTAACCAAATTTTACCATTTCATTTCTATTTCCATTTATACTTTTGCTGATTATCTGTCATGAATTAATTCATCAGGATTTGAATGTCTGGTTACTCTTTAGCTTTTGGGTGATTGTTGCAGAAGCAATTTGTGGAGAAGAAAAATAATTGAGAAATAATTCTCTACTATGTTATCCTCATTGTGAATGTTTAAGCTAAAAGAAAAAAGTAGGAATATACAAGTTTTATGCATGTCACAGGCATGATTTTTGCTCCTTGATTTTAGTGCATATGGTATATTATCTCCCTTTTTTCTTGTATCTTAATATAGTTCTCCCATTTAAAAACTCCTGTATGTACATTTATGGAACACCATGAGCTATGTCCATTTTTAATATTAATACTTCTGCTGAGAACTTGAAGGATGCCTGGAAGCTGTAATTTAGCTTATTTATAAACCATTTCTTATGACCTTTTCTCTTTTTAGTGACCTTTTTCATTATGTATTCACTTGAAATTTTGATATTTCAAACATGAACTCTCATACCCTTGTATCAAAATGATAATTAGTCTCTAAAGCCCTATATACGAGAAAGCCCTGTGCTGCTTAAGGGAACATTGTTTTTCATTAGACTCTCTGTTATGATTAATAAACAATAATAATACTGTTGCTATTTTGATAGGGAAATTAAGCACCCACATTTAAAATGTTTTGTTATCAGATTATCCCCCTTTGTTTAAACCCAGTCACACACAAATGAAGCTAGACCAGGATGCTAAAAAGAAAAAAAATGGTTATCGTCTTGACTTTCTCTTCCACTGTTAGTTGGATGTTTAAATAAAAAGATCCAAAGAGGGGGAAAAAACAATTGGTCACACCATATCTGATAAGTATATGTCTATGTAACAAGAAGAAACAGTGAGCCAGAACTCTAAATTATAGAAATTATAAAAGGCAATCCCAGTAAATTAGCAGAAAAAGCAATATATTGGTAATCCAAAGACTTGGGTTTAAACTGCAGGTCCACTTCTTGTTATCTATGTAACCATGTTACCTATGTAATGACTTCATGACTTGGATCTCAATTTCCTTATCTATAAAATGATAGGGATGGTACATATTAGATGACCTAATGATGCCTACTCTAACTGCCCTAATCCTTTAGACTTCTAAGTGGGACTTTAAAAATTATCCAGCCCAATCTCATCATTTTACAGATTTTTCCTCCCAATGTCACATAGCAGTAAGTGGCACAACTGGAATTTGAACTTGGGTCTTTTGGAACCCAATCTATTTCTCTTTTCTTTTTCTTTTCTTTTATGAGGCAATCGGAGTTAAGTGACTCGCCCAAGGTCACACAGCTAGTAAGTGTCTAAGGTTGTATTTGAACTCAGGTCCTCCTTACTCCAGGGCTGGTGATCTATTCACTGCACCACTTAGCTGCTCCTCAGTCTAGTTCTCTTTCAATTGTACCACATCACATGATCTAAATACTTTAAACTGTTAACTCTGTGCCAAAAAAATACCAGTCTTCTAATGTGGAAACAGTGGAAGAATTCAATTTGCCAAGTATTTATTAAACAGTTTTTACACAGATAGTATTGTCCTGAGCACTGGAAATACAAAGGTCCTTGTCAAAGACAATACACTTATTAGCGAGAGAGATGATCTTCACAGATAGGTCTAATGCAAGTTTGTGTGAGGGGGACAAAGGAGATATCCAAATCAAATGACTTTCATCTTGGGAAACCAGGAAAGGCTTCATGAAAAAGGTGTCAACCATATCAAGCCCTCAAGAAAGAACAGGATCCTAAAAGGCAGAGATGAAAAGGGAATACGTTTTAAGTATAGAGGATGGCCTACACAAATGTACAGAGGTGGCAAATGCCACAAGAGTTTCCAATTACAGCTGGTAGTTAAGTTTGACTAGAATGTGGTTGAAGTGAATTAATATAAAATCAGACTAGAAAAGTGAATTGGAGCCATACTTTGAGGGACCTTAAATGACAAGCTAAGAATCCGGTATTTTGTCCTATGAACAATAGGGAGCCACTGAAAGTTTTTGAGAAGGAGAACGACATTGTCAGATTCATGCCTTAAAAAATTGTTTTGTAAACTATGTGAGAGATGTCTTGGGGAGAGGAGGAACTGGAGGTGAAATTTCCAAATTGTTAAAATAATCCAAATGGGAGTTGATAATAGGACAGGCAGTAGCTGTGTGAGTGGAAAGAAGGGGAAGGGTGTGTGAGAGAGAAAGGTGGTAGAACCAATAGGCTAGTTGGCACAGTGGATAGAGTGCTGGGCCTGCACTTAGGAAGACTCATCTTTCTGAACTCAAATCTAACCTCAGATATTCACTAGTCGTGTGACCTTGGGCAAGTCACTTAACCCTGCTTACCTCAGTTTCCTCATCTGTAAAATGAGCTGAAGAAGGAAATGGTAAACCACTCCAGTATCTTTGCCAAGAAAACCCCAAAAGTGTCATAAAGAGTCAGACACAACTGAAAAATGACTAAACAAGTGCAACAGAATAAATAGAAATTATGAAAGGATTGGATATTGGGAATAGAAGAGAGAGAATGATCAAAATGACTCAGATGGATGGAACTCCAGTGACATTCACTGGATAGCTGGATAGATAACTGGATAGATGATAGCACCTCTCAATAGAAACAGAGAAATTGGGAGGATTGGCAAATTTAAGCAAAGAGATGAATTTGGTTTTAGACGTGTTGAGTTTGAGAAAGAAATGGAAATATGTAGAAGATAACTGAAGATACAGGACTACCTCTAGAAGGGTGATTTATAGTAGTAGATCTATAAATTTGTAAGCCACCTGAATGGAGGTGAAAATTGAACCCTTGGGAGAAGATAGAAGCACCAAGGGACAAAGTATAGAGAGAAAACAGCCATGAGTGACTCCCATACTTAGATGGCCGGAAATGGGGAATGAATAAACCAGCTGTTGAGATAGTAAAGGTGAAGTCAGAGTAGTAAGACGAGAACCAGAGGAGAACAAGACCATGAAAACCAGGAGGAAGAGATGGCCGACGAAGGCATATGCATCAGAGGAGTCAAGGAGAATGTGTTGAAAAAAAGGCCATCGTATTTCATAAACTAGAAGCTCATTTATAATGAATTACTTGTCCGCCTCATAGAATCATCAGGAACTCTGATGGAAAAAAATGGGCAATAACTTTTGAAAGTCAAAGTCTCTACTTTGCTCTTTCTTCCCTGTGGATTCCTATAGAATATCTTGATTTCTATTAATCTAATTGGCTAACAACTCGTTTTCTATCAGTTCATTATGCTAAGGAATATATACGGTCTTTTACTGTCAATAGCCAACTTATTTAAGACTATTTAAGACTTCTAAAGGAGCAGAAAGAATACCAATACTCCCCCTGTTGGAGACATATGAACAATCAAATAAATGAAGAATGAACATTATTTGTTATTCTAGTCATGTGGGTAATATACTCAGGGGTGGTCCAATACAAAACTTTGGAAAAGGGGAATGAATATTTAAATGTTTTAATCTAATAATGTTCTAAATATTACTGGATGCTTTTGTACTTTCGTTAAAATCTATTGTGAGATGAAGAATTTTTCACCCTATCCTGAGGAACAATCTGGGAAGAAATATAATAGGATGTCTTTTCAATAATGAACAAAGCAAAAAAAAAAAGAGGTTATTTAGGGAAGCAATTTTCTGCTAATAATTTATATTTTAAACTTAGTGTTTGTTTTTCTTTTATAAAATTAAACATAATTATCTTTGCTGCCTACCTGTCCCACAGGGAGGTTATAAGGATTAATGAGATGATGTCTCAGGAAAGCTTGGAGGCCTTTAGACGTGTTATCATTAGAGCTTTTAAATAAAGAAGTTGCTTATGTTAATCCATATTTATTTCCCGATACCAGACTAGCAATGCTGACATTGGCACTAGAAAGAGATTGGGGATGGCAGAGGGTAGAGGGGGGAGTAGAAGAAGAAAGAAGAGAGATAGAGAGGGGAGAGAAAAAATGCAGTGAGAATAAAAAGCAATTTCACATATTTACAATAAAGAAAATCATCCTTTCCTCTTTTCTTCTAAGAAAATCTCTTTCAACCATATATGAATATATCCTGGGTTTTTTTGAAAGCATTTTAACCTCAGCAGCAGGAATTATGGATTTTAATCAGCATCTTAAAATTCAATGATTTTCTTTAGAAAAACTTTATTTTGTCTATTATTCATTACATAATTTTAACAGAAAATGTACATTTTGTTGATATAATGATGTCTTATAAAAGGGAAGGGCAGGGCATGTGCATTATTGAAATGATTGTGATGTTTTCCTCGGTTTTAGAATGCCTACGTATCTATCCATAAAAGACAAAAGTCTGGGAAGAAGGCAAACCTTTTGAGCCACCAAGGAGACTAGAATTGACATCTAAAATTACTACACATGCTTATTCCCAAAATAACAGTGTATGCTATTAGAATATACACATGTGGAGAATGCTACATCTTATAATACATGCTGCTGCAGCTCATTTTTCATTTTAAACAACTTTTGTCTCATTGGGTTGGGTGAGGAGGGGGCACAGAAATGAGTCCAATGTATTCTAAATTTGTGTGGGTGTCCTCCTGGCTTGGTTACCAAAGAAACCATTATGTTATATACTATTCAAAACGGGCTTGACTAGTGCAACAAATACTTTTCCCCCTTCAAACCTGACTGCACTGCAGATTTATAGCAACCAATTAATGGCCAGAGAAAAAGAACTATTTCTGGGAATTCCATGGTCCCTATCATAGTTTTCAGTGCCTGTTTCTCTATTCCAAGCCAGCCAACCTGTGAGCAAGATGCCAGTAATTCCAGAATGAGTCCAGGATGCTATCTTCATGCACCACTGCACTGCTAACGTGACATGCTCTCTGCAAAAGTGAGAGGAGTTTGCAGACGTCGTGGAAAGCTGCCAAGATACTCTGACGCTAGAGTTGAGATCCTTCTCTATCCCTGCAGGTACTAAGGTGTTCTGAATCTTTCAATGTTTACTGCTGCCCTAGCACTGAACTGTGTCACAGGGTTGGTGGGAGCTACTAATTGGTACTAAGTCACAGGGTGACTCAGGTAGGTACCAGCTCCTGATCTCTGGGCCAATAGGTAACTGCAATCACGACCAACTCATTTTGCATGACCAGCAGGAAGACAGAATGTCATATCCAAAGAAAATTCTGAAGCCATCACATAGCTGGCTAAAATTTCTTCTCCTATAGCTCCATCAAATGATTACCTCACTTGTATATGACGGCTTCAAGGGGCCTGAAACCTGATACCTCCTAAGGCAGCCCTCACCATTTGGGGTTGGCTCTCCTGGGAAGTTTTTTCTTTACATTTATCAATAATCAACAAATATTTATTAAGCACCTATTATGTGCCAGGCACCATGCTAAGTGCTATCTCACACTGCCTTCCTGAAACCAATCACTACTGGTTTGACCCTCTGAGACCAAAGAAAACATTTCTCATTCCTCTTGCACAGGAAAGCCTTTTTAAATCCTTAAAGACCTCTCATCCTTCCACCCCCAAGTTTTCTCTTCTGCACACTAAATCATCTTGGTTCCTTAAATAAACCATGCTGTAGTATAGTTTTGGCAGCTAGGTGGTGCGGTGGATAGAGCACCAGGCCTGGAGTCAGGAACACCTGAGTTCAAGTCCAGCCTCAGACACTTACTAGCTATGTGAATCTGGGCAAGTCATTTAACTCTGTTTGCCTCAGTTTCCTCATCAACAAAACGAGCAGGAGAAGGAAATGGCAAACTACTCCAGTGTCTTTGCCAAAAAAACCTCAAATGGGGGTCATGAAGAGTCAGAAATGACTGAATCCTAATACTTCTGGTCATGATCCTCTAGACCGTGTCTAGCTTGCCCTCCCTGAAATTTGCTGCTCAGAGCACGATGTGGAGCAAACATGGTCTGACAAGACCAGATTATAGAAAGGACTGGGGATTTCATTGGTATAAGGGAGTCCTGATAAGAAATCTCTATACCAATGCTGAGTATCATCTGATTTCTAACTCCAGTGCTCCAGATGCTGTGCTTCTCAATATCACTTTTTTATCTGCTTTATTGAATTCACACTGAGGTTACCATTCACCAAATCTATATTTTTTCCAGAGGAACTGCCAGCAAAGCACTTCTTCCCCATCTTGTATTTCATAGAACTTTTTTTTAAACCTAAATATAGGACTTCCCCAAAGATAGTACGAGAAACTACCATATATTCTTCTGAATTAGAGATATTCTGAGTCTATAGAACCCTCCTGCTCTATCACTCTACTAATCCTGTTAAAAAGAAGAAATGAGGTTAGGCTGAAATGACCTATTCTTGATGAACACAAGGTGGTTATTAATGGTCGACACCTCCCTTCAGTACCCTGAAATGTATCCCATCATGCTCCCTATCTCTGGCCCCCGGATTTCTTTACACACGAATATCTTCTTAATATAAAAAACAGTCCTACTAGCCCATATCCTTTCATTATTCTTTCTTTGGAGTAAGGCATACTCTGCCAAAGCCATATTCATATCATGAATTCCATCCCACTAAATCTCAGTGATACCAAGAAAATAAAATACCCTTCCTTCAAGTAGGATTTCTGGTTATCCTTGTTTGATATCCATACTGGGTGCATTTGTACATAGGTATCTAAGGCCATCAGTTTTATTGATAGATTCTTTCTTGGAATTTTTGCTCTTCTTTAGTATTACGTGTCTTTATTGTTTTTATCCCTATCATGTAGCAGCTATTCACTACAGCACAGCAGCCAGGGAGCTAGGCAGCACAGCAAATGGAGGAAGACTTCAGTTTGAATATGGCCTCAGACACTTGGTAACTGTGTAACCCTGACAAAGAATCTCTCTCAGCTTCAGTTTTAAAATGGCAGTAATAGTAGCACCGACCTCTCAAGACTGTCCTGAGGGTCAGTGAGAGAAGTGTGTAAAGGGCTATATAAATGCAAGTTGGTATTGCTGGCATCACACTATTTAACTTAGTAGATACACACAGAAAACTTTCTACCTTCTTGGTCAGACCCACAGGACTCTAGGCAAAAACATTTTTGCCAACTCTGGCATCATTTCTATATTTTAAGCCACAGTACAGAAATGCCAATACTGTTTTCAGGAATCATCTTTTCAACTAGCTATTGCCTTCCCAAATCAGCCTTCCCAAATCTTCTCAAGTCCCTGAATTCAATGGGCAGCAGTAATGAAAATGCCACTTATGCCTCTAAGGTCTTCATTATCTTCATTATACTTTAATAATCCTTAGCAAGGTGTCCTTGGTCCTCTATCACATTCTCATTCTCTCTCTCTCTCTCTCTCTCTCTCTCTCTCTCTCTCTCTCTCTCTCTCTCTCTCTCTCTCTCTTTCTCTCTCTGTTTCCAGCTCTGTCTCTCTCTGTCTCTCTCTCCCCTCTGTGCGTGTATGTGTGTGTGTCTATCTTTCTGTGTGTCTCTCTTTCTATATGTCTCTCTCATTTTGCACTGAAGCCCTTCTTTCATTTTCCCATGAATACTCCATTCTCTCCAATAACATAGAGAATGGATGGTGAGAGATATTCCTCTAGCCTCTTTTACATCTCTTCTAGAAGGAAGAAAACCCTGCACTTTATGAGCAGTTAGATAGTAGATAGTAGATGATAGACAGTAGATAGTGGTTACTTGGCCATGGTATGTTCTACTTGGTACTTGACCATCAGGTGTCCCATACAGGTCACTGTAAAATTTCCCTTTCCCACCGTACTTTCTGGAAGTGATATCAGTTTTTACAATTCTTGTCAGTAGCTCTTATGGCCAACTGTCCTTGGTGAACTTCTGCTACAAAAGGGCAGCTTGAGTAGTATCCACCGAAGAATACCATATTGCTTCCCCCTTTCCAGTCCAGGACACAAAATCCCTTAGAACTGAGCTGCTGAAGATACTACTGAAGTCACAAAATTCTCCTTTACTTCCCTCTGTTCCCATTTTCTCTTCATATCTTCTGTGCAGAGTCTAAGTCAAGAGCAGAGATATTAGGTTCTCATGCAAGCTCCCAAGTCTATCTGTTTTGGCCTATTACAGAAAAAGGACTAGGCATAATGACTTGAAGGTTTTTAGTCAGTTGGTCTTAGTTGGCCCATAGTTCCAATTTCCCCTGTCCAAGAAACTAAGTGGCACAATAGAATTCTGTTGTCACATAGATGTTCAGCTAGGAAAATGTCAGCCATTGTCAATCAGAGAACCATTCCCTGGTAAGTTCCTTATCCATGAAAGTGTCATCACTTGAGTCCTCAGTTTGACTGTTTCAATAACTTCCCCTCCAAACATCTAATGCAATTTAATGTTAATAAATGTAAAACCCAGGTTTCATTTATCTTAAATATCTTTTTCCCCGTTTATTACATAGTAGTGGGATCTTGACATAACATCAGGAATCCCACGGATACTGTGACTGATTTAGAGTCTTTACAAGTATTTGGCAAATGTCTTTCTTGTCAAAGTGGGAGGAAAATTAAAGGTAAAGCAGGAAAATATAAAGATAGCATAAATCCAGTATTAGGGAGAATTCTGTAACAGTAAAATCAATAAAGAGGCTGGGCAGGTGGGGGTTATAGAGGAGCTCTTTGGAGGCTATCTCATCTGAATTTTCTGAAAATAACATAAAATCTCAGATTCATAAAAGAAGTGGGAGTTCAGGCAAATACTAGGCAAGTTTCTTAATGCATAACTTTTTCACTGCTCACCCCCATATTCTTCTATAATCTGCAGGTTATATAGCACCTTTCTTAACTTACAGACAATACTGACTCTTCCACTCTTCTACTGTCTCTGGAGAGGAGTGATAGGAGATGGGGAGTGTTTGAAGTCAATAGCAGGAAAACATGGGCATCCATGTTTATTCAGAAAGGATTTGCAGAGAGCAAGGTCAGGAAGGTTCTCTTACTACTCACAACGAAGCATAAAGAGCATTTATCAAAGTAAGACGATCTGTACTTGGATCTTGGTTCTGTTACTTACTACCCAGATGACTTTAGGCAAGTCACATAACTGCTGGGACTCAGTTTCCTCATTTATAAAGCAGAGATAGGTCTAAATGATGAGTGAGCCTTCAGGGTCTAAAAATCCTGTAGTCCTGATCAAGAACATATATTTTTAGGCCTCATGCATCCAATCCAACAGAGTGCCCCAATTGCACAGTACCAAAGTGGGACATGGCCTCAAGGCCTTCTCACTCACTGAAGTTGTACAGCTTCCTTCGGAATTACCGAAGCATCTTTTCTTTATTCTTGCTCGGGAACAGGAAAGCATCATGACTGCAAGCAGAGACTGGATGCCTCCGAGTTCTATCCAAGTACTTGGAGAATAGCTGACACCCTCCCACACTTGAAAGGTGTCAGGTTAACAGGCAGAGCTCTCACAACTTCATTAAGCAGACACATGCCACAAAGGAGTGATTCAAGTCCATTATTTTATTAATTATCCCCATCCTGCTGTGAGGTAAGAAGTCACAGGCTTTATTTCATAGCTAGAGGATTCAGAGGGATATGGCAAAAATCAAAGAGCTGTTGCATGTCCCTACAAAGGTGGGAAAGGAAACAAAGCTAGAACTAATCTCCTAGGCCTCAGTTCCCATCTAGCATCCTGGTTATTCATTCATTCATGCGCCCATCCATCCATCCATTCATTCAACAAATATTTATTGAGCACCTATGGTGTGCAAATCACTGGACATGGACTCATTTTGCAAACTGAGAACCTAGTATGATGATTGCTTTGAATGTCATGTGTGCAATCCTTTACACACATCACAAATATCTGAAGTCAGTTGTGGACTCTAGGATTATATATGCTCAGAGTTGGGAGAGAATTCAGAGGTCACTCAGTCCAACCTATATTTATATAAGTATATGCCCCTATCTGTGACATCCTGAATCACCTTTCTTTTTCTTTTCCTTTCTTTTCTTTTTTTTCTCTTCCTTCCTTCTTTTCTTTCTTTCCTCCTTTCTTCCTTCCTTCCTTTCTTTCTTTCCTTCTTCCTTCCTTCCTTCCTCCTTTTTTCTTTCCTCCTTCCTTCCTTTTCTTTCTTTCTTCCTCTTTCTTTCTTCCTTTCTTTCTTCTTCTAATTCTCTCTATCTCACTTAGGCTAGAAGTGCAGTAGCTACTCACAGGCCTGATCCTACTGCTAATCAGTAGAGAAGCTTTGACCTTTTCTGTTTCTGACCTAAAGTGGTTTGACCTGACTTAGGCAATCTACCCACTCCTCCTCTCCCCCATCCTCCACTGAACTCACCATGTTGGTGCCAGACTGAGTATAAACACTTGATCACCTTTAGCCCTGTGACAGTTTAAAACTCCCAAACTCAAGAGATCCACCAACCTCAGGCTCCCCAGTAGCAAGGATTACAGGTGTGTTCCACCATGCCTGGCTGGCCACCCTCTTCAAAGACCATAAGTGAAGGAGCCCACTACTTTACTACCTTGGCAACTAATTCCATATTTGGATTGTTCTAATAGATAGAAAATTATCAGCTCTCCTTGTGTGACTAAGTTCCTCCTAACTGGTCAGAATCAGGTCCAGAATTTCAGGTTTTCTGCCCCAGCAGCTGCCTCCACCTTTTGAAATGTTCCTTGTAATAGCAAGTCTTAGGTTTCATTATCTTTAATTCAGCACTTGTAAGAAGTGCCAAACTGACAGAGACTCAGTCTAAGTATTGAAAACATATGTCAAGAATAGGCATGTCAGAAGTAACCAAAAAGAAGAATCCACTCAAGTTCCTTCATATAATTCACCCTTTGAGATTCAGTGTCTCTTTGAAGAAATGCCCTCCAGATAGGAAAGGATAAGGCCTTTCTCCCCTTCATCTGGAGACCTCTACTAAAAATGTTAAGAAAAGAACGAATTAGTGCCAGGCACAGGAAAGAGGGAAAAGCACACTTCTCATAAAATGTTCCTGTTGACAAGAGTAGTGGAGACATTACAGGATGAAAAGAACACTGAATTTGGGTTCGGAAGACCTGAATTTGAGTGTTGGTTCCATCACTAGCTATTTGTATGGATCTGAGAATGTCACTTACCTTCAGTTACCTCTGTAGCACCAGTAAGATGAAAATTTCACACATGGCAGTTTACTATCTATAAAATGAAAGAAATGATAAATGTTCTAGTGACTGTGAGAATCAGATATATATGTGTGTGTGTATATATATATATATATATACATATGAAAGTTCTGTGTCAAGTATTCTGCAAATTTAAGATATCATTAATACAATGAAGAATAAGCTAAAAATAACAGAGGGTAATGTGTTCTGAGGGGAGGAGAAAAAGAGAGAGAAATAGAAAGAGGAGGAGAGAAAGGAGGAGAGATAAAAAGGGGAAGGGAGAGAGAGAGAAGAGAAAGTCTGAGAGAGAGAACAAAAAAGTAAATGCAGGGTCACTTTATTGGTGTGAATGTGTATTAATCTCTGTACAAGTATAGGTACGATAGATAGACTATATAGGATTATCATATATATTATATGAAATATATGGTTATATATGGGGGATATATATATATGTAACAAGACGAATAGCTGAATAGTAAGATACATATATACAGACATGTAAATATCTATTCCAAATATATCCATCTATATTTAAATATATTTATCTATTCTAAATATATATCTATATGTAGATATGTGAACATCTACATATAGAGTTCTTTCTATTCACTTATTTGACTAATAAGATATAGGTAGATAGACAGACAGATATGAAAATAGATGATATAGATATAGATATAGATATAGATATAGATATAGATATAGATATAGATATAGATATAGATATAGATATAGATATAGATATAGATATGGGTATGGGTATGGGTATGGGTATGGGTATGGGTATGGGTATGGGTATGGGTATGGGTATGGGTATGGGTATGGGTATGGGTATGGGTATGGATATGGATATGGATATGGATATGGATATGGATATGGATATAGATATAGATATAGATATAGATATAGATATAGATATAGATATAGATATAGATATAGATATAGATATAGATATAGATATAGATATAGATATATCTTACTATTCGGCCATCTTCCTTATTTTATCCTGCTTGGAGTTTATACATGGGTAACTGTTTCATTTGTATATTATTAGAACTGGAAGGGATCTTTGAATTCATCTAGTCCAATTCCTACACTTTATATATCAATGATAAGCAGTTAGTAAGTGCCTACTGCATGCCAGGTACTGTCCCAGGCATTAAGATACAAATACAACAAAAAAGAAAATAAATTATTCCTGTTCTCAAGAATCTTACAGTCTACTGAAGAAAACTAAGGTCTCCTTTGCCACACATGGAATAGCCAAACTGTATTCAATGTGGCAGAAAGCAAACATAGTCTAAGATCAAACCCCTATCCAGCACAGACTCTATTTGCAATGCAGGCAAAATAATAGACTAAATAATATTTAATTGTATCATATCAACAAAATTTATATTTGAGTACCTATGGATTAGAATAATACCTGCTTTACAGTAGGCACTTAATGTTTGTTGAATTTAATTGAATTTACTAACCAGAAAATTTATGCAACATAATCTTTCTTGATGCCTCATAAATCAATGGAAAACAATTCTCCACAGGGAAAAAAGGGAAAAAAATCTGTGGTAGGAGGTAGGGAGGGGAAAAGTATAAAGAAATCATGCTCTACAGACATTGGAGGGAAGGCTACCTTGAGCTGCTATACAGCACGGTTCCTGACCTTCTTGGCTGTCACTGGACAGGACTCCATTTCTATCATTTGTAGCCAAATTCATCAACTCCTTCATCTACTGGTGACTTCTGTTCCACTTGCCAGCTACCAGATACTTCAGGGCTGTTTCTGCTGTTTCAACAGTTGATTCATCCCAAAGTCACCTCTCAGCACTCAATCACCAACACTTTGCTTTTCTAGAAGGTGTTCTATGCCAATACCATTCATTCACCAACTTGAATGAGGCAGCTAACCTTGAGTTTCTTTGTTTTTAATTCAAATTTTATTTTAAAATTCTACCCCTCCTTCCACCCAATGAAAGTCAAGAAAAAAGAACTCATCGCAAATATCCTGCATGAATCATGTCAAAGAACCAGAAGCACAAGAACATGAACAAGAAGAAAATGTGCTTCGAGCTGCCAAGTCCATCTACTCTGTCTCTCTCTCTTTGAAGATGTAAAACATGTTTCATCATGAGCCTTTTGGAATTGCGATTTGTCATTTTGTTGATAAGAGTTATTAAGTCTTTCGAAGCTGATAATCTTTATAAAGTTATAGAAATTATTCTCCTGGTTCTGTTCACTCCATTGTACCAGTTCATAAAAATCTTCCCTCGTTTCTCTGAAGCTATCCCCTTTATTATCAAAATAATATTCCATTCCATTCATATATCATAAATTGTTTAGCCATTCCCCAATTGATGGGCATCTTCTCAGTTTTTCAGTCTACGAATATTTTTGTGCATATGAATCCTTTTCCTTTCTATTTGATCTTTTTAAAATACAGGCCTAATATCAGTAAATCTGGGCCAAAAGTTAAATATGCATAATTTAATAGCTTCTGGGACATAGTTCCAAATTGCTTTGCAGAATAGTTGGACCAGTTCACAACTTCACCAACAATGAATTAAAGTATCTTTTCCCACAGTCCATTAATATTTGTCATTTTGCTTTTGTCAACTTTGCCAATCTGATGGGTGTGAGGTAGTACCTTAGAGCTGTTTCAATTTTCATTTCTGTAACTATTGGTGATTTAGAGTATTTTTAAAGTTAATTAATTTTTTTTTAGTTTACAACACTCAATTTCACAAGTTTTTGAGTTCCAAATTTTCTCCCCCCACTTTTCATTCCCTCTCCCTACAAAAGTGGTATGTGATCTAATATAGATTCTACGTATACCTTCACATTAAACTTATTTTCCCAATAATCAAGTTGTAAAAAAGAATTATAACCATGGAATGAACCATGAGAAAAATGAAACAAAACCAAAAATAAAATATTTTTTTTAAAAAAAAGAGACAGCAAATAGTTTGCTTCAATCTGCATTCAGACTCCATAATTCTTTCTCTGGATGTGGATAGCCTTTTCCATCATGAGTCTTTTGGAGCTATCTTAGAACCTCACCTTGTTGAGAAGAGCCAAGTCTATCAAAGTCAGTCATCACAGAAGCAATGTGTCTGTGGCTGTGTACAATGTTCTCCTAGTTCTGTGGAGCATTTTTTTTCTTTAATTTATTTAATATTTTTTTAGTTTTCAGCATTGATTTTCACAAGAGTTTGAATTACAAATTTTCTCCCCATTTCTACACTCTCCCCCCCACTCCAAGACAGCATATATTCTGGTTGACCTGTTCCCCAGTCATCTGTAGGGCATTTTTTTCAAGTGAGTATTGATAGCTTTGTTTTCTTCCTCTTCCTTCTTTGGCCAATATCAATTGAGGAAATGGCTCTCATTCTTATAAAGTTGACTCATTTCCCTATATATTATAAATGAGAAGAGAGCCAAGATGGAAGAATAGAGGCAGCAATCCAAACTCTCCCAACGTTCCCTTCTAAACAACTTTAAAATAATGCATCAAATCAAATTTTGGAGCAGCATAGCCAACAAAAGGTCAGAATAAGAAAATTTTCTAGCCAAGAGAATTTAGGAAGTCAGAAGGAGAGATCTGTGACATTAGGGTAGGGGCTGGACCAGAGCACATGCAACAGCAATACCAGTGGTAGATGGGTATTGATGGCGGTGGCCACACTAGCAGCAGCAGCAACTTCAGGAGGTCTCAATCTAGAGATAGCAAGGGGATCAGGCACCTGGTCAAAAAGAAATTAAAGACTCCTGCTGGCAGTGGATACAGAACAGGGTATTGTTTGGCAACTTCATTACCCATACATAGTTCCAGGTCACAGTTCCAGGACAAAGAGAAACACTAGAACTTGAAGCTGCAAGGGAGCAGGGCCTTTCCTGAGTAAAGACCAGAGGACAGACCAGGAGAGCAGTGACCATACCACTCCCTAGATCACATCACTTTTGAAGCATTGAAAACTTATCGATCCCAAGAACTAGCCATGAAAACAGCAAGGCAAAAAAGCCTGAAGCTTGAGACAGTGGTTCCCCACCCCCCCCCCATAAGAAGAGCCCAACTTTAACATAAAGTTTGAAGTCAATAAATAGGCTGGAAGAATGAGGAAACAACAAAATAAAAGAACCTGACCATAAAAAGCTGCTACAGTGGCAGGACACCTAGGTGGCATAGAAGATGAGAGGGCTGGACCTGGAGATAGAGAGACTCGTCTTCCAAAGTTCAAATCTGACCTCAGACACTTACTAGCTGTGTGACACTGGATAAGTCATTTACCATATTTCCCCATGCGTAAGACACACCTTAATTTGGGGGCCCAAAATTCAAAAAAAAAATGTATTACATAAAATTATTGAACTCGAGTTTTGTTCGTCTACTCATAGCTTTCGGGCATCTTTTGGGCAAGTCTGGTGCATGTACACATGCTTAGTCCATCCCTTTCATGAACTTGAAGCACCAATTGTGTCTTCCTTTGAAATCATTAACTTCTTTTTCTTCAGCAATTCTTCTTGCCTCATGCTGAACCATCTTTGTGGACACAGGAATTCCAATGGCCCTTTGCTCTTCAATCCATATCTTAAATTCCCTCTTTAAATCAGGCCATTTTGCTGACTTGCCTCTCATGGCCTTCTTCTGCCATAGTGTTTTCAGTAGGGTTTCTTCTTCCCGTAGCCAGTCTCATATTGTTTTCTCAGTTGGAGGAGGACCAAACGTACATTCAGCAGCATGATTTCCATTCACTTTTGCAAACTGGATCACTTTTAACTTGAATTCGGCACTGTACAAAAATCTTTTCTGAGCCATTTCTGGGCAGAACATGGCAAAACGTAACCTAATATACCGGTAACAAATGTGAAACAATGAGCACAAAGACAAGCATGAAAAAGCAGAAAATGCAAGTAAAAAAATCTACAATCACTGTATAAGATGCACTGAGTTTTTAGACCCCAAATTTTTTGAAAAGAAGTGCATCTTATACATGGGGAAATACGGTAACCCTATTTGCCTCAGTTTCCTCATCTGTAAAACAAGCTAGAGAAGAAAATTGAAAATCACTCCAGTATCTTTGCCAAGAAAATACCAAATGGGGTCACAAAAAGTCAGACACAACTGAAATGCCTGAACAACAATATGGTGACAGGGAAGATCAAGACATAAACTCAGAAGAAGACAACAATGTGAAAATAGGTACAAGCAAAGCCTTAAAGAAAAAATGCAAATTAGATACAAGCCCAACAAGTATTCTTAGAAATCCTAAAGAAAGAGAAGAAAATCTTTTTTTTTTTTGCATGGGGAGGGCAGGGCAATTGGGGTTAACTGACTTGCCCAAGGTCACACAGCTAGTAAGTTGTCAAGTGTCTGAGGCCAGATTTGATCTCAGGTCCTCTTGACTCCAGGGCCAATGCTCTACTCACTGTGCCACCTATCTGCCCCAGAGAAGAAAATCTTAAACCAAATAAGAGTGATAGAGGAAAAATTGGGAAACAAAATGGGAGTGATACAGAAAAAAAGTTTAAAAAGAGAATTAATAGCTTAGCAAAAAGAGGCATGAAAATATGCTGAAGAAAATAACACCTTAAAACACAAAATGGGCCAAAGGGTAAAAGAGGCCAAAAAAATATTTAACTGAAGTAAACTACTTAAAAAGCAGAATTAGCCAAATGGAAAAAGAGGTATAAAAGCTCACTGAAGAAATAATTCCTTAAAAATTAGAATTGGAAGACTTCCAGTGCCAAGATGATGGAGTGGTGAGCTTTCCCAAATCCCCCTCCAAACAAACTTTAATAATACCTCAGAACAAATGTTGGAGGGGTGAAGCAGCCTACCAGCCCAGCACAGCTTGAAGGGTCAGCAGAAAAAGTCTGTTCTCACTGAAGTAGGAGGAGAGTGTGATTGCACAAGCAAGCCAAGAGCAGACCACACTGAAGGAGGCCAGCAGTGAGGTCCCACCCTCAGTGCAGACCACCATCAAAGCCCCAAGCTCTGAGGCAAGCAGCAGCCAGTGAAGGCTAGAAGTGAGACCTTACCTCCTGAGCAAAATACCCCTGGGACAGGCCTGCAGCAAGGCCCAACCCCCAGTGCAAACAAACAAGGAGGTCCTACCCTAGGGAGGCCAGCATCAAAGCCTTTCCCCCAGTACCAGCCAGAAGAGAGGCCCTCCCTCTACTGTTAGCCAGCATCTAGGCCCCAAAGACCAATGCAAGCTAGCAGCAAAGCCCCAAACTCTGGCACAAAAAGCTTGGAACCTTGCCCACTCTACTCCGGGAGCAGAGCCCAACTTTTATATGAAGAAAAAACACACAAAAAAGGCAGAAAACTGAGCAAAAATAAAAACAAAAAATAATCTGACCATAGAAGTTACTATGGTGACAGGGAGCATCAAGATGCAAACTTAGAAGAGGACAACAATGTCAAAATTGCTACATGTGAAGTCTCAAAGAAAAATGAGAATTGGTATCAAATCCAAAAAAGAATTCCTAGAAGAGCTCAAAAAAAAAAATTTTTAAAAAGCAAATAAGAGAAGTAGAAGAAAAAATGGGGAAAGAAATGAGAATAATTCAAGAGAATCACAAGCATAAAAAAAAACATAAAAAGATATACAATTCCTTAAAAAGTAGAACTGGCCAAATAGAAAGGGAGATACAAAAGCTCACTGAAGAAAATAATTCCTTAACAATTAGAATGGGGCAAGTGTAGCTAATGACTCCATGAGACATCAAGAAATGATAATACAAAATCAAAAGAATTGTAGAAGAAAATGTGGGGGGTGGAGCTAAGATAGCAGCTGGAAAGCAGGGACTAGTGTGAGCTCCCTGCCAAGTACCTCCAAAAACCTATAAAAAATGGCTCTAAACCAATTCTAGAACTGCAGAACTCACAAAATAGCAGAGGGAAGCAGGGCTCCAGCCCAGGACAGCCTGGATGGTCTCTGGGTAAGGTCTATCCCACACGGAGCTGGGAGTGGAGCAGAGCAGAGCCCAGTGTGGGCGGCACAGACCAACCAAACCAAGAGCTGGGCCAAGCATGCCCTAGCACCCTGAATCAGTGAGCTGTGGCAGTTACCAGACTTCTCAACCCACAAACACTAAAGACAACAGAGAAGGTTAGTGGCAAAAGCTGAGGGGAGTGGAAGGAGTTTGCAGTTCAGCCACCACCCTGGGGGCAGTGGAGATGGGGAAGGTACAGAACTACAGCTGCAGTTGTTTCTAGCCCCAGGCCACCTGGTGGGAGGAATTAAGTGGCAGATCAGAGCAGGAGTGAAGAGCCTGGTGAACATCTAAGTCCAGTCCAGGTTGGGGTTCTTGGGGAAGTAGGAGCGCTGGTGTGGCAGAGCTGGCTGTAATAGCTCTGAAATCAACAAGGTATCTGCCCAAGCTTGGAGCATAGAACTCCTTACTCTACAAGCAGTCATACCTCGCTGAAAAACTCAAAGGTCAAGGAAGGTGGCTGGGAAAATGGCCAGGCAGTGAAAACACACCCAGATTCAGTTTCAGACAATGGAATCCTTCTTTGGTGACAAAGAAGACCAAAACATACAGCCAGAAGAAGTCAACAAAGTCAAAGAGCCTACAACAAAAGCCTCCAAGAAAAACATGAACTGGTCTCAGGCCATGGAAGAGCTCAAAAAGGATTTGGAAAAGCAAGTTAGAGAAATAGAGGAAAAATTGAGAAGAGAAATGAGAAGGATACAACAAAACCATGAAAAACAAGTCAATGACTTGCTAAAGGAGACCCAAAAAAATGCTGAAAAATATACTGAAGAAAACAACACCTTAAAAAATAGACTAAGTCAAATGGCAAAAGAGCTCCAAAAAGCCAATGAGGAGAAGAATGCCTTGAAAGGCAGAATTAGCCAAATGGAAAAGTAGGTCCAAAAGACCACTAAAGAAAATACT
>CM053622.1:467437153-467462617 GCA_028646595.1 Phalanger gymnotis | reverse complement strand
AAAATATAGTTAGTCTTTCACAACATGAGTATTGTGGAAGGGTTATACATAATGATATGCATGCGGCCTATGTTGAATTGCTTTACTTCTTAGGGAGGGTGGGTGGGAAGGGAAGAGGGGAGAGAATTTGGAGCTCAAAGTTTTTAAAAACAGATGTTCAAAAACAAAAAAAAAGTTTTTGCATGCAACTAGAAAATAAGATACACAGGCAATGGGGTGCAGAAATTTATCTTGCCCTACAAAAAAGGAAGGGAAAAGGGGGTGGGAGGGGAGTGGGGTGACAGAAGGGAGGGCTGACTGGAGAACAGGGCAACCAGAATATATGCCATCTTGAGTGGGGGGCAGGGTAGAAACGGGGAGAAAATTTGTAATTCGAACTCTTGTGAAAATCAATGCTCAAAACTAAATATATTAAATAAATTAAATTTAAAAAAAAAAGAAAATGTGAAATTTCTTATTGGAAAAACAGCTGACCTGAAAAATAGATCCAAGATAATCCCAAAAGACTCATGATGAAAAATGCTAAATACCTCCAGAGAAAGAAATGATGGCATCTGAATACGGACCAAACCATACTATCTTTCTTTCTTTCTCTTTTTCTTTCCTTTCTTTTCACTTCTTTTCTTTCTTTCATTCTTTCTCTCTTACTTTCTATTTGAGTTTTCTTCCATGGAATGACTAATATAGAAATGTTTTACATGATTGCACATGTATAACCTATATCAGATTGCTTAACATCCCAGGGAAGCAGAAAAGAAATGATAGAATTTAGAACTCAAAACTTAAAAAAAAAATGAAACAAATGCTCAAAATTGTTTTTATATGTAATTAGGGGGAAAATAAAATATTTTTTTTTACAGAAGAAGGAAATGTCAAACCACTTCAGTGTCTTTGCCCCAAATGGGGTCACAAAGAGTTGGACATGAACAACAACAAAAGGGATGTGATGTATTGCCTTTCCAGGATAAATATGTTAATACCCAAAATAAGTAAGAAAATAGCTTTGGCTTAATAAAACATGCTAAAATGTAAAAACATAAAATAAAAATAAATGTAAAAAAACCCACTTCCCTGAGTCTCAAAGGATTAGACACTCCAGGGGACTGACTTCTGGGCACCCATATATAGCACCTTATATTTGAAGGAAGATTGGACTTGGAGGTAGGAGACCTAAGTATGAATGCCAATTGTGCTATTTCCTACCTGTGTGACTCTTGGCAAGTTGCTTGGCCTCTCTTAGATGTAAATTCCTCTATAAAAAGGAGTCCCTTCTAGCTCTAAACTCTATAATTCTATAACTTTTGTGTCACATAATTTTTCAGCCTTCTTATATGAGTAGGAATTTGAAAAGAAAAAGGCAGACAGCTTTCAATCTCTGTACTGAATATTATTCCAATTTTAGCTTAAAACAAGCAGCTTGTGTTCATGTTTATTTTTTATGAGAAAACCAGTAACAACACAAGTTTGTACAACTCTCAGACATTTTAGATGTGATTAATTACATACTTTGGGCCATGAATTTAAACTTAGCAGCTTTTCAGATGAAATAAACATACTGTATTTGCTTCTCAAGTTCTGGAAAGATAACTAAAACATGAGAAATATTTTAACAGACCGTCTTGGAAAAATGCTTAATGTCAATGTGAACAGACCAAATTATTTTTAAAAGAAAAAAGGAAACAAACTCAATAGGAGTCTAAAACCCTGCCTGGACTAAGTAGGGTAACATCATCAGCAACCTACTAAAGCATGAACAAAGGATTGTTGCTGTAAAAATCAGTAAATAACTGAACTAATGAAATCTTAATGAATTGAAAGGGAATTTGTGAGGGAGGAAAAATATGCTGTGGAGGTGCTACCTTTTCAAAACGGGGGCTGGGGAACATTACCCAACCCTCCCACCATGAAACACATTTTAGAGTTGCCATTCTTGATTCCTGGTGACTACGTGGAAGATTCAGGGAGGCTGCTTCCTGTCTTGTGTGGCTCATCACTGAGGGGCTCACAACTGTGAGATGACAAGAAGTCCCTTTACTGGCTTTGGAGCTAGAAAATCTGATTATTTGGTGAATGTATGTAAGGAAACAGCCCAGCCCCTTACTTCTCTTTCCCTTTCTAGCTATAAATCCCTGCAGGATTTTTCCCAAACTTTATCCTGAGCATTGAGTGGGACAGAGAAAATTGGCCCCATTCCCCACTCTGGCCTCCATGGTGTGAAAGAGTATTGACGGAGTTACCTCTTCATATTTATTCTTTCTTGTTCTTTAGGCAACTATGTATTAGTCTGAGATAGACATGTCCCGCACTGGAGGTGACCTTGTGAATTTCAGAGATCCAGAGGTCCTGGGTCTAATAAGAGGAGTAGAGAAAACTATTGTAGTATGGCCAACTACAAGACAATTGGCCCAAACCTGGCCAGTTTACCTGAAAACATGTTTTAACAGTGTCAAATTGAGATGAAATATAAAATGCCTTATTGGTAGTTCTAAAAACTGCTTTTTGTACTGATAAAGTGTAAGTATCAGCCCCAGGAGATTATAATAGCTGCTATAAATTAAGATAGCGAATCCTCTTTTAAGTCTGCTTTTTATCAAATGAACACTTATAAGTGTCCCATATTTAGCATTCCTTTTGAGTGCCAGAATAAACTACTTGCCTAATCCTGATTCATAATGTACATTAAGTACTTTTTTTAAAATTTCTTCTCCCCCTTTAGGGGAGGTCCTAGACATGAGCCACAAGTAAAATCATCCCCTATAAACTGAGGTTGGGGACCAAAGAGCCAATGAATGTCTGAAGGAGTCTCTCATTAGAGGTAAACACCCCCATAAATTAAACCAGTCCATACCTCATACCTGGGTACAGAGTTGATCAGTCAATAAACATTTATTAAGTGCCTACTATGTACCAGACACTGTTGCTAAGCACTAGGAATACAAAGAAAGGCAAAAGATAGTCCCTGCTCTCAAGAAGCTCCCAGTCTAATGGAGCAGAAAACATACAATCAACTATTTACAAACAAAAATATACAAGATAAATTGGAGATAATCAGTGGAGGGAACATAAGCAGGAATGGGAAAGGCTTCTTGTAGAAAGTGACATTTTTACCTGGAACTTAAAGGAAATAAGAATAGCTAACCCTTGGATAGTACTTAAGGTTTGCAAATATTTGTCAATATTTACAAACATTACCTTATTTTATCCTCACAACTCTGGAAGATAAATGCTATTGTTGCCCCCATTTTATAGATGAGGAAACTGAGGCAGGCAAGCAGTTAAATCATTTGCCCAGGGTCACACTACTATTAAGTGTCTGAGGCCAAATTTGAGCTCAGATATTCCAAACTCCAATGCCAGTGCTCTATTTACCTTGTTACCTATTTGCCAGAATAGGAAGTAGTCCTCACTTCCTGCAGACCCAAGACAAGTCTCCAAGTCAGGCAAGCATAAATACCTGAAGCTCTGATTCAGCCCAGCAGTGCAACTATTTCTTATTATTTAAGAGTAGTTACACCATTATTTCTTCTCTAAAGTGGAAGACTTTAGCTCATTTATTTATTTCTTATGTTGCATGCCACTGATATTCTTTTCCCAAACATTTTTTATCAGACTGGAATTCTCCATCTCCTTCTATACGTACGGTGACCATTCATCCTAGATCCAAGATAAGAAAGTATAGTTGTGACAAGGCCTTGCAGACCATGCATCTTGAGTTAAGGTTTTTCAAATACCATCATATCCTTATTCCATGTTTGATGTTTGTAAAATTGTCAGTTTCATGTCATAGACCAGTAGCAGCAGCAGCAGGAGCAGGAACTGTGGTAATAGCTAGAAATTATATTGTACTTTAAGGTTTGCAAAGCGTTTTACAACTATCATCTCACTTTATCCTCATAACCAACCTCAGAAGTAAAGGCTATTATCTCCATGACAAAGATGAGGAAACTGAGGCACACAGAGGTTAATTTCTGACAGTACCCAGGATGATACAACCTCAATCAAGTCAGTAGCACAAAATAAGCAAGATGACATCTATTATACAGTAGTGTTAGAGGGATTCCACTAAAGGAATAGAAGCATTAATTAGATGTGGGAAGTTGGACTATATGGTCTTTAACATGCCTGCCAGCATTAACATTCTGTCACTCCATGGTTCTAAGGAGCAAGGGACTAATTCACAACAGGAAGGTTTGAGAAAATAGACACACTCACAAATCTTTGGTTCTCTTTCCTAAAATCTTTTTCTGTGTTTGCCTTCTGATTTTCAATGTGCAAATTATCTGTTAAAAAGACTACTTGGGGTGAAGAGTAGAGTAAAAACGGAGTTTTGTAAAAGATTCTGCAAAATAGGAGAACCCCCTGACTAGTTTCCCCTTCAAAGTCAGTCTCATAAACCCTAGGGTTCTCAGACCCCAGATATGACAGAAGATAGGGGTAATTTCCAGTATACCTAAAATTTAAGTATTTAGATATAATACTAACATTCAAAGTCTACAAAAAATCATTTCTAGGGAAGGTTAATCTACTCTTTAATATGAAACCCTAAAAATTAACGTAGGCACATTAATGCAGAGGGATGGATTTAAATTATCTCTTACGTAATCTGAACTCTCAAAAACCAGATCTAGAAACTAAAACACGAAAAGGCGGACGCTTTGCTGAAGCCTATGGACCAGATCTAGGCCACCAGAGTCCTTAAGTACCTTATTCCCCAGACAGATGTCATTGACAGGAGGAGTCCTTCACTAGTTCCTCTTCCCCATGTAACATCAAACACCAAACATTCCTTCTGCAAGACCTACCTCCTTTTCTCATTCATGAATTCCTTCTGGGGACTCCATTTTGTGGAGGAGTTCAAGCCAACTTCCTTTCCCCTCCAGGCCCTTCTCCTCTTCTGGACTTTAAAACCATGCCCCTAAATCAGGTAACTTTAATTTCTCTATCCTCTTCTTCTCTGCTCCCTTTTGCCTTTTGTCTTCCCAGATTAGAACATAATCTCCCTGAGGGCAGAGACTGTCTTTATTTTTGCTTGCATTTGTATCTGCAGAGCTTACCTCAGTGCCTAGCAGACTGTAAGTGCTTAATAAATGCTTGTTTCCTTCCTTAGCCAGAGTGAGAAAAGGAGCCAGAAACAGAGCATGTATATGCAGTGCAGACTGCTACCCGGAAGAGAAAAGAGAAAGAAACAAGAAGGTAGCAGGCTACTACCAGAAAGAGAAAAGACAAAGAGGGAGGAAGAAAAGAGGCAGCAGGGGAAGATTCCCAGGCCAAATCTATCTAAGCCCCATAAGTCTGTGTCTTCATCTATGGTCTTCAGCCTGCTGGAATAGGGGAGGAAATGAACATTTTTTACAAGTATCTGCTCTGTGCCAAGGACTTTACAAATATTATCTCATTTGACCCACACAACAACCCCTTGAGGTAGATGCTATGATTATCCTCATTTTACAGCTCAGAGAACTGAGGCACACACACAGATTAAGTGACTTGCCCAGGGTTACACAGCTGGTAAGCATCTAAGGCCTGATTTGAGCTCAGATCTTCCTGACTCCAGGCCCAGCCCACTATTCACTGCACCACCTAACTGCCTCCACTGCCAAAAAAGAAGAAAAGTAGTATCCATCGGTCTCCCTGTTTTATACGTGGGGTATTTCCAGTCTGTCCAAGAAGACTCGTGTAAGAGAGTGTGGTGAAGAACTTCTGTGTTATCTTTCTCTACCTCTCCTTGCCAACTCATTTCCCAGTACCTCCAGAGGGTTACATTCAGTCTGAAAGTCAATCACTGTTACAATTATTGTTTCATCCCCTTATGAAAGTTACTGATGGGAGGGACAATGAAAGTAACCTCCACATTGCAAGCTTGTCAAGTTACTGCATTCTTAGAGTACAAAGTAACTCTTTCAAAATAGCCTGTAGCATCCTTAAAAGGAAAGCCTTACTTCTGATCCCGAGTCACACTGCCTAGAAGAATTCCTTTCTCAGAGATTTTTTTTTACTCTGGCTCTAGATGCCACCTAGACTTCTTTATTAGCCACCTGGAAAGCAAGGAAGTGTCAAAGCATTACAATATTGTTGTTCTAAAAGTGTAAATTGATACATCTCTGTATCTATGATTTTCCTAAGCCACCAGGCTTTTTAATATTCCAATTTGTCATTCTCGAGCCTCAAGTCATTAAATTAAAGAACTACTTTTAACATCTTGGATTCTGGCACAAATTAGGCCTTTGGGTTTGTTTAACTTGGGGATTTGTGTGGCAAAAGTCTTGCTCTTATTTCTCTAAATGCTAAAATAAATAAATAAACAAACAAATAAGTAAATAAACGAATGAATGAATAGATGAATAAGTGAATAAATAAATGAACGAATAGATGAATGAGGAATGAATGAATGAATGAATGAATGAATGAATGAAGCTTAACATATCTTAAATTTGGAGCTGGGAGGGAGAGACCTTTGAAATCATCTAGTCTAATCACTTCATTTTCCAAAAGATGAGGAAATAGAGGATCTCAAGAGAAAAAGTAACTGGTTTAAGGTCACAAAAGTAAGAAAAAGAAGAGTCAGGTTATAAATCCAGATCCCCAACTCCAAGTTCAACAGCACTCATTCACATCACTGTAAGTCTTTGATTTATGTAAGAATTATCTTAATATATTCCAAAAGAAATACATTATAACTGAGCATCTTTTCAATTTACCTATGTCCTTTAAAAAGGAATGACCAATAAAAAACTTGTAAAGTGGGCAGTGTCAATCACTTTATGAGATATATTAATTTTCTAATGTTTTCTTTCCCAATGGTAAATCTCTAGTTTTGCTTCTCTTACACCTGGTATGGCATTTTCAGAAATATCGTTTGTTCAATAGAGAGGATACATTTTACTACTTCTTAGAGCAAATCATCGATCCTAGATATCACAGATCATCCAGGCATCTTCCCCTTGTCTTAAAATGAATAACTAATACAACAGTAAAGAAAAGATACACACCAATTGGAATTAAGCAGGCAATAGTAAAACCCATTGAGGCATCCACACTCCTGACATTTTGCCTCCTAAAAAAGTTGACTACTTATTATTGCTTTGCATTTTGCTCTAGAGAGGGAACTATTTTCATTTAACATGTTTTATCACAACACAAATTTTCCCATCAGGAATGACTGAGTTCCTTGGGGAAAAAATGATATATGAAGAAAGAATTAAGCCTAATGTTATGATATATTCTTTAATTTCAATTAATATACAGTGAATTTTTTAACATGATCTGTCAGAGTAGTGGCTTTCAAAGCAGGTGGATCTTTTCCATTGGTGTTCAATAACCATTTGTTGAGTTAATGTCATACATATTTTTTAAGTCCTCAAACTTCAACCTTAAAGACTTTTAGTCAATTAGTTGGCTTGTCATATTCTTGATAAAATTTTTAGAGTAAAGGATGAACTCATATCAAAGGGTCATTCTTGGGTAAGGTCAAACTCTTTTTGCTCTTTCCTTTAGAGGGCATCAAGTCCCCTCCCCCGAGGCCAAGAGGATGACATCTGTATTGCACATAAGGCCAAGGGGTAAGAGACAAAATCTGACATGCAACACCACCACCACCACCACTACCACCACCTGCCCCAGGATCCACGCTTTAGCAAGAAGACACAGGTGTGATTGTCAACATTGTTCTCTGTGACTGTGTATATATATATGCACATATATATATATATATATAATACACACACACACATAAGTATGTACATAGGTAGAGGTATATATGTATGTATATATATATGTGTGTGTGTGTGTGTATCCTCAATAGATCCAGGATAATTTTAAGAGGTAAGAACTAGCATTTGGGGAAATCATGAAAGGGTTCTTATAGAAGGTGGCACCTGACGTGAGCCTTGAAGGAAACTAAGGATTCTACAAGGTGGAAGTGAGAACGGCATGCATTCTGAGCCTAGAAGATAGCCAATAAAAAGGCAGAAGCAGGAGATGGAGTGTCGTATGTGAAATGTAATATGTTGTTGTGACATATGTGGCCTATGAAGGAGAAGAATGAGTGATAAGACTAAAAAAAGTAGCTCGGAGTCATGTTATGAAGGGTTTTAAATGCCAAATGGAGAAGATTGTATTTTATCCTAGTGGTAACAGAAAGCCGTCCATTTGGAGGTTTTCTGTTTGTTTTGTTGGCTGAGTAAGAGACTGCACTTTATTAATCACTTTGCCAGCTATGTGAAGGATGAATTAGAGTGGGAACATATGGAGGCAGAGAGACCAATGAAGACACCAGTAGGAGTGTACTGATAAAAAGGAATACTGAAAAATCTATGCCACCATGTGTTGTACCAAAAGCAAGGTGGTTATCTTTTGCACTTCTGGTTCTGATTTGACTTACATCCCATCCCCAGGCAACAAGAAAAAATAAGGTAAGAGGAAGGCTTGCATGGAAGTAAATAGCTAACCTGATTTGTTACATATCATTATACTTAAACCTTGGGCAGGTAGGTGGCACAGTGGATAGAGTGCCAGGCCTTGAGTTAGGAAAACTCATCTTTTTGGGTTCAAATCCATCCTCAGACACTAGCTGTGTGACCCTGGGGAACCCTCTTAATTCTGTGCCTCAGCTTCCTCACCTGCAAAATGAGCTGAAGAATGAAATAGCGCACCACTCTAGTATCTTTGCCAAGAAAACCCCAAATGGGATCATGAAGAGTCAGACATGACTGAAAAAATGGCTAAATCTTGACCTTGAGGGGTAACTAGGAGTTGTTTCATATAGAGCAAAACATTTGGTAAGGTTGAGGGAATAGCAATGCAAAGAGTCTTGGAGGATGTGTGTAGATGACTATCCCATGTGCTGGGAGAGGAGGCAGCCTGCTCACAAAATAAAGAGGATTCACTTTGCAGTTTATTTGTTGTAGCTACACATTTGAGGGAAAAGTCAGCATATTGAGCAACAGGTTTTCATGCTGAAAGTGGAAACTTGGAAACATAGCCTTTGCCACTAAGGCATTGCCATTTGGGAACATTTGCTTAAATGTTTTGCTAAATAATCTGTAATACACTCAACAAGATTCAATCATGGGCCTAGTTTATTGTCTATTTGCATTATCTGCTCAAGTTAATGTATTAATAGACTAACTCTATAGATTATCTATACATAATCTGCCACTAGGCATTCTTCATTCACTTGGTTTTTTCTGGGTGGGTGGTTAGGCCAGTCTTTTCAGAGTTCCAGGGACTGATGCAATCAGCAAAATGTCATTTGCAAACAGAAGCATCTGAAAGACTCTGTCGGCTTTGAAGAAGAACCTCTTCCTCATTTGGACACTCCCTAAATATTCTCCATAATAGTACAGCAGTTCTTAAACTGTGGGTCATAACCCCATAAGGGTTGTGAAAAATTTGACAAGAGTAAAAGGTTTCTGAACACACAATGACCAAAAACGAATAAAAAAGCAAACGGTAATGAATTCAAGGTGCTTGCCTGTGTTCCATTGGGCAACATCACTGCAGCCTTGGTTCTGAAGAGATGCACTTTGTACTGTGCATGCCCTCAAGCCACACAATGCCAAAGAATGCTGCCAAAATGGGAAATGGGGTCATTAGTGGAAAAAGTTTAAGAAGCCCTAGATAAAACACCTATGGCAAGTATGTGCCTCATTTGAGGTTAATGACCAGAAGGTTCATGTTAATAATCAGAGGATTATTAATTAAACACAAGAGAGCGGTCAGAAAAAAAACAAGGCCTTTACAAATGTCCCCAATTACTAGTGATCTGTCATACTCTGAAATAACTTTGACTTTTTTTATTTGCGCAGGTTTTATATTTACTTCTTAAGTTTTAATATCTTTCATATATACTCATTAAGTTTTTTGTAACTTAAAACTGCAATTGGACTTTTGATAGGTAAATGAATAATTCATCTTTCAAGGAATCTCGTATCATTTTAACAGTTAGGTGGTGCAGTGGACAGAGTGCTAGACAGAGAATCAGAAAGACTTGAGTTTAAATTTTCCCTCAGACATACACAAACTGTGTGACTCTGAGCAAGGCATGTAAACTCTGTCTGCCTCAGTTTCTTCATCTGTAAAATAGAGATGATAATAATAGCACCTACCTCCCAGGGTTGTTGTGAGGATAAAATGAGATAATATTTGTAAAGTGCTTTGGAAACTTTAAAGTGCTATAGAAATGCTAGTTATTAACATTGACACATGTAAGTGACACTTTGTCGGAGGAAAGACCTTAAGGTGGCCAAGATGGCAGCTGGAAACCAAGGACTAGCGTGAGCTCCCCAGCAAGTCCTTCCAAAACCCTATAAAAAATGGCTCTGAGCCAATTCTAGAACTGCAGAACCCACAAAAGAGCAGAAGGAAGCAGGGCTCCAGCCCAGGACAGCCTGGATGGTCTCTGGGTAAGGTCCATCCCGCATGGAGCTGAGAGCGGACCAGAGCAAATCTCAGCATGGGCAGCGCGGACCAGCCAGACCAGGAGCAGGGTGGAGCGGGCCCTAGCACCCTGAATCAGTGAGCTGTGGCAGTTGCCAGACTTCTCAACTCACAAACACCGAAGACAACAGAGAAGAACTGCAGAACCCACAAAACAGCAGAGGGAAGCAGGACACTAGCCCAGGACAGCCTGGATGGTCTCTGGGTAAGGTCTATCCCACATGGAGCTGGGAGTGTAGTGGAGCAAAGCTCAGCATGGGCAGCACAGACCAACCAGACCAGGAGCTGGGTGGAGCAGGCCCTAGAGCTGTGAATCAGTGAGCTGCAGCAGTTACCAGACTTCTCAACCCACAAACACCAAGGACAACAGAGAAGGCTAGTGAGAAAAGCTGCTGGGGACAGGGAGTTTGTGGTTCAGCCACCACGCCAGGGGCAGTGGAGGTGGTGCAGCTTCAGAACTACAGCTGCAGTTGCTTCTGGCCCCAGGCCCACCTGGTGAGAGGAATTAAGTGGCAGATCAGAGCAGGAGTGCAGAGCCTGCTGAAGATCTAAGTCCAGTCCAGGTTGGGAGTTCTTGGGGAATGAGGAGTGCTGGTGTGGCAGAGTTGGTGCATCCCCCCAAGCTTGGAACATAGAACTCTTTAGTCTACAAGCAGTCATACCCTGCTGAAAAACTCAAGGGTCAAGTAAGTTGACTAGGAACATGGCCAGGCAGCAAAAACACACCCAGATCCAGTCTCAGACTCTGGAATCTTTCTTTGGTGACAAAGAAGACCAAAACATACAGCCAGAAGAAATCAACAAAGTCAAAGAGCCTACAACAAAAGCCTCCAAGGAAAGACCTTAAGGTAATATTTTATCCTAGAAATCAAATGTAGGGTGTATTTGGTGTGCAGTAAACAAAATAAGAACATTTGTTGCTGTTGTTTTAATTTTTCATTCAATTATGTAAGTGTAAAGGTGTAGTTTTCTGTAGAACATTTTTTTGCCCATACTCTTTTTATACCTTCCTGAAATAGATATATGTATAGATTTCGTAAAGATCATAAAGATTTTGTTGAGGTGGAGATGTAGGCATATAGGTTAGAAGTTACTGATATTCTTTCAACTGTATTTTTCAGCAATAATAACAGCTGTGATTAATTTTCCAAGCATTTGGTAAACTCTCTTCTTTCAAATAACTTGAGAAGCATTGCCCCTCAAAATTCTTTCATATCCATCAGTTAACCTTCTTAGGAAATAGTGACAATCTATGTTCATATCTAGTCTTTTATCCATTTTCCCCCTTTTTAAAACCAGTAACATATTTAAACAGATCAGGTTAGAATGACCTGGATTGCCAGTTTTCTACTTCCAAACTATATTTTTATTTTAAATTTGGTGTTGATTTAGAATTTTGTTCTAATAAGTTGATGGTCTAACATTAAACAACAGATTCTGAAATGACTCCCCACATTTGCATTCTACAATTTGTAGGCATAGAGAATAAAATCAGTTTTTTTCAAATTATTATTTGGTCCTCATCATTTCCAGAATCTTCTCACTCTATTATTGAAGAAAGTTTTAGTGCCATGTAGATAAAAGGCTGCAGAAGAGCCTCAAATCCTCTCTTGTTTTCTAACTTTGAATCATGTTTTCCAACATAATTTTACTGTCCTCTTATATGCCGACCTTTTCTTTGGGTTCACAAAGAATTAAAGTATATTTAGATTTAATTAGAAAGATTTTATTGAGTTCTTCATAGAATAAATCTGCTTTCTCATTTCATGCAATAGCTGCTGGCAAATAGGCTGTAATTATAATCATGCTATTCTTTTTGAAAATGTATATAACAAGTAGTTCAGTAAAAGATGGCCAAATGTGCCATTCTTTTATTTACTCTCTAAGAAGAACATGTGAGCCATAATTCCATTTAACCAAAACTTCCTTTTGTCTTACAATTTCATTTGCAGCAAAAAATATCAAAATTGATACGATTCAGTTCCTCCATTATTATTTTCACTTACTCATTGGCTAAGGATCACATATTTCAAAAGCAAGAATTAAGTGAATATTTATAAGATGGTCTAAAAACTGTACTTTTTAATATCTACTGCTTGTTTTCTGCTAGTCATTGAACTATCAATGCAGAGGGGAAGGGACCACATAGAATTAAGAATGATTTTGCATTTTTCTTCCATGAATGGAATGGTTTTAAGTTTCCTTTTACTAATTATTCATTATCTGGAGCATTTCATATGGTTGCTAATAAATTGGGTTTCTTTCCTTGAAAACTGTTTATATTCTTTAACTATATGCCTATTGGGGAATGATTCTTTTTCTTATAAATTTGAATCAGTTCTTTATATACTCCTTGGATGGGAGACCTTGATCAGAAAAACTTACTGTAAAGATTTCTTCCCAGTTACCTGATTATCCTTAAAATTTTAACTGCCTTAGATCTGTTTGTGCAAAGCCCTTTTAGTTTAGTATAATAAAATTGCTTTGTGATTCTTTCTATCCCTTGCTTGATCATGAAAACTACTCATATCCATAAGCCTGAAAGACAATTTCTTCCTTGCTCCTCTGGTTTGTTTATGATGTCACTCTTTTGGTCTAAGTCATGTAGCCATTTGGGGTTGTTCTTGGTACATTGTGGGAGATTTGGGTCTATACCTAGCTTCTAGCAAACGACTTTCTAGGTCGGCAAGAGTTTTTCTTGACTAGTGAATCCTTATCCTTGTAGCTAGAATGATACATTTGAAAAGATTACTTACTTAAAATGGTCCCAATGAAAAACTGCTGTCATGTAAAAAAGGTTAGCTCCCAATTCCTGGAAAATGTATTGAGATGTAACATCTTATTCTCTAACATTGCTAGATAAAGGAGATATAATCATTATGATAATTACAACGATAGTGACAGCAATAGCATTTCTGATTTCTTCAGTCTTCACATCTACCATTTCATTTCATTTTAGTGAAATTGATAGGCAAAAATCAGACATACCTGATTGTTAAGAAGGTCAAGTAAATGATTTTCTGTATAACTCCCTCATCCCACAAACTCAAAATAATAAGAAATATATAGGGATTAAGTAAAAAATATACAGGATTAAAATAGTAGCAGGAAAAGAAGAGGACAAACACCTCCACAGAATGCAAAGCCTTCTAAAATAAGAGTGGAAGACAGAGTTCCATGAAGGTTCTCCTCACCCTAACCTTCCCTAGCACTTGCATGCCGCCACTTGCTGCCAGTGGCCATGGCCACCAGAGAGTGAAAAGAATGCTGCAGAGAGTGAAAAGAAGACACGGGCCAGGCAGAGAAGTAAAGGACAGATACATTTATTGTACTGAGAGAAAGGGCTTATATACTTTTTTAGGAAGCAGAATCACCAAGTTCACGTTTGAAAACATTTGCATTGCATGACTTCCTCCTGCTTTGTTCCTTTTTGCCGTAAACAATATTGTGTTAACAGCCCACAGGTGGTATTCAGCATGTGTGTGCCATGGGGGTTTTGGAGAGAGCACATGTATACCAAGGAGGCTTGGAGAGCCTTCATTCTGAGCAGCACATGTATGCCGAGGAGGGGTATCGACAGCGCATGTGCCAAGTTAGCAGCCCAAGGGCAAGAACAGGCCTCAGGGAAAACCTGGCCTGTATCTTATCCCAGAATGGACTTTCTCAGAGCTGGCCCTCTACACTTGCATATATCCCACTCCATATGAAAACTGCCTCATAGGCTTGTGTTTTAAGCTCCAGCCTTGTGGCTCATGGCTTCTTCCATTTCTCCTCATTGCAGTGACCCCATCCGATCCCCACACACCACTCGACATGAGGATAACATTCAACTTGCTTGACTTGCAATAGAAAGAGAGTGCATTTATGAAGGGAAAGTAGAGTCTCTGCAGGGCTGAGCCACTTATAAAGAAAGGAAACTCCATGAGGTGGGAGGAAGACTGTTTCAGTTTTCTTTGTTTCTCCCCCAATGACTATCACAGTGTCTTAAGCATATTTAACTATGTAACAAGAGCTTGTTGGATTGAATAGGGCTAACGTGATAGTGCAAAGTTATCTCTAAAATAGTAGCACTTAAGAAAGAAACTAGCTGATTTGGAGCTCCAAAATAAAAAAACTGGAACAAGTGTCACTATAACAGAATCAAAAGATATCAATCTTTGAAGGAGGTGAATTCTACAGGAGCCAACCTGACCAAGCTAGAAGACAAGATATGCAAACACATGACTTAAGTAACTGAGAAAAAGTGTGGTAAGTTAATAAGCCTGATTGTCTTAATGTGAGAAGTCACACAAGAAAATTACCCAGAAGTATTAAAAACATAAGACAAACTATTGATCAATACAACAACCCAGTATCCCAGGAAAAGAGGGGTGAAGACATAAGTCCAGATATAGGATACACTAATATTACTATGGACCTGTTGTAAGTAAGGACAGCAGTAGAACCGAAACCTCTGACATGGAATGCAAAGCAATTTCCATAGTACGATGTTGTTATTTTCATTAACTGATATTTCTAGAAGTGAAGTTCATCAGAATCCTCCCAAAAAACATATATAAAAAATAAAATATAGAAGGAATAGGTAACATATACAAACCATACTAATGGATAAGTGAAACAGAAGAGTAAGCATACTTTTAGTCTCTCAGCTCTATTTTTATGAGGGACATAAAGTGAATAAAATGAATTAAGAAAAAATGTGTAAGCCCATGAATGGTATACTACATTTCATAAGGGCCTACATTGGGGGAAAATATAAGGATGAAATGTGGGGGGGAGGGGAAGGGTTGAAGGAAAGTGAATTAACTCTTCTCAAAAAAAGGTAATACAAATTAATATTATGTAAGTTAAAAAGTTGGGGGTTTGGTGGGGGAGAGGAAGGGAGGATTTTAATTCACAGTCATATGGGCTAGGAGAGGGAAAATTAAAAGAGAAAACAATAAATAAAGAGACTAATAATTTAAATGGGAGGCAGGGAGAGCTTGTGGGAGAAGAATGGGATCTAATTACTATAAGCAAAACTAATCATAAGGAGTAAATGCTACTTTTAAAGGGAATGTAATCTATTAAAAAATTCAATGGAATAAAATATCTATCTAGCCATTATAAACCAAAATTCAAATGGTTTATTGTTTAGTGATTTTTCAGTTGTGTCCAACTCTTTGTAGCCCCATTTGGGGTATTCTCAGCAAAGATACCGGAGTGGTTCCTCCAGCTCATTTTACAGATGAGGAACTGAGACAAACATAGGGTCACACAGCTAGTAAAAGTCTGAGGCTGGATGTGAGCTCAGGAAGATAAGTGTTCCTAACTTCAGGCCCTGCACTCTATCCATGGTGCCACCTAACTGCCCGTCAAGTGGATTAAACTCCCCCCCAAAAAATAAAAGACAATTACAAAATGGATGTTGCAAAAAATGGAAACAAAAAGCATACCTATTATTTGGGGAATGGCTGAACGTATTGTGCAATGAGATGCTATAATACAAGGAACAACACATATGAGTAATTTAGGAAAATATGGAAAGACTTATATAGATTGATAAGAAGTGAAATAAGCAGAACCAGAACAACAAATAAAATTACTACAATAGTATAAATTAACATAACTGAAAGAGAGTCAAACTCTGTTGAATGGCCAATTTAGGTCCCCAAAATCTTATTACAAAACATGCTGTGTAGAAAGTTTGGGACTCTAGATACGGAATGTTGCATATTTTATCAGACACGGTCACTGTATCAATTGGTTTTGCCTACCTGTTTTTCTTTGAAAAGGGACAGTTCAGGGAAAGGATGCAGTTTGGGAAATCACTGGCATAAAAACAAAAGGCATCAATAAAACTTTTATTTTTAAAGGAAATTTGTTAGATAAATTTTATAAGTCCCATTTAACAGATTAGTCAGATGAGTCAGTGGTTTGTCTAAAGTCACAGAAGGAAATAGCAGAACTCCCACCAAAATCTGGGGCTAGTGTTCTGGTACAGTAGAAAGAATAATGGGTTTTGATTCAATGGATCTAGGTTTAGATCTTGGCTATGTGTTTATGTGACTTCAAGCATGGCCTTTTTTCCTCTCTGTGCTATTCTTTCCTCACAAGGAAAAAAAGAGGATTAACCTTGAGGACTTGAAGGGTCTTCCTGTTATGAAACCTATCAAAAGATTAAACCCCTCAATGCAATAGTCCCAATTCTCTTCTAATATACCAAAATAGGGTACATAAGATTTACCTCTTTCCAACATTATGTATTTCAGAACTGATTATGAATGCATGTATCAGTAAGGCATGATTCATGATATTGATGGTGACCATCAATCAGAATCATCAAAGATGATCAGATATCAGAATCGCAAAGTATAAGAGACTTTCTATATAGAAGGCAGAAGAAGTAAAACATTTATTCAGATACTGGAGGATCAAATCCCAGAACCAATAACCCCAATTTGACATAGCAGTAATTGTATCCCAAAACCAGTAAGTCCACCATTCAACAGCAAGGAAATTAAAACATAGTATCACAGCAAAGAGCCAAGCCATCCTGTAACCTTCCCTTCTGCTAGGGACCTCTCGTAAACACTCATGAACGAATCCTAACTGTCTGCTTTCCTGCGTCCTCTCCTTCCAAAGTTCTGAAAGCCCTTGCAGTTCTCAGAGCCCTTCCAGTTCTCTCTCTGTCTCTTTCTCTCTGCGTCTCTTCCAGTTCTCCATCACTCGCAGCTCTCTCTCTCTCTCTCTCTCTCTCTCTCCCCTCTGTCTTCTCACAGCTCTTACAATCTCTTCAGCTCTCTAGTCTGAGCTTAATGGCTACCCATGGGTATAAATATATATATATATATATACTTTGTTTAGGGCCCTGGGGCTTAGCACCCACTTAGCAAATGGACCTTCCAACAAACAGGCCTCTCCTAATCAAATTATATATATACTTTGTTTAGGGCCCTGGGGCTTAGCACCCACTTAGCAAATGGACCTTCCAACAAACAGGCCTCTCCTAATCAAATTTCCCTTAACTAGCTCCACCTGAAGCCTATTGAATGGGTGGGGAAGATCTTTGATCACATTAGCACCACAATGCTTTAGAATTATCTGTCAGCAAGGCAACTATCTTTTATTATGAACCTACTATGTTCTAGGCACTGTTAAGTGTTGAGAATACGAAGAAAGGAAAAACAAAAACAAAACTGGTTCCTATACTCAAGGAGTTCACAGTCTAATGGGGGAGAAAATATGCAAACAACTATATTCAAACAAGATAAATATATATATATATATATATATATATATATATATATATATAGAGAGAGAGAGAGAGAGAGAGAGAGAGAGAGAGAGAGAGAGATACAAATACACACACATACACACACACACACACACACATACACAAATTGGAGAGTACTTATTATTATAAAGTATCTGCTGGTTTAGACTTGCCACCGCCACTCTCCAATATGATACTTATTACCATTTGAGCTAATAGGCCAGGATCTTTGATTCAGATTTATAATCACATAGATTTAGAGCTGGAAGACACCAGAGAGGTCATCTAGTCCAAATCTCTTAATTTACAGATCAGGAAATTGAGGACCCAAAAGGTTAAGTGATTTGACCTAGACCCAAAAGATAGTGTGGCAGAGCCTATGTGTGAATTTCCATCCTCTGATTCCAATTCCATAATTCTTTCTAAAATACCATATGGCCTTCCTCCTAGACTTTTTATTTAGCAAAAGTTACTGACTCTCTTCAGCTGCAGGCTTCAAAGGGTTAATCCAGTTTTCAAAACTGTCTATTTTATAACCAAGGGAGGATTTATGGTATTGAGAAAACCCATCTCAGCATGTTTCTGTCTCTAGGGGCTAATCAAGGGAGAAGTTTAGAAAGAGGAATACCTTGACCCAGAAACTGTGTGCCACTACTTTCTACATCCTCTATGGGTAAAACCTCTATTGATAAAAGAACAAAAACCTGCATGCCTAGCAAGATAAGCAATGAGCTATTTAGGCTTGGGGGGGGGGGGGCGCTGATTGACGAAACGTTTACACCCAGGGCATGAAATAGGTAAGATGAACAAAACATGTCAGAAGCCCCTTTCAATAGATAGAGGGAGGGGGAAGCAGTGAAATAGGGGAGCTATCCACAGAATGAAAGAGGGAAAGCATGCAATGACAATTTCTGAGCACAGTTTCACATTTCCTATGATGACGTGATATGAAATCAATGCCCATGAATTTCAGGCACAAGAAAGAAGAGTTTATCAGTCCCAGTATTTCATAAAAACCTTATTGAAAAGATATCCAACCTGATAACTCCCCTGTTAATTATTTTCCCCCTCCTGCTCTCACTTTCCCCTTGCTACCCCACTACTATTTCTTAGGGGAAAGCATATTTTACCTAAAAATACACACTGTTGACACAGTGTTGACTAAATTATCAAGAAAGTATTAAAATGCTATTTCAGAGAGCAGAAAGATTTTCATTAAAATGGTCAGAATTTTAAAATCTTTTAAGAAGAAAAAACCTTGCACTATTAAAAACGTATCACTTTAAAAATATATTTTATATCTAGGCCATGCAAAGGAATTATTTATTATGAATTATAATTTCTATATTGTCAAATTACAGATTTTTGGAAATGCATTTCTTTAATAGTAATTTAGGTTTTAACAATTATCTATACTGTGATTATTGCCTTGCTGATACAATTTCAAATGTGTATTTTGAATATTTATCTACAATCTCAAGTCTACTTTCTTTAAATAACTTACCAAAATTATGAGTTCTTCATAACACCATATAAAATGGATCCTTTTAATAATACCACATGTAATTAAGCATATATCCCTGTGCAGCTGGAAAAAATCCATTGCCACCTGTACAACTCTAAAAAGTCACTTTGCATTCATAGATTAAAAAAGAATTTTATTACTTGCTACTTTGTTTAAAAATAAGTTAGACTGGACTAAATAAATTATTCACTATGTAATACTTGGCTAGAGATGTGATATCATGCATTTGGGTATTCCTTCCATGAGGTTAGATTGAAACTAGCCAAAACTTTTTGTCTTATGGTGAATTCCTGCCTGGGGCCTTTCATAAATTGTCCAAAAGATCCAAATAATAGGCTGGAGGCCTTCTGCTTCTTAGAACACTGTATGCATTCAAGTTTCCCATCTGCTATATGTTATTCTCATTACAGGTTCAGCCTTCCCCTTTTTCCAGTCATAAACAAATTCTTTCACAGATGAATTAAATGAAAACCACTTCCTAAAATGGAAGATTCAATTCTCATCTCCATGAAAATCTGTCTAAAATTTCCTTTTATGAATCAGCGATGGAAATTGTTGGCAGTTTTTAGTGGTGTGAAGCCAACTGAAATCTTACTCCTTTTGAGAATACCCATCAGATGACTGGTCTGTAGTTACAACTTCCCCTTCTTGCAAGATGGCACAAGGTGTCTGCCACCCTTATATACACCCACCAGAAAACATAAAGACAGAGCCTTGACACATCACTTTCAAAGGTTGCCAACCCTTGATTGATAATCAGACAGCCTGACAGAGGCAGTGTGTTGCAACAAGGAGACCATTAGTCTGAGTTGAAAGACCTGAGTTCTAGTGCCAGTTCTGCCCTTAACTAATGTTGTGACTTTGGGCAAGTCATTTGACCCTCTGGATCTTGTTTTCCTCATTTGTAAAATGAGGGGATTGAATTCTAAGGTTCCTTCATTCTTCAAAATTCTATGGTTCTATGATTCCAGATTAGAGGAACAGGTCCAATATGTTATGGTCTTAGATCTTAGCCAAGAAATAAATTAAGGTTAAGATACTTTTCTGGAAAATTGGAAACTCTTCAGTATTGGCTGTTACATATTAATGCGATTGTGTTGTAATATCTGTAGGGTATCTCTCTCTAGTGAGTTGATTGTCTTATATTTTGATTAAATATTAACAACAAACATTTCAAGAAATATGAGATGTTTCCTTAGGTAAATATCCCTAGTAAAAGTAGCACTTGCTAAAAAAAAAAAAACCTGTTTAATATAAGGAACTGAGGAAAGCCTTTGAAAATTAAGCTCCCTAACTCGTCAGTGGTTGCGTTATCAGAGCATTCCTTAAGCCCTTCTTCCCTGGAGTGAATATGACCCAAGAGAATGAAATCTGTCCTCAGTTCCTTGTTCAGAGGGAACGAAATGGAGAAAGGAGGAATATTAATGGTTTTCAGTACAAACCAAAGCTAGATACAAGCTAAGAAAGTAAATAGCCTTTTCCTTGTGCCTCGAGAGTACATTTGTGCATGGCAGTTAAAGACCTTACACTGATGAATGATTTTTAAGTAAACAAATCTTCTTTGCTTTTAACTTTGTGGGAAAGCATTTTAAATCACATAAGAGCATTAGGGAATGAGACTTAAAAAAACTTTTCATCTTACTCCCTATGTTAAGTTCTTAAATTGGAAATTCTATATTTGTTCAGTTCTTTAATGTTGTTATTATCAGGTCTTCTTCATAACATATATGTAAAACATAGGTGGTATCATGTTGTCTGTTCCACAAAGTAGTAAGCCTTCAGAGTAACACAAGGTAAGCATGCCTATATTAGCACCTAGAGTGATATCCAAGATGCAGAAAAAAGATGGACATTTGAATAAACTCATAGTTTGCTCACATTTCCCTGGTTCATAACATTACTTAGAATTAGAGACCCAAGCAATGTTATTCTAACAAAATGTTATTGTGACAAAACCAATCTACTTTTCTTACAATTTTAAATTGTTTTCCAGAAAAGTTGTACCAATTCACAACTCCACCAAGAGTGCCTTAGTGCTCTTGTCTTCACATAGCATCACCATCAATTACATTTTTAATTGTCATTACATTTGCCAATCTATTAAGTGTGAACTAAAACTTTAGAGCTGTTTTAACTTGCATTTATTTTATTAGCAGAAATATAGAATATTCATTAATTATAGTTGTTGATAGCTGACATTTCTTCTTTTGAAAATCACCTGTTCCCTCTTAGGTACCATATCACACCTGTCAGATTGGCTAACATAAGTAAATGGAAAATGATAAATGCTGGAGATGTGGGAAAATTGGAACACTAATGCGTTGTTGGTGGAATTGTGAAATGATCCAACTATTCTGGAAAGCAATTTGGGACTAGGCGCAAAGGGCCATAAAAATATGCCTACCCTTTGACCCAGCGATACCTATTCTAGGGATATATTCCAAAGACATCATACAAATGAGAAAAGGACTCACATATATAAAAATATTTGTAGCAGTTCTTTTTGTGGTGGCAAAGAGTTAGAAATTGAGGATTGCCCATCAGTTGGGGAATGACTGAACAAGTTGTGGTATGTGAATGTAATGGAATACTATTGTGCTATAAGAAATGATGAGCAGGCGGACTTCAGAAAAACCTAGAAAGACTTATATGAACTGAAGCTGCATGAGGGGAGCAGAACCAGGAGAACACTGCAAACAATTACAGATACATGGTATCTGTGATGACTAACTTTGATAGACTTGGCTCTTCTCAGCAATGCAAGGTTCTAAGAAACTTCAAAAGACTCATGATGGAAAATGCTATCCATATCCAGAGAAATAATTAGAGAGTCTGAATGCAGATTGAAGCAAGCTATTTGCTCTCTCTTTTTTGTTTTGTTTCTTGTTTCTTGTGTTTTATTCCATCGGTTATAATTCTTCTTTGCAACATGACTAATGTCAAAATATGTTTGATGCGAATGTATATGTAGAGCCTATATCAGATTGCATGCTGTCTTGGGGACGGGGTGAGGAAAAGGGGGGGGGAGAAAAATTTGGAACTCAAAAGCTTGTGGAACTGTTGTAAACTAAAAATAAATTAATTAATTTAAAAAGGAAAAAACCAAGAAAATCGTCTGTTCGTTTGGCCACCATATCTTTGAGGAGAGGTTCTTGTTCTTATTCTTATTTAAATCAGTCCCCTACACATCTTGGCTCACAAACTTTTATCAGAGAAATTTGGGGCCATGATTTTTTTTCCCCAACCAACAGCTTCCCTTCTCATTCTAGCACCATTGATTTTGTTCATGCAAAAGCATTCAATTCCACATCATAGAAATTGTCTATTTTATATTTTACAATAACAACTATCCCTTCAAAGCAATCGTCCAGAGCCGCAATTGTAAAAGGGACATCCTTCCATTATCCTCTTTGGTTTCAGTTTTGTTTTTTTCAAGAATCAATGGGAGCTTGTTATAGTGTATTGTGTAAGATGTAGGTCTAAATTTAATTTCTTCCAGACCTCTTTCAAGGTTTCCTTATTTTTTTAATCAAATTGGGACTTCTCGATCTAGTAGTTTGTTTTCTTAGGCATACTGAACTGTAGGCTCCTGGGTATGACTGCTTCTGGCCATTGCTTATTTAACAGATTGCACTGACCAACTTTTCTAATTTTTAACTAGTAACAAGTGGTTTAATGATTACAAAAGAGAGCCTAATCAATTCATGCTAGACTCCCTCTATACGTAGTTTTTCATTATTTCCTTTGAGATTCTTGTCTTTTTATCTATCCAAATAAATTTTGCTATTATTTTGTCTAGTAATATGAAGCAACTCATTTGTAGTTTAATTTACATAGCACTATATATGTAATTAAATTTAGGTAGTATTGTAATTCTCATCATATTGGCACAGCCTAACCAAGAATTTGAGTTAAAAAGTATAGTATTTATAATAATGATTTAGCTCACTGAATCGAATTCCTTTCTACAGATAGAGATTAAAACATACATTCTAGTTTCACTCATAATTCCTTTTAAAAATATTATTTATGACTTTTATATTTTTAGTATAACAGTCATTTCCTCATATATCCTCCCCCATTAACCCATCCTTTTACCAGAGAACAGTTAAACAAAGCAACAAAGCAATCATGCCCAACAATATATACCACATTCTATACCCATAATCTATTAAGAGGAGTGATGTATTTTTCATCCTCTCCACCAGGATAAAGATTGTTTATTGCCATTAATATGAGATGAATGTCTTTTAGTGCTTTTATTTAAATCTTCATAGTCAAATGTGTCATTTTCTCTGTTCTGTTTTCTTCGTTCTTTATTACTTTTCATATGGCCATAAATTTATAGTTGAAAGGGACCTCAGAGGCTATTGAATCCAATCTCCTCCTTTACCAGAGGAGGAAAACAGGAACATGAAATGTTAAGTGACAGACCTAGGTGACATAGCTACTAAATGTTTGAGGCAGGATTTGAACTTGATTCTTTCCACCTCTAAGACTAGCACTTTACCCACTGTATTATCCGTTGTCGTTGCTGTTCAGTCATGTCTGATTCTTTCTGAGCCCATTTGGGGTTTTCTTCGCAGAGATACTGGTGTGCTCTGCCATTTCCTTCTCCGGCTCATTTCATAGATGAGGAAACTGAGACAAACAAGGTTAAGTGCCTTGCCTAGCATCACATAGTTGGTAAATGTCTGGGGCCAGATTTGAACTCTGGAAGATGAATCTCCCTGACTCCAGGTCTGGCGCTCTAACTACTGTGCTACCTATTTGCCCTAAATAGAATAGTAATAGGAAGATAGTAATAGTGAATAGGAATGGTTCTAATTGGAATGGTAATGCTGAACATATTCTTTTGTTTCCAGTAGCAAAAATCTTAGAAAAGTAAAAACCTATTCTCCTTCTCAGCTTCTCCTATAGATATGCATATCCCTACACTCACATTCAGACAAGCATGCAAGCATGTATGTATATAGTTATACAGAGACACACTTGGTGCAAAGTTCACAGGATATGTGCTAGGCCAGCACATAGTGGATCTGGGGCTCATGAATGAGCATGGCATAAAATCTTATAGTCCAAGCAAACATCTGCGCCCATCTAGCACTAGTTTCCTTGAGTTAGGTTTGCGACAAGGAAACTGCTTTTGTGGGCAGCTAGCAGGACCACTGAGCTAAGGGAAAGAATTGTTGCTCAGGGGCGGAGCCAAGATGGCCGCATGAAAATAGCGTCTTACTGGGGCTCTCTCGCAAGTTCTGTCCGATTCCTATAAAAAAGTGATTTTGAGCAGATTTCAGAGAGTTAGAAACCACGAGAAGTCTGAGTGGGGCAAATTTCCCAGCCAGGAGAGTCCGAAAGGCTGAAGGAACGAGTCTGTAGGCTTGGAGAGTGCTTGGCGTGCGGAGCTGCTCCAGACGGCACCAAAGCGGAAGCAGCCAGCCGGGAAACCCACCCAGGAGACAGGCTGGGAGAAAGCCAGGCACCTGAAACCAGCAGAGATCCCCAGCCCTCCCAACACGAGGATGGCACTCTGTGGAAGCGACAAGAGGCAGCACGAGGCAACCGTCCATGAGATAACAACTCCTGAGACTTGAACCCCAAAGGTGTGAAACGCTTCTTGAACTTCCGGGAGACATAATGGCCAGGTAGACAGCTCTAATCCCTCCCCTCCCCACCCAGAGAATTCCTCAGGGGAAAAAAACAAAAACAAAAAAAGAAAAATACTGGAATCGAGGAGAGAGAAGTGGAGCTTCAGTGGCCAAGTAGTGGGAGTACCTGAGCCCCAGAGGGGCAGAGCCAGCAGAGGTCAACACCAGGAGCCCAGACCTACTTTTGCTCCCCCAGGGGAAGTGCTACACACCCAGATCAAACAACAAAGAGCTGAGACCATTGCTGAAGAGCAACAGTGCTGGAGATTTCGGGCAGGCAGACACCTTCCCCCACACCTCAGGAAACTTAAGGCTATAATTCACAAAGCCAACAACTAGACTCACAAGCCCCAGAATAAGAAAGCTGGAACAGAGAGCCCTGAGCCCCAAAAGTAGAAATTTATTGTAAAGCCAGGAAAAAGCTAACCAACATGAACACACAAAAAAAAAAACAAAAAAACGAGGACCATTGATTCTTTTTATGGAGACAGGCAGGATCAAAATACCAATTTGGAAGAGGATAAGAATGACACTATACCAACATCTGATACCTCAAAAGGTAGTGCGAACTGGTCTCAAGCCCAAAAAGCATTACTGGA
>CM053622.1:467406474-467436653 GCA_028646595.1 Phalanger gymnotis | reverse complement strand
TTTGGTTCTGTTTTATAATATCTTGATTTCTCATCAAGTCACTAGCTTCCACTTGCTCCAATCTAATTTTTCACGTAGTATTTTCTTCAGTGGTCTTTTGGACCTCCTTTTCCATCTAGCTAATTCTGCCTTTCAAGGCATTCTTCTCCTCATTGGTTTTTTGGAGCTCTTTTGCCATTTGAGTTAGTCTATTTTTAAGGCGTTATTTTCTTCACTATTTTTTGGGTCTCTTTTAGCCAGTCCTTGACTTGTTTTTCATGGTTTTCTCATATCACTCTCATTTCTCTTCCCAATTTTTCCTCTACTTCTCTAACTTGCTTTGCCAAATCCTTTCTGAGCTCTTCCATGGCCTGAGGCCAGCTCATGTTTTTCTTGGAGGCTATTGATGTAGGCTCTTTGACTTTGTTGACTTCTTCTGGCTGTATGTTTTGGTCTTCTTTGTCACCAAAGAAAGATTCCAAAGTTTGAGTCTGAATCTGAGTGCATTTTTGCTGCCTGGCCATGTTCCCAGACAGCTATTTGACCCTTGAGTTTTTCAGAAGGGTATGACTGCTTGTAGAGTGGAGAGTACTTTGTCCTAAGCTTGAGGGGTTGTGCTGTTGTTTTCAGAGCTATTTCTACATAGCAAGCTCTGCCACACCAGCACTTCTCCTCCCCCAAGAACTGCCAACCTGGACTGGACTCAGATCTTAAGTAGGCTCTGTACTCCTGCTCTGATCTGCCACTTAATTCCTCCCACCAGGTGGGCCTTGGACTGGAAGCACCTGCAGTTGTAGTTCTGTCTTCAGAGCTGCACCACCTCTGCTGCCCCCGGTGCAGTGGCTCAACCATGAACTCCTTTCACTCCCTTCAGCTTTTCCCCCTAACCTTCTCTGTTGTCTTTGGTGTTTGTGGGTTGAGAAGTCTGGTAACTGCCACAGCTCACTGATTCAGGGCACTAGGGCCTGTTCTGCCTGGCTCCCACTCTGGTTGGTCTGGGTACAGCCCATGCTGGGCTCTGCTCCCCTCTGCTCCCAGCTCCATGGGAGAGACCTTAGTGACCATCCAGGCTCTCCTGGGCTGGAGCCCTGCTTCCCTCTGCTATTTCATGCATTCTGCAGTTCTAGAATTTGTTCAGAGTCATTTTTATAGGTTTTTGGATTGTCCTGGGGGGGAGCTCACACAAGTCCCTACTTTCCAGCTGCCATTTTGGCTCCCAAGGTTTGACTTTCTAAACTGCAATTTACAATACCAGAATTATGGGTTAGTAAGAGAGTACATCTCAAGGAGTGGTAAAACTATATCTGGCTGGAAATTTGCTAAACTATATATGGCTAGTGATTTGCTGATTAACTCTTAGTCCAATACATGTTTGAGGCTCTATAATTTCAACAATGTATGTAATCCTTCCACCAATTCAGATTATAACTTTTCTACAATCTATCAGATTATCATTGACAGCTACCGTGACTAAAAAATCCTTCATCCTGTGACCTACTTGGCAAAGAGCCTTTGTGAACTCAGCTAGGCTGGTCACTGGACAATAGATAAGCAGTGCATCATGGGCTGCATACTCAAAACCATTCTAGATTGATTGAACCTGACAGAGCTTTTGCTTTTCTGTCACAGTCTTCAGGAAATGAAGGCCACCTCTATACCAAGATAATGCATTAGAGTAGGATTGTACCAGAGGGATCAGATAAAGAGTTTCAATATGGAAATGGGGGGGGGGGATGAAAATGCCCAAATAAAATTGTAACTGTGGATATTATGAAGGATGCTAAGTACAACAAGAAAGAATAAAAGTAGAAGAAACATCCATTAAGAGTCAGAAGGAAATGGCTCAGGATGAGGTCAGTAGTTCTACCTACTAGTTCAGCTGAATTATAGACCAATTGAACTCATTATGAGTATAAACAAAGTGAATTTGAGGTTTGAACACAAGTAAATATGACCTCTAGGGAATCAGTAAGACTTGTAGCAATAGAACTCATGACTAGAATATGGCAATAGAAGGTTATGTGCTTTGCTCAGAAAGAAATAGCTATAATAGAAAGTATTACAGAATAGTACTCTATGTCAAGAAGATGTACAATTGTTTGGAAAGCCACAGATCCGAGTGGGAAATCAATTGTAGAGTTCAATTGGGTGAAAATAGAAAAGAAAATAACAGAATTGCTAGAATCATGGGAGAATAATATGGACTGTCTGACCAGATGGCAAGAAATAAGGAAAGTTTATAGGAGGCATTCTGGTAGAGTGAAATGAGCACTGGATTAGAAGTGAGGAAGCTTGTTTTTCTAGATGTCGCTCTACTACCAACTGCTTTTGACCTCAGTTTCTCCATCTGTAAAACAGCCATCTCTAAGGTCTTTTCAAACTCAAAAATTATATTATTTTATTACATGGATCACAAGAATGCCACAGGGACAAGAACTAGTACTTGTGAAGTTCAAATACAAAGAAAATTGTTAGAGATCTTATTCCACTAAGATGGTACAAGACATTTTCAACTTACCTTGCTGACTTTACCTCTCAGAAGGTATAGGAATCAAAAGTGTCAATTGCTCCTTTGGATAGGATTCTGACCAACATGGAGGAATTGGCTGGTGAAGTGAAAACAATGAAAAATTGAGATAAATTTCCCTCATTAGCCTATGATGAAAGGACTATGTTATCCCAGGTCAGATATAGACCCAGACTCAAAGATAGCAGATTTTTAAAAATTTGGGGAAAGGATGAGTTTAGTTCTATGACCAGTAACTTTCAAAAAAGTTGGGGGGGGGAAGAGGAGTTAGGAAGCCCTCAAAAACACATTCCTACCTTTCTAACATCTCAGTTTCTTTTGATGGACACTCTTCAAGATCATGCCATCTAACCTTAGGTAACCCTCAGAGTTCTGTCCCAGGCCCTTCTCTTCTTCCTCTCTACTACTTCATTTGGTGATCTCATCAGCTTCCCTGAATTTAAAATGATTCTCGAATTTAACTATCTTGCCCTAACTTCTCTGCTGACCTCCAATCTTACATCTCCAACTGTTTTTTAGATACCTCAAACTGGATAGACAGTAGACATCTTAAACTCAATGTCCAAAACAGAACCCATCATCTTTCCTCCTAAACCCTCCCCTACTCCCTATTACTGCAGAGGCCAACATTATCTTCTGAGTCCTTCAGGCTTACAAGCTGAGAGTTATTCTGTACTCCTCTCTCTCTCTCTCTCTCTCTCTCTCTCTCTCTCTCTCTCTCTCTCTCCCTACAACCAAGCTGTTGCCAAAGCCTGTTGATTTCACCTTTACATCATCTCTTGAATATATCCACTTCTCCCTTTTGACATTGCTATCAATCTGGTGCAGGCCCCCATCATTTCGTACCTTAATTAACTGCAATAGCCTGATGGTGAGTGTGCCTGCCTCTTGTCCAGAGGTGTGAAACCTGCAGTCTCGAGGCCACATGTGGTCTTCAAGTGAGGCCCTTTGACTGAATCCAAACTTCACAGAACAAATCCCCTTAATAAAAGGATTTGTTCTACGCAACTTGGACTCAGTCAAAAAGCCATACCCAAGGACCTAGAAGGCCACATCTGGCCTTGAGGCTGCAGGTTCCCCACGCCTGCATTTAGCCTCTTCCAACTCCAATTCCTTCTCCATTCAGCTACTAAAATGATCTTCCTAAAATGCAGGTCTGATCATGTCACCCGCTTCCCTCCCCTCACTCACATACTCAATAAATTCCAGTGGCTTCCTATTGCCTCTAGGATCAAATACAAAATGTTCTGTTTGGCATTCAAAGCCCTTTATAACCTTGCACCCTCCTATGTTTCCAGCCATATGGTATTTTCAGATTATTCCCCTTTACTTCCCATCTGTTAAGTTTTCTTCCACTTCTGTATTTTTCTATTCCAAATATGCTTTTCTCTCCTGAGCCTTTACTTCTTTGAGGAAATCCTCCATCATGTTTGCTATTTTTTTCTAGCCAACCGTTTTTGTCTATTAATATTGTGTTGTAAAGCTCTGATTCCTGACTTAATTTCTTTTGTTGTTGTTGAGTTTTTTCAGTTGTGTCTGACCTTTGCGACCCCATTTAAGGTTTTCTTGATAAAGATAGCTTGCCATTTCCTTCTCCAGCTCATTTTGTAGATGAGAAAATTGAGGCAGAGTTAAATGACTTACCCAGGGTCACACAACTAGTAAGTATTTGAGGCCAGATTTGAATTTAAAGAGATAGTCTTCCTGACTCCAGGCACAGTAGTCTATCCTCTGTGCCACTTAGCTGCCCGATTCCTTTTCTAATATCCTAAAAAAAAAAAAAGAAAAATTTTTGTTTCTCTTTGAACCATTCCTGAGTTTTCTGCAGAATCACTCTGGAGTCTAAAGACTTCTCTTTTTTAATCAGGGAAATTTGGTTAATTTTCTTTCATATTATGATATTTGTTCATTGTGCTCTGGCCTCATCTGGCATTTTAACTCAAGTTTCCTGTAGAGTTTATAAGCCTCTTTGTTGAGTTATCTACTTGTGAACTAGGTTTTTACTTAGGATTCTCTCCCATGAAGTACATATTGGGGAGTAAGGTGTAAGAAGACTAAAAAAAGTAGGAGGAGGCTACTTCATAAAGGGCTTTGAATGCCAAACAGAGCATATTTTCTTATCTGATGCTAGAGTCAATACGAAATCACTAGAGTTTATTGGGTGACATGATCAGACCTATGTTTTAGGAAAATCACTTTAGTTGCTGCATGGAGAATGTATTGGAGTAGGGAGAGATTAGAGTCAGGGAGACTCACCAGCAGGCTATTACAATAATAAAGCATGATGTGATGGGGACCTGCACAAGAGCGGTGGCAGTTGTCAGAGGAGAGGAGGGGAAACATTCAAAAGGTGAAATCAATAAGTTGTGGCAACAGCTTGGATATGGGGGGTGAGAGAGAGTGAGGAATGCAGAATTGCTCCTAGGTTATAATCTGAAGAACTGGGAGGATAGAATTGCCCTCTATAAATAATAAGGAAGGTCGGGAAGGTTTAGGGGGAAACGTAATAAGTTCTGTTTTGGATACTGAGTGTAAGATATCTACTGGACATTTAGTTCAAGATGTCTGAAAGGCAAGATGTGAAAAGAGATGTGAGATTGGAGGTCAGCAGAGAGATTGAGGCAAGAAAGGTAGATTTGAGAATCATCAGCATAGGGATGGTAATTAAATCCATGAGACCTGATAAGAGTATAGAAGGAGAAAAGAAGAGGGCCCAGCACAGGACCCAGAGTGATACCTATGGTTAGAGGGCAGGCCCTGGAAAAGAATCCAGCAAAGGAGACTGAGGACCTGTCAGAAAAGTAGGAGTAAAACCGGGAGAGGGTAGTATCCTGAAAACCTAGAGAGAAGAGAATTTCAGGGAAGAGAGAGTGCTTAATAGTGTCAAAGGCTGCAGATAGGTCAAGGAGAATATGAATTCACTAAAGGCCATCCAATTAGGCAACACAAGGTTTAAGGCTACCTTTCTAGATTTATTGCATATTATTACCCTTCGGTGACTACATCCTAACTAAACCCATCCACTTGGATTGATAGGACCATGGGTTTAGAGCTAAATGGGAATTTAGAGATCGTTTAATCCATCCACTTCATTTTACAGAGGAGCCAATGTAACAACAACGCTACTTGCCACTACTGTGGTTGTGTAAGCCCAATAACACCAGCACATAGGTGGGCTGCTAGCACAGATTCTTTGATCTGCTTTTCTAAGAAAAGCAACTTTAAGTGGTTAACAATCTCACTTTAATTAAACACATACACACACGTATGTGTGTGTGTGTGTGTGTGTGTGTGTGTGTGTGTGTGTATATATATATATATATATATATATAGACACGTGTGTGTGTGTGTGTATAAAATTCACTTAGTTCAGGGGGAAAAGTCAGAACCCTGAGCTTCAGAGCAAATACAAACAGAAATTACAGAGACAATATAAACAGATCAACATACAGGCTTTTGTCTGACTATAGCATATATGCATAGTTACCAAAAAGAGAAGCACCAACATCTGGGTTTTCAAAGCTGGGTGGAGCTCTTTGATGGCTACCCAGAATCTCCACACCAACACTCTTCCAATGAGTGTGCCCCCAAAAGCAAAATGCCAGTCTCAGAGCTCATATACCCTGCTCAGGGCCCTGAAGGCTCAGCACCTACTACCAAAAACGGGTGCGGGAAAGATCTTTAATCATTAGCACCAGTCGTATACATTGTTTCCAATCAATGACTCTTGATTCAAAGACAAGACTCAAGGAAGCCTTAGAGCTGAGAAGCACTCAAAGACAACAAAAGGTCCCCCTTTACTTGCCATTGTATTTGAAAGGCAAGATTACCTCAGTGCTGAGAAGCACTCCAAAACAAAAGACAAAAGGTCTCACTTTACCTGTCCCATTCAAACAAAGGCAAGACTCATTAAAGGCACTTGATTGCCTTAGCATTCCAAAAGAAAAAACAGTAAGAAAGTCCCATCCTGACAACCATTACAGCCAGCTATAATTGAAAGAGGTGAAGTGATTTGACCAGGGCCAGTCCTCCTTCCTGAACTCAGCATTCTTCCTCCAGCCTCCGTGCTTTTGTAAATGCTTTCCCATACCCAGAATGCCCTCTGTCCTCCTCTGCCTCATAGAATCCCTTGCAAACTTCAAGGTCCAGCTCATACATTTCAACAAGAAGCCTGCCCTGACCCCCCTTGGTGTCAGTCTCTCTTCCTCCTCAAATTATCTTGTCCATGTTTATCTATTTACTTGTTATATCTCCCACATTAGAATGCAATCTCCATAAAGCCAAGGACTATTTTCCATTTTGTTTTGGATGCCTAGGACTTTGTTGGCATTTCACAAATGTTTGTCAGAATAGATAGATCTCCTTGAGGGATTCTGGTTCCTCCCTTTGTGTTTCCATTTTCTAGCATTCTCTGCAGCATCTTTTGATTGAAGAAGTAGTCCAGAGAATGCCTTGTGTTACATGTGGTTCTGAGAGCAGTGGCTGCAGAAGTAACCTTTGACTTGAATGTCTAGGCCTACAGAGGCAAACAGAGCAGCCCTGAGGGTAAGCAGACACTGGGGAAATCATAACATGCTCAGTGATTCAGTTGCTGGCTGTGCATCTGCTATTCTCAAACAAGGCCTTCCCCTCCTCCATCCAACCCAGAGGCTCTGACTTTTTGACAAACTGATAGATCAGGGAATGCTGTGCACATAGTATATCATTTCAACAAGGCACTTGACAAAGTTTCTCTCTATATCCATGTGTACAAGATGGAAAAATATGGCCGGGATGATAGATTCCCCTCCCTACAACTTCAGAACTAGAATTATAGTGAAACCAGTAGTAGCTGTCAAAATATGCAAGAGATTTACCCAAATTAAAATCTTGAATAGATTCAGGTTTTCTCAGCTCTCAAATCAGAGGTCCTGCTCAGCTCCAATATAAGGGAATAGCACAAAGAAAGCACAAGGTAGATGACAGCAAGATAGAATTATAGGTCCCCTGCGCAAAAGGAGCACATCAATTCATGAAGTGCTCTTCGTTTTTGCTCTTAATTACCTACTACCCTGCATTACTCCTTAACACATTAATGTGTGCTATGTCTTACCTCCCTAACTAGATTTCAAGCTCCTAGAATACAGGAATGCATGTCTTCTATGTACAATTCCAATACCTTTGTACTGATAGCTGATGTGGATATAGAGCTGCCAAAGTGATTTTCCTTAAGAACAGATCACTGTGTCATCCTCCTACTCAATAAACTCTGTGGCTCCTCATATTTCCTCTAGAATAAAATATGAATTTCTCTATTTAAATTTGAAAGCACTTTACAACCTGGCTCCAACCTACCTTTCAAGAATCATTACAAATTAATTCTCCTCCCATACTCTACAATCCACCCAAAGTGGCCTGGTCTCTATTATTCCCACACAGAATTGCATCTCCCATCCCTGTGCATTTGTACTGGCTGAACCCCATTCCTGAAATATCCTCCCTCCTCATGTCAACTTTATATGATGACTCCTTTCCTTCAAGACTTAGCTCAAATCCTACTATCTCCACAAAATCCTTCCTGAAGCTCCCAACTGCTAATACCATCCTTCTCTTAGATTTAAATATCTTCTTTTATTTTGCATAATTTCATTCTGTATATATTCATATATGTCCATGATTTCTCCACTGAAAGACTATAAGTACCATGAAAGCAGGGATTATTTCCCTTTTTGCACTTGTACCACCAAAGTCTAGCATAGCACTTAACACATTAGTAGCTGAAGAAAAGCATGTCGATTGACTGTGCTTTAAGTTTTGCAAAGCACATTGGATACATTAGATTCTTACAACCCCTCAATCTTCTCACAGCAAATTTTTAAGTGAATTAATGAATTACAACAAGAGGAGAAGAATGTCACTAGAACAATCCAGGAATTCAATGATTTGCCTCAACTTCTCGTGTGGTGTATCGGACTTTTAGTTTTAAGTGCATGATTAATGTAAACTAATATAGGGTATATGGTACCCACTTAGAAGTTATATGTATTCACCTAGGTATGTCTAAATGCAGATTAAGGGAGTCACGAATAGATGAATCTAGCTGCTCCACTATCCACCCCTCTCCAAGGGAGTCTTCCTACCAAGAACAGAGCATCTTACTGCCTTAAGACTGGTTGCTCTGCCTCCCCTGAGAGAGAATATAATATGTATCTACATAATATAGATTCTATACAATAAAATATCTATGTAATATATAGAATAATGTCTATACACTCCTTCAGTATTGTTCATTGAAAGCAAATAATTTTAGGTTTATGCCTCTCTCCTAATTTCTCTCCCTTTAATGTAGAAAGAGTGCTTAAAGCTATATCAGAAGGTATGACTCCCTTCTCATCAAATGTTACTTACACAAAAACCATTACAGAAAGTGAATAGCCAGTAAACCTATTTATCCAAACAGATAGTAAATAGAAATCAGAGAAGGTATACAGATTAGAGTATACCAGACTATAAAGATAATGAACTCTCCTACTGGAAAAAATTCCAGTTCAACCAAAAGAAAGAGTCCTTAGGCTCACCCAACGGAAAATTCTTCAAAATCTCTTGGGGACATGACCAAGGTACCAGGTTAACTATGTTTTGATGTTTCCTGGAATCTTTCTCTCCCCTGGGGACCTCTCCCTAAAGACAGTCTGGAGCTATGTGTGTCCATTCTTGAAGCCAGAAGAACTAAGGTCTCTCCTTTCCCAAGCTTTTACCAGCTCTAATCCTTATGTAAGCACAAAGGTCCAGTGATCATTTTCTACCAATGAGGAGAGTCTTATACAAAGGGGCTTGAGCCCTGGCTTATACTAAAGAAAATTTTCCAGTCCTCTAGTAAATATAATGCTATAGCCTGACCAGAAAAATATAAATTACTATAATTTTTTCATAATGTTTCAAATATCTCTGTTTATAAAAAAGAAAAAAAGAATGACTGACAACATTGGCCTATGCCAATGAGCTTGACTTTCTGATTCTGATTTCCACCAAAATTCTAGAATGTTTTATTAAATTCCTTTTTTTGGAACATTTGGAAAATGAAGCAAAAACCTATGAGCCAATGAGCCATCAAGAAAGGAAGGAAACAAGCATCTATTAAGTGCTAAGTATTGTCCTAAATGCTTTACCAATAGTATTTGATCCTCACAACACTCCTATGAAGTAGATGCTATTATTATCCCCATTTTACAGTTAAGAAATTGAGGCAGACGCAGGATAAATAACTTGCCCAGGGTTATACAAGCCGTAAGCGTCTAAGGTAGGATTTGAAATCAGGTCTTCCTGACTCTAAGCCCAGCTCTCTAGCCACTGAGCCACATCTTGCCTCAAGAACAGGTCATGCCAAACAAATTATATATACATACATACATACATATATGTGTGTGTGTGTGTGTGTGCATGTATTGACTTGATTACTAGACTGAAGAGAAAAATGCCATAGATATAATATACCTGGATTACAATTAGACATTCAACAAAATCTTCCATTCTGTCCTTTTGAAGGATATCCTCCTGTGGACTAGACAACAATGAACAGATGCAAACAGTATTCATTAACAGACTATGGTCAGCTTTCAGGGAGGTGTCTCATGAAATGCTCCCAAGAACATGCTCTGAGCCCTTTGGCATTCAACAATTTTGTCAATGACTTGGATGAAATCATAGATGGCATGCTTAGAAAATTCACTCCTGGCACAAAGCTAGTAGGGGTAGCTATGATATTAGATGAGTAACTTTTTCAGGTACTGATACCAAAGATTCCAAAGATTGTTCCTCTCTTCTCAAAGCATTGCTGCAGGACTGGATGCAAAATCCAGCCTCAAGTGTAATCTTACATCTTTATCTCCATTTTCCTTCACCTAAAGTGAAAGAAAAAATTCTGAAGCAAAGAACTGAGGCCCATATTCACAGGCCAAACACTGGTCTCAGATGGTGAAGGCCTGAGGTTTCTTTATACTACTATCTCACTTCTTTCACCAAAATGCTTCCAGGCAAGAAGGAGTCATACTAACCAAGAGAAAGATACCATCACTCACTAATACCTTTTAAGTGCACCCTGCCCCCCAGGTCTGTCAGCATTGCCAATCCAAAAGCTTTCTTACATGGCTAGCAGACTAGGACCAATTACTGATGGCCTGCACATGCTACAAAGACCAGGTGGGGACTATATAAGCAAAATACACTGCACATGCTCATACAGACTGGGGTCATTAACCAATGCCCCATTATATAAGGAAAACATAACAGTTGCTGCTAACCAAAAGTATATTGGCTTACTATGAAGGCAGCAGATTTATGCTCCCTAGAGACCCTCAAACAGAGGCTGAATGATAAGCCCACTTTTCCATGATATTGCAGAGTGCACTACTGCATATGACCTCTGAGATTCCTTCCAAGTATGGTCATCATTTCCCAGTTCCTGAATCCTTAAGATCTGTTCTCTTTAAGTTGCAAAAAAGGATGCATACATGGCAGACACATCCTAAATCGCTGATAAAATGAAACCATGCTGAAGCCATTTCATTTCTTCTTTTCCCATGTCAGGCCAAATTTTGAATCCTGATTAGGAGCTCCCAGGTTGGTTCTCGACTTTATTTGTCTACGTGTCTGCTTACCCTGTCATATCTCGCCAACCAGTCAATATTTGGGTGTCCACTCCTTCTTCTTTCAGGTTTTGACCCCTGCTTCCTCCTCCCTTCATTTGCCACATGCTTCATGAGTCTAGCAATAGGTATGCAGGCCCCAAATCTGCCTTAGCTATCAATGAACATAGTACAATCATTTACTGTTGCTTCCTTATTAAATTAGTTGCAGTTGCATCTAAAGGATTGTTTTCAGAGTTCCTTCTCCCAGATAGACTGCCTTCCCATGCTACTGAGTTCAATTTGCCCTGATTTTCAGAATTATTTTCTCTTAGAAAAAGCTTCATTGAGGCAGGCAGCATGGCAAAGTCAAAATAAATACCTGAGTTTTCAATTCCAGCTCTTTCGTTTACTACCTGCTTGATCCTGGGCAAGTCACTTCCATAGGGACATTTTCTTCATCTGAGAAATCAAGAGTCTAGATTTCATTTCCTCTAAGACCCATTTCCATTCTAAATGTATGAAATCACTCAGAGATTGAAGAATTCTTTGAGATTATTTAATCTGACTTCCCCTCTCCCTCCCCTGCCATTTTCAAGTTGCTGAAATAGAGAGCAGGGGAAATTATATGACTAGCCCAAGGTCACTTGCATAACAAATGAAGGCCAGAATTTGAATCCAAGTTCTCTGACTCCAAACTCAATACTGTTTCCACTGTATCACATGATCCTCTTTAGCTTTATCTTTCTGATAGAACCCTCTAAATTAATTATTCACTGCTCATTTCTACATCTAGGAAAATCTATGTGGACTCATTTTTAATGATGTGATACAAGAAACATCTGCTAAATGAGAGATTTTTCCTGCCTTTATAGAATAATCAACAAGTTAGTGGATTTATACAAATTAGTATTTGGGAGGCAGAGCCAAGATGGTGGCTGGAAAGCAGGGACTTGCTTAAGCTCTCCCCAAAATCCCTCCAAACACTTGTAAAAAATGGCTCTGAACAAATTCTAGAGCTGCAGATCCCACAAAATAGCAGAGGGAAGCAGGTCTCCAGCCCATGACAGCCTGGATGGTTGCTGGGATGGGTTTATCACATGGTGCTGGGAGCAGAGCACAGCCCAGCGTAGGTACCAGGACCAACCAGACCAGGAGTTGGGTGGAGCGGGCCTGAGGGCCATGAATCACTGAGCTGTAGTAGTTACCAAAATTTTTAACCCACAGACCACTGAGCAAGTTAGTGGGGAAACTGCCAGATCAGGTTAGAGAGTGGTCTGGCCCCAGCCCTGGGGGTGGCAGAGGTGGCACAGTAGTGGCAGCAGCAGCAGCAGGAAACACCTGTGGCTGCTTCCAGAGTTCCTGCATCAGCTGTTTCCAGAGTCCCTGGCTCACACGGTGAGAGGAATCAAGCAGCGAATCAGAGCATGAATGCAAGGGCTTTGCTGGCAAAGAGGCAGGATCTCTTGCTGTGCCCTGCTTGGATCTGGGTTGTGATTCTGGTTGGTGGTTCTTGGGGGAGGAAGACTGCTGCTGTGGCAGAGCTTGTGGTGATGGTGGAGTAGAAGTAGCTCTGAAAACAGCAGCACAGCCCCTAAAGCTTGGGACAAAACATTCTCTACTCTACAAGCAGTCATACACTGACAAAAAGCTCAAAGGTCAAGTAGTTGGCTGGGAACATGAACAGGCAGCGGAAAAAGGACACAAACTCAGACTCAGACTCAGGCTCTACAATCATTTTTGGTGACAAAGAAGATCAAAATATACAGCCAGAAGCAGTCAACAAAGTCAAAGAGCCTACAACAAAAGCCTCCAAAAAAAATATGAATTGGTCTCAGGGCATGGAAGAGCTCAAAAAGGATTTGGAAAAGTGAATAAGAGAAGTAGGGGAAAAATTGGGAAGAGAAATGAGAGAGATACAAGAAAACCACGAAAAACAAGTCAATGACTTGCTAAAGGAGACCCCACAAAAATACTGAAGAAAATTACACCTTAAAAAATAGACTAACCCACACAGCAAAAGAGCTCCAAAAAACCAATGAGGAGAAGAATGCCTTGAAAAGCAGAATTAGCCAAATGGAAAAGGAAGTCCAAAAGACCACTGAAGAAAATACCACCCTAAAAATTAGATTGGTGCAAGTGGAAGCTAGTGACTTGATGAGAAATCAAGATATTATCAAACAGAACCAAAGGAATGAAAAAAATGGAAGACAATGTGAAATATCTCATTGAAAAAACCACTGACCTGGAAAATAGATCCAGGAGAGATAATTTAAAAATTATTTGACTACCTTAAAGCCATGATCAAAAAAGAGACTAGATATCATCTTTCAAGAAATTACCAAGGAGAATTGCCCTGATAGTCTAGAACCAGAGGGTAAAATAGAAATTGAAAGAATCCACCGATAGTCTCCTGAAAAAGATCCCAAAAAGAAAACTAGGAATATTATCGCCAAATTCCAGAGTTCTCGGGTCAAGGAGAAAATACTGCAAGCAGCCAGAAAGAAACAATTTGAGTATTATGGAAACACAGTCAGACTAACACAAGACCTAGAAGCTTCTACATTAAGGGATTAAAGAGCTTGGAATATGATATTCGGGAGGTCAAAGGAGCTAGAATTAAAACCAAGAATCACCTATCCAGCAAAACTGAGTATCATGCTCCAAGGCAAAATATGGATTTTCAATAAAATAGAGGACTTTCAAGCTTTCTCAATGAAAAGACCAGAGCTGAATAGAAAATTTGACTTTCAAATACAAGAATCAAGAGAACCATGAAAAGGTAAACAAGAAAGAGAAATCATAAGGGACTTACTAAAGTTGAACTGTTTTGTTTACATTCCTACATGAAAAGATGATGTTTGTAATTGAAGAGACCTTTCTCAGTATTAGGGGAGTTGAATGGAATATGCATATGTATGTATATATATATATATATATGTATACATATATACACATATGTATACATATATATATATGTATACATATATACACATATGTATACATATATATATGGAGAGAGAGAGAGAGAGAGAAAGAGAGAGAGAGAGAGAGAGAGAGAGAGAGATATGGGCACAGGGTGAGTTGAATATGAAGGGATGATATCTAAAACAAATTAAATTAAGGGGTGAGAGAGGAATATATTGAGAGAGGGAGAAAGGGAGAGACAGAAAGGGGTAAATTATCTCACATAAAAGTGGCAAGAAAAAGCAGTTCTTTGGACGGGAAAAGGGGGCAGGGGAGGAGGAATGAGTGAATCTTGCTCTCATCAGATTTGACTTGAGGAGGGAATAACATACACACTCAATTGGGTATCTTACCCTACAGGGAAGTAGGGGGAAGGGGATAAAAAAGGGGGATGATAGAAAGGAGGGCAGATGGGGAAGGAGGTAATCAAACCCAAACACTTTTGAAAAGGGCAGAGTCAAGGGAAAAAAGTGAATAAAGGGGGACGGGATAGGATGGAGGGAAAAATAGTCTTTTACAACATGATTATTGTGGAAGCACTTTGCATAATGATACATATGTGGTCTATGTTGAATTGCTTTTCTTCTTAGGAAGGATGGGTGGGAAGGGAAGAAGGGAGAGAATTTGGAACTCAAAATTTTAAAAGCAGGTGCTAAAAAGAAGTTGGTTTTGCATGCAACTGGGAAATAAGAATGGAGCATAGAAATCTATCCTGCCCTACAAGAAAGTAAGGGGAAAAGGGATGGTGTGGGAAGTAGGGTGACAGAAGGGAGGGCTGACTGGGAAACAGGGAAGTCAGAATATATGCCATCTTGGAGTGAGGGGAAGGTAGAAATTGGGAGAAAATTTGTAACTCAAAATCTTGTGGAAATCAATGTTGAAAACTAAAATATTAAATAATAAAATATGAAACAAAAAAAATTAAAATGCATAATCTGGAAAAAAGAAATTAGTATTTGAGTATTGACTTAAGCTGTGTGCGTAGAAAACCAGAAGTGATTAGAATTTCAAAAGTTCTGTCAATCCAGTGATTGTTTTGTCTTTGTGATATTGTATAATTGGTTGACTGTTACTAGGGCTTTTTTTTCCAAACGAATTGATTGAATTGACTGGTGGTTTTGGCATCACGAAGACATAGCCTTTTTTCTTTTATGAGCACCCAGAGACCAAGTCATAAAAGTAAAAGTTTTTTTTCCACTACCAAGGACTATTAATAATGAAATATCACTGTGGTAAAAATGTTTCACTAGAAAAGCATAGCTTAATAATATCATTTAATAGTCCTTCCTGGGGGACTCTGTCACCAGCTTATTTCACCTTTATCTTTCTTTAAGAGAGCTCATTACCACTGCTCAGGTTACCCTATTGCTTCATAGAAATGAAAGTATTATCACCTTAGGTGAGGTAAAACTACCCTTTATTGTACTGATAATGAAAAGGGAGGTGGTAACTAATAAAAGCATGGAAAAGACTACTTCAAGAGATGATAGGTTCACGCTCTCAGAAGGTCATCAAGCAGATTACTGAGCGAGCATTTGTCAGGTAATTTTGAGTGGGTATTTCTTTCATATATAGGTTAGACTAAATGGATAACTCTCACATTCTATGAAAATATTTCTTCCTCCACCTCATTTTCTCCTTGCTTCCCAGTCAAACAAAGCTTAGTATTAGAAGTTAGAAATAGAGACACCAGATTAAATAAACTAAAATACTAAACTAAACCATTGTTTGTCCTTCATTTTTGAAGAGGACCAATGACATCCACAGGATGATGTAATAACTTATGCGTGAATTGGATTTAAGAGAGGCAGAGTTGTACAAAATCATCAGACTCACTCTCTCTTCCAGAATCATCAAAGTCCAGTGGCAGGAAAACAATGAAGACAGCTGGTGATGGCCTGAGATGCAGTGGATGACCTTGGTGTCTTCAAAGCCTGACCCACCTCCAAGCACTCCACAGCACCTATTTCAGCCACCTTCACGGCTGTTGGAAGAAATTGTTCTCATCCTCTCATTCCACAGCAGGTCTTCACATGCTTGGGATAGACACCCCACTAACTCACCGATGGGTTTGAGGCCTGTAAGTTACCCTCATCCTGGTTTAGCCAGTCTGCTGAGATGGTTTGCTGAAGTGTGGCCACTGCTCATGCTGTAACTTCTTGGATCCACATGTGAGATTTGAGTGCCAGAGAGTCACCAAAGGTGGATGAACAGCCCTGAAAAAGACTCTATAAACCCTCATTACAGAAGTGCTAGTTCTCCTTTAATACCCAGTACACTCCCCAAAATAGACTAGACTTACTAGGGAATACTGACATTTGCAGCCTTCCTAACTCATTCTGTATCTTCAACCAAACACTGGCATACTAGCAATCGACATGCCACTAGGAAAAAATCTCAAAGTAATAAAGTTCATCTTTGCCATCTTCTTACCTCTCTTTATGAATTCTTTGTTGGATTTTATAATTCCATGCTACCATCTCCTTCCTTAGTGAGTGATAGATTAAAATGCTTGTAATCACCATTTATTTCCTCCCACTTTTGCAAGTCCATTGAGGTCAATAAAAACAAAGAATCTTTGAAATCAGAGAGAATCTGAGTGGCCATAGCAAATAGCAAAGAGCTAAACCTGTAAATCAGACATTTCAAAGCAGGATCTCTTGCATCTACCTACCAAAAATGTAACCTGGTATAGGGGATGGTATACTATCAAATAAGCCCTGGGTTCAAACTCTACTTCTGACACTTGCTAACTGAATTACCATGGATAAATCACCTACTCCTTGGAGCTTCTTTTCCTCATCTGAAAATTGGGATCATAATAATATTAGTAATTACTTTACAAGGGCAAAAATTAAATAATGCATAAAGCAGTTTACAAACTTTAAAGCACTATATAAATGCCAGCTAATATAATATTATCTAACCTAGTACTTTTAGTCAGTTCCATAAATTTTCCAGAAAATTGAAATGACTTTTCCTTGGAAACTTTTGTGAAATTTTTGTTGGGTACTAAAATTTGCCATACGTTGTGAGGGATAGAACCAAGGGTATGCTAGTAAATGTTTAACAACCAGTTCTAGGGGAGAAGGGAGAGAGAATATGTATATATGACACATTTTTAAGTTTCATCTTCATTATTAATATTTACTCCATCACTTTTTTAAGTCTTTGCAATCAACAAAATCATAAATCAAGCCCTGATTTGTAGCATTTGCCCATTTCTGAGGAGTAAATGCTCACATTAAAAATCTGACAATTGGCTCTTGGGAGCTAGGTCTGGCTCTATCACACCTCTGGATAAGAGGCTATACATGCCATATTCATCGTGTTTCTTTGAAAAAACACAGCTGATATGGAACATGTTAAAAAATACAATTCCAACACATTATAAAAACTCAAGCAATTCCAAATGAAGAAGTACCAGCTGGAGAGGCTACCAGCAAAGGTTGAGTAGTAGATATGAGAACAGAAAATAAAGAGAGATATCTAAAATGTGCTGCCAGTTTTCAATCACCTATGCTAACAGAAAACATAGATAACATGGATTATTTTATCCCCAGATAATCAAAAAACTATCTTGAAGAACAGTTTCAATCTTTCTCTCCCCTCCACCCAGCCAGACGGGGAACTTTCAAGTGTAATCTTCACTCAACATTCCACAAAATACATTCACCCCTTCCTATTTCCATAACCATAGTGAGATATTGCACCTCTCCCTCTGAGTCATAGGTGCCTGTGCTAGAGGAAACCATTCATTAGGAGCCATCCCCAAGGCTCCTTTTCTTCTTCTGGAGAACTTGATCGGGAGTAGCTTAAATAGTATCACCCAGCTTCCCCAAAGGAAATTGGTAAATGAAAAGGCAAATGGTAAGTGAATTGGTAGAGCAAAGGTGGACAAACAAATAGGAAGTGATGACACTATCAAGATAGAAGCAAGTTGTTTAGACACCGCATTCAACACAGACCACACCAGAGTGGAAAATAAGGACTTCCGATTGAATGATCCAAGAAATAGGCATTCTCATAACCAGCTGTTTAAGTTATGGGACTATGGGCAACCAAATGTAAAGCAACCACAGATTTAAATAAGGCTGAGTCATCCTGGCCCTCAGAGGTGGAAGAGAGCTATCTAGGATGGCTGGTTGATGCTCTGATGCAATTGCTTCACTGGCCAGCTGCTGCAAAGCTCTTCCTTAGAGAAGAGATAACGAGCACCATCTTCTGGGAGAAATCTGAAGAAAAGGAAAGCAGAGCTAAGGAGAGCAACAGGAGTGGAAAAAACCCACCACTTTTCCTGGAAACAGAGTAGAATCACAGTGGAGCACCAACAGAGAACAGAGATAAAAAGAGAGTTGCCATCAAAACTCATGGTGTTAGGGCACTGACAGGGAAGAGTGAACCGTCACCTCCCCCTACCTTGCTAAGACTGCCCTAAGGAATTCACAGAACTACATCACTAGGGGACTTCAAAATGGAGGCTTCCTATAATAATAACATGTGGCATATGCATTTGCATGTTTTTGTGACTCTGTGAGCTTGGCTATGATTATTTTGTTTCTCTTACTATATAAATAAAAATATTCAATATTTTGAAACATTGAAAACTTTTATAACTCGCTTATGAGGAGAGCTGATGGCTACCCTTCAGAAGAATCAGATCCTGAAATTCGCCCACTCGATGTGGGAGTGCGAGCAATGAGCTAGAAAAACAGGAAGTCCTCAAAGTGAACCCAGATAGGTCATGTCAGGGAAAAGCCTCTGATACAAGGGTCATATAACATTAAGAAACACATTACATCATCACTAGAGACAATTTCATATAAGGTAGATCCACGTTAGACCCACTCCAGGAGGATTTAATTTCTAAAGAAATCTAAATACCCCACAGATACTAAAGCCAGCACACATTTTTATAGAAAGAACATAATATTTTTTTCTTTTTCTCCCCCACTCCACCCTTTTTCTTCTACTTTTTGATGCCATTTCCTTTCTGGTGACTTTCTCCAGACACCAAAAACCATAATCTGGAGAGAATTTATGTATTTTATCCATCTTTAGTACAGTAGAGATAAGAAAATCCTATCTAGAAGTCTACTGAGCAAAAGGAAGGTAGAAGTACCCACAATAAAGATGGAGCAGGAAGGGAAGGGGACACCAGAGGAAGGACCAGTGATAGCAAAAGTTCTATGTTGGCATATAAGTCCCAGCTATGTTGGCACACATCTCCTTTTAGTTTCTCTCTTTCCTTACCCCCTTCTTTCTACACCACCCCACTCCAGTGTCTTAAAAAAAAATTCTCTAAATCATAGTACAAAGTATGAGACTGTGGTTGATGCTGATCTCAGTGGCTTGTTGATTGCACTAAACTGCTTAAAGGAAATAGCAATGTGTCATGAATAAGCCATAGACGTAACCACCCAAGAGCGTGTTGTGTCCCTAGGAAGAGTTTATCAATAAAAATAAAGCCCTATTTGATAGAATGAGTGAGAGAGATTTTTAGACAGGAAATCTCCAGATAATCCATGCCTATTCTAGGCAGCTGTCTAAAAATCTCCTCCTTCCTTCTAAAATATTATTCCTGGAATAAAATAGGAATTTTTATTTATCAGTAGCTTTCAACCACATAATAGTTATTCCCCACACAGAAATGGATGACATCGAACTAATGATAATATATTGAATTTATACAGCATGTTTTTACAAAGCACTTACATATGCAATTAACTCCAGTTACCATGACCCAGAATATTAGTTTAGAAAAAAGATATTGTGCTATTCCAGTGAACTATAAGATCAATATCTCAATAGTGTGATACAGCACACCCACACACACGCACACACACACACACACACACACACACACACACACACACACACACCCCAATGCAATCTGACTGTATTAAAAAGAAAGCACTTATTTCCCACTAGGCTATACACCTTTGGACTTCTCTAGGAACTTCTTCATCCTTCAAGATCACTTCAGCCCTGGAGCTCCCACCTCATCAGTAGCTCTATTAGAGGATAGAAAACTCCTTTCAGAACTTCCATTGAAGGCCACACTAGCCAACTCTTCATTTCCCCCAGGGCTATGCTCTTCTGGACTTTCCCAATGTATCACTGAAAGGGTAGTTTACCTCCTCTTCTCTCTCTTACCACATTGTATTGTCTTCCCAAATTAGAATGTGAGGTCCTACAGGGAAGGAGCTAATTTTTATTTTTCTTCGTATTACCAGCATTTAGCACAATGCCTGGCATATGGTAGACACTTCAATGTTTATCCCCTGACCAGCTAACTAATGGGCCCAATGTACTGTGGCCAAGTCAGATCCTATCCAGATTATTATGAGGTCTAGATTTTAAGAAGGACATTGACAAACTGGGATGTGTCCAGAACAAGGCAACCAGGACAATAAAAGACCTTGAGTCCATACTAAATATAGATCACTAGGAGGAATTGAGAATACTTAGCCAAGGAGAAGAAATTTTAGGGGGGATATGATTGCTGTCCTCACATATTAGAATGACTGTCATGTGGAAGAGAGACTAGACCTATGCTCCTAGAGGCAGCTAAGGAGAGCAGTGGATAGACAGAGCTCTGGATCTGAAGTCAGAAAGACCTGAGTTTCAATCCTCCCTCAGACATATACGAACTGTGTGACTCTGAGCCAGTCACTTAAACCCTGTCTACCTCAGTTTGTTCATCTGTAAAATGGAGTTAATAACGGCACTACCTCCAGGGCTGTTGTGAGGATCAGATGACATGTCTGTAAAGGGTTTTGCAAATCTCAAAGCTTCATACAAAAGCTAGCTAGTATTGTTATAATCATTATTGCTGTTTCTATTATTATCACAAGAAAAGGAAAGAAGGACCACTGGTCTTAGAGTAAGAAGACCCTCCAGCTTTGTCACTTACTAGCTTTCCAACCTTGAGAAAGTCACTTCTCCTCTGAGTCTCAGTTTGAATTAGTGGGTGTCAGACTAAATAGCCTCTAAGTTCCCTTCCAGGTCTAGTTATTCAGTCAGGCAACAAATATTTATTAAGTGGCTACTGTGTGCCAGGTACCGTGCTAAATGCTGGACATACGAAGAAAGATTTTAAAAAAAATAGTCCCTGCTCTCGAGAAGCTTTTGGTATAATGGGGAAGAAACATGAAAACAATTATGTGCAAACAAGTTCTATAAAGGACTAGCATACGAGATTATCAGATAAGAAAACTGAGAGGTAATGTGGTATGCTCAAATTCTTACAATAATTAAGGACAGAATTAGAATTAGAACCCAGGTCTTCTGACTCCTACTCCAAGACTTGGGTGGAATGTTGGGTTGTCTTTGGTCAGTTTAAGCATTCCAGAAGTTAATGGAATTCAACTGAGGCTATATCCTTCTACCTTTATCAAAACAAATCTTCCCTTTTCTGGGATAATCCCCTTTACAATATTCAAAAGTTGCGTGGTGAAAAAATTTAAAAAAAATTGTTTAAGTTGCCTAGGGATTGGGGGTTGGGGACTCTAACCATATCAGGCCTAGAAATGCCAAGTCTTGTACTTTTTCTGCAAAGGATTCATTGATTTTTCTATCCCCTCACCCTCTCCTAGCATCATGCTGCTCCATTTCTAATATTTGTAAATATAAGTCATATTCATCCATGTGATACAATTCACTAGGAAGAAATTACCTACCATGAGAAAAAGAATGCCTTGTATAACTGTAGTTTTTAAAAAGTCACAGCACAAAGTTTACAGTTCTCAAAGAAGGAATGAAGTACTTTGTTCTCAGGATATGCTCTGAAGTACATTTTTTTTCCTTATATATATGAACATCAAAGACAGGCTGCCCTTTAAACTCTCCGTCTTCAGAACACGCCCCCCCCCCATCCTCTTATTTCCCCAGAGTTTCCTATATAAGATAATGGATCTTGTGGTAATCACTGCTTTTGTTCAATTTACACAAGATTCTGGAGATGAAAAGAATGGAAGGAGCATTCTCACAACTACATGATGACTCTTTTTAGAAAATAAAGCACTAGTGAGTCACTGGCAAAGGGAAACATTTCAGTCCTGATGGAAGACGAAGGTCAGACTCTACCTGGTTGCTTTTTTGATATAGATTTTTTGGCAGTTCAGCAGTTTTCCATTTTAACATTTGACTCTTTTGAGGTGTGGGTTTTTTTCTTGTAGGATCCAGACTATCAGTAAAGAGGTTTCCTTACATTTAAAATGGAAAGGTTGGGCTAGAACAAGGACAGAAAATTCTTTGTGGATCACAACATTTTTATAACCCATGGAGCTGAACCTAAATATGCCAATTTCAAAAAATCATCCACGTAATCCAATAGTTTGTATTGTTTCATTGTTTTCCATTAAAGTTCAAATCTCTTGATTTTTTTTAAAAAAAATTTGCTTATTTGTGTAACAGCGAAGAGGGCAGGATCAGAAGAGTATGTGGTAGAAGAAAGGGGTTATAATGTATAAGAAGACTGGAAAGGTTGGAGGAAGGCTAGGTTATGGAGGGCTTTGAATAGTGGTGTTAGGGAGCCATTGGAGTTTATTAAATTGAAGGGAGTGACATTGTCAGATTTATGCTTTGGGAAGATGACTTTGACAGCTGAGTAGAGGGTAGGCTGGAGTGGAGAGAGACTTGTGGCAGGATGACTAACCAGCAAGCTATTACAATAATTCAGCCATGAGGACACAAAGGCTTGCATCTGGATGGTGACAATGTCAGAGGAAATTCAATTTTGGAGAGATAGATGGATGATGTAGGATAGATAGATAGACAGATAGATAGATAGATAGATAGATAGATAGATAGATAGATAGATAGATAGATAGAACATTTATTAAACCCTTAGCACATATGAGGTACCATGCTGAGTATTGGTGATACAAATAACAGCAAGCAAGTTAGTCTGTCTTCAAAGAGTTTACATTTTAATAAGAGAAGACAACATACCAAGAAGTGGTAGAAATGAAGGAGAGGAAGTAAATGGCATAGAGGCCAAGGCCTTATCAAGAAAAGGCAATTTGTTCAGCAATCAGAATTGGAAAATCAAAGAACAGAGTCCAAGGTTTTAGAGGGAGAGGTATGAGGATGATGTCTCAAAGAGCACATCAGATGGCATCAAGATAGTCAGAAAGGGGCTTCACTAAACTTTAGGGTTATCTAACTATCGTGCCATGTCTCTTCTGCCTTTTCTAGTGAAACTCCTTGAGAACACCATCTATAATAGTTGCCTCCTCTCTTAATTCTCTGCACTTTGGCCTTCTAACCTCATTCAGCTGAAAGTGTTTTCTGAAAAGTTACCAATGATTTCTTCATTGCAAAAATACAGTGTCTTTGTCTTAATACTCATCTTTCTTGATCTCTCTGTAACCTCTGACACTGTCCATCATCTTCTTCTCCTCTTCTCCCTAGGTTTTTGACAGCACGACTCTTTGGGTTCTCTTCCTATCTATATGACCACTCTTCAGTCTCCTAATCATCTCCATCTATGTCACTCCCATTAATCCCTTAGGATTCTGTCCTGGGCCCTCTTCTCTTCTCCTACTATACTACTTCACTTGGTAATCTCATCAGCTCCCAAGGATTATAATCTCTGTGTTGATGACTCTAAAATCTCCTTATCCTTCCACAACCTCTAGGCTGACTTTCAATCTCACGTCTCCATCTGCCTTTCAGACATCTTGAATTGGATGTCCAGTAGACATCTTAAATTCAACATGTCCAAAACTGGACTCATCTTCCTTCCTAAATCCTTTCTCCTTCCAAATATCCCTATTAATATTGAGGATACTACCATCCTCAGTTTCCCAGGCTTGCAACCTATATGCCATCCTCTACTCCTCTAACTCGCAACCCCTATAATCCAATACATATTGTCAAGGTCAGTGAATTTCATCTTTGCAGTATCTCTCAAATAGTCCCCTTTCTTTCCTCTGACCACCATTCAAAGCCCTCCATAACCTAACCTTTCCCCAACCTTTCCAGTCTTCTTATACATTATAACCCCTTTCTCCCACCACATACTCTTCTGTCTAGTGATCCTGCCGTCTTTGCTGTTACACAAACAAGACACTCTACTACAAGGCTTGGGGCATTTTCCCTGGCTGTCCCCCATTCCTGGAATGTCCTCCCTCTTCATCTTTACTTCTTAGCTTCCCTGGCTTCCTCTAAGTCCCATATAAAATCCTACTTTCTACAAGAAGCCTTTCCCAATCCCTCTTAATTTTATCTTGTTTATACATAATTATTTGCATTTTGTCTCCCCCGTTGGATTGTGAGCTCCTCAAAAGCAAGGACTGCCCTTTACCTTACTTTACAACCTCCAATATTTATCACAGTGCCTACCACATAGTCAGCACTTAATAAATGTTAATTGATTTACTGACTAAAGCACAATGATATAAAACAAGATGTTCTTTTAGGCTTTAGTCCAACATTTCTCACTGTAGTGACAGGAGCTATCTTTTGTGAATTTTAGAGTGATCTGTGTATAAAGATGAATTCAGATATTTTTGCAGTGTTGGAAGAAACTTCATATAAAAAGTATTTCTAAATCATCTAGTTCAAAGGAACTTGGGATAAGAAACTTTAGTTGGGTATTAAATTAGAAAGCTTAGGTGCCACTCATTCTAAAACAGTAGGCTTATTTTACATGCACTTCTAATTACCTTATGCTTCTATATCATATCTGAATATATCTTCTTTTCTCTGAAAAAGGTAAAGAACAGAGCTCCAGAAAGGAATAACAAGATTCAGCATTTATGCTTGAAGGAGAATATGTGGTTCGAACTTGGTTGCAACAGATATGAAGAGTCCAGTATGCTCATTTAGAATTCAGTAATGAAAGAGGTTAAGAAAGCATTAAAAGGTCAAAGCCTGGGGGCTAAAGTCACAGTCCCCCAGATTGATGCCTAGAGGAAGATCTGGTACCCCAGGAAGCTAACTGTAACACAACAAAGCCTAAGGCCTAAAGGCTGTAAAAAGCTTTGCATTTGTACATTAAATGATAGATTTAAGGTATGTATCCTAATCTGGCCCTCTCTTTTGGTTTACCCAACATCACATGTGGGGGAAAAAAACAGAATAGTTAAGATTCAAAATCAGGTCAAAGCAATCCAAAACCACAGTGCTTCTTACAACACCATAATGTGTTTCATGGAGGAACAATAAATAATTTGTACATATTTAAACCTGATGTTTTGGGACATTAGGAAAGTAGTCTGGTTTTCTTTTTCTGCACAGCTGATGTGAGTGAGGAAAATATGCTGTAAGCTTCTGGATGAGTAGAAAGTCCTCAGGCTTTACCTTCTCCCCACCTGAGCTTAAATGTGGCCCATGAATATAGGCCTCTACTCCTTGTCTTTTTGTGTTCAATCTTTCTTGCTCTTAAGTGCAAGAGTATCAGACCAGGCTATGACCTTGCAAGTTTCAGAAGGTCAGGAAAACAAACTGCCAGAGGTTTAACAGCTGGGGTCCATTCCAGATTTTTCAGACAACCAAATCCAGTGAAGAACAAAGTCCTGATGATCTGATCAACCCTGCATAATTGTAAATCAGAGGCCACTAAGAAGGAGAGATATTAACTCATCTATTAGCTATGCATATTTGAAAGTGAACTTAGGGAGACAAATGCTATAAAGCAACTGCTTTGTGTTTAAGCCCAACTTCCCCATGGACCAAGATGGTATTCCTGGAGATTAGACGCTGGGATTTGCGGGACAAATGCTTTTTAACTTCTATTTTTGCTCTATCTTCTTGGTAAATATTCTTTATAAAAGTGAAAGTAAATATAAGAATGTTCTCTTGATATCTTACCTGTCTTACAGAAGAGTTGAGTACCTCTGAATTAAATTATATAAAAGTATCTTTTAATTATAAAAATTCCCTGATTTTATGATTAGGTGTTGTATAGGAAAGGCTATTTGGAGAATGCATCTATTTCTGGTGCTAGAAATAAATAGCATCAAAACCTCACTAATTTAAACCAGCTTGAATCTATAAAAAGCCTGAATTATAAAATATATTTTGAAAAAATACAGCTCTATTGCTTTCAAGTATATGTAACACTTCAAAATACTGCTTACAAAAGGATTTTAAATAGAAATCCCACTGAACCTGTTTTAACGAATAGGTAAGATTCATTTATAATTAGCGGCATCATTTGCATACACACAATGTGATTAATATCCTTAATTTTTTTCTCTTAATTTGGTAAGTAAACTCTGAGAGTAAAGGTAGCTTTTACCCCAACTCCTGTTTGAATTATCACAATTTCTGAATTAGTGAAATTAAAATTAAGGAGTTACTGAGATTTTAATGTACTCACTCTCTCTATTTTCTAATCTTTAAAATCTTTTTTTTTTAACATGGCAACACTTGCACACTTATATATGTCATGTCTCAAGCACAGTATTCAGTTAGAAGACCCAGGTTCTACCAACATTACCACCACCATTATTATAAGAATAAAGTGATGATATCTACTATATACATAGAACAATGCTAGGTAATAATTCGTATTTATGTGGCAATTTAAAATAGCACCAAAAGACATTTTATACACCCATATGGTATAGAGATGTCCCTAGGTTTTTGAAGGTGGACTGGGCTTAGAGTTAGGAAGACCTGAAATCTAACCCCAGACATTTACTAACTCTGTGCAAATCACTTAAATCTCTGTTTGCCTCAGTCTCCTCAAATGTAAAATGAGGATAAAAATACCTCCTAGGGTTGTTGTGAGAATCAAGTATGAAAATATTTGTAAAGCATTTAGCACAGTACCTGGCACATAGTTGGTGCTTAATAAAATGCTTGTTTGTGGTTCCTTCCTTTTGTTCCTTATAAGATAGAACTCAAGCTCTGATAAATGTTATCAAACAGTAAGGGCTTCATAGATGGATTGTAGAGTTGTCATCAAGAGACTAGATAAGCTAAATTAGAAAAGGATTATCACTAGGTAGGATTCAGGATGATAAAGCTTTTGGCCATAACAGCTTTCAAAGATTATCTAACAAAAGCTTGGATGTTTGAGATATTGAAGAAGCTCTGAAGAAGTGCAAAGTCCTCAAACTGTATGTGACATACAAAGGTCACCTAGACCATAGTCCCTGCTCTAAGAGACTTTATTCATGGATCAAGAGATAAAATTAATACACATAAAATAATCTGAAAACAAGTACAAAATTTGATTTTAGTGACTATACTGAATTATACAATTTCAAAGGAAAAAAGAGATTAATTGAGCCTATTACAATCAGTCAAGGTTGCGTTAAGGAGCTAGGACTTAAGCTGGGGTTTGAAAGATGGGTAGAATTTAGAAAGATAGAGAAGAGTACATGAGTCTATTCTAGCCTCACCTAGGGGTGGAAAGAGACTCAGTTCCAATTTTGGACCACACCTGGATCTCTTTCTTGTAGTAACCTCAGGCTTCTTGAAAAAGAGACCAGGGAAAACCTCTTCTGTGATCCCAATCCCCCAAAAAGGCTAGCAGTTTCCTTCTCTGAGAAAGGTCAGAAGCATTGAATTAATTGTAAAGAGCTATGATTGATTCCCAAAGAGATAGAATAATGAGCATAAAAGACTGATAGTAATAAGCAAACAGCTTCTAGAGGCTGGAGCTAAGGTCCAGATCAGAAACATAAGACAACAACAAAAGATCAAGAGATGCCAAAGAGTATTTTAAGAAATATAGTCTAGGGGTTTTGCACAAACAAAATCAATTCAACCAAAATTAAAGAAAAGCAAAAAACTGGGGGAGAGGGGATTTTGCAGCAAGTATCTCCAATAAAAGTCTCACTTCTCAAATATATAGAGAATTGTGTTAAATTTGTAAGAATTCAAGTCATTTCCCAACTGACAAATGGTCAAAGGATATGAACAGGCAGTTTTCTGACAAAGAAATCAAAGCTATATATAGTCATATAAAAAATGCTCAAAATCACCATCGATTAAAGAAATGCAAATTAAAACAACTCCAAGGTACTATCTCACACATATGAATTTGGCTAATATAACAGAAAAGGAAAATGATAAATGTTGGAAGGGATGTGAGAAAACTGAGATAGTAATGCACTGTTGGTAAAGTTGTGAACTGATCCATTCTGTGGTGCCACCTGGTCCCTTTCTACTGGTATCAGAGTTCAATGGCCCAGTTCCATATCCATCCCATTTCTGATGCCAGTTAATATCAACAGGACAGAACTGTCCTCTAACCTATGGATGACTAGACCCAACATCCTGGTTCTGCTAACTTCACCTTGCATCAGTTCATGTAAGTCTTTCCAAGTTTTTCTGAAATCATCCTACTTGTCATTTCTTATAGCATAATAATATTCCATCACAATCATATACCACAACTTCAGCCATTTGCCAGTTAATGAGTATCCCCTTGATTTCTAATTCTTGGTCACCACCCAAAAAAAAGTTGCTACATATATGTACACAAATGCATATATGTATAAATATATATGTGTGTATATATATATATATATGTATGTATTTGTACAAATAGATCCTTTTCCCCTTTTTTTGGATCTTTTTGTAATAGAGACCCAGTAGCAGTATTGCTTGATCAAAGGGTATGCACAGTTTTATAGTCCTTTAGGCATAATTCCACATTGCTCTCCGGAACAACTGAAGAATCCTTCAATTGAATCACTTCGTACTGGTTTCTGAAAAATAACTAGATTCTGTTTTAAGAAACCACTAGTACTGACTTCTGGAAAATAGTGTCTAATTGTGACAGACAGTAGAGGAGATAGTACAGCAAATGTATGGATGGTCTCTGGTTCCTAGTTTTCAATTTATTCTCTTCCTAAAAGCACATCAGCCAACACAATACAGTTTTCCATTAAAAATAGGCCATTGGTAGGTACTCTATCATGTGACAACTTGTCTTCATCACAGAAGACCCAGCTCATACATTTCTGGTTTCTTCCATTTTTTTTTTTTTTACTTTTGGCTCTTTGGTTTAGTTGTCAAATTAACTCATCTACACAATTTGTAAGCTTCTTTCAACATCCCATCTTCCTCAACCCAGCTTCTCCTTAGTTTCTACCTCAGCCTAATTCCTTAAATTTGCCTTTCTTAGTTTTTTTTTGTTTTTTTTTTTTACTCATCACTTGATCCTCTGTTACCAATACTATAGGAACCAATTTCCTAGTAAGATTTCTCCCAACCTCAGACCACAGCTGACCATTAAAACCTCATCAATACGGGGGTGGAGCCAAGATGGTGGCTGGAAAGCAGGGACTGGCATGAGCTCCCCACCAAGTCCCTCCAAAAACCTATAAAAAATGGCTCTGAAACAATTCTAGAGCTGCAAGACACACAAAATAGCAGAGGGAAGCAGGGCTCCAGCCCAGGACAGCCTAGATGGTTGCTGGGTAAGGTCTTTCGCGCACAGAGCTGGGAGTGGAGCAGAGTGGAGCAGAGCCCAGCATGAGTGGTGCGAACCAGCCAGACCAGGAGCTGGGCGGAGTGTGCCCTAGCGCCCTGAATCAGTGAGCTGTGGCAGTTACCAGACTTCTCAACCCACAGATACCAAAGACAACAGAGAAGAACTGCAGAGCCCACAAAGTGGCGGAGGGAAGCAGGGCTCCAGCCCAAGATAGCCTGGATGGTCTCTGGGTAACGTCTATCCCACATGGAGCTGGGAGCGGTGCGGAGTAGAGCAGAGCCCAGCGTGGGCGGCACAGACCAACCAGACCAGGAGCTGGGTGGAGCAGGCCCTAGAGCTGTGAATCAGTGAGCTGCAGCAGTTACCAGACTTCTCAACCCACAAACACCAAAGATAACAGAGAAGGTTAGTGGGAAAAGCTGCTGAGGACAGGGAGTTTGCGGTTTGGCCACCACCCCAGGGGCAGCGGAGGTGGGGCAGCTACAGAACTATAGCTGCAGTTGCTTCTGGCCCCAGGCCCACCTGGTGGGAGGAATTAAGTGGCAGATCAGAGCAGGAGTGTAGAGCCTGCTAAAGGTCTAAGTCCAGTCCAGGTTGGGGGTTCTTGGGAAAGGAGGAGTGCTGGTGTGGCAGAGCTGGCACATCCCCCCAAGCTTGGAACATAGAACTCTTTAGTCTACAAGCAGTCATACCCTGCTGA
>CM053622.1:467389849-467405974 GCA_028646595.1 Phalanger gymnotis | reverse complement strand
TTGTAATTCAAACTCTTGTGAAAATCAATGCTGAAAACTAAATATATTAAATAAAACTTTAAAAAAACCTCATCAATAAAGTTTTGACAGACTTAGTACCTATCTTCACCTACAGGCACACAAGCGAGGAGAAGTATCTAGATGGTGTGATTTCAGAGGCACCAAGATGCCTTTCTCCAAAAAAAAAAAATCTCTTAACAATACTTGAAATTCCACCAGAAATTCCCTTTTTTTAATACTAGTAATGCTGAAATGGTAAAGGATGCCATTAGTCATCATTAGCATATCCCTTTATTAAAGTTATGTTCCTCCAAACAGTTAGTTGAAATCAATTCACTGAGGGAATAGAAATTTTGATGAACATGTGTTAGTCAAAGATAAAGAGGTAATTTTAAAACAAGGTATACTTCAAGAGAGAATAGGCCAAAAGGTGTGGATGAGGGGCACAGAACGGGAGATGGGAAGACAACAAAAACAAACTTTAATTGCTTTACAATTTTACCTAAATCTGGTAGTGGACATTGGACATTAGAACAGCAGATGTGAAGAAATTCTAGAGAAATTCTAGTTGAAACAACAGAGTAGAGAAATGTAAAACACACATTTTGAAGGAAAGATAGTCAAGGCTTAACAATGAATGATATGTGAAAAATGAAGGAGAAGAGCAAAAAGTAAAAAAATAATAATAATAATTCTCTAGTGTCAGTCTCAGAGAAGCAAAATGGTAATGCATTTGATTATGATCTAAACATGACAATAGAAGGCTCATCCAGACATTTGTAACTTTTAAGCACGGTTGACCCTTCCATCATTTAAGTCCTGTCTATCCACCACACTTAGGAACAGGATGATATTATGGGCCTGCTCTTTTCTTTATGTACTTTCTTTCTTTCTTTGTGTTCATCAGTTCCTATACGAGCAATGATCATTTCTATGAAGGTTATTTGCAAACTAAATAACCAATCTTCATTTCTCTCTTCATCTCCAATTCCACATCACCACCTTTCTGCTAGACATTTCTTCCTGGATTGTATCTCATGCTACACTTTTCCAAAATAATTAATATTCTTTCTCTCCAAAACCCATTACTCTTTCTAACTTCCTTCTTTCTCTTGAGGGCACCATCATCCTTCTACCTATTCAAATTCATAACCTTGAGTCACTATTGATTCTTCAACTTTCTTTCACCTCCATATCCAATAACTTGCCAAGTAGCATTAATTCTATATCCCTAACATCTCTTGATAAATCTTTCTACTCACATGTTCACCATCCTAATACAAATTTTCATCACCTCTCACCTAAGCCAGAGGTGTCAAATTCATGGCCTATGCAAAACTCCTGAATATGGCCAAAACAAGATTAAAATATAATTGGGAAATATTTGACAAAATAAATAAAAATACAATAAACCATAGATAACATTTTAGAACTGAGTCAATATGTGTCCTACGGAGATACTTATGTACAGATAAATGGCCTTAATTTTTATTTGAATTCGACATCATTGATCTAGACCATTACATAACCTCCTCATTGATTAAATTGTATCCCAAACTTCAATCTCCCCTCTCTAATCCATCCTACACAGGACTGCTAAATTGATATTCCTAAAGTCACTATATCATTCTCCTGTTTAAAAATATTCAATGGCTTCCTATTGCCTCTAGGATAAATTGGAAATTCCTCTGCTTGGCATTTACTATCTTTTATACTCTGGCTCTAACTTATCTTTCTAGACTGATTTTATATCATTCCCTTTTAAACTCTATGCTCTAACTAAACAGACCAACTTGCTGATTCTCATATAGTATATGTCTATGGTATTTCTTCTGGCATAGCTGTGCCTTTAGATAAGCTGTTCTCAATGCCTGATATATGCTCCCTCCTCACTTTTACCTCTTGGAAGTCCTAATTGCCTTTGAAGCTTAGCTCAAATACCAGCTCCTGTATAAGACCTTTCCTTTTCCTCCTTCCACCCAGTTTTTAGTTTTTCTCCTCTCTTGAAATTGGTCTATATTTTGCGTTTACTTACTTATAAACATTTTGTTCTGTCCCCACCAACCAATAGAATTTAAGCTTCTTGAATTTTTTTCATTTTTGTCCTTGTATTTCCAGCACCTAGCATACTACATAGTGGTCGTTAAATGTAACCAGTTAATTTGAATTGAATAAATAACCCAGTTTCCATACATAGACTTCGATATTTCAAGAATTACATGATTTCATCAGTATGGGTACTATCTCTAATGATGCAGTTCAGAATCACTCCCTCAGTTAGTAAACATTCTTCCCCAATAACAATGAAGACATCTCCAATGTTAAGGCTCACTAAGCATACCACTAAACTGTCACTCAAAGCTTTTTAATAATGGTAGGTCCTAACAGAGTTTACATTCTGTAAGCATGGCGCTTTAGAAGCTAGGATACATCTATGGATATAAGCCAAATATATGTATAAAGGGTGCTGCACAGAACATGTAGAGAAGTTTCCTGTTTGCTTCCAGCTGACCACACTGAGACTTGATAATCTGAGATAAATTAAGCAATCCCCTCATTGGCCACTGTGTCAGAAGAGCCAATGACTCATGTACTTTTGAAAAGGGAGTAACTCCACCTCTCTTCTTCCTTCAACCCTCCAGTTAGCATATTATTTTGAGACTTCCTTTGAGGGGTAAAGGAGAATTGGTTCTTCTCCACTTTGCACACACTGTGACTACTCCTTCATGGTAGCTAGAACTGAGGGACTCAACTATGCAAATCTGTGCCTGGGAGCCTGATTATCTCTTCTGCGTTGTGTTTTCTTTCCTAAGTAGGAGACTGAACAGTGATCTCAAGGCAGTCTGAGCTCAGAGGTGACCTTGTGAGTTTGAGATGTCCAAAAATCCTGGGGCCATTAAGTGGAGTTGACTGGTAGCAAGTGAAGTTTTTTCATCAGAGAATGAGTCCATTCCCTTGTTTGGCTTAACAAAAGACATAGACTTTGAGTGGAAAACCAAACAGAAACATGGTATGTCTAATCATCAGTACTGTAAAATGCTTCATGCTTAGGTGGTTTGAGGTTTAAGCTTCCCAACATATGATAAAAGTAGCTATAAGTTACTGAATCCTATTTTAAAGCTATCAATATACATTGATGAGTGTTTGCTACTCAGCATTTCTTTTGTGAGTAGAATATAAATCCTTGTTTCACACCTGATTCACTTTGCACAATGAGTAAATTTCTACTTCCCTCTATTGGAGACATTCTAGACACAAACCAATACCTAAAGCTAGAGCAATTTTTCCCAGGTTTCCGTAGAAGCACATTTAATGAGCCAAGGTGTGTAAAAAGGGAGGCTAACCCCTCTCATGATAAATGAATGAATGAGTGAAAGAAAAAGTATTATTAAGCATTTACTATGTGCCATGCATGACCTGAATACTAAACATAAAAATACAAAAACAAAGACAATCCCTGCCCTCAAATTTATATGCTAACGGTATAAGAAGGCACAAATATGGGAGCAGTAGCCAAGATATTTTGTTTTGGAGAATCACAAGGATGGCACATCTTTCCAAGAACTGTGACAGTTTATTTGATTATAGTTCAAGATGTGGAAATGAGAGAGTGTGAGGGAATGGAGCATATTCCAACTATTATTGGAACGTAAGCATTAATTGGGACTAACTCCATTTTATTTAAAGTATTGGTACAACGAAGTGAGCAGAACCAGGAGAACATTGTACATAGTAACAGCAGTATTGTACAATGAAGAACTGTGAATGATTTGGCTATCTCAACAATTCAATGATGCAAGACAATCCCAAAGGACTCATGATGAAAAAACCTATTCACCTCCAGAGAAAGAAACGAATTGTCAGAATACAGACTAAAGCATACTGTTTTTCACTTGCTTTCATTCTTTCTTTTTTTTGTTGAAGTCTTCTTGCACAAAATAACTAATATGGAAATATCTGACATGATTGCACATGTATAACCTATGTCAGATTGCTTATTTTTTCAGGAAGGGAGGAGGAAAGGGATGGAGGGTTAGAATTTGGAATTCAAATTAAAAAAGCAACTAATATTAAAAATTATTTTTACATGTAATTGGAGGGAAATAAAATATTGAAAAATTTAAAAATTAAGTATTGGTACAATATTATAAGAAAAAGGCTGGGACACAATATTTGTACATATTTATCCACAATAATTCCAAGAAAAACCCTTTATTTGTGATAGAAGATCTCAGAACTTACCTGTGGTAGGCTAGGGCAAAAGAGAGAGTAAGAGAATGAGAGAGAGAGAGAGAGAGAGAGAGAGAGAGAGAGAGAGAGAGAGAGAGAGAGAGAGGAAGAGAGAGAAAGAGAGAGGGAAGAAGGGAGGGAGAGAGATATCTTTCTATAGAGAGAGATCTATATCTATTTATATATAAATATAGACAATAAGGAAAGGAGCAGACCCTAGGAAGCAGATAGGATTTCAAAGGGAAAGTTCCTAGGCTGCATTATAGATTGAATTTCAAGGGTAAATCCCTACACTGTGGAGCAGATAGGGGTATAAACCACTGGGAATTATGGGATTCTGGTGGACAGTAGCCCCTGTGATATAGTCAGGTAGAACAATGATGTCTTTGGTTTATGTAAAATGGAAGGTTGTCCACTGGTGCCATGATCTGTGGCATCTCCCGATACCAAAAAAAAATCTCCCAGTAAAATACAATCCAGTCTCCTCAGATGTCACTGCATTTGTCACCATTCAAACATCAACTCTGTGAACAAATTGAGAGACAAGGGAAGTTCTTGGTGCTCAATTCACCTGAACTGAACTGAACCAGAAACAGAAACTGAATCTTTACTACCAACATGTATCCTTGCCAACTAGACTTACAAGCTAACTAAACCTGTTCTTTTCTAGTTCCCTTCCTTATGTTGATTCAGTCATTTATAACATCCTGATACCTGAAATTAGGATGGGTGCCAAAAGCCTACCTATAAAATCACCTTAAAGAACTATTGCTTAATTGCATCATCATAAATTTTAGCGGTTATGTGGTAGAGCAGATAGAGCACCAGGCCTGCATCCAGGAAGACCTGAGTTTAAATCCGGCCTCAGAAACTTACTAGCTATGTGACCATTGGCAAGTCACTTTACCTTGTTTGCCTCAGTTCCTGATCTGTAATATGAGCTGGAGAAGGAAATAGCAAACCATTCCAATATCTTTGCCAAAAAATACCGAAATGGGGTCACAAAGAGTAAGACGTGACTGAAAGGATTCAACAACAGCCACAAGATTCTAGCAGCCCATATGCCTCACCTAGAGTTATGGTATGAGAGAAAAATGAGAAGATACGAATGTGTGTAGCCTATCTAACCTTGAATAAACATACTAAAGTGGACCACTACACAACAGCCAGTGGTCTTCAGTGTTGAATTTAAACATTAGTAATAATGTACACATTAATAATAATAATAATAGCTATCTTTTACATAGTGCCTACTATGTGCCAGGCACTATGCTAAGCACTTTACACTTATTACTTTATTTGATACTCAAAACAACTCAGAGAGGCAGGTGTTATTTTTAGGATATTATAATATTATCCCTATTTTACAGATGAGGCAACCGAGGCAAATAAAAGTTACATTACCTGCCCAGGGTCACAACTGGTAAGTATCTAAGGACAGATTTAAACTCAAGTCTTCTTGACTTCAGGCCCAGTGCTCTATCCACTGTGCCACCTAACCATCTTATAGCAGAGAAAGACAAGGAGAGGCTTGGCTGGATTTTCCGAGTTTGAGAATATGCCTCAAGATATCTTGGGGGCTCTTGCCACTTTCTAAATGAATTAATGGAGAAAGTAGTCCGAGATACTAATTGTTGGAAAGTGCTTTTTGTATCTAGATGGCATTGTTTTGTAAAAATACTGAAAGACTGTGAAGAGATACTTCTGAAAGTATTAGGTTGACTACAGAAAACTGATCTGAAACTATTGATTTAAAGATGCCAGTTTTACAGAGCTTCTGTTAAATTTGTGGGTCATACAGTATACCAGCAAGGAGTGAGAACTGACCCCCCCCCCAAAAAAATAAAAGCATTACTTAAGTATCTATGAGATTTAAGAACATTTCTAGGCTATGGAGGTTACTATCTTATATTTATGAAGAATTATATTTCTAAACCACAGAATTATCTTGTAATTACACAGTGGTGTCTAAGGACAGATTTAAACTCAAGTCTTCTTGACTTCAGGCCCAGTGCTCTGTCCACTGTGCCACCTAATCGTCTTATAGCAGAGAAAGACAAGGAGAGGCTTGGCTGGATTTTCTGAGTTTGAGAATATGCCTCAAGATATATGATAGATATATGATTGAAGAGAATCAAAAACAGGACAGGGAAGACCAATGTACTCTATATTTTTTGAAGTCATTTGTCCAGTGATTGCTATACAGATAAATAAAAACAAGCTTTTTGAAATGTGATCATTTGTCTCGCACATGCTCCAGTGTTGGTTTACTCAATTCCAGAGAAGCCTTTTATTCTGCATACAAATGCAACTTGGAAAAATTAGAAACAGTATTGTATCAAGAGAATGATGGCCATAAGAAACCAAGTCTTTCCCACATTAGGACTTGCTGACAGTGAGACTTGTTATCCTGAACAAAACTTGGAGTTTTTCTCTTTGAAGTGTGCTAAGACTGTGTTTCTAGAGCTAAATTTCATGCATAAGCTGACAATCCACTGACATCTTCTACCTATTGCCAAATGATATGCTCTTTTGCAAAGCGGAGTAGCAGCATTGGCCAATTTTGAATTCAGCATACACTACAGCCAGGGAAAACTAACGTGGATTCTGGTGCTCTGTATTAAAGTCAACGTAACCCCATAATGATGCTAATACCGAAGAAAGTAATTAAAGCTGCACCACCAAATGGAAGTGTAGCTGAGACTTCAAGACTTTTGCCAGAAAGAAATTAAAGATATCTATAGGCATATGAAAAAATGCTCTAAATCACTACTGATTAGAGAAATGTAAATCAAAACTACTCTTAGGTACCACATCTCTCCTGTCAGATTGGCTAAAATGACAAAACAGGAAAATGATAAATGCTGGAGAGGATATGGGAAAATTGAAACATTGTTACATTGCTGGTGGTATTGTGAAGTGATCCAGCCATTCTGGAGAGCAATTTGGAACTATGCCCAAAGGGCTACAAAAATGTTCATACCCTTTGACCCAGCAATACCACTTCTAGGGTTGTATCCCAAAGAGATCGCACAAACGGGAAAAGGACCCATATATACAAAATTATTTATAGCAGCTCTTTTTATAGTAACAAAGATTTGGAAATCAAAGGGATACCCTTCAATTGGGGAATGGCTGAACAAGTTGTGGTATATGAAGGTAATGGAATACTATTGTGCTATAAGAAATGGGGATGATATGGACTTCATAATAACGTGGAAAAACCTACACGATATAATGCTGAGAGAGTGGAGCAGAACCAAGAGAACATTATACACAACCACGGATATATGGATTCTCTGAGGACTAACCTTGATAGACTTTGCTCTTCTCAGCAACACAATGTGCAAAGACAACTCCACAGGACTCACGATGGAGGATGCTATCTACATCCAGAGAATGAACTATGGAGTCTGAAAGCAGATTGAGGCACACTTTATGCTTGCCTTTTTTTCCCTTTTTTTCTCTTTTGTTTTTGTTTTGGGTTTTTTTTTTTTGGTTCTGTTTGCTCTTTCTCATGATTCATTCCACTGGTCATAATTCTTCTTCTCAACTTGACTAGTGTGTTATACGTAGAAGATATATCGGATTCCATACCGTCTTGGGGAGGGAGTGGGGCGGAGGGGAGAAAACCCGGAACTCAAAATTATGTAGAACCGAGTGTTGCAAACTAAAAGTAAAAAATCTCAAAAAAAACAAAGACTTCTGCCAGATAACATGCCAACAACATATGTGAACATTGTTTCATTAAACCAAACCTCTTTGTTGCAATTATCTATGGATGATTGGCAGAGAAGTGATACAAGCTAAGAAATCAGTGATGTTAAAAGACTCAAGTTACAATACCCAGAAGATACAGTTCCATTGAAACTGGGGCAGAAGTTAGGGTTGTACTATACAGGATTGTCAGCATTCCCGCATGTGGTGCCAGGAAGCAACTGGTGCTACCTAGAATACAGCATGCTATAGTCATGAAACTCTATGTTATGACTGGACATGAGGAACAAGTGGAGATGCTGAAACCACGAAGGAACAGATTTTATTGGCCCAAGATGACTACAGATGTCACTAAGAAGTATGACACTTGCGCTCATTGAGTTCGAAGAAAAGTACTATCACTTGTACCATAAACTTGTAGAATATAAGTGTTGGGGTTTCTTTTTTTAATCACTAGGAGGTAGAATACAAGCCGTATTTTAATAGGGACTGAGAGTGTCATCAGATATGCACAGACATATCCAACCTGTGCATATTCAACCATAACACTTTCACAGCTACTGAAATATTATAAGAGAAATATGTTTAATCTATTATTGCCCTGTTGGGGATTTATTCTGTCCTAATTAGAGACTTTGAAAGTTACTTAAAGAAATACTAGCTCCAGCAGGTATTAAGAAATCAAGAACTACACAACTTTCTCTCCTCAAGGAGACCCACGGGAATTGAAGAACATGCTGAGAACATTAAAGTCTGAACAGAAATCTGAGTAGAGCCATGCAAACAGCTCCGTCAGAAGTAATGCCTCAAGTTTGAGACCATATTTGCTGATTTTTAGATATGAAACATGCCTACGTATTGACTTGTGTTTTGGTGTCTTGGAGGATTAAAAAGATGTCTTGGAGGATGTAATGTTGCTCATAATGAATACATTTCTTATTTTAAAGATAAGTTGAAGCAAGCTTAACAATTAGCTATGGCCTCAGGTCAGACAAATTCTGACAGAAATACACAAAGTTCCAATGTCCAAGTACATTACCTAGGACTATAGCCAGGTGACAATTTTTTTCTCAGAAACTTTGGTGTTCAAGAAAACCACAAATTGGCAGACAGATAGAAATCAACTGCTTTTTAAGTTGTTAAAAGATAAGGCAACTTGCCAATGTATAGAAAATACCAGAAAGAAGTAGGGATTCTACAAAAATAATTCAAAGAAACCACGTATATAACCTGAAGGAAAATTAGTTATATGTCCTAAGGAACAAGAGAAGAGTAATGACAAGCAATTAAACTATCAACCAGCTATAATAGAACTATGTGAGATATATGATAACTTTAAAGTGATGTTTCTAGTGCCTGTCAGTCATTCTGCAAGTAGTTATTAAATGCCTAAGATGTGCCAGGCACTGTGCTAAACACTAAGGATACAAAGAAAGGCAAAAAACAAAACCAGAAAACTGCTCTAAAGGTTAATGGTGGAGACATTGAAACAACTCTGTACAAATACTGAGGAAGACACTACATACAGAAACAAAAAAAAAATTGTCTAGAGCTGAGGAGAAACTCATTTCAAAGAAAAGGCCTTCATCCAGAAGCTGTGTCTTTCCTGCCTGAAACTTCATTTGTAAAGACTTTGGGGGTGGGGGTGGCAATGCAGAGGAGGGAAGGCAATCTATAAAGCTTAGCCATAATGTTAGGGAGTATTTACTATCGATAAGCTGAGATAGATAAACATTCAAAAAGGTCAGTATGTCACAAAAGAACCAAATTATTCGATCTGAGTAGTTTAATGAAATTACAAAAGAAACGGTAGAAGTGGTTACTGATGCAGCCAGATGTTACTACTAATGAATTATATCCAGTAGTGCTTTGTACATTTTGATGTGCAAATGTACTGATATGTGTATTCATTACTGTTTGATTTTACCATTGTTATTATGCACTATATTGTAGATAATTACATTTAAATATTATTGTTGCTTTTCTTCATGCTATATTTTTCTTTTTATTTAAAGCAACTTATCAAGTGGTACTTTGCATTATTATATTATATGTGTAATATTAATTATATTACTATTAATGTAATCTTGAAATGGATTTTATATGCCCGTGAATGATTTTCAGAGGACTGGAAATATTTTGGTCATGGGGAGAAATTCAACTCCTATTTCAAAAGCTTCTGCTACAATGCTTATAGTTAAGTTATTATAATTGGCAAGAGGAAATTGGAATGTTGTAGAAATGGTCATTTTAATTGAAAGTTGGGGAGATTGTTCACAGTGATGACTTCGGAGAAGTTACAGAGACTGTTTTCATGTCATGACTAAACAGAAACTGTAGAAGACAGAAAAAAAAGAGAATATAGAGGCCTTTCCTTATGCGACTGTCTTAACCTTTATCTTTCAAGGAAGATGAAGAAAATTCTTGAAAAGAGATTTTGCTCAGCATATTAAATGAATTAAAAAGTGCACTTGTCCTCAGATGTAGAGAGTCGTGCACGCTTATAGGTGTAGTGAGAGATGATTCTAGCTGCCATCTTTTTCAAAGCTAAAATACTATAAATAATTATGCTTGTTATTATCAATTAATTTTTAATAAATTGTGTAACAGGAACTTTAATATTGAATTAACCATAGGAGATTTATATATAGATATGTGTTGTGGTTGTTTGTCAGTTTTCAAAGAAGATCAATGACATCATGGCATGATGTCTTGACTTGCCAATGAATTGGATTTAAGTAAGACAGAGTTGCAGTCATCAGCCTCATTCTCTCTTCCTAAGTTATCAAAGTTCAGTGGCAGGACAAATGCGAAGATCACTGGCAATGGCCTAGGGTGCTGTGGATGACCTTGGTGTCTTCAGTGACTGACCAAGCTCTAAGCACTCCACAGAACCTGCTTCAACCACTTTCATGGCCTTTGGAATAAACTGTTCTCATCTGCTCGTTCCACCAGGAGAAGTCTTCACATGCGTGGAGTAGGATGCCCCCCCCAACTCTGAAGTCTGTTGGTTACCGTCAACCTGGTTTAGCCTATCTGCCAATATGGTTTACTGGGGTGTGGCCACTGTGGATGCTAAAGCTTCTTGGAGCCACAGATGAGAGTTGGGTGAAATCATCCCTGAAAAGGGCTCAGAAAGCCATTATAACAGAGATGCTAGTCCTCCTGAATACTCCATACACCATAGATATAAATATAGATAGATATACACACATATAGAAAGAGAGTAAGTAAGGAGAGAAGGTAGGGGGGAGAGAGAGAGAGAGAGAGAGAGAGAGAGAGAGAGAGAGAGAGAGAGAGAGATGAGTATTATTGGGAAAAGAAGTCTCTCCCTTTTATTAAATAAATAATATTTAAGGAAATGGGATAGAGCCTCTGAACTTAGCTGATTTATGAGGTACATGTAATTACTAATTTTTAAAAATCCAAATATTCCTCTATATTACCAAATATAACTTCTATATTACCCTAGAAATGAGTATAATGGTAATGAGTATGATAACAACAATGAATATGCTAACAAGGCTAAAGAATTGAAAGCTAACCTCTAGAAAGCCAAAGATTGAAAGCTAACCTGCCAGACCTCATAATTCTTGCTATAATAGCCGCTAGGTGGCGCAGTGGATAGAGTTGGACAGGACTGAATAACAGTAACAATGACACGTGAAGTGACATTTTCACTATAATTAATGGATTTTTTTTCAAATGAAAATGATTTAAAGTGGAAGAATTATATTGGACTCTGCACTGACGAAATTCAGTCACTATCAGGACAAAGTTCAGATCTACCAACATTAATTTAAAATGTGGTCCTTTATACCGTTTGGACATATTACATGACGCACTATCACTTGTATTGAGATATATGGATGACAAACTGAATACTGCTTTTCAAGTTGTTAGAAGCTGATTAATTTATTTTCAAGTCCATTAAAAGAAAATTCTTCACTAAATTATGGAACAATATAGGCACAAAGCATAAGGTACTTCTATGTTATAAGAAATGCCAGCTTTCTCAGGATAAAGTGCCTTGACCTAAAAGAAAAGATTGCTACTTTTCTTAATTGTGATATCAATGATGAAACAAATTCATTTATAACAAAAATTTCTTCTCTAAATTTGCATATTTATTGGATATTCTAGAAAGAACTGAGTAGTACAAATAAAGTGGTTTTTAAAAAGTTTAAGCACAGAATTTTTAAATTACAAAATAGTTTATTTGTCAAGTTTTACAAGCCTGACCTACAAATGAAACAAAAGAAAATAATGATGCTCACTAGCCACTTGATCAGTCCACAAAAGCAATTGTTTTATTTTAAAGACTGGGATATTTCTAAGTATAAATGGATAAGGAATCCATTTGCCATGGATACACGTGATACATTCGTTCTTAGTCCACCCAAAGAATGGTTAATAGATTTATCTTGTGATAGTACACTGAAACAAACATTTAAACATGAAAATGTTAGTATTGGCTATAGTTCCATAAAGGAGTCTCTGTTTAGTCTCAGAGCTACAAGTTTCGTTATGTTTTATAAGCAGCTTATTTGTGTGCAAGTTTTTTGCCGTAGCTTTTATAATAACAAAATATCAACTTCCTTTATTAGCTGAAAGAGAATTTTCATTTTCATGTGTATTATTATGTTTTGAGAAACTATGAGCTTAAAAGGTCTATTAATCACATTAATAGTATTGCTATAGTGATTATTGACAAGCAGAATGTCCTAGTGAGTCACTAACTTGCCTTGAAACCAGGAAAATCTGGGTTCAAGTTCTGTTCCTGGCCTTGACACATTTGCACAAAGTTTCTCCAAGGTGTTCCCTATACCAATCACAATTCTGTTCCTTGTCCCAATGATTAATAATTATTGTTATAATGATTAGAAGTTATAAATATAAATGTAAAGTTAAAAATATAAATATAAAATATTGTTTTCAGAGATTTATTAAAATGGGGATTATAGAGAGATCACCCTTATTTTTGCAGAAAAGGAAACATGCTCCATAAAGGTGGGAAGCCATTGACTTAGCAGACCTGTTTGAGAACTGTATATTCAGAATCATTTTGACTACAGTAAGGACAGTAAAGGAGTGTAAGATAAGAAAATGTCTCTTTACAAGTGAAGGGCCCTTCCTTTGAGAAGAGCCTTTGCTAATATTGGGGCCAACATTCAGCTGAATATTGACCTTACTGTATTGTAAGAGTGGGTCTAAGAACACAATTTCACAACCAAGGTTTAAAAGAACCATAAATTTAATTGTGAGGATGAGAGGGGCAAATTTTAAAGTCCAAAGACTTTAGCATAATAGTGATTCGAATTTTGAAAAGCTCTGACAAAACTATAAAGTCATTTATTTGCCTTCACGCTTTTTTCTCCTGCCTGTTCAAAAGCCCTCAACCATTTACCCAAATAAGAAGCACTTTACAACCCCTCATGCACATACACAGATATACACCTACACACACACACACACCACAACACAACACAAAAGCTCCTTTTCTGTTTTCCCCCTTCTTTTCCATTTTGCCCTTTCAATCTGCTTCTGTGTAATGCAGGAGATCTCCAATCTCTTTTTAGCTCCTCAGCTGCTTGAAGGTGGGTGGTTTCCTAAAGCAGCTTAGAAAATAGACCAAGAACAGAATGGTTTTTGCTTGCTCTCCTCTCTCTCTCTCTCTCTCTCTCTCTCTCTCTCTCTCTCTCTCTCTCTCTCTCTCTCTCTCTCTCTCTCTTTCTTTCTCTCTCTCTTTCTTTCTCTCTCTCTCTCTTTCTCTCTCCCTCCCCACCCCCATTTTGCAGAAGACATAAGTAAAACATAACACCCTTTCCCCTTCACAATCATACAATCATGAATCAGCAAAGAGCTGCCTTGAAATGATATGGGGGGGGGGGGATACAGAAATCAAAAAGGGAGTGCCATCAGTAAAAATACTTTGAGATGACATTTTCTCCCTCCTATACAGTGTCCCAAAATCTAAGTGTTATTAAGGCTTAGAACTACACAAAGACTTTTGGGACATTGTTTCTCTGGAGAAAAGGGAAGTAGAGGAAAGACAGCTGGATCTGGAGAAGCTGAGACTGGAAGCTAAGGGACCCAAACATTTTTAGGTACTTTTCCAGAAAATGGGGAGGATAGTGTTGAGAGAGTGTGTTTGTGTGTGCGTGTGTGTTTGTGTGTGTGTTCACAATGAAAGGCACGGTGGAAATCACAAATGAATGAAGAAAAGGATAGATAGAAGATACTTCTCTGGAGTGGGTGGACTGGACCGCGTCAGGGGACTGTTTCTCAGCTGCCACGGATGATAAAGGGAAAGGTTGAGGGTGTCAGCCCGGATGAAAGCACAGAGAGATAGAAGAAAGGGTAGAGTTCTTTTCTCTCCCACTGCTTCCCTCTTTCCAAAAGCAAGTACCCAAGTTCAATCAGAAGTATTCGACAGCATGGCATTGGGGTGACTGATTGGGAGATGCCTCCCAGGACCCCACCACCTATACATTTTTTCTCTTTTCTGATACCTTTTCCCCCCACCACCTTCGTTCTCACACACATGCTTACCCCTGTTCTCTCTCTGTATCTCTGTGTTTCTGTCTCTCAGTCTCTCTGCCTCTGTCTCACTGTCTCTCTGTGTCTTCTCTGTCTCTATTTCTCTATCACTTCTGTCTCTTTGCTCTTCGGAACCACCCCTTTCCTCTGTTCCCCCATCTCCTTCAATCTTCCTTCAGCTCTGATTAACATGGATGACCATGCCCAGTAACGTCGGGAAAACTCAAGGGACGTCGCCCCCTGATAACAGCCTCCTTGGAGCACAGCATTGACCCGGGCGCGGTGCACCCAGAGTCTGAGCAGCAGTGGGAAGGACGGGAGAAGAAGGAAAAGGAGGAGGAAGGCAGACCACCCTGGGAAAGGGGCTGCCCCCAGCACGCTGCTGCTGCTCCTGAAAGAGGGGAAATCGCCTATCTCTGAATTCCAGCCACTGCTGAATCTTGTTTGCGGGCGTTGTTTGGGCTAGGGGTACTCAGTCCAGATCTCAGGTTTATTCGCTGACACAAGTAGGGCGAAGGGTTTGAGGCACCAATGAAATACACAAAATTGTACCTCTGTGTTGCTGCTCCTTCAGCTACTGCCGCCGCCGCCTCCGCTGCCGATCGGGTCTGAGGCGTGAGGACCTGCGGGGGGCGATCCGCACCCTTCTTGCGTCTTCTCTGGGATTTCTGCTGAGGTGAACTGAGGGAGGTGGAAGAGAGGGAGGAAAAAAAAAACAGCCATAAATATGGATGTATATATAAAACTTTCTGGAGCAGTCGGTGCCCTTTAAGGCTTTCTGGCAGCCCCTTCCTCCAAGAAGGAACATTTTTTTTTTTTAATTTCTGAGAGCTTCTGCCTCGGGTGTCACGATCAAGTGCCCTCCCTTCCTCCGTATACAGTGAATTTGAAGGAGGAGAGCAGACGCTGAGTCGGGAAAGAAGGAGGGGTGCTCCTTTTCTCTTTTCCTTACTACTGCGATTAGCCATCTTTGTCACACTTACCATCCTACCGGTCCTATCTGCCAGTCAGGTGGGCGGACCCCTCCACAGCTCCGAAACTGGCCAAGGGGTCGACCCTACGTCCCCTGGGGCATACAGGTCACTGAGATCTGGGACTGTCCACAGACAGAAAAAGGCTCCGCGGCGAGCCCAGGACTCCTGAGAGCTCGGAAGATCCGCTGCTCCACTGGCTGCTGCTGCCTGATAATTTATTGCCATCAATCACTCCTAGTTGGGGGTGTGGGGGGATCAGAGAAGGGAAGGAAGGGTGTTCTTTTTTTCTGGGGATGGGGAATGGCGTAGGTAGAGGAGGTTAAAACAGACCAAGAAATAACTGCAACCAAAGAAGAACTTGCCCCTCCACCCTGCGCTGCTGACGAAGAGAGGAACAAACGTGTGCTTTGAATTCCCCCAACTGGGTGCTTTGCTGTGAAGCTGGCGACTTACAACCTACCATTGGGGGAGACCCCCGAGTTGAGGGAGGGACTGGCAGGATCTTTGATTTTCCTCTCCGAGCCTTTGCTCGGGCTCTGAGAGTGTACGCCTAAGTGCCTGAGTCTGTGCGAGGGTATCTCACGCTTCCCACACAGGCACTTCCAGCTCTCCCTTGGACGTACAACAGGCAGACCCTGGAGTTTCCCTCTCCTCCAAGCCTTCC
>CM053622.1:467347580-467389749 GCA_028646595.1 Phalanger gymnotis | reverse complement strand
TCTCTCTCTCTCTCTCTCTCTCTCTCTCTCTCTCTCTCTCTCTCTCTCTCTCCCTCTTTCTCCCCTTTTTCTTTTTTCCCCCCTTCGCCTCTGGGCTCTCAAGGAAACCAGAGGTCTCCAAATCCAACTCCTACTTTTTTTGTTTTGAAAACAAGGTCCCTTTATTTATTTAATTTTTTCTGCCTCCCTTTGCCTGGGTTGACAGGGGCTGGTGTGAGAGGGGCGGGGCCGTGGGGAGGGGGAGTGGAGAGGGAAGGGGAGGGGACTGGGTGTAGCCTGGAATTCTCTCTCCCTCGTGTTCTCTCCTGCGAGCGTCTCCCTGGTGCTACTGCTGTTGCCGCTGCTGTTGCTGTTGCTGCTGCTGCCGCTGCTGCTGCTGCTGCTGTCGCTGTCTCCATCCCCCTTCGATGGCATTTGGGTTTGGTAAGTTAGATCATGAGGCGCCGGGAGGACTTCTCCAGGGCCCGACAGCGCTGAAAGGGAAGGAAGCAGCTGCAGCAGCAGCAGCAGCAACCGCCCAAGCCCGAACCCCTTTTGCTGGGAAGAGGTGGGGGGGAGGGGGAAAGAGATATAGGGTGGAGTAGGGGGTGCGGAGGCAGGAAGGGTGTGTGGGGGGAGGGTCGCCTTTTCTGCCTGGCTGGAGTAGGGGGGAGGGAGGAGGGTCTGTTTCCTCCCGGAGGGGACTCTCCCGAGGTTTTGCTCGGGACTCCCCGATGGTTGTGACCGGGCTCCGAGAGAGCTTCAGATCTCACCCCTGCCACCGCCACCGCCACCGCCACCACCTCCACCGCCACCGCCACAGCCACCGCCACCGCCACAGCCGTGCGTGCGCCTTGTCCTCCTCCTGCGCTCCCTCTGCACTAGGATGCTGCGGCAGGTTCTTCACAGAGGCTTGAGGACGTCTTTCTCCCGGCTCGGCCACTTCATTGCCAGTCACCCCGTCTTCTTCGCCTCCGCCCCCGTGCTCATCTCCATCCTCCTGGGGGCTAGCTTCAGCCGCTACCAGATAGAGGAGAGCGTGGAACACCTGCTGGCGCCGAAGCACAGCCTGGCCAAGATCGAGAGGAATCTAGTCAACAGTCTCTTCCCGGTGAACCGCTCCAAGCATCGGCTCTACTCGGACCTGCAGACTCCCGGGCGCTACGGCCGGGTCATCATCACCTCCTTCCAACAGGAGAATATGCTGGACCAGCACCATACAGACCTGATCTTAAAGGTAAAGCGGGTCTGGGGACCAGACGCGGGAGGTCAGGCAGGCTGGCTGCTCCTGCTGCTCTTACCGGGTTTTCTGGGTGCATCTGGTCTACAAGCATCACCCCTACACACACACACACACACACACACACACACACACACACACACGCCTGCCCCTGTCTCCCTTACACACACACACACACATGCACACGCCTAAGCCTGGTTCCACCCCCACCACACACGCTCCCACTGGAGACCGCCCAAGATGCTTAGGGGTTCGCCTGCCTTGCTTTGCCTTGCCTGCCTGCCTTTCTTGGGGCTCCCCCTTCCTGAGTGTGGAGCGTCCTGTGTTTATGGCACAGAAATGCCAGTCCGCCGCCCCTGGTGCCTGCAACAGTTGGGGCGGCGGCAGTGGCGGCAGCAGCAGTGTGGTCTGCTTGTTTTTGTTGGTTAGGGGGCGGGGATGCGTTTTGGTCCTGAGATTGATAAGGTTGCCTAGGGAAGAAGAGGAGATACGTTGGGAAGGCTGGTAACTTTGTGTACGAAAGTCTCTGACCCCTTAAAAGATAATGGGGGTGGAGGTTCAGTAATATTGACAACTTACTCCCAACCTTTTCTTCCTTGTCTTTCAGAAGTGTAATTGGGGGAGGCTTTGAAAGATGCAGCCTGCTCTGTATGTGTTCTATGTGGGAGGGTAATGGGGAGTTTGGAGTAGGCGGTGTAAACTGCATGGGGAGACTGTAGGTAGCTCAATCACCCCACCATAAGATTTCCTGTGGTTAGACTGGAGCGTAAGGGAAGTCAAAGTGCTGCCCCCTGCTACATGGATTAGCTCTAGATGTCTCAGGTTTCTGGAAATGGTTAACATAAATTGTAAAGTCCCTTCCTCTTTCAAAGTGGTCTCTCTTGCCTCCAGTTACCCCAGTGAACAAAAACCTGTTGGAAGCAGGCAGAGGGACTCTGTCTATCGTTTTGTGGACTTGGGGGGCAGGTGGGCATAAGGGGTAGAGAGGGGATAGATAAATTGAGTTATGATGCGGAGGAGGGATTTTATCTGATAATGTCACTAGAGTCGAAGGACTTAAAAGATTGATCCAAGTATAACACCCAAGCATATGTTAGAATTGTCAAAGGTCGGACTTCCATGTGACAAGTAAGCTAATGGTAATAACTTTAAGGAACCTTTCAAGAAAAGGAGAGTGGGTAATGATAGTATGGACAGTGAGCTAAAAGATGTGATAGACTAAAGGGGGAAAGGTGAAGATAATCCATCAGAAACCACAATGTACATTACTATTCCGTATGTTCTCCATGGGAGAACTCAAGGGTATGGAGGGAAAATCAGTCAACACATGGGGGTGGAATGGGCCATACAATATGTGGCTCTCTGATTAAGGTCTAACTATAGCCACATAGATTGCTGGTATTCGTTTCATTCAAACAGAACTCAGCCAATGCTCAGTAAGTTTTTCTTTGTCCCTGCCTCTGAAACTAATTCCCTAGGGGAAGGTAGGTTTATTTTCCACTAATATATGACTTATCTCATTCTGTTTGTTGACATTATCAATGAGTAAGTAGCTAATGAGGGGAATCTAAATAAGTCTCCCTGAAATGAGGAACTCTTCCTTCTGTTAGGTCATAATATTTTTGAATGGCACATAGATTTGTTATGAACAGACAGATTCATCCACCATGGGCCTGCAACTACATTAATTTTGTGATATTTGTTCTCATTGTATTTCCAAACTAATTTTTTTATAGTTTACTAAAAAATATTTTAACACGAAAACACTGCTCCAGATATTTCTCTAAGCAAACTTAGGCAAAGGATTTGTCATAGCTATCAAGGAACTATAAATGAGCAAGTTTTGTCAGGATGAAATGTCGTCTTGCCTTCTGATAGATGGCTGATCTAATCTACTAAATGATATGTCCCGTTGTATTTATTGATTCAGTGGTTTATCAGTCCTTTTTGCTCATTAACCATGAACCACTGTGTTCTTTTGTTTGACCATAGCTACATTTATTCTCAAGGTTAATGGGAAGTCAATAGGCACAATCAGATACTTGTCTCAGTTCTTTTAGCTGATTTGATGCTGAACTTTTCAGTGCAGAAAAATCTTTTTCAAAGAATGATACTTGGATTTGCTTGATGTATGGATGTGGATATGTGGATAAAAACCAGAAGTAAGGGACAGCTGCATGAATCAGGAATTGTTTCAAAGAGTACAGAACATTTTTGTAAAATATCTAGGTACCTGGTTAAAAATCAAAATGAGACAGTGACAAGAAGTCATTTTTATCTGAAAGCTGTCTGAGAATCTATGTAAAGAGAGTTCATTCACTTTCTAAAATCTAGGGATGACATCAGGAGGGATCCCATTAGATTTTTGAATACCTCCTCTTTCTTTTTAATCATCACCTGTAATATTCATTTTTAGTGGACATGGGTTAAGGGAGTTCCAAGGAAATGGACCTTCATAGAAGGGTAGTAGATTTTAGTTAGCTGCTGGTTTGCTTGCTTGCTTGCTTTTTGCCATTATAATGAAAATATAAACTACATCTTTACCAGGAATTATTAGGGTTGAAACAGTCATTCTTCTTACTTTTACTCTTGTTATTTTGATAATACAATCATATAATTAATAATGGTGGGAATGATAGTAACCGTTCAGGAAGCTGCTAGGTGGAGTACACACCATACAAAATAGCGAGTGATTCCTGCCTGTCTGAATAAGATTGGATTAAAAAATGAACAAAGACTAATATAAATCAATACACCGTGAGGATTTATTTCCACCCCACCAACTTTATGAAATAACCTAAGATGTTAGTTTCAGAGGCTATGGTTCTACTCAGAAAGAGAAAACTACTTGTTTTAGATTAAAAATGGCATCCAGGACTAACCTGACTGAGATGTCTCAAAGCAGTAAATGATAGAATATACTATTTCTGAGTTGTATTCATGGTAGGACATCTTCTCTCAGTATTATATCTACTGTTCTGACCACTAAATTTACTTTTTGTTGGAAAAGCAGTTTTGCACACGCTATGTACGCTCTCTGTGTTTTCTAGTGAGTGAATGGGTGAATGAAGCGAATATTAAAAATAAGTCAGAAAAAGAAAATGCAACTGTAAGGGAGGTCATAAAATTTATTTTGAAAATGCAATATTGGTTCATAGTAAAATCAAATGCCCACATCTTGGCAGTTTAATACCTCTTATCCTGTTTTCTTTGGTGTAGAAATTGGTCTGGAAATACATAGCCTTTTCTCTCAATGTTTCTACTTATAGCCAGAAGACAAAGAGCTGCAATGTAGTATAAAACTTGGGTTGTTTGGAGTGAAGAAGGAAAAAAAACACATTTATCCAAGTGAAAGAATAGGAAGTGGATCTTAGATGTGAATCTTAAGACTATTTGAATTTCAAATGCAAAATTAAGTTGGTCCATATTAAGTGCTTTTCTCTGAACAAAACTTAAAAGCATTTAAATAAATTAATGTCTCGAAAGATTTAAGATCTAGCGTTATTTCATGATGGTAACATAGGAAGAAAGGTTTAAGGATGAATCTTTTGTCTGTCTTTTCCAAGCCCTATGTCTCACTCACTTCAGTGAGACAGCTGTAACCAAGTTGAAACAACTTGACTGGCTTACCTGTACTTTTGTTTCAATTAGAAGAATATTTGAGAAAATATTTCTGCTTTATTCTGTATCATTGGTCTAAAAACAAGACTATAATAAAAACACATGATTCTGTTTGATGTCAGTCACAACCAAGAGAAAGAAAATTATCTTATGGCAAAGAATCTGTATCTTATTATTTTCTATGTGAAAATGGCTGTAGATGTGGTGACTTTTAAAAATGCATGGATTGCCGAGCATCTCTAATATTTGTAGTCTGTCACTTATGCTTAGCATAGGACGTTCAGATACAGTGCAGTAACCAAGTAACCGGGCAAGTTTGAAGTACATTTTCAGGACTACTATTTAACTTTAAAAAGACTCTACAGTAAGTGTTTAAGTCTTTTATCTTTTTATTTCTAAGATATTCCTTTTTTACTCTATACATCAAATATCAAAAATATTTTTCTTTCATATCAAATAGTGTGTTCTTTTTGTTTAAAATGCTAAAATGTCTTATTCTCAAGAATGACCTCACAGAATGTCATATTCCTTCCAAAAGTTCTCACACCCCTATTCATCATTCTTCATTGTACATCTTTCATGCCAACACACTAATGATACAAATCTTTTATTTCTATAGATACCAAAATTCAAAGACAAATATTCCAATATGAGTTGCCAGGATCAGTCTTTAAAAGAACACTTACATGCTTGCCAGGGTCACTAAGTCACAGTAGTTAGTAAGAAATTATCTAAAGATCTCAGTTATTCTCCACTTATTACAAAGATTAAGGGACCAACCTACTCTAGTATCCTTCATCCCTACTGCGTCTTCCTCGTAATAACTGTAGCTCATTCAAAATTGGTTGGGTTTTTTTTTTGGTTTTTGGTGATAGGCAACTAGTGCTAGAGAACAACCTATAGTAGAGACATTATCTATTGCTTTGTTTTGCTTTATGTCTCCCTCACCTCCCCCCACCCCAGCTCTTCTTACCCTAAAAGTACAATAACTGTGCTTATAAAGTACTTTGACAGCATTGCTCTGTTGGCCTGTTGGAGAATGTCTGGTTTTTCAGTAGACATTTCCCAGAACGCCGTTACCTTTTTCTCTTTTCTGTAGCTTTCTCCTTTGTCTTCTAAGTATGGTGGTACCACAGTCCTCTAAAACAACCAACCTGGATCTAGTTTAACAGAATGAAAGAGAGAAGTGCTGAACTAAAGTGTCATTTGAGAATCCCTTTCAGAATTGACAATTATACACACACACACATATATGTATATAATAAACATGCTTTATGAGCCACACAGCATAAATCATTACCCACCTTGGTCAACTGGATGACAACAAGTTGTTTGCCAGCCAACAGCAGTGTAACCGGTAGAGGAGACAGGTGGATAAGTTTTGTTTTCTTCCCAGTGTCACCAAAAAAGAGTTTGCATCCAAGGACCTTATGATGCATTATCTAGTGACTAATGTTGTAACTCCTTTAGCAGTGATGTTCCCTTGAGCTGAGTTAATCAGGGAGACATATTAGTGGAGGCAAGAGAAAGAATTCAGCCCAGGTTTTCTAAGCCTGTAACTTTTACAGCCCCAAGCCAATTTCTACTTGCACTTTATTCACATTTCAGGAGTAATTCAAGGAGGCATTTAGAAGGAATAGGTTTTCTTTTTATGAAGACTGTGGGTTATATCCAAATGTGCCAGGCATAATTCCATGCTGAACTGGCATCTGACTCTGGAGCACAATGCAGTTATATGACTGGCAACTCATATGCATAACCAATTTTTTGCATGTAGATTTCCCAATTTGGGAAAACATTTAATAGAACTGCTCATTAAAATGAAAATTGTAATTTAAATTAGTGGATGAGGTAAACTCCTCCTTAATGTCTTATGTCATTTTATCATAATCTATATCAAATTAGGTCCAAAAAATTTCAAAAATTGGTATCATAGGACATGGGAATGGGGAAAGGAATCAGCATTCGTATAGGGCCTACTATGTGCTAGGCACTGTGCTAAGTGCTTTGCAAATATTATCTCATTTGATCTTCACAACAACCCTGCAAGGTAGATGCGGTTATCACGATTTTATAATTGGAGAAACTGAGGCAAATGGAAGTTAAGTGACTTCCCCGGGATCACAGAGCTAGTAAGTGTCAGAGGCTAGATCTGAACTCCAGTCTTCTTGACTCCAGGCCCAGCGAAGAAATAGAGTATTTGATGGATAATGGAGCATTAAAATCCCCATTTTAGAATGCCAGGCATATTATTTGGTAGTTGTTTTTAAAAAAATAAGGAAAAGGCAAACAAATAGAATGATTCAAAGAGGAGACTGCTGCATTTTGTGTCACAGGAGAAAAAAATATATTAGGACATTTGCCTTTTTATTCATGACCTTTTAGAATGTGCTATCCAACTCTTATATTTATACTAGACTAAATGGATTAATCTTTATAATAGACTAAATAAGTGTTTGGCACTATATACCACTACGGGATAGGTTGTGGCAGACCTTTAAAATGAATTGGCAACTTCTTGGTATCACCCCAACTAAAACTTAGCATTACTTGTGCATTCTGACAACCAGGGAATTTTCTTAGATTCCTGTCATCCTTTAATAACGGCCAATATTGATTTATTCAATCATTACCAGAAGTGCCAACCACCCTTTCGAATGAAAGAGAAAAACTAGGAAAACATTATCTGTGCTTATTTATTATGGGGCACACTCCATGATCTACCACATATATAAACATTAGGATTCCTACTTTGAACAGTCAGAGCCTGTGATGTATAACAAACTACAGTTTTCCTCCTCTAAGAAAAATCTTCCCAGGGATATGGTACAGTCTGGTTTTAAAGACCCCATTGATAAGTTTAAACTACAGAGTCAAAGTAAATTGAGCAGCCACACAAATATCATAATGCTGGTAACCGTAGATTATTTTGTTTCTAAATAATTGCACGGCATAGAAAAGTTCTAATTTCAAGAAACTATCACCTTTCACTTTGCTTTTTAGCTCCATTGAAGATTATCCCAAAATGGGCCCTAGCTTTCACTGGTCAGCCTGAACATAGTACTGGGTATTCTCATCACACAAGCAGATGTTCATGGTGCTCTTGGCTTATAATCGTACCTTACTCTCTCCTGCCTGCCCTCCTCCACCCCCAAGTTGAGTCATATGTATCTAACCACCCTTTTCTATTACCAAGGTAACATAAGGTGAATTTTGCTAATGATTTTTAATCATACGTATTTCTCTTCTGCCACAGAAATGTGTCATGATCATTTCCACCTCATTTGGAATGTCCTCTTCTCTCAATTCCTCTTACGCAGATCCTACATCCATTCCTAGGATCTATTTGGATATCACCTACTTCATGAATTCTTCCCCAACTCCCTCTCCTACAATACTTAGAATTTATATATGGCCTGATAGCAAACAACTTCACAATTGATTCATAGTTTTGAATTGTATGCTATTTGTTTCCTACATGTTAGGTATGATTTACCAACTAAATGAAATCTCCTTGAGGACAGGGATGACGCCTTATATCCATGTCCCCTGCAGGGGTTAACCTAGCCGAGTGTCGTGCATATAGTAAACATTTAACAAATACTTGTTTGTTAGTTAAATGCAGGTGACTATAAGATGAAGACTGTTCTTTACTGCTCATTCTGTATAAACATCCTGGTCAAAGCTCTGTCTGATAGCGGAGACTTCCAGAAAAATTAACCAGAATCTAATCTGGATCCATTATTAAATGGTTATTATAGACTTGTTGCTATTTTGCACCCTGGAAGAAATAGCCTATTATAAGTAAGCCCATCGCTCCCAAATACAGGTAATTCTTAATTGTCTTAATTGGATAACTTCCTTGGTAAATCTTGATTTCAGACTTACTGGCAATGTGCAATTTATGTTAAAGGTTTGTGGACGTCTTAACTCCTATTTCCATATAAGAGAGTTCTTGAGGAAAATCATTGTGTAGTGGATAGAGGCCAATCTTTGGAGTCAGAAAGACCTGAGTTCAAGCCCTGACTCCATCACCAACTAGCTGTGTGACTATGAGAAGTCATTTATCTTCCCAGGGCCTCCAGAAAACTTTCTAAGACCCTAAGTTACTGGTGAATTACTGCCGATCTGTGTGGACAGTTTGCATACTAAAGAGTTACCCTCATACTCACACTTATGAAATCATAAGTCCAGATAAAAAAAATAATGAAATCTTCAAGAGCCTTCTCAATAATTTCCTCTGCCAGGGAGAGTCTGAGGTGATCAATGAAAGAAAAAAGGGAAAATGAACAGCTTCCCAGTTTCTATTCAGTAAGGTCTTTCCAGAATGACTTCCCTGTTTGGCTCCAAGAGAACTAGAATGTGGCACACCAAAAAATCAACATAAATATTTTAAAACAAAATGAAGACAATCTGCTTCTTAGATTACTTAAATTTACCTCAATTAATGCCAGACTGGTTCATTTTAGTATCATATTGGTTACTAAGTGAACCACGATATTATTTGAACTTCAAAAATGGCATTGACACAAAATAGGAAGAAATCTCACCAGTAACTTTAAGCCATGTTACTCTTTCTATTTTCTCATTAAAACAATGTTCATAATAAGCCTATTAGCCCTTTCTTTTATTAATTTCTATCACTTTGCCATATTGCCAATATGGTAATAGAACCTAACTCATACTTGCTCTTAGGTAGTCCCCACTACCAGAATTTGCATCAGAAAAACCGATTGTTGTGTAAGTGGCAAAATATTTAGCAGTTTATTTAAAATTTTTGAATTGCTTCACTGGAGAGAAACAGTATTCAGTATTTTTCTTGTATACAAAAATAGTGGGAAAGTTAATGAAAAATACTGTACTCTAGATCAAAGGATGAAAAGACAATCTTCATTCTGTTCTATGTAATGTATTTACATATGTATTTACTTAACAGACTACACTGACTGACATTTGTCAGTTTCTTTCTTTTCTGTATAAGACTGCACAGACTACTACAGAATCATAGAGTGGATGAGGTATGAGAAATCCCCCAGTTCAACATCATCACTTGACAGATAAGAAAACTATGCATCGAGAAGGTTAAATGAGTTCTCTGAAGACACAGAGGTAGTAAGGGACAAATTCAGGACTCATATCGAAGTTTTTAATTCAGTAAATAGCTGATCAATATCTGTTCTTTGGCTAGATGCTAGAGAGATAAAGACAAAATAATTCCTTTATTAAGGAAGTTAGACTCAAACATGATAGATAAAGCATGTACATAAAAACTAGGATACAAAGAAAAATAAGGTAAATGCAACAGAAAGATCCGGACAACGTGGTATTCAGAAATTTGAGGAAAACAAGGCCACTTTTAGCTGAGGAGATCATGGAAGGCTTCATGAAGGAAATGACACCTAAATTGGACCCTTAAAGGAAGGCAGGCATTTAGACCAATGAAGATATTGGGGGGCAAAGTCTAAATGGTCCCTAATGCGTAATAATAATTTCATGGAGTTTTTTAGTTTTTAAATACTCCCAATTCTTAGGGTTGTAATTTGGGGGAAGAGGAGGGAAAGTAGCTTCAGTACTTATCAGAATGCCTCTCACATAGGCACTTAATCAATACTGGGCTCTGTTTTTGTTTTCAAGTATGCCGTTCTGGCAAATAACCAATTTGAACAGAGATTTATTTGATGGTCCCTTCTCATTTATTTGGAAAATGCCAATTATTTACTCTTTGGAACCACTCTTTTAGTCATTATAGCCTATTGAGTAAATATGTGTATATATAGGCATTTTTAGATCCAGCAGGCCATAATGGGTGCTCAACTTATATCCTCAATTCACAGAGTAGCTATTTGTTAGTGTTTAACGACTACATCTGAGCTATTAGAGTCTATTGGTCCCATCCCACTGCTGAGCATGCAACTCCATCCTCACTGAAAGTTCTTTATGCCATGATGGTGGGTGAGTCGCATACCGCCTCACCAGGATGGTTTCTAATGGTTTACAATCCAATCTCCATGCTTGATGGAGCTTTGCAACAGAAACTGTCTACTTTCAGCACAAAGAAGCATTTTTTGGAATTAAAAGCCCTCAGTTAGCCTGTTTTAGGATGTCCAAGTTCTATTTGGTTCTCTCATGTCAGGCTGAAAAAAAGGAATTCTCCTGCAAATTACATGAAAGAGCTGTATCAAGCTCCTTTCTCGCTTAATTTCTATTAGAACAGTGTTTCCTTTTGGGAAATCTTTCCAACATACATAGAACTGCAGGTACTTCAAAAAGAAGAGAGTGATAAAGATTGTCCGAGATCAGGAGAACTAGGTAGAGAGATAATTGTGGTCCTTTGAAACCTAGAAGCGTTATACTAATATTGCTGACTCTGGCAATGATCTGGTGTGCCAGGGAGCATTCCCTCAGATCATAAACCAGAGGTAATTAGGCCTAAGATTCCCCCACTAAAAAAAATAGTTCTCCTACCCACCCAAAGAGGAAGCTAGGGAGTATAGTGAATGGAGCACCGTGCTTGGAATCAAGAAAACTTCACGTGAGTTCAAATCTGGCTTCAGAAACCTACTAGCTGTGTGATCCTAGGCAAGTCACTTAACCCCATTTGCCTCAGTTTCTTCATACATAAAATGATCTGGAGAAGGAAACACAAACCACTCCAGTATCTTTGCCAAGAAAATACCAAAGGGTATCACAAAAAGTCAGACACGACTAAAATTACTGAACACACACAACCTGCCCAATTGTCTATATTTAAACTCTTACAAGTAACATGAGGTGAAAATTTATTATAGTCTAGATTCTAGATAGGTAGACAAGCTCTTTGCTTTGATTTTTTTTTTGCATTGTAGCGATACCTGGCATGTTTTTATTGCTATTGCGCTATAGTGCACATTTGGGTAATCAGAAATCAAAAAATACAGTTTCACTTTAAGACAGTTGACCAACAAGTAGAAGATGCTACCCAGCTCCAGGTGGTGAGGGACTGATCATTGAATTGTGCTAGCGGAGAAGGGGCAGACACGAGAGATTCTAAAGCAGGGATTCTTAACCTTTTTGTATCATAGACACCTTCAGTACTCTAGTAAAGCCTATGTGTCCAGTCTTGAAACAATGTTTTTAAATGCATAAAATAAAATGCATAGGATTACAAAGAAAACTATATTGAAATGTATTTAAAAAAATTCATGGCTCCTTGATCAATCATCTCTGTTCTAGAGAGGAAGTTGAGGAGATGCGCAACTAATTGACTATAAGAAGTGAGGGAAACTAAATAGTCAAGGATGTCTGAGACTGAAAATCTGAATGACTCAAAGAGTAGTGACAGTCTCAACAGAAATAAGCAAGTTGTGGAACAAGGATCTGAAGGGACCAGATAATGAGTTATGTTTCAGACATGTTTAGTTTGAGTGGTCTATAAGAAATTCTGGTGAAGATGTCCAGCAGCTGTGAAACTAGAGCTCAAGAATGATATGGGAGCTAGGTATTTGGATAATAATTGGTCCCCTGAGAATTCACGAGATCGCCAAGAGTGAGAATATGAAGAGAAAAGGAGGGGAAAGGGGAGGGAGAATTTGGGAGGGAAGAGAAGAGGAGAGTTGAGGTGACAAAAAGAAAAGGAGAGAGAAAAGAGCACACAGAATGCCTAGGAAAGAGCCCTGGATCACACCCATTTAGGGAGTTAGGACTCAGATAATGACATAGCAAAGAACACCGAGAAGCAGCCAAACTGACAGAAGAACCAGGAAAGAAAAGTGTCATGAAAACTCAGGGAGCCAAGTCAACAAGCCTTTATTAAATGTCTGCTATGTTCCAGGAATTATGCTAAATGCTAGAGGATGGTATATCCAGAAGGGAGCCAGCCAACAATTTCAAATGCTGCACAGCGGTTAAAAAAAATGAGAACTATGAAATGCTCATTAGATTGAGAAATTAAGAGATGGATGGTAACCTCTCAGAAAGTAATTTCAGTTCAAAAAAAATAATGACATGGGAATTCGCCTATCCTATCAGCACTGGAAGCCAATGATGCCAGATAGTTAGCAAAATGATGGCAGGCATGTATTTGTGTAGGGCTCCTTAAAGAATGGGATAGGGTTCAATATAGGCAGAGCGAAAGAGAATCAGAAAAGAATGTTCAAGTTGGGAGAGGGGAAATTGCACACAGTTCCGCACCCATGGGTTTTCCTCCCCCATTGGAAGGTAAGCTTTTTGAGGGCAGGAACTGTTTTTCTTTTTGCTTATGTTTGTATTCCCAGCAATTGGCACAGTGACTGGTACAAAATACATGCTTAATAAATATTAATTGGCTTGTCATGGAATAAGCAGTCATTTTATGTTATCAAATCATTGCTTTGCGCTCTCCCGTTGATCACTGTCATTGACATAATAATATTTTTAAAATGATTTACAGTGATCACCTTCAAATTGTCTCTCAGGTGTGTGCCATGAATTTCTGCTTATTGATGACTCCATCTCTTTATTTCATTTTTATTATAGTATGTAGAGAATGGGTAAGAAAAGGCAGTGCCTAGGGATTTGGAGGGATGTTGAAAGCTGTAAAGACTTGTGCTAGAATTTTGAGATTTTTGTCTGTCGTCTACTCAAGTTGAACTGGCAGCTCCCTGAAGTTGCTTGAACACTCACTTTTCTAAACCAAACCTTTGAAGTATTGTCAAGACAAAGTCCCAAGCACTTGTTAAGTGCCAACTGTGCCAAGTATTGTGCTAAGCTCTGGGTTTACAAAGAAAGGCAAAAACAGTCTCTGGCCTCAAGAAACCCGCAGTTTAACAGTATCTAATAGAAAGGGTATTCAGCCTGGCATCAGAAGAGCTGGGTTTGAATCTTACTGTCAAACAATAGGTAAGTCATTCAGCCTTACTAAGTCTTAATTCCTCTACCAGTAAAAGGGGAATATAATATATTCCCTATCTTGCAGGGTAGTTGTGGAGAAAATGGGCTTTGTGAGCTTTAAAGTGTTACATAAACGTGACCTGTTAATAGTATTACCCACTAGCAGTGGCAACACCATTTCTTTCCACGCTGGTTCCCTTAGAAGTGCTTGTGGATGAAGTTGATTATTTCCTTGTACACATTAATCCAACATCCCTAAACCAATATATTCTCGCTACTTGCTTGTTCTAAATGAAAGCCCTTTGCAAGCTATAGTAGATTTTTTTCCTTACTATTAGATCAAAATGATGTAAAGTCAGATAATCAGTGCCTGCATAGGAGTTGCCATTTTTAAAAACTTGAAAACCTTAATTTTCAAGTTACTTTTTCCCTTTTTACTTTACTTGCATCAATGTATAGAATAGCCTGGTGATATTTCACAGACTCTCCAAGTTGCTGTCATAAAGCCTTGGTGTTTCTCTGCTACTGCTGCTGGAAATTGCATCATTTCCTTGCCTCCTAACACTAAAAAAAATGCTCAACTCACAAATTCTAAGAACGGAGATTACCTTTATTCTTTATGGAAGAGATCATTAGAATTCATGTTGTTTTAAGATAATGATGAAAAGTTTTCTATGTAACTTTCCATCCATTAAGTAAATAAAGATACGATTCAGTAGATCTCTGACCAGCTGATGTTTTATTTGTTTGTTTTTCACACTATTTGGGCAGAATAAAAGAAAATATTCTGTCATTTCAGGTGGAAGCCTCTCAGACATAAAAAGAATTTCCAACATTTTGGGGTTGCTTAGTATTTAGAAGACTTAGCAGAAGAGGCTGATGTAGACTCATCATTGAAGAATATTAGGTATAAGCAAGCTATATCCTATTTGAGACTGGTTTAGGTGAAAGTATGGATGAAGTGGCTCCTCGAGTCCCTGCCAGCCTACTGATTATATCATTTGTCCATGAAAAAGAAAGGCAAAGAAGTAAATTTAAAACTGCTTCAAGCTCATGGGAAAACAATACAAAAGATAGAGAATAGATTTTGTCTGTTTTCTCCAAGGAGGAAAAAAACTGGTTCAAGTAAAGGGGCTTGATCTGAAAGAGAAAGGATTTTCATTCACTATAAAGAAAAATTTTCTGTAGAGGTTGCAAAAATAAAATGGCCAATTTTCCAAGGGAGATAATAAATAAGCATCACTTCAGATGAAATTAAGGCACACCCCTGCTGAAGGTAGAACTATAACCAAGATAATTTTTTTAGAATGACCAATGATTAAACATTCTTGATGAGGCAGATCTCACACTAGACTATGTTGTCTAGCTAAAAATATGTCAGTCCACTTTCTTTGAGTCTGGGTACCTGCCAGAAATCCTACTGAAGCAAAAACAAACATATCAGGGGGAGAATATTAGGGAGAAATAAATTATCTAATTCCTAAAATACTTTATGGTTACACATACGTACGTACACACACACACACACACACACACACACACACACACACACACACACACACACCTTTAATATAACCTCAAATTTTGAAATAGTTGTAGCATTTAAAAACTCTCCAGAAGTCTAGGATTGAGGATGTGGGTGACATTCTTTGGTTTTGTTATTACCACTTCCATATTATCTTGAATACCCATCTGTTCTGCTGACCACAGGGCAGTGGATCATCCTCCTACTGCCACTAGACTTAAGATGTAATTCACTCCGACGTGGACTTTTCCTTGAAATTAATCTAGAATCCACAGAAGATGCAGAATGGAAATGCTTGTTACTCCTTCATGTCAGGGCAAAGGAGCCAGAAGTGCCAGGTCTTTGTAGCCTGCTCTGGCTGCTGATAAGCCCTCAAATTCAATTTAAGATTTATTTAGACATCCTCAGTCGTGCACAGGAGAAATGGCTGATGGATTGGCTCTTCTTTTGTGTCCTACCAAAGCTAGTTAGATTGTCCCTTTTTACTACCTCAAGGTCCCATTTCATTAAAGATGGATCTTGGATTTCCCAATGGAGACTTGCCATTTATGGGAACTCCTTTTCTGAGGAAGATGGGCTATGTTCAAAGAACTGTATAGATCTTTCCAATTTAGCACAGAATGCATTTAGGTATTTAAATTTTCTGTGATTCCTTGAATTTTAGGATTTTTTTGTTTATTGCAGTGTACAAAAATTGCTAATATCTCCTAGTTACAAGGTCCATCTTGTATCACATATAATTGCACATAAGTACTTAATAAACAGTGAAAACTATTTTAAATCATTAAGATATTAGCTCCTTTAAGTCGAGAACTATTTCATTTTTATCTTTGTATCCCCAGTGCTTGAAACATCATAAACATTTAAAAGTATTACTTGGTTGATTTATTGATTAGGTTCAGCTATCTGTTCTCAGTCATGGTCCCATATTTCAGTTTTTTGCTGTTTTGTTTGCTGTGTTGTAACATTGTGTTCTTCTACTAGATTTGTTACAAATTGACTATGTAACACCTTAGCCCTCTTAGTTTGTTTTATTTTATAATGAAATATGTTATCTATAGGTTGGTTATTGTTTCTGACAAGATGCTTCAAATTGGAATGAGAAAGGTGAACAAGACCCAAGAGTAAAAAGTCTCTCTCTCTCCCTTTTCCCCTTTAGTTCCGTGTTCCTTCCAGGCCCTCATAAATAAATATTTGTCTCTTGTGTATCTTATATGTATAGACTGAAAAGTATTGGCAATTTTTTTAAAAATTGCTTCAGCCTTTTCACTTTGGCAAATATATTGACACATGCATATTTTAAAATTACCTTTGCTTATATATTGGGATGTTCTGATCTGTCAGTTGTTCTGTGTCCTTGACTTGTATTTAATCAACTTTCATTTTCTAACAAGTTACAAGGCATTCAAGAGAGTAAGGTTTGTGTCTGAGAAGTCAAGGAGAAGGATGTTACTTGAAGCTGGTTTGGGATACATCTTATTGATGACAAGAGTGCTAGATAAGATTGGGTTGACTTTCCCAAAACATTCCGTCCAGCCTCCTAAAGAAAGAGCTGGATTTTGTTACACTGCTGGTGGGATGCCTCAAATCCAATGTCTTACTCACTGAAGTGGTCTGGAATATTGGTTCTTAGGTTGTGCAGTAGGAAGCTCCATGCAGCAACATTCTCAGAATCAAGATAATCCTATTTAAAAACACCACAAGTAGAGATGAAAATAGAAAAATTCTCAGTTCCTAAGTTCCAGGAATTTGGCCCTATCTATTTCACACAAAATGAAAAACAGACTATCACATCTTATGGACCTAATCTTCAACAACAAAAGGAAGCACTGCTTTCACACAAAGAATAGAGTGGACTACAACCATTATACCTTATCATAGCATGGAACAACATTGCCATGTGACAGTAACCAAACCAGCCACCTAGAAATAATGATGGCGCTAGAAGCGATGTAAGCTGTTCTCATAGGAAATCACAATTGTTCCACAGAGGATTCTTAGTGAGAAAAGCTCAAAGGAAATGATGTCAATTACAATTTCTTACTGAGAGATAGTCCCTCTTTAGAGGGATGGTACTTCACAGGCATATTTGTAAGCAGAATAATTTGATTAAAAGCTCGTGAATTACCAAGAGGAACTAATGAATATTCGGAGGACCCTACAAGTAAAACAAATGATATAGGCTAGAAGATAGGAAAGGATAGAGAGAGAAGAAGGGCTATAGAATCCTGACAAACAAATTGGAAGCAGCAGTAACTGACATCCTTATAACAGTTATCATGAGAAACTTCTTAATGCAGTTACTGAATAAAGAGAATCATAATGGGTCAGAAAGATTTGGGTTCAAGGCCTGCTTCTGACATTTGCCGCGATGTGTGAACATGCCCAAACCAGTTAACTTCTCAATGCATCAGTCAACTATCTAAACCATAGTGACAGATAAAGTATTGATATGCTGAGAGATAGGGTTTCCACACGGGTCATTCCTAAGCCAATGAAACCATAGATTAAAAAAGAAAAGAAAAGCTTAATGCATATAGAATGTTAGAATTAGGACTTTAGAGGTCATCTTAGTCAGACTCCTTCATTTTGCTTTATGAGGAAACCAAAGCAGAGGCAAAATGACTTTTTAATGTCAAAACATAGAGAATCTGTGTAGATCAAAAAATACCATCAGGGCATCACTGCTAAAGATACCTTGTCATAAACTGGGAAGGAATTTTACTGGCACTTAACATTTCAGCAAGTATTTACACACTGGTTACCTTCAAAGATGAAACCCCCCAAAGATATGAAGATGTGGACTTCATTCCAATTTTGGAACTCCTCCAACATTTGCAGCAAAAGGAAAGAATGTAAGACCCAGACCTGATAGTATACTTATTGAGGCTTTTAAGGAAAAAGAGGGTAAAGGTATAAGCAATTAGGATCATCACATAAGCTTTTTCCTCAATATATGGAGTGCCAAATAAATATCATCCAATATTAAAGAGGGCAATGATGTTAGTGAAGCAAGGTGAAAGGTGAGAGATAGGACCGGAGCAATGATCACACCATCTCTCTGGTCCTTCCATTACAGACAAGGTGGGTTGTCCTTCAGAGTAGGCTGTTAAGCACCATCGTTAGGAGTATAGCTCAAACCTAGAATTGCAGGGCAGAGTCACATTATGGCTTATCAGATGTGAAACATGGGATATGGCATACTTACAAATCAACAAACACTTCTACAGGGTTTACATTTACAAGATTTGGTACCATCAATGCAACCTGAAATCCATCAGCCAATGTGTATGTTTAGAGAAGTTCGTGAGATCTTAATATTACTGCCTGACGATATGTGACTGGTTATGCCGCAATTAATGATCCCACATCTGCTCCATTCTCTCTCAACAGTAGAACAAAATTCAGTGTTAAGTAATAACGCTGGCTTTTACTATCTAATAGTCATGTTTGAAAACACAGCAAGGAATCTGGAAGCTGGTGATAGACTGTATGAGGACCTCCAGGATATTCTTCTAATTCAAAAGGCCTTAAGCATTATTAAAAGTGATTGAAGCAATCAGCCAGGAGCTTCTACATTTCTATGACTACCTCTGGAAATATACTTTTTTAAAAAATGAAATATCAAAGATTGACAAAGTTAACAAAGCTCTATGGTCTAACTAGAAACCTAAGTGTGACAGAGGTAATATTAAGACCTACACCGGGCAAATTCAGCCAACCCATTTCATTAATGGTACATTGTAGAATTTGTCGCTAGATTCTGTTACCTACATAGCTCCCTGGTATCATGGGATGAGCATCAAAGAGTTCAAATATGTCTTTTCAACCAAATCAGGAAAAAATAAGTGTTTCAAAATACTGCTTTAAGAGACTCCAAACAAAGCTAAAGGACCATGAGTTCTGGCAGTGTCCAACCTCTCCTGCGAACCAAAAACATTGGAGCTGACGTACGTAGGACAGCTACATTCATTCCTTCTCTCCTCTCCTGGCTCTCCAGACTTCTCTATTTCTTGGCTACTTTCGAATCCTAGATAATCCCTTCTTCCCTCCAATTGATGAGTGTCGCCCAGAACCTCCATTTTTATGAAATGCCCGGTCCAGCTGTCCTCATTCCCTTCATTCTCACCTGACTCCAATCCTGACCTGACTTTCCCACCAGGTCCCAACAGCTTTCTCACTCTTTCCTGAGGCCTTCTCACTCTAGAAGATTCCTCTACCCTACAGCTTCTTCTTCCAATTGATGGGTTCCTCCCATAACCTCAATTATGAAGAAATACCTAAAACACATGCTCCTTCATTTCTCTCCTGGATCCACTCCTAATTCTCTAGACCTCTCTCCCCAACCCCCATTGCTTTTTAGCTCTATTTTATGGGTTATCTTCCTCCATTTGAATGTAAACTCCTTGAGGGCAGATACTGTCTTTATTTTTGCTTTTATTTGTATTTCCAGCACTTAGCATAGTGCCTGACATGTTAAGCATTTAGTAAATACTTTGACCTATAATTCGACCTAACCTGCCACAGATAGATAGGTAGACAGACAGACAGAGACATTCTTTAAAATTTCCATCAAGACTTTGTGAATATTAAAGGATGTTGTCTACCAGTAATGGTGGCCAATGATACAGCTCTGCTGGGTAGGACATTTCCAGAAGCCAGCTTCACAGGTAGCAGCAATCTGTCAGCTTAAATGGAGCAGTTGTACTGAGGACAGGCAGATAAGATGTCATAAAGGTGCACTAGGTTCATTTCCCTGTCAATTGTACAGAGTAAAGCATGTTTGTGTAATGGACTGCATCTTACAGAATGGCCTAGTTGTGGAAAGTGAGGGAATAGCAAGCAGCAGAGAGAATAACTTGGCATGAAACATGAGATGGTTATTTTTGATCCCCTTTTCTTGTAACCTCTAAGATGAAGAGCCAGTTCTACAAATAATGTATCAGACCCTACGAAGAGTAGTAAACAAATGAAAGGACAGTTTTTGCACATGTACGTTGTGGAAGGGACTGGTCAGTTCTCATCAGTCTCTCACCAGAAGAGACAACATTAACAGAAGAAGAATTCTGAAATACAAATGATAAAGTCAATCCACCCTTATTATTAATAGCACACAACTACTGTCATTGTCCGTGTTTAAGGGCTAATTTGTATCTTTACTTCCTAATTTGTGTCTTTACTTTTCTAATTACACTGTGGTCCATCCAGATGTATCCATCTGTCCAATGAGAACAGTCATTTATTTGTAGATTGTCAAATGACTGGCCAAAATCCATCATTATATAGAGACTATCCACAGTATCCCTGGGTTTACATATAAAATCATTCCATAACACCAGCTGAAAAAAGGAACAAAAGTAAGGTTTTCAACTAGATTTTTTTTTGGTTGGGGTAAAATTGGGGACCTGAACTCTTCATTACCTCTTCTCTGCCTAACTGACTCAGCTCTGCAAATGTCCAGTTCCAAAAATATGTCATTATTCTAAATGCATGTGTTTTGACAGGGTAAGAAATATACATCTTGTGCTGTTTGTAACCATGAAGAAATGCTATTTCATTCATTTATCAGCCCTTTACATTGTTTTGAGTTATTCATAATGGGACTGATCCTGTTCATTGAGTCACGTTCCTATTATTGGGTACTTCATATGTTTCAGACTTTGATTGTGTGGGAGGTTGCAGTGTTTGCTGCAGAATCCTGCTTTCATTATCAGATAAATTTAGTGTTTTCGGTGTTTTCTGCTAAGATAGTTACCTCTGGACTGCTCAGTTGCAACCTCCTGTTCTCTTGCATTGTTTTGCTAAGGAATCTCTTTTCTTTACAATGGATAACTGTGACTTGCTTCTTTTTCTTGCTGCTCCTAACCAGTCTGTTTTAATCGGCATGCCTTGTTTTAAGATATGTAAATGTGTGTATGTATTTACATATGTATACAAATACACACTATACACACACACATGTGTGTATACATATATACCCATCTTTCCGAACTTTCAGTTAGAATATTAGTGTTCACTGTATGAAGGGATTACTGATCAGATTCCTAAAGTAATCAGATCCTCTTGCCTATTTTCGATATTTGATCTAAAAGCAGGTTTTGCAGATAACTTTTAGTAAACATTTATTTCTATGAAATAATTGATATTTTGTAGCATGGGCTGTTTTCTTGAAGGAGTAAATGCTGTTGTATTTCCAGAGATTGAGTCACATGAATACTCAAAATGATACTGAAACTCACATTTAGTATTAATGAATTCAGTTAGGTTTCCAGACAGGGGGGCTATATTTGAGATTAAAGAGAACCGGTTATTAGGAATTATTTAATTCTTATCATAAATATATCTGAATTGGCAAATATAATTAGAATCAGTTACACCCTGAAATTGATCCATAAAGAATACAACACCTAGGGCTTTTAGTGTCCTACAAGTCAACCAAGATAACTACTGGGAATCTGAGGCTTCATTAAAAGGGGCAGGCATAAATAAGGTACAAAAATACAGAGGTGATTGTCTTTCTGTTCTCTAGGCAAGTAAGACCACATCCAAACTATTGTGTTGGTTCTCAATGGCACATTTTAGGAAGGACATTGATAAGTTAGATTGTGTCCAGAGACAACAAGGCTAGGCCACAGGAGGAGCAGTTGAAGGAACAGAGAATGTTTTGCCTGGAGAACAAAAGATTTGGGGAATACTTAACTGTCTTTCAGTATTTGCCATGTTTCAGGCAGAAGAGAGGTTTTTAGACTTGTCTCCTTAGCCCCAGAAGACAGAACAAGGAACAGTGGGTAGGATTCCCATAAATGTTTGCTGAATGAATGAATGAATGAATGAATGAATGAATGAATGAATGTTGATATTGCAAGGATGAAAATTTAGCCTTGATATCAAGAAAAGATGTCTAAAAATTAGAACTCTCCCAAAGTAGAATGGGTTGCTTGAGGAAGCAGTAGGCCTCTAAGGTGGCTTCCTGCTCTGACATTCTGTAATTCTGTAATATATGCAAAATAATGTTGCATTTACATTTCAATATTGCTCTTTTATAAGTGATGGGTAAAACTAAATTTAGAGGAGACTAGTGGAAAATAGTAACAAGTATTGCTTCGTCTCCAACAAGTTTATGTCTGAAAGTTCTGGGGAATTTGTTACTGGATACTGAAGATTAGCACCTCTGAATTTTATGATCTTTTAGGCTAGAGGCCTGTAGATTGATTGAGAGAAGAAGTGTAACTTTGGGGAATTTCTTGTGAATTGAGAGTCACTGACCAAGTATCTTTGACTCTTACTTCCCTTTTACCTCTAGGCCACTAGGTAGCTCAGTGGAGAGAGAGCGGGGGCTGGGGTCAGGAAGACCTTAGTTCAAATCCAACCTCAGAGACAAACTAGTTGTGTGACCTTGGCAAAGTTATTTAACTTCAGTCATATTTTCTGCTGTAAACCGAGAATAATAACAGCGCCTGCCTTTCAGGGTTCTGAGGGTCAAATGAGATAATTTTCATAAAGCCCGCAGCACTGTGTCTAACCCAGAGGAGGCACTGTATAAATCCACTTCTTCTTCCTGCTTGTATCCAATCGACAACCAAATGCTATTAGTTGTACTTTTACGACATCTCTTGCATCCTTCATTTCCTCCTTGTTCCCACTGCCATAGTCCCTGTATGCGGCCTCATTCAACCCCGACCTGGTCTATTGTAATAACCTGATGACAGATCTTTCCTCTTCTCCATATTCTCTGTTCCAGTCTGTCCTTTTTACTACGTCCAGAATATAGATAGGTAGATAGATAGATAGATAGATAGATAGATAGATAGATAGATAGATAGATAGATAGATAGATAGCCTACAGCCAGGAAAACTTGAGTCCAAAAATCTGGCATGAAACACTTCCTAGCTGTGTGACCCTGGGCAAGTCACTTAACCTTCTTTGTCTCAGTTTTCCTCATCTACAAAATGAGCCAGAGAAGGAATTGGCAAACCACTCCAGTATCTTTGCTAAGAAAACCTCCAACGTGGTCACAAAGAGGTGGCCATGACTGAAAAGACTGAGCGACAGCAACTGTTTATGTAACTTCTATGCTCAAAAAACTTCCACTGCCATCCTATTTCTCAAGTAAAACTCAGAACCATTTCTTTACCCAAGGCCCTCCATGATCTAGTGACACCCCCCCCTTTCTAATTTTATGTCGTGTCACTCGTCACATATGCTAGGTTTTCTCTAAAATGTTCTTTTGGCTCCTCTTCCATAGTCTATATTCACACTCTTCCATTACTCTGGAATGAGTCTTTGCTCATTCAATCCCTACCTTCCTTCAGACTTCATTCCTGTCACGTTCACCATGAAGTTTTCCCAGAATCCCATAATCGGTAACTACTTTCCTTCCTAGACTTCATATAGCACTTCATTTTATAATTCTCTAATTCAAATACAGTGTCATGTTATGTATTATAGTCACCTGTAGTAGGGCCTTATCCTTCTACTATATGTAAGCTCCATGAGGGAATGGACCACATATATCTCTGATGATCTGCAAGATTCTTTCCAGTCTTAAATGCAATGACGCTACCTTTCATGGTGCTCTACACACACTTCTTGAATGACTGAAAAAAACTACTAAGGAGCCTAGAAAATAAAAGAGCTAGTGAACAATTCTCTGACTTCAGAAATGTTCTAGTTGGTATTACTTGCACTGTACTAAAGTCTTTTCTGAATTATGTGAAAAATTCAAACTTACGAGGTTCATCTTTTGTCATTCAGAATATCTGTCAAGATAGCATTAAGTAAAGCTTCCTTTTATTTCATTCTGTTATAAGTTATCATTTCCTTTGCTTTCAAACCCAGGCTCCATTACATATTTGCCCAGTTTATTCACACAAAAAAATTTTTGAAATAGCACACGAAATAAAACATTTTGCTCATTTTATAAATATGTATGGTTCATATTATTAAGTATTTTAAATATCTGTTTAGTGAATAAAGATAATAGTATAAACACTTAGCTTTGCATAAGCAAATAGTTGAATACATGAATTCATTTTGTCCCAAGTTTTCACATATCTCAAATTGCATGATAAAGTATTAAAAACATTTCTCAGCATGATTAGCAAGAATAACAAAGAACAAAGGATTTCACTCCCAAGTTTGGAAAGTAGGGATAAACGTGCAGTGACTTGCTTAGAGTGTGTGCAAGGTTTATCTTTCTGAAACAGGGAAGGATTTGTTATCAATGCTCAAAGTACAGACTGGTCTCCCTCCAGGAAGACAACATAAAAGGGCTTGACAAAGACCTCTCCTTCCTCCATGTTATCAGAAAGAATAAAGTACTTTGGGGGAAAAATGTCTTCTAGGTAAAAACAAATAAGAAAGAGGATCTGAAGAAATGAAAGAGAATCCTGGTTTCTGTCAGACTATTGCACAATGGAAGGATGTAAAAGAAAAGTTTGTAGGTCTGCAGATGGAAGGGAAAACCAAATCCAGACTTCCCATTTTACAGTTGAGCAAACTATGGCCCAAGGTCACGCTGGTGGCAAGTGTCAGAGATGGGACTGCTCCAAAGCTACCGTTCTTTGCACTGTGCCAGGCTCAAAAGCAACTAAATGCTTGGACACAAACAATAGATAGAGGATTCTTCCCATAAAGGGAAGAAAAGAGAAGATGACTCCAAATAATGATGTTGTAGCTCCATAGGTGCCATCAGGAAATAGAATATCCAATAAAGGTTAGAAGAAGAAAAGACAAGTATTAGTGGTTGTTTACTCCCCACTGAATGAGGTCTGAGGTAACTATTTGTTGACTGATTAGAAGTCTCTTGTTAGGCATGTGTCTGGGATGCATGGAGAGCTTCTTGCTGTTAAGTCATTTTTGTTCATTCACATCCAGCTGTCCATGACCCCATTTGGGATTTTCTTGACAAAGATACTGGAGTGCTTTGCCATTTCCTTCTTCATCTCATTTTATAGATGAGGAATCTGAGGCAAACAGTGGCTTGGCCAGGGTCACATAGCTAGTAAGTACCTGAGGCTGGATTTGAACTCATGAAGATGAATCTTTCTGGTTTTAGGCCACCTGGCTGCACTTAGAGAGAGTTTGGAGAGGTTCTTAAGATTATTACACTTGATGAACATTACTTTGTTGTGATGATTTATATAGAAACAAATGACATGGCCATAAGAAATTTAGTAAGTATTGCCAAAGATTATGTAGCCCCAGGAAAGAAATTGAAGACCTTAGGAGTTGTTTCATCACTGCTGACAGTTTAAGGCAGGATCTTTGGAAGAGAAAAACAGACATGGAAAGTGAACAGCTGGTTAAGAAGGTGGTGTCTGAAAATAATTGGGAACCAAAGTTTTAAAATAATGATGTGCTCTTGGTCAGGGATGGCATACATCCAACAAGAAATGGGAAAAATATGTTTGTCTGGAGTCCTATGAATCTGATCAAAAAGGCTTTTCTTAAATGCGTATGTATATCTACAAATTCAAGTCCCATAGATAGCATCAGTAACTAAATAGGAAAAAGAAAGGATCTAACAATAAAATCTCAGATGTCTTATTATTATGTCTGTACAGATGTATAAAATATGGATATTTAGCAAGCTTACCTAGAGATTTGAATGCAAGAAGCAAATTTGACTTTTTGGGAATCATTGAGAATTGGTAGGATGGGAGTCATGACTAGAATATTACTGAAATTGTATTCTTAACTCTTTAGGATGGGTAATAAGATAATAGGGGGAGTTCCTAGTAGGATGGTATTTTAAGAAGATATACTCATGTAAGAATATCCAGAAATCAAAGAGAGAAAACATGGTGAAGAGCTTTGGGGTAAAGACAAATGGAAACTAAAAAGGAAGCCACATTATCATTGCGGTGTACTGTAGACTCCCTGGATGGAAAGAGAAATAGATAAGGAGTTCAGGAAACAGATAACTGGCCTGGCAAAATGATTTGACATATTACTAAAGGAATGGTTATTGAGCATTTGGAAAAAGCAAATGGTGGACATCAAGAGATGAAATGGAGTATTCAAGAAGATGTTATGACAAACTAAACTTATTTCATTTTTAGCAGGGTTCATATACTGTCAGAGGTAGAATGAAATAGTGTGTAGAGGGCCAGACTTGGAGCCAGTCACCTTTGGTGTATGTTGATTCTGTGATCCCGGGCAACTTACCTAACATCTTGGTGCCCCCAGGTAACTTTCTAAGCCCACTTGAGAACTTTAAGTTGTAGAACAGTTTTAGAACTATGCTGGTAAAGCGTTCCCTACTGAAATTCCCCTATGACAATGAATTAACAGATCTAGAGTGTGTGTGTGTGCGCGTGTGCATGCGTGTGTGTGTGTGTATGTGTGTGTGTGTGTGTGTGTGTGTGTGTGTGTGGTGTGTAAGGGAATGGTGTAGATACAGTTTGCCTATATTTTAGCAATTGAATGGGTTTGGGACTGGTCTAACAACCAGATCCAAAAAGTAGTCTTAATGGAATTATGTCAACTAAAGGTTATCTTTAGTAGAGTATACCAAGGAATTTTCCTTGGCTTTGTAGATGATATATTTGTCAGATTTTTCTAATGACCCAAGATAAGAAAAACTAGGTAGTATGTCAGATGATAGGAACTAAAAAGATTATGCCAAGCTAGAACATTGGGCTATGTCTAGTAAGATGAAATGTAACAGAGATGAATGTAAAGTCATTTTTGGTTTCAAAAAGTCAAATTTAAAAGATGAGGAAGGAGTGCCTAGTTAGCACTTCTGAAAACAAGTCTGGGGGTTTTAATGGACTATGTGCCCATTTTAAGTGAATTATGTGCTATGTTAGTTGAGAAAGTGAGTGCAATTGTAGGTTATGTTAAGAGAGGTATAGTATCCCAGATTGGGAGGCTGTAGTTCTACTGTTTTATTTTATTCCCTGGTTAGAACACATTTGGAATATCATGTTCAGCTCTAGGGTTCACATTTTAGTGAGGACATTAAGCTTATGAGTAAAGAGGAGGGTGACCACAGTGGTGAAAGATACCATATGAAAACTGGCTGAGTGAATTAGAAATGTTTAGCCTAAAAAATAAAAAACTTGGGGAAATGGGATGACTTTCCTTAAGTATCTGAAGAGCTGTCACATGGAAGATATGGTAGACTTGTTCCACTTGGTTCCAGAAGACAGAACTAGTAGGACTGGGAAGAAGTGATGGAGGTAGATGTGGGTTTGATGTTAGGAAAAACCTCTTAACAGTTAGAACTTCAAGAACAACTATAACTTCGAGAACTTAACAATTAGAATAACAGAATTTAACAAAATACTTAATCAGCCAATAGTCAATAAATATTTATTATGTACCTGCTGTGTACCAGGCACTGTACTAAGCACTGGGGATACCAAAAGAGGCCAAAAAAACCATCCAAAAGTGGAATGGATTGTTCTGGGTGGTAGTGCGTTCCTTCCTCACTGGTAGTCTTCAAGTAAAGGCTGGATAATTATATTGGGGCTGCCGTTGAATGAATTCTCATTCAGATACAAGTCACACTAGATCTCTAAAGTCCCTTCCAACTCTCAGATTTTGCAATTCAGTCATACTCAAGATAACTTATCTTGAATGCTGCCTTTCCTAATGTGAACAGTTCAATTTGACAAATATTTTCAAAAAAAATTTATTATCTTTTTTATTTATGTCAGTTTCATTTCCAAGCATATCCCTTCCCTCTCTCCTACCTAAAAAGTCATCTCTATTATTAAAGAATTTTTTAAAAAGTAGTTCAGCATAGCCAAACAAATGTTCTGTCATGTCCTGCCATCGTAGGAATTTCCCCAGGCTGCTTTGAAAAGGTTGTGTGACCTTGATGTTGGGAGTTATACTGTATTTTTTAAGTATGCATGCAATTTAATACACAATAAAACAACAGCCTCCATAGGTAACACCAATGAAAATCACACCATGACTCATAAACAATGAAAATACAGTAAGATATTTGGTGCATTCCAAGATCTGTTACAAGCACCAAACAGTGCTGCCATACGGGTTATCTCTTGGGCCCCAAGGAGTTACTCTTGCATTTCTAGTAGTATTCAGTCTACTATGTGCCAGGCATTGTGCTAAGCTCTGAAGATACAAAAACAGAGGAAAAACAGTCCCTGCTCTCAAGGAACTCACAGTCTAATGGGGGGGGGGGGGAACACGTAAACAACCATGTACAAACAAGATATATAGGGGATAGATAGGAGGTAATCAATAGAAGGAAGGCAGTAGAATTAAGGAAGAAAAACTTTTTGTAAAAGGTAGGAGTTTAGCTGGAACTTGAAGGAAGCCAGAAAAGCCAGCAGATACAGAAGAGGGGAGGTAGAATCTGAGGCTTAAGGGACAAGCCAGTGAAAAGGTGCAGAGCTGGAAGAACAAGGAGGCTAACTTCACTGGGTCATAGAGTGTGTGGAGGGAAAAAGGTGTAAGAAGACCGGAGAAGTAGGAAAGGGGCATGTGAGGGAAGGGCCTTTAAACATCAAATAGAGGATTTTATTTTTGATTCTAGAGGTAATAGTGAACCTCTGGCATTTTTTTAGATCAGAGGGTAATATAGTCAGACATCTGCTTTAAGAAAATCACCTTGACAACTGAGTGAAGGATGGACGGGAATGGGAAGAAATTTGAAGCAGGACAGCCAACCACGAGGTCATTGCAGTCATGCAGGCATCAACGTCACTATAAAACCACCCTCAAGATAACAGATGCATTTAAGGAAGGATCAAGAGATCCATTTGGGTTCAAGGTGCCTTCACTGCCTCTTTGTAGTTTTCACTGCAAAGACAAGAATGCCCCAGCTCTAACTTTATTTCTCAATGCCTCTTTAAGCATTATTGTTTTCTAATGCACTGATTTCTGCAATCTCCAGCATAGTTGCTTATATGTTTCCTAACAAATTTCCATTATGACACCTGTCTGTGCTGCCCATGTCTTCAGTATTTTGCAGTCTCAACTATGACACTTCCCCATTTGATGCTGTCTGTAAATTTCATTAAAATCTGCTGGTTACCTTTTTAAAGCTATCAGGCAAGACATCACTCATAAGAGCTCTCAGCAACACAATACTTAACTCTGACCCTGGAGATGAAGTTAGTATTGGATAAACTTAAAAATAGCTGCTCTGGCTGATAAGTTCAGATTGACAGGTTTCTGGTTTTTGTTGTTGGTTAGCCATTTTTCAATCACGTCTGACTCTTCCTGATCCCATTTGGGGTTTTCTTGGCAAAGATCCTAGAATGGTTTGCCATTTCCTTCTCTGGCTCATTTTATGGATGAGGAAACTAGGCAAATAGATTTAAGTGACTTGCTCAGGTACCCATAGCTAGTAAATGTCTGAAGTCACATTTGAACTCAGACACAGCTAGTAAGTGTCTGAGTCCAGATTTGAACTCAAGGAGTTTAGACTTCCTGAGTCCTGGCACACTATCCATTGTGCCACCTAGCAGCCCCAACAATAGCAGCAACAATAGAAACCAGGCCAGGTCAGATTTGTCCTTGTTTATTTGAAAGAAGCACATTCTTTTTCTCTATGCTCAACTAGTTTCCCTTTTGCTTTCAAACTGTCCATTCTTATGTAGCCAAGAAACAGTAGTATTAGAGTTCCATATTTACTTTCAATCCACTGCTTCGATTTCCATCTCAAATTTACTCACTTCAGGTCCAAAGCTGCTTTTTTCTTCAGCCAGGGCTTCAAAGTCAAACTGAGATTGATTGGAAAATTACAGTGTGGTGGTGGCTTTTCCTGCCTCTTAACATCATCACCTTCCATAAAAATTCTGCCATTTGAGATTAGTGGGCTTTGTAGTTTTCTTTTCTTCTTAAACTATGCAAGGGACCTCAGCTAAAATAAGCTTGGTCCTCCCTCCCAAAACTGCACTATTTCCACAGTGCTAACCAGTGGAATGATTTTTTTGTCACTAAAATGAACTCAGACACAGGTAGCAGATACGTCAAGGAAGAAATTGATAGGTACTCTCTTAACTGACTTGATCCCAAATTTAGTTTAGTATAATGTGAAAATATAATGGTTAAAGACAGTATTATATTTTTGTTCACCTATCAAGTAAGGCATGACTAACTTGCTTTTTGGCTACACTAGAAATGAATCATGGAAGCATTCCTTGACTTGTGACTATTAGAGTCCTCATGTAATGCACTTCTATTAAAAGAAAGGGAAAGAGAGTAGGTGAAAGTGGTTATTGTGCAAAGGCAGATCATAACAGATGGAATTTATTGCACTTTGTGAAGTTTAGGAAGACAAACCGGTCCAACTCAAAGTGTTTTCCCATGATGGTTGCAAATGGCATGCAAGTTAATATTGAGCGCTTAACAACTGTGTGCCTGTTGATACAAAATAATTTGTACTATTTATAGAAATCTGGTTTTAACTCAGCAAAATCTAAATTTCTCTTTCATTCTGTAATTAAACACAAGTATTCCTTGAAAGCACTTAAAAATATTTAGATTAGGTGTCTCTTCAAGGAGGATATTTGGGGGTGAAAAGGAAATACTTAAAATTAGAATGGAAACTACTTATTTTCTTTCCTTTTTAAATTAAAATTAGAAGAAACTTAGACGGGGAGGGGAAACTAAAATATGCTAGAGGAGATATGCAGATTGCACAGAAAATAGTCATCTGTGTCATGTAGCTGAAGGAATGCACTAACATCGTCCTATCTCTCTTATGTGTGGAACTCCTGTTGTTTTCAAAGGAAGATCTGTGTGTGCCAGGGAAATGGAAAGAGGAAATTAGAATCTAACCTGTAGTGAAGGGTAGCCACAGACTATATTAACAACCTCTATATGGCTTTGTTTCAAGTTTCTGTGACAGAAGGGGATATTGTGTGTGTGTGTGTGTGTGTGTGTGTGTGTGTGTGTGTGTGTGTGTGTGTGTGCTTATTAAGAACCAGTGTGTGGCTTCCCAGAAGGTGAAATGCTTCAAGAAATGATGACTGTTTTTCCCCATCTATCTAGTCAATCACACTGACCTATATTGCTTCTTTCTGGTTTTTAATGCACCAATAGATTTGTTATCAATCTTTTTTAAAAATCAGAACTTGATATACTTCTAACAGATGTAAATGAATCTTGAGATATGTATATTTAGTTACTTTCTATTATTCATGAGGCTATAGTGCTGGAAGGGATCTTAGAGCTTAGGGATTCTTAACCTGGAGTCCGAGGACCCCGAAAGAGTCAGGAAGCAAATGTAAGATCTATTACTCACTATTATTTGTTGGGCCAATCACTTCACCTCACTTGTAAAATGAGAGAATTTGATTTAGTACCCTGAAAGGTCCATTTCAGCCCTAATTCTATGATCTTATGATTCTGTGGCAGACTGATAACTTTATTAAGGTCCAGGCCTATAAAGTCATAAAATATTAGACCTGAACATGACCTAAGAGATTATCCTTTCCAACTCTGTGGGGTTTTTGTTTCTTTACAGATGAGGAAACTAAAGTCCAGATCATAGAATTATAGATACAGAGCTAGAAGGGAACTCAAGAGACCATATTAGTCCCAAACCCCTCATTTTGAAGGTGAGGAAACTGAGACATGGAGACAAAAGTAGCTGGCTGAATGCCACACAAATAGTAAGTAGCAAAGCCAAGATTAGAATCCACATCCTTGGGGCATCTAGATGGTGCAGTGAGTAGAGCACCGGCCCTGGAGTCAGGAAGACCCGAGTTCAAATCCAGCCTCAGACACTTGACAGACTTATTAGCTGTGTGACCTTGGGCAAGTCACTTAACCCCAATTGCCCTGCCTTCCCCTCTCAAAAAATGAAAAAAAAATTTAAAAAAAGAATCCACGTCCTCTGACAGTCTTTCCAGGGTGTCACTCTGCCTCTCATGTAAGTTAAATGATGACCTATTAAAGCTGGCCATTATGTCCACCAGTCTGCACATTTGTTTTTCTTTTACTAAAGGAAAAACACGACACACTTTTCTTTCATGTTTACCTTATATTTTTCTATAGTATTTTTGTGACCTCTCCTACTTTATGAAGTTTTCTTTTTTCTATTTTTCTTCCCCCCCCCCCACTTCTATGAATAGAGTTCAGCAAGAGAAATCAAGGGTTTCTTCTTTAATTGAGTTGAGTGCCCTTTATGGAAAAAAGAGCATCCACTAGATGGATTATCCACAATGATGGCTTCTTGTTTGTTTGTTTTTTCCTTCTCAGGTTCTCTTCTCTTAGCAATAAGTATGCTTCAAGGCCACTCTTTGGCTCAAGAAATGTTTGTTAATTTTATCTTAAGTACAGGAAGAATCATTAGGAAAATACATTATTTATTGCATTCCCAAACTAACTACTATGTTAGTGAACATAATAAAATGTTTACTAGGTGTGCAAAGTAAACACTTTTCTCTTTAAGCAACTAATTCAGAATATGATTCTCAAGCATCATGGCTGCTGCCTTTCAGGAAACAGGACTTTCATCTGCCTTCTCTTTTCCATGACTTTCATCATATCATCCCATCTTCTTCTCCTACAATAAAGCTGCAGCTACTGCAGATAAATCAGACCATCTTTACCTCCCTTGCCAGGTGTCCTAAGAAATCAGCCGCTCTGTGATTGCTTTCCCTGCCACCCACCAGCAAGAATGGCATATGATCTACACACCTCTCTGTGGGAAATTCAAAATAGCTGCGTGTTTTACTAAGAAGGTAGAGGCCTCGCTCTCAGACTTCAGTGAGGTCTCCATTCTCATGTATTCAGTTTACCTTCCATGAACTAGCACAGACCCATGGTAGTGAAGTTAACATACGGCTTATTTCCCCAAACACGTGGTCCTGTAAATCACAGTTCCCTATTCATCAATATCTAGCCAAGATAGCGTCTCGCTAAGCATTTTAAAGCTGTTCCCTTCCCCAGGACCACCTTCGGCAGAACACCCTTATGGCCCCAGAGGATTAATGAAAAAGTCCCCATCCTCTAATGGATTTCAAACCTATAGCTTCTCATCTATTATAATATTTGTAGTCACAAAAAACCACACCAAATATTTCTATTTGTGCTGTCAGCCACACTCTCCTTCTCTAGCCTTTCTACTGTCACTTCTCATCTCCAGAATTTTTACTTCTCACCAAAAAAAAAAATTTCCTTAAATTTGCTTTTATTATTCTCTGCCCTCAAAATAGCCTTTTATATTTTGGAAAGGGTTTTGTGTATGTGTGTATGTGTGTGTGTGTGTGTGTGTGTGTGTGTGTTGTTATTTTTAATGAAAATCCACCCAGTCGTTTCTCTGAGTTGCAGAAGATTGGATATAAATACACTTTCACAGCTTAAAAACATTGAAGACATTTTGCTCATCGCTAATCCAAAAGCATCCAAACAAAAATTTAGCATATGGTTAGACTTCTGCAAGAAATAGTCTCCTAGTTCATTCTGAAGAGGGGTAAGGAGGACATACCACTGTGAAATTTGGGGGAGTGTGGAATTCCAAACAACATAATAAACTAGCGTAGTTCTCATGAATGTACGTAGGAACCTAGAGTCCATGGGCCAAGTAGTATAGAAGAACAGGTGCTAACATTCCTAGCTCCAGGTTTCGTATAGGCTGGCGTAAACCTTGGCAACTTCTGCCTCCTGGACTTTTTGAAAGGGAATTATAAATGTCATACTCACACTTATATACATAAAGCAAAATTTCTTCCCAAACTGCCAAGCCAGGGTATAGGGGGCAGGAGAATCTGTGCTTAAAAATCACGGAGCGCAGAACACTAAGATATTATTAACTACTACAATATTCCCAACTGTGCAGACTTTGTACTTTATTTTACACATTAAATATCTTTCCTTTCTGTTTTAGTGAGACAGTGACTGCCACATGCCTTTTTAAGAAAGAAATTAATTCAGTTCAACAAACTTAAATATCTGCTGTGGTCTGGACACCGAGGACAAAATGGACCAGATCTGGAGTATTGTTTTCAGATTGGATTAAAACATTTTAGGAAGGACATTAATAAGCTGGAAAGCATCTAGGGGATGGTGAAAGGCCTTGAGATAAGGCTGAATAAGGAAGTATCTCTGGAACATAAGCTGTTTAGCTTGGAGAAGAGGAGACTTGGTGGGGTGAGGAGAAGGGGAGGGAGGGGTATGATCATTATCACCAAGTAGCACTGTTCAGAGCGCTGTATTTGGAGCCAGAGGACCTGACTTCTGCCACTGGTGTGACTTTGGGTAAATGACTTCACCTCTGTGGAACTCTGTTTCCTCACCTATAAAATGAGTGGTTTGAAATAGCTTCTGAGGTCCCTGCCAGAGCTAAACTAGTGGCTCTAAATATTTAAAGGCTGTCTCATTACCTGTGTGATTGGGCTTATTCTGCACGGCCCCAGAGGGCAGAATGAGGAACAAGGTATTGAAGGTGGGAAAAGGCAGATTCTGCCTCGATGTAAAGAACTTCCTAACAGAGCTATCCAAAAGCCCCGGGAGATGGTGGGTTTCCATACAGTGGATATCTTCAAACAGAGGCTGGATGACCACTTGTTTGATTATGCTGTAGAGAGGATCCTTGTTCAATGGTTTCTGACTTCCCTTCGAACTGGAAATCTGTAATTCTGTGAAATAGATATATTGAAAATTGAAATCCAGTAAAAGTTAGTGTACCTTTCATAACACTAACCCAGCAGCTAGGTGGGTATAGAGTACCGGGCCTAGAGACAGGAGAACCTGAGTTCAAATCCAGCCTCAGACACTTACTAGCTGTTTGACCCCTGGACAAAATGAACTAGAGAAGGAAATGGCAAAACCACTCCAGAATCCTGGCCAAGAAAACCCCAGTTGGAGTCATGGAGAGTGGGACACAACTGAAACAACTCAAAAAGTGAATTTCTAGGTGCTGATTTTACAAGTCTTAACTATAGATGGTATGAACTAGATTTTCCAGTTTTTACTTTTTTTTTTTTTACTCTAAACGGTCAATCACACATTTCATTCTGGGGTTAAAAATTATTTCAGAAGTCAATTCAGAACTGTACAAAGCACTACATTTCAAGCTCTTTGTGCGTAGAAATCATATCTTTGCTTCCCTTATGATGGCTAGCACAATGCCTTACACATTCAAACTTTATACCAAAACAACTGAAAATTCCCTTAAAAAACAATAAAAAGGATTCAGACTTCTGGTTTGCTTGAGTTAAGTGGCTGATCAGTCCTATGAGAAGAGCTAAATAAGGAGAGCCTTTGTAAGCACAGACCGAGTACTGTCTTTTTCTTCACAATTTCATCCTACATGTATCGAGTGAATCAAGGAGTATGAGTCTGAACTTGAACCTTTACAGAGTTTAGAGGTAGAGCAACAAGAGTTCAAATTCAGAAATTTTTGCTGTCAGCAACCTTAAAGCCATCATGCATGCCCTAGTAGAAAAAGCCCTAGATCTGAAGGCAAAAGACCTGGATGTGTATCTTGGCTATATGACTTACTGTATGTGTGACCCTGGGCAATGCAGTTAAGTAGCATCTGTGTTGTTTAGTCGTTTTCAGTTGTGACCCACTCTTTGTGACCCCATTTGGGGTTTTCTTGGCAAAGATACCAGAATGGTTTGCCATTTCCTTCTCCAGTTCATTTTACAGATGAGGAAACTTGGGCAAACAGGGTATAGTGACTTGCCCACGGTCACACAGCTAGTAAGTGTCTAAGGCCAGATTTAAACTCAGAAAGATGAGTCTTCTTGACTCCAGGCCTTACGCTCTGCGCACTATGGCACCACCTAGCTGCCGCTAAATAGAGTCTACCAAGTGCCTATTATGTGCCAAGCACTGGCAATGAAAAAGCCAAAACAAAATCATTTCTGACCTCAAGGAGCTTACATACTACTGAGAAGGAGACATAGGGGTGGGAGGCAAGCAAACTTCTCCAGGACTCAGTTTACTCATGTGTAAAGTGAGTTGGGCTAAAAGACCTCTGACAGTCCCTTTCAGTTCTACATCAATGAGTGTATGTGTATAACTTTGTTTCTGGGACGCTGTGGTGAAGTACAAGGAAATCTTGGACACTGAGAGTTTATTTGACTATTAGACACATCATCGCTAACATGGCTTTTGAATGATGTCAATGTTCCCTGATGCTTAGTAACATTTAAAGCTATTATCTCTATAGCCTCCTTTCACTTGCCCAGACATTAAAAACAGACTGTGAATTGTATTAGCAACAAGGTGAACATTTCATTACCTTTATGATCTAAAATGATATAAGCCGATGGGCCGACCATTTAGCCATTCTGCTTCTCTGTGAATTGCCTGTACGGGACTCATCTACAGAAGTCCTTCGCACTTTTAGCCGGTCATTTGGAAATGAAGCACCGTAGCTCACTAGACTATTTTTATACTAGAGGGGGATTGAAGAGCGGTGGATATGCCATTTCCATAAATCAAAGCCTAATTGAGTTATGAGTAAAGTACATTTGGGGAGCCACAGCAGTATTTAAGACACGCTTTCTATCACTCGTGATTTTATATCAGAGCATTAATCAGAACTTTTTTTCACTTAAACCAAATGGGTGAACAAAGAAATAAATGAAGACTGAGTCAGCAAAGCTAATGTCTGTGTGCCTGTTGTGATATAGATTTTGATCAGCAATAATGACTGTCCTTTCTCCCCCCCATAGTTGCACTCTGCTGTGACCAGGATGCAAGTACAAAGGCCTGGTTTTAATTACACATTCGCTCATATATGTATCCTGAATAACGATAAGACTTGCATAGTGGATGACATAGTGCATGTCCTGGAGGAATTAAAGACTGCTCGTGCCACAAACCGGACCAACTTTGCAATCACATACCCCATCACTCACTTAAAAGATGGGAGGGAAGTATATAACGGACACCAGCTGGGTGGTGTCACCGTGCACAGCAAAGATCAGGTCAAATCCGCACAAGCCGTCCAGCTCACCTATTATCTGCAGACACTCAACTCTCTAAACGACATGGTGGCAGAGAGGTGGGAGTCCAACTTTTGTGACACAGTCAAACTTTTCCAGAAATCCAACGGGAAAATCAAAATGTACCCTTACACATCCTCGACACTGAGGGAAGACTTTCAGAAGACCAGCCGCGTATCTGAACGTTACCTGATCACGAGCCTGGTCCTAATGGTCACTATGGCTGTCCTCTGTTGCTCCATGCAGGACTGTGTCCGCAGCAAACCCTGGCTGGGCCTCCTTGGATTGGTCACAGTAAGCCTGGCCACACTAACTGCAGCTGGGATCATCAATCTGACTGGTGGGAAATACAATTCCACCTTCCTGGGAGTCCCCTTCGTCATGCTAGGTAATTATAATTCTTTTTTTCTCTTTATCCTTCTTGCAGTGGTTGTGAATAGCTTCTTTAAGGTATGAGAGTTGGAGAGACAGAGAGAAAGACAGAGAGACAGAAAGAGAGACACACAGAGAGAGAGACAGAGAGAGAGAAAGAGATGGAGAGAAAGAGAAAGACAGAGAGAGAGTGTGTGTGTGTGTTTTCCTCTCAAGTCTCCTTTTCACATGAAGCAGCCTAATTTTTCTCCTGTGCCCTAGGATATGCCAGTTTTATCACATGTCAATTATACTCAATACGAAGTCCAATAGGAGGAGCCTTGAGGTAGGAGTTAGCAGACCCAAATTTTAATCTTGCCTTGCCCCCGCAAGTGTTGTTTGACATTCAGAAAAATACTAAACTGTTCTATGCTTCAAGTTCCCCATTTATAAAATGAAGGGAAATAGTATTTTCTTTTTCAAGTCACAGAGTTGTTATAAGGATCAGATAAAATGAGATGGTAGATGTAAAAGTGCTTTGAAAATTAAAAGTGTAAATAAATTCAAGGTGGTGTTGTAATCCTAATCCTCTTTATTAACCAATTTAAATTTATTACAGTGACAGTATGTTCAGAGTTTATTCATTCGTGAAGATGGCAGGTATTTCCAAGCAGAGCTCAGTGATGCTCTGGGATCAATTCCATTTACTCAGGAATGTGTCTGGCACTTGAGCTCCACAAAAAATGGTATGATCTAGTGGAAGGGTCTTAGGCTAGCAGCCAGATGATATGGGTTTTAGTTTTGGCTATATGATTGCATTTCTTTACTCAGAAATCTTCAGTAACATCCCATTTACATAGCAAATTAAGTCTAAATTAGTTATTCTGGTATTCAAGGTTCTCCACGAACTGGTTCTCACCTGCCTTTCAAGCTTTATTTTACCCAAACTAGACAATTCTCCATCCCTCGTGCCTTTCTTATCTCCATGTCTTTGCTCATGCTTTCTCCCTTGCCTTGAATTGGTTTCTTCCTTACTCCCCTACCCCTAGAGACAGGCATGTATCCACTTATTCAAATTCTTCCCTTCTAGGCCCAGCTTTTTCATGAAACCATTCCTAATCCTTCCCCGACTTCCTCCAGTTAATAATGATCTCTACCTATTCGGATTTTTAAGGGTATGCCTTATACTTCTTATATGATCCATGATTATATGATCATACAATTGGAAATATCCTTAGAGACTATCTAACATATACTTAAATAAGTATCCCCTATATAACTTCCCTGTAAAGGAGAATCCAGACCTTTCTTGATAGGCATTTCAGATTCCCAAAACAGCCCAGGCTACTTTTGGACAGCTCTATTAGGGGGGTTTTCCTTATGCGACTTGAATTCTGCATGTCTTTAACTTTTACCTACTGTTCTTAGTTTTGTGCTTCAAAGTCAAGCAAAATAACCAACCAACCAATCAACAAAATTTATTAAGCACCTACTATGTGCCGGATACTATGCTAGGCACTGTGGGTACAAAGACAAAAACGGACCAGTCTTTGCCCTCAAGTAGCTTAAATCCTGTTGGATCTAATTTTTCTTACATATGACAGTCCTTCACACACTTGGAGGCAGCTACCATTTCCCTCCTGGGACTTCTCAAAATAAAGTGTCTCTAGTTCTTTCAATTGATTCTCAGACATATTACATTTTGCTCATGGTTACTTGGCTATCTGTTGTATCCCCTCTTTAAGTTCTTTAAGGTAAGAACTCTGCCTTATTTCATCTTTGTATCTCCAGTACCTAGTAGAGTATTTCGCACATTGTAGGGAGGGAGTAAACGGAAGGAACGGGTTCCCATCCTATGATTTTGCTGGTATAAATAACTCCCTCTCTCTGTACAGATCTGCACAGTAGGGCCTTAGACAGTTGCCTTTAGAACATGATGTCAAACATGTGGCCTATGGGCCACATACAGCTCCTGGCACTCCTGAGAACAACCCAAACCAGATTAAAATGTAATTGGGAAATATTTTAGAAAATAAATAAAAATACAGTAAAACATAGATAATATCAATATGTGTTTTTCTAAGTCAAGACGCGGCCCACAGGGATCCTCACACACAGTTCAGTGGTCCCTCTTTCTAGCTGAGTTTGAGCACTAGCCTGGAGCACTGACAGATTAAATGATACCTCAGATCACTTACCCTATATATGTCAAAGGCAGAAGATGAACTCAGGTCTTCCTGATATGAGACCAGATCTCTATTCACCATGTAACACTGCTTCTTGTCTTGAACATAATAGGTAATTAATATTTGTTGGATTAATTTAGATTGAGTCAGCTTAGATGATTTCTAAGGTCCCTTACATCTCTAAGATTCTATAGAAATATCCATATCATCCCGGTTCTTTCCAGTAATATTGTCTGATAGGCTGCGTTAGCCATCTGGTAACCAAGAAAGCATGGTATAGGAACTAGACTGCTTGGTGTAGCTTTCCCGAGGACCTAGGATTTAGAAAGACTGGGTTTGCTTCCCCCTCACCATTTCAATACTTCCTTTGGCAAAATTAAAATGTCATTTGGAATCTGATACCATCATGATGGATGAAGCAGCATTTTTAGTGGACTGAAAAAATCACTGCATCTTGTCTCATTAGCATGCCTTTTGCCCTGTATGTCATGGTGGCATTGGAAATTACTTTCCATTATGTGTTATGGTTTAATGATAGGCATGCTGGTGGGACTACAAGTTACCAGAATTAGATTCTAACCCTGCAGAAGTTTAGGTCTGGTCAAGTCACATACAACACAACTGAAGCTTTTGCAAGGATTACTCTGATGGGGTTGCAAAGTACAAGAATTTACCAGATGAGTTTAACCAACACAGATGCCCACACACGCACGCACACACAGCCTTCCTTTCTTTCTGGATCCAATAAAGAGGAAACAACAATCTGTCCTTCAGGAAAAGTGATAGCATAACTTTAGTAATAGCATAATAGAGTTTATCTATTAAATGTATTTACCAAATTTAAGTCACTTCCATAGAAATTATTGTGGTTCAGTCGTTTCAGTCATATCTGACTCTTCCTCATCTCATTTGAGTTTTTCTTGGCAAAGAGACTGAAGTGGTTTGCCATTTCCTCCTCTAACTCATTTACAGATTAGGAAACTGAGGCAAACAGGCTCAAGTGACTTACCCAGGGTCACACAGCTGGGAAGTATCCAAGGCTGGATTTTAACTCAGGTCTTCCTAACTCTAGGCCAGGTGTTCTATCCTCTGCACCACCCAGCTGCCTCAATTTGGGAATTTATAAAATAAATAAAAAGGGGGCAGTTAGTAGGAGGATAGGGGGAAAGAATAAAGTCACCCAATGAGGGCGATGGGCCCTTTAGGAATAGAATTACAAGATTTGGAGCTGAAAGGGACGCTAGAGATCATGGGATCATAGGATCGTAAATTTAGAGGCGGAAGAGACCTTAAAGACCATCTAGTCTTCATTTTACATATTAGGAAATTGAGGCCCAAATAGGAGAAGTGATTTACCCAAAGTTATATCAGTAGCACACACAAGATTTTAGATCAAACCATCTGATTCTAAATCCATGCCTCCATAATAAGAACAAGGAATGTCAACCCCACTTAGAAAACATTTCGCGATGTAACCAGTGACCAAAGAACAAAATGGCAATACACAACAAGTCCTTAAAAATCCGAATCTGTGGAATCTTTTTAAACACTTGATCATCCTTGAGACAACTTTCTTTTTCCTTTTTTGTTCCCTCAGTGCTTAGCAGAGTACCTAGCACATAGTAGGTGCTTAATAAATGTTTGTTTACTGATTAATCATAAGAAGAATTACATAATAGGTATCTTTTACTTAGCATTTTCTTTATTTTTTTTAGATTTTTTTATTTTTTATTTTTTTAATTATTTAATATATTTAGTTTTCAGCATTGATTTTCACAAGAGTTTGAATTACAAATTTTCTCCCCTTTTCTACCCTCCCCCCCACTCCAAGATGGCATATATTCTGGTTGCCCTGTTCCCCAGTCTACCCTCTCTTCTGTTACCCCATTCCCCTCCCATCCCCTTTTCCCTTCCTTTCCTGTAGGGCAATATAAATTTCTATGCTCCATTGCCTGTGTATCTTATTTTCTAGTTGCATGCAAAAAACTTTTTTTTGTTGTTTTTGAACATCTGTTTTTAAAACTTTGAGTTCCAAATTCTTTCCCCTCTTCCCTTCCTACCCACTCTCCCTCCCTAAGAAGTCAAGCAATTCAACATGGGCCACATGCCTATCATTATGTATAACCCTTCCACAACACTCATGTTGTGAAAGACTAACTATATTTTACTTCTTCCTAACCAATCCCCGTTTATTGAATTTTCTCCCTTGACCCTGACCCTTTTCGAAAGTGTTTGTTTTGATTACCTCCTCCCCCTTTCTGCCCTCCCTTCCATCATCCCCCCTTTTTTTATCTTCTTCCTTCTTTCCTGTGGGGTAAGATACCCAATTGAGTATGTATGGTGTTCCCTCCTCAGGTCAAATCTTATGAGAGCAAGATTCACTTATTCCCCCTCACCTGCCTTCTCTTCTCTTCCTACAGATCTGCTTTTTCTTGCCACTTTTATGCAATTTGCCCCACTCTATCTCTCCCTATCTCCCTCTCTCGATATATTCCTCTCTCATCTCTTAATTTGATTTTATTTCTT
>CM053622.1:467297813-467347080 GCA_028646595.1 Phalanger gymnotis | reverse complement strand
TGGGGCGGTGGCCGAACTGCAAACTCCCTGTCCCCAGCAGCTTTTCCCACTAACCTTCTGTGTTGTCTTTGGTGTTTGTGGATTGAGAAGTCTGGTAACTGCCACAGCTCACTGATTTAGGGCTCTAGGGCACACTCCGCCCGGCTCCTGGTCTGGCTGGTCCGCGCCGCCCATGCTGAGCTCTGCTCCGCTCCACTCTGCTCCCAGCTCTGTGCAGGATAGACCTTACGCGGAGACCATCCGGGCTGTCCTGGGCTAGTGTCCTGCTTCCCTCTGCTGCTTTGTGGGTTCTACAGTTCTAGAATTGGTTCAGAGCCATTTCTTATAGGTTTTTTGGAGGGATTTGGCAGGGAGCTCACGCTAGTCCCAGCTTTCCAGCCACCATCTACTACTTAGCATTTTCTTAAGTAGGAAGGGGAGGGATATCAAAATAAAATCAAACTGTCATTTGCCACAGCTCTAAGCACTTTGGGAAGCACTGTGCTGGTGACTACTGTCAGACTTCCAGTCACGAGAAATCTGGCGCTTGCAATAAGGAGCGGAGCCCTGCGGGGGCCTCATACTCTCTCATTTGCAATTTGTGAAGAATGCTACATTCATTGATTTGATAACCGTTTTCCCTTCTGAAAATCAGTGTGCAACCTTTCTGTACATTTTCCAGCCTAAGTAGATCTCAAATTACTGAGTCACAATACGAAGCAATGTTACACGTTTTGGTAGTTTAGGCCCATTTACAACAAATACCACACCACAATAGAATGGGTGCTTGATACGCTCATAAAGGCAGACATGCCCAGACTGAAGGTGGTTCAAAGTCAGAACTTCCCAGCTAAACCCATTGATTCTCAAAGCGTGATACCAAAATGAAATAGAAAGGGTAAAGCTCCCCTGTGACCTGAAACTCAACAGGCATTTATGAAGCACCTCCTGTGTCTTAGAAGCTAGAGATAGAAAGACCAAAATGGAATAGGCCCAGCCTTCAAGGAGATTACATTCTACTGCAGGGGTAGGGGGTGAATAACATAAAAATAGATAAGTAAATACTAAATATATGTGAACTCCCCAAAACTTTGAGGCTTTAATCTTACTTTAAAAAAAGTGCTCTTTATTTTTGCAGCTGGAGCAGCTAGGTGGTGCAGGGGATAGAGTGCTGGCCTGGAGTTAGGAAGACCTGAGTTCAAATGCAGCCTCAGATACATACTAGCTGTGTGACCCTGGACAAGCCACTTAACACTGTTTGCCTCAGTTTCCCCATCTGTAAAATGAGCTGGAGAAGGAAATGGCAAACTATTCCAGTATCTTTGCCAAGAAAACCCCAAATGGGGTCACAAAGAGTTGAACGATTGAGTAATTTATATGGAAGTACTGTGGTATACTAGACAGGACAGTGGAGTGGGAACCTGTTTCCTTTTTTGTTCCAGCCAGTTAGAACAGTGGATATGGTGTTGGATATGGAGTCATCAAGAGTTGTGTTCAAATCTTGCCCCAGATGCTTACTGTGTGACCCTGGGCAGACTACTTAACCTTTCTTACCTTTAGTTTCCTCATTTGTAAAATTGAGATAAAAGTGCCACCTACTACACAAAGTTGTTGTTCAAATAAGATAATGTGTGTAGTACTTTGCAAACCTTAAAGCACCCTGAGAGAATATACATATGTGTGTATGTATGTGTGTATATACATATGTATGTATATGTGTATGTGCGTCTGCTTCTAATCTATCCCAAAGAGATACTGTGAGGGTTCAGAACAGATGTGTAGATCTCACAGCCAAAAAACACATGGAAAAGTGATTAGCAAAATCCATTACATGGGACAATTTTTGTAGTTCTTGGGTAAGGGATAATTTGTCACCTTAGGGAGGTTGCTAAGGGGTTATTCTTTGTTAAGAAACAGATATGGCAAATGAATGCATACCTGTGACCTTCCGGTAGATTATCTCTTCTTGATGTTAGTCATTTTTCAGCCATGTCCTACTCTTTGTGACCACACTTGGGGTTTTCTTGGCAAAGGTACTGGAGTGGTTTGCTATTTCCTTCTTCAGCTCATTTGACAGATGAGGAAACTGAGGCAAAAAGAGTTAAGTGATTTGCCCAGGGTCACACAGCTAGTAAGTGTCTGAAGGTGGGATTTGAACTCAGTCCAGACTTGGTGCTCTACCCACTGCACTGCCAGATGTCCACTAGGCCACCTAGCTGCCTCTAAAAAAAAATCTCTGAATTAATTAGATTTATAAGGATGAAAGATTTTATGTTGAGGTCATTGAAAGGAAAGCACTTTATAAACATCAGCTGCTCGGTGAGAAGAAAAATGAGTTTTAAGCTGATTTGGCTCACATAAATTACATTGAATTCTATTAGTTTTCTGGGAGAATTTAGTAGTTCTGTCTTCCCATATGAAATCTGACTCTGCTCTGGTTTCCTGTAAATGGGTTTATTTGTTTTTCTTTATTAAATATTTTCTCACTGAAACTGAAAGCGTGATCCATTGCCAAACCGTTCCATTTCTTCTTCTCATTTTGTAAACCCTTCATCATCTAGACAAACTAAGGGAGAAGCTATTGCGCTTGTGTGGTGAGGGCTAAGAAGGCAGGAAAACCATCAAGGCTCTAAGTATCTGGGCAGTGGCTCTTAGCGTCTGTGTACGTTCAGCAGGTATACTCGGCTCTGTGGAAACCTGGATTGACAAACTGGGGATCATAAGAAATGTTTCACTTCACAAGAGCATGGAATTCCTTTACTTTAGAAATTCATGCATTTTATATCATATTTTAAAATATGGCACCATCTACAAAAATTCAATTTACAAAAAAATGGTGCATATTTATTGTATGAACTGAAATGTAGCTGTATGTGTTGTTAATACTTGGTTATTTCTGAGTTTGTTTCCTGCATCGGAGAATATAGAGCCTAATGCTACCTTCCCAGTGCTACCATCCGGGTTCCAAACCACTAGGAATGGGACTAAATCCAGATGGGGCAAGATCAGGGCTGGCTCACAACAAGCGTGTTTATCTGAGCGAATTCCAGAAGATTTTTTCCCCTTAGTATTCCATGCCTCTTCTTCCTCCCATTAGCTTGAGAGTATATGTGTCCATATGCCACAATTCCTTGGAGAAAAAAAGAATAAATTATAACTGACATCTATGTTAACATATATTTATATACACATACTCATATCATATACATATGCATTGCTATTCTTCACGCCTTCTGAGGCTTCGTTGTTTGTTCGTTTCAGTTATGTCTGATTCTTTGTGACCGTTTTTGGAGTTTTCTTGGCAAAGATCCTAGAATGGTTTGCCATTTCCTTCTCTAGCTTATTTTACAGATGAGAAAATTGAGAAAAAAGGGTTAGGTGACTTGGCCAGGGTCACATGGCTAGTAAGTGTCTGAGGCTGGATTAGGACTCAGATCTTGATTTCACGGCCAGTGCTCTATCCAGTATGCCACCTGGCTACCTTTCTGAGTCTACCAGTAGTAAAATGAATAAAATCAGCATTCTCTTCAGATCGCATGCCTGGCACAAATGTATTCATCACTGTGGATGAATAGTCAAATATTTATTTCTCATGCTAATCCTCATGCCTGAAATATTTTCCCTCCTCATCTCTATCTCCTGATTTATTTGGTTTCCTTCAAGTTGCAGCTAAAATTTCATCTTCTACAAGAAACCTTTCCTGATCCTCCTTAATGCTAGTGCCTTCTGTCTCTTGATCACCTCCCTGTTGTCTTGTTTGTACATCATTGTTTTCATGTTGTTTCTCCCATCACATTTTTAGCTCCTTGAGAGTAGGGATTATCTTTGCCTTTTTATCTGTCCTCAACACTTAGGACCTGGAACAGAGCAGGTGCTTAATAAATGTTCATTGACCACCTCTATATGAGCACACTAATGTGTACCCTACTCTCCAAATGCAGATCACCACCCCTCTATTTCGTAAGGGTAACGTCAAGTCATTAAACATTTATTAAGTGCTTACCATGTGCCAGACACTATGCTAAAACCTGTGGATATAAAGTAACCTAAAAACAGGCCCTTCCTTCAAGGGGCTTACAATCTGATGGAGGGGAGGCAACATGTAAACAACTATGTACAAACAAGATATATGCAAGAGAAACTGGAGATGGTCTAATAAAGGCATTGGCATTAAGAAGCACTGGGAATGGTTTCTTGTAGAAGGTGGGATTTTAGGTAAGACTTGAAGGAAGCCAGGGAAGGCAGAGATGATGAGGGAGAGAAATCCAGGTAGGGGGACTACCAGTGAAAAGTCAGGAAATGAAATGCCTTACCCAAGGAACAGCAAGGAGGCCAGTACTGCTGGATAAAAAGAAAGCAAAATAGGAGAAGACTAGAAAGAGAGAAAGGGGCTAAGTTATAAAGCCAAACAGAGCATTTTCTAGTTGACCTTAGAGGTAAAAGGGAGTCATTTGAGTTTATTGAACAAGGTGGCCATTATTAAATTCTCTGGCCAAAAATATTTCTGACTTTCCCAAAGCAACCCAGCTAATCGGTGGATGAATTAGCTTTAAAACCTAGGCTCCATGACTCCTAGCCCCATTCTTTTTTCAGTGGGCTTGGTTCCAGAAAGTTTCGGTTTGTATTCCAGCTGCATCGTTGATGAGCAGAGTACTGTTAGAGACATTGTTTGACTTCTCCAAATCACAAGTTCCTTTTCTGTGAAATTAGTAAAATAATACTGCCATCTTTGCCCCACAGGGTTATTGGGAGAATTATAAGGGGTAATATATGTGAAGACTCATTGTAAGGTATAAAATATAATGCAAATTTTTTATTAAGGCGATTCTGGATAATCCAATATATTCTCTTTTGCTAAAGCCCTATACTCTGATGCCTCACTGTGGAATGAAGACGACCCTGGAAGGTCCTACCTAGGTTGAAAGGTTTTTATTAAGGGGCCAGTGACAGACTATATATGCCCAACATCCAAGGGCCAGCCTGGCTAAACGTGGCTAAATATAGCTACAGGTCTATAGTAAGCCAGCTCTTGTTAATATAAATATAGATTTTCTGCTATATCTTGGGATCTCTCCTCAGCCAGACCTTGAGAGTAGTTCAGTGGAAAGAGTATGATTCAGGGGAAAGTTTAATGCTAGATTTTGAGTCAGAGAATCCGCATTCAAATACCAGCTCTCCCATTTACTACTTATGTAACCTCAACTTCTCTTGGCCTTAGCCGGCTCTTCTGTAAGAGGAAGGAGTAGGCATTTCATCCGGCTCTAATTCTGTAATCCGTGGCATGACTAAGAGGAGGCATTTGGATAGAGACTCATTAAGTCATTTAACCTCTCTTGGCCTCAGTTAACTCAACTGTAAAATGATTGGGGGCTGAACCAGATAACTGCTAGGACCCTTTTCATCTCTTAATAATCTCATTCTTTCATACCATTAACTCCTTATCCTCATCAAAGAAAGTTTAATAATTTCAACAATTGGATAATCTGTAAGTTCCTTTTACATTTGCCCTTAGAATATGATCACAAATGCCCCCTTAGGTGACTCTTAGATATGAACAACACTCTATATTCTCAGTGTTTGAGTGACCCCTCTCTCATCCCCTACATGAGCCAACAATCAGCCATTTAGAGTTGAGTGAAATCTTAGAGGCCATTTCAATCGAGCTCCCTCAGGGAGGACGTTATCACACAGCTCACCCAGGTAGTCAATGGGACAGCTAGGATTTGAACCCGAGTCCTCTGACTCAGAATCTAACACTTTTTCCACTGAACCAAATTCCTTCCCAGGGCCTGGCTGAAGAAAATAACACATTTACCCAAATGAGAGTTGGCTCAATATCGACTTACAGAGATTGGCAAACCATGTCCTGTAGGCCAAATCTGGCCTGCTGCCTGTTGGGGGTTTTGTTTCTTTTTTTTTTTAGAAGTCCCGTGAGCTAAGAATGGCTTTTACATTTTTAAATGCAGTGGATTGTATTTGTCCTGTGGGCAGTAGTTTGCCAAATCTTGCTATAGACTGAAGTTTTCACATCTGTTATTTGGGGACCATAGAGAAACAGTGTGGCTAAATGGGCCGAACCTTGAGACAGAGTGTCCATGTTCAAGTCCTAACTCTGTCATATGCTGTATGACCTTAGGAAAGTCACTTCACTCTGACCGGTACTTTCACATTTTACAAAATGAGCATTATTAAGGCTCTTCCTCCTACCATGGTTGTGACACCACTGAGATAGTGAGTTTTCTCACTGGGATTTTCCTGTACCAATGAAAGCACACATATATGCGTGTGTGTGTGTGATGTTAGCTAGATAGACAGCTAGCTAGAATCTATATCTGGAAATATCTGCATCTATATCTACATCATATATATATGTATATATATATAAAATGTGTATATATATATATATGTTTGTGTGTGTATATATGTACATTTGTATGTAGTATGTATTTGTTCAGACCTATGCACACACACATATAGATGATATAGATAGATATAGATATACACACACGTGTGTGTATTTGTATACATACACAGCCCTATGGCACAATTTGAATATATATTACACATACACATAGTGCATATATATATGTGTGCGTGTGTATAGTATATACACGCATGGCATGTATAGGTGGACATATTCATGTAGTATTGTATATATGTGTGTATATAGTAGTATTCAGCAGAGCGCCGTGCTTAGTCTGAGGAGGTAATTTAGTTTAAATAAGACACGCACACACAAATACACACACATATGTGTGTGTGGTATTATCATAGTAGTTGTTCTTTGTCCTTCATGCTCGAAAAGGACCAAAATGACATCACGATGTCAGAATTAGTGTACAGTGTGTCCAGCTGTGGCTGATCAAACCAATATGGCTCTGCCACAGGCTGGGCACAAATAGTCCATATGACCATTTGGGAGAGAAATGTCTCTATATGTCTCATATCTATCTATATTTTATATATGTATACATTTCCATGTAATGTGTGTTTATCCAAGACCTATGATTTTTCTGTGTGTATACACATACATATATATACACACAGAGGCCCCGTGGCACAATTTGAACATATCTATGCCCATGTACACCATGCATGTGTACGTATATCTATACTTTGTGTATATGCCTACTGTGAGTGTGCACACTACATATCTGTGTAACGTGTGTATATATATATATATATATATATGGGTATAATAGTATTTAGTAAAGCACTGTGCTTAGCCTGAGAAGGTAATCTGATTTAAATAAGACATGGCCTCTTCCATACTTGTACATTCCAATTCCACTATTCTTTCTAATATATTATGCTGCCAAATATGTAAAAAGGTAATTTGGGTCTACAAGCCTGCATTGCTAGTGTTTCATTAGCAGCAAAACCTGCATCATCCTTTCTTTTACCAAGACTGAGCTCCAGAAAGTAAGCTCCCCCTCTGATATCACCAAGTGCCAGGAAGACCCTAAAGGCCTTATCTGAGGAGCTATGAGACTTCATTTGAGACTAAGGTCCTAGAAACTCTTTATGGAAACAGGAACTTAAGAAATGTGGGTTTGGATCATTGGAAGACCGAAACATTGGAGAAGCAAAAGAATAGTGGTAAAGGGACCTTGGAGAACAGACTCTCAGAATAAGAGGCCCAAGTAATAGCTCCAGTTCATTTTCAGCACCTCCCTTCAGCCTTCCTCTGTTTGTTACCAAAAACAAAGCAACGTATGATATAAAAGGCTTTGGGGACAGACTCTCTTCTTTCTCCTTAATTTTTTTTTCAATGAGCTCCTATTGATGGAGGCAAGAAAAAACCAAATTCAGCCCCAAGACTTATAAGTTCAGTTTATTCCTTGATTGCCTCTTTTCTATTAGCACATGCACAACTTATATTCAAAAGATTTTCAAAATTGAAGACAATTATCTGATGCCTGTGGAAGTGCAGGGTACTTAGTATGGCGCAATAAAGATTTAGTGGAAACGAGATAATAACCTACCACCACCTTTCTCGAGCAGGATGGTTTTATTACGTGCCCCCACTCATTTCATGTAATAGTTCAGTTAGTACAAATTTCGTTTTTCAGATTAGCTTCTAAAATTGTACAACAGCAAAGCAAGAAATTAGTCCTTAAGGGTTTGGTCGTATTTTCCTTAGAGTTTAATAGGTGATAGTATATGCAAGGTACTCAGGAAAACAAGAAGCAATATCAAATAAAGCCATTATCCAAAAAAATTACATCAATAAAAATAGATGAACACCATTAATAAATTAACTACATTGAATTAAGAATCATAAAACCTGATAAATGAATGTAGCTTTGTTATTATACTCACGGGTTCAGTGCCTATCCCTCTCCTATATTTAATGGCTCAAACTGTCTTGGGATCATTTTTTAGTTAAAAAAATGCTCATGGTGAAAAGTTATTTGCTTTTAAGTAGACTTTCCTTCTACTGTTTTATTTGCCGGACACTGGCTTCATACACAATTGCTTCCCATCTCCACAACTTGGAGGCACTACGGAGCCTAAGCCTTTCCTTCAGCTCACGATCATTTATTTTTAAACAAAGGTCACTCTGTCTTTTCGGAAGGCCACATCTAAAACAAGCTTAATAGTTTTCCCACTAAGACTAGAGAACATAACTACTTAAAACATAATTAACAACAGAATGTCATTCCCTGATTGTAGTTTTTACTTTCTGTCTGGGGAGTTGCGACGCATCTGTTTTAATAGAGGGCACGGTGCTAGTTATCAAATTGACGCTCTTGACCTGCCCCCAGAAAGCTGCTGTAAAACAGTGCTGGGTAAATTAAAATAAATGCCAAATTCCTCTGCAGAAACAAGTCTGTGTCATTACTGTAAAACGGGTGTTGGTGTTTTAGTCAAGACTTCACAGTCAGGATATAAATACTGTCCTGGGCAGGAGGGGCAGACTCAAACTTTGTTATTGTACACAGAAGGTAGTGACTCATTCTGCTCCACACTCTGCTTGGCTGAAGATTTGAAATTCCTTTTTAAAAACAAGACTATTGTACCACAGGGTAAAGATTTTATTATCCTCAATAATGGGATTGAATATCCCGAGGCATGGAAGCATAAAATTAGATCTGTTGATCCTCGTGCAAAGACTGAGGGTTATTTCCTACTGGATCAGGTCACTGGGGTGGTGGTGGCAAGGCACTTGAGTAAGGTTGAAGGGGCAGGAAGAAAACTCCAGTTCGAGAGTAGAAAGGAATCAATGGCTATACCAAATGCAGCTTTTCCAATATTGCCGATGGACTAATGAGAATGGCAAAGAATTTAATGAACTCTTACCTTGGCTTAACCATTGTTGGGTCAGGTTCCATTGCCAAACACGAAGAGAAGCTCAGCATGCTATTGCCTGTCCAATATAGAATCTGTGGGTAATTAGACCCTGTTTTTTTTTAAAAAAAAAAATTTTAAAATGGGATGCAAAAACCAAACATTTATGTAAGTGCATTTCCTGGCTCACGAAACTGTTGTAACAAAAGTACTTTGGGAGCCCTAAAATGCTATAAAAACATAATTTTTATTATTATTATTATTATAGTAATTAAACTACATGGAAAGTATGTGTAAGTAATTATCAGTCTATATCTTAGTATATCATTTAAATAAGTATCATTTTTTATTAAGAGAGCCAGTATGGAGAAAAGAGTTGGCCTCCAAAGCAGGATGACCTCAGTTCAACTGCTATCTCTGGTTAAGTCACTGTAATTCCTCTATACCCCAAGCAACTGCCATAATGAATGGACCAATGCAGGTGTGCAGGAGGACTAGGCCAGGGGTGGATCTGTTTTGATCCAGGGAGTTTTCTCATTGGGTGTTCCTTATGGCACTGAAATCAGAGGTCCTCTCCAAAAGAAAATTCTTTTTCTGCAAGTCTATTAGAAGGTGCCACAGTAAAACATAGACACAGTTGCAAAAGCACACACTCAGGAGCCACATGGCACAGTGGAGAGTGCGCTCGGCTTGAAATCAGGTAGACCAGGTTTGATATTTAGTAGCTTCAAGCAAATCCCTCAGGACTGATTTATTCATTCATAAATAGGATCCAAAATCCATTGGTAGAGGGAGTTCTCACACACCCCAGGAGCTTCCCCCACACTGCTGAAATCATAGCTGCTTCACTTTGCTTTATTTTTGTTAATACAAAGATGAAAATGGCTTCAGCCTATTTCATTTTAAATACAAATAAAATTTCACATTCTGAATCTTACCCTTTTTGCCAATTCCACTTTCTAATTTTGAGTTTGGACTTATTTTACTTCCTCAGCATTTTTGATTTATAGTTTCCTGCTTCCTGGTAGTTGAGGAGGAACAAAAGGGGTTGGAAAGTAGGTTATCTATCAAGACCTTATGAAATCTAGGGACTTGGTTCCCAGTGAAGTCCAGTCCTAAGGCAATTTTCAATAAGAGATCTCGTGAATACTAACCCAAAAGATTCTGTCCATTTCTATCCTACTTGCTAACCTGCAGGGATAATGCACAGGGTAGTAAAGTCAGACCATGCTCTAACATGGACATCCTGAAATATGAGAGAAACTTAAATATCGTCTATACTGTGCAAATAATCTAATGGTTGGTATTGATTATGAAAATCCTTCCGGGCCCCTAAAGAGATAGCTTTCCCAACTTTCATTAAAGTTGCTGCTGCTCTTTTTGACAGAATAAAGTACCAAAGTAAAAATATTAGCTCCACCTCCCCCTTAAATTCTCATAACTTACAGAAGTGTTATAATTTACTAAATTGCAGAAATCTCCACTGTTTGAACCTCTCACCCTTAGAGTCAATTATCCTTATTTGCTTTTGCCTTGTCCTCTCCCAATGTTCAAGTCAGCTCATTCCAAGGATAAATACCTTAAACTCTCCCTTTGATCTTTTTTGCACCCCTCAGGTCACGGATTGTACGGGACTTTTGAAATGTTATCCTCCTGGAGGAAAACTAGAGAAGACCAACATGTTAAAGAGAGAACTGCAGCTGTCTATGCAGACTCCATGCTCTCCTTTTCTCTCACCACTGCCATGTACCTGGTCACCTTTGGGATCGGTGCCAGCCCTTTCACTAACATTGAAGCAGCCAGAATTTTCTGCTGTAATTCCTGTATTGCAATCTTCTTCAACTACCTCTATGTACTTTCATTTTATGGTTCCAGCCTGGTGTTTACTGGCTACATAGAAAACAATTACCAGCATAGTCTCTTCTGCAGAAAAGTCCCAAAGCCAGAGGTGTTGCAAGAGAAGCCTGCGTGGTACAGGTTTCTTCTGACGGCCAGATTCAGCGAGGATACGGCGGATGGAGAGGAAGCGAACACGTACGAAAGTCACCTGTTGGTATGTTTCCTCAAACGCTATTACTGTGACTGGATAACCAACACTTATGTTAAGCCTTTTGTAGTGCTCTTTTACCTTATTTATATTTCCTTTGCCTTAATGGGCTACCTGCAGGTCAGGGAAGGGTCAGACCTTAGTAACATCGTAGCAACGGCGACAAGAACCATTGAGTTCACTACTGCCCAGCAAAAGTATTTTAGTAACTACAGCCCAGTGATTGGGTTTTATATCTATGAGTCGATAGAATACTGGAACACGAGTGTCCAAGAAGACGTGCTAGAGTATACCAAGGGGTTTGTGAGGATATCATGGTTTGAAAGCTACTTGAATTATCTTAGGAAACTCAATGCATCCACTGGCTTGCCCAAGAAAAATTTTACAGACATGTTGAGAAACTCCTTCCTGAAAGCCCCCCAGTTCTCACATTTTTCAGAGGACATCATCTTCTCCAAAAAGTTTAACAATGAGGTTGATGTCGTGGCTTCCAGGATGTTCCTGGTAGCCAAGACCATGGAAACCAACAGAGAAGAGCTCTATGATCTCCTAGAGACCCTAAGAAGACTTTCTGTCACCTCCAAGGTGAAATTCATAGTGTTCAATCCATCCTTTGTGTTCATGGACCGGTATTCTTCCTCTCTGGGAGCCCCCTTGCAGAACTCCTGCATTAGTGCTTTATTCTTGCTCTTCTTCTCTGCGTTCCTGGTGGCGGACTCCCTCATTAATGTCTGGATCACTCTAACCGTTGCCTCGGTTGAGTTTGGAGTTATAGGCTTCATGACGTTGTGGAAAGTAGAACTGGACTGCATTTCGATGCTGTGCTTAATATATGGAATTAACCACACAATTGACAACTGTGCTCCACTATTATCAACATTTGTCCTGGGCAAGGATTTTACAAGAACTAAATGGGTAAAAAATGCCCTGGAAATGCATGGGGTAGCTATTTTACAGAGTTACCTCTGCTATATTGTTGGTCTGATTCCTCTTGCAGCTGTGCCTTCAAATCTGACCTGTACACTGTTCAGGTGCTTATTTTTAATAGCATTTGTCACCTTCTTTCACTGCTTTGCCATTTTACCTGTGATACTGACTTTCCTACCACCCTCCAAGAAAAAAAGGAAAGAGAAGAAAAATCCCGAAAATCGGGAGGAAATTGAGTGTGTCGAAATGGTGGATATGGATAGTACCCGAGTGGTTGACCAAATTACAACAGTCTGACTGTGTCAGTTTTTTTTTGCTTTTTCACCCTAGGTCTTATTGAGAGCAAAGAGATTATGTTGGTGAAATGATTAGTTTGTTCTCTCTCTCTCTCTTTCTCTCTCTCTCTCTCTCTCTCTCTCATCCCTTCCATGTTTCTTTGTCTCTTCTCTCTGTCTTTCTCTCTGTCTGTTCCTCTCTCTCTCTCTCTCTCTCACCCCTTCCATGTTTCTCTGTCTCTTCTGTCTTTCTTTCTGTCTGTTCCTCTCTCTCTCTCACCCCTTCCATGTCTCTCTGTCTCTCTCTCTGTCCCTCTGTCTCTGTCTGCCTGTCTCTCTCAGAAGTAGGTAGATCTAAAACAGTAGAGGGAAAGGGAAAATGAGTATGTCATGTTTTCTGTCTCCAAAATAAAGGGATGTGATCAGAAAGAATTAATACATACATACACACACACATACACACACACACACACCTATACACAAACACCACATACACAAAGACTCACCATGCATGCATGCACACGCGCGCGCACACACACGCGTGCACACACACACACACGTGACTTTTAGTCCCTAAAATAAGATCTAATAAGGGGAAATGCATTAGGAAGCAGGATCCTACTTTATGCCATAGCTGCTGCTGTTGTGTTGTGACTGAGCCCCACTGATTGAAAGGTCAACTGTCAAGGCTGGAGTAGTTTAGCTTTACCAACTTTCTGCAGAGCAATAATTCAAGTCAGTGAGTCAGCTATTTGAGATCTTAACCATTGTGTATAATTTTTATTTTTTCCTTCAATGGAAAAGTTTATGAAACTTTCCCCCCAACAAAAACAAGCTAGAAATGCCATCTTTCATTTGCTAAGTTAGAAATGTATTTCCCTACCCCTCAAAAATTACTCGAATGAGGTAAATTTGTTTTCTAAAAGGTAATTTGTATCCTTGCCAATATTTTTAATAACTTGCATTTTGATCAATGTATCTTTTTTGAATTTGATTGTCTTCAGCATTCTGAAATCTGTCATTCTGCTTTAGAACGTTTAGTAGCTTCTCGTGAGAGAGATCTATCAATTACCACTTTGCAAGTAACCATTGTCTGTCAATAACAGTGCAAAACTCAAATGTTTATGCATTTTTCCATTCACAGAGACTGCCATTGAGGCTGCATCCACATTTCAATAGCATTCCATTTTGGGAAGGGACAGCCCAGTTGCTGAAGTTGTATGTAGCATGGTCATAACAGTTCATTCTGTTGATCTTAGGAGTATTGGGGAAAGGGGTGGGGGGATCCATTGCTAAGGAGGTAAAACCAAATGATTACTTGCTGTAGTTTCCAGTTTATAATGCCAACCTACCTTGCCTATTAGGCATGTCTTGCTTTAACTGTTAGTTTCAATATTGTATGCCAAAAGAGGAGAGACCAGGGACAAGAAGGGGCTTAGCCCAACAATTGAGCCTGGAAAGGGTAAATGCTGTAGCATTACAGGGTGGGAAGGGACAAACAGGATGTGGAAAGCAGCTCAGTGAGTTATAAACACAAAGCAATTGATGGCCTCTATCAGCTTTCCCTTGTTCTTTGGAACTTCCATTTCTAAGTGATATTCTTTTCCATCTCTCTGGCCCATCTCTCTTTAGTGTCCCTCCTCTTAATGACAATACCTTCCCATATGTTGGCATTCCTGGGTTTGGGTGCAGTTGACCAAAGGCTGGATGAAGAAAAATTGTTAATGGATTGAGTAAGAATTGTTTTGTTCTGAAAACAGCTCTGCTTATAAATTGTGAGTGGTTCCTGGGTCCTGTTTTTCCCAGACTCTTGGACAAGACCTTTACATGTGTTGACATTCCTGGGTTTTTGTGCTGTTGACCAAAGGTGGGATGAAGAGGAATTGTTAACAAATCTAGCCAAATTGGTCTGATCTAAAAATAGTCGTGCTCACGAATTGTGTATGGTTCCCAGGTCCCGTTTTTCTTTGACTCTGTAGAAATAAAAGTAGAGGCCAAGGAAAGTTTGAGACAAATATTGCAAAGCAAGTCCCTTATGTAGATGTTATCCTGAGCAGATATCTACACTGGTGAGCATCTTCCAAATATGTCTTACTTAGCAAACATTTTATTTACTCACTTTTTATCTCAACACACCAAGCTGTTTACTCTTCTGACATAGTTTCAAATGGAAATTTTCCCTTCATCTTTATCTTTTTAACATGGTTTCACTGGAATACTATTGCCCTCTCCTATTTATATCTGTAGGAAATTTTCTTGGATTTTGTTTATAAGATTTCAGTGACCATCTCATAGAAACTTATGCCAGAAGCACCTTTGTAATTAAGTTGGCCCAAATACATTCAAAAGATGCCACTTAGTAAAAATTTCCTGGAAGTTCACGTAATTTCCACACAAAGATGTATTGGATAAACTCATATTCCTTGAGTTAGCTAGGTGGGGCAGTGAGTTGAGTGCTGAGTGTAGAACCTCAGACACTTACTAACTGTATGACCCCGGGCAAGTCACATAATCTCACTGTTCCTCAATTTCCTCATCTGTAAAATAAGGGAGTTCAACTTTATTACCTCTAAGGTCCCTATCCATTCTAAATTTATGAGCTTCCCCAATATTTCATTTGTCTGTTTAGACATAGTCTAAAGAAATAAATAAGTGATTTCTTCTAATGCACAACTCATTCCCTTAGTTCATTGTGCAGACATACTAAGCAATAGGCCATATATTTATGCACTCTAGCAGAAGATAATGGGTCTTAATATGAGAGTTTGGCCCTAAGAAAAGGGCAGGTTGCATAATGGAATTGAGATCAATTATCTCTCCAAGGGGTTTGTAAGAAGTCAGTATTTATAAAACAGTGCAAAATGGGAATTATTTTCATTTTTTAAATCCTACATCACTGAATCGTTTTCTGAACAGGATGTTCTAAATCAGCAATTGATTTAGTGTTGCTAACATGAAGTAATGCGGCTAAAAGGACCCAACAAAACTGACACAATAGCCAAACCAATTAAATGGATTTTGTTGAGAATTAATCTTTCGATTTGGTCAACCAAAATGACTTTTTATGGAGCATTATTTTATGACAAATGTTCCTCTAACAGTATTGAGTCTCTGTACCTTTGGGAGCTATATTTATTTGGAAATGAAGGGCATTTTAAGACTTTTCAACCATTCTAATCATCATCTAAAATCAAGGCTTACAAACCTCTGGCTGGTATTTTAGGTGACCTGTGGAATGGCTCCATCTAGGCATGGAAATCTATATTCTGAGATTATTGAATAGGCCTTAATTTGTGAAATGATTAAGATCCACAGAGGTTTCCTTAACCGTTATTCAGAATCACACTCTTACAAAACCGAGAATACTTACTAGCTTTCAGTTTTTGAAATTTTATGCATTAGATTGTTACATGGAGGGGAAAAATAGATTCCTGGAAATGCTTACAAATTTTTTAAGTTCGGATTCCAACTGAAATTTTGCCATTTCAGTTTAACCAAAGAAACTTTGTAATTGTTTTTTGGTTGGGGTGGGGAGAGCCAACATTGGGTTTGGTTTGTTTTTTTTGCCAAAGAAAATATTCTCTTCAAATATATTTCTTTCCTTGGCTATGTAACTATTTGATGTTAAGGCCTCGTAAAGGGAACGGGGGGAGAGAATTCATCAAGGTGATGGTTTATCTGGTAATATACAACAGAAGATACCATGAACTCACCAGAGACCAGGGGATGGAAGTGGGGCAGTATTGTAGTGGAAGTAGGGCATTCATGCCCTGTTGTGAAACACTTCTCCAATTTAAATGGTATCTGAATTTCCCAGACCAAGAAAACAAAACATTACATTTTGTTCTTGTGGGGGGAAAAAACCAACAGGAAAAGCTCCAAAGACTTTTTTCTCCAATGTTTCATATTAAATGAGATTGTCTTCTGTCTTCTCAGCTCTCACTTAAGTATCTTTTGTGTGCTCTGTGTGAGAAGCTCAGTGTCTCCATTGAGTATCTATAGTGTATCCATATTTCATATCCACTTCTGAAAAAGACACTCACTTTTGTAATGCTTTAAATAAATTATCCTTTAGATGGATTTTTCATTTGCTAGACCATCCTTGGATTTTTTCTGCCACCTAATTGCCTCAAGGCATCCTGGGAGCACCATATTACCTTTGACTATATTTAATCCATTTCTAATTTAATTATACAGTATCTATCTGACATAATTGTTTTGAGATCCTCATTTAAAGCATTGCTTCAATGAGCTATTCACGAACTATTCCTACCAGTATATGGCATAGCCGTTTTGCTCTCTAACATAAGCAGAATGCATCTGGCCATGTTCACTACAGTGTAGCTTAAGAATGCTCGAGTGCAGTTATAGAAAATAAAGTTGCCTGGTTCTCTCAACCCTCAAGAATATTCCATATTTTTTGCACATCCAACAGATATGTATGTGCGTGTGTATACACACACATATATACATACATATATAAACTATATATAAACTATGTATATGTATATGTTTTTAAATCCAGATGTAGTGACAAGCCTATGTAGTGGCAAATCTTAACAAATAGGAGACAGGAGACCTTGTAGGGGTTGTGATTTGAAGGAACCACATTCAGCCTTACTCAATAATACTTACCTTATGGCCAATTAGTTTAATATCATAGACATAGCCCTTTAAATCTTGAAGCATTTTCCATCTTCTAGAGGCTCCTTTTAAAATGCAAACAGCTTAATTGATAGCTTCAAGGAAGACTTAGGAAGGGGACAAAGGATAGTCATCTGAATGGACCAAAGATTGTGGACAGGCTTGGCTTGGCACAGATAGACAGTTTGCAAGCATCAATTTCACAGTCCTTATCTGAGGAAAATTCCCTGTAAAACTTAGTCTTTAATCAGTACTAAATAAAATATGCTTTTCTACTGTTATTTGAAGAGCACAGATTTAAAGGCAGGGGAGAAATCAGACCTTCAAAATGATAAATATAACATTAATACTTCTGAATCCACAGGAAAAGAAATCTGAATGAGAGCAGCCAGGACATTGCAGCAATACTCCCTGTGGTGGTTACAACTGTTTGTTTCTATTTCATGCCATTCCAGGAGAATGAAAGGAGGAAGCCTGAATGAGCTAGAATCATTTCACTGTTGGCATGAATGGCCAGTGTCAGATTTTTCTCCCTAGTTTTTCTCTCACCTGTATCCCCCTTTCCCCCAGGTGTTCTCTTTGAAGTCCCTTTGATGTCCCTTAGAGCTCCTTTCTAGTCAGGAAAAGTATAGCACCAGAGAATTGCCCTCTGAGAGGATTTTCTAGTCAGATTAAAATTAGCGCTGTGAGAGCATGGAGAAGCCTTCCTGGCATGGAAAACAAGCTTTCTCTACAAGTATAAAAGGAGGAAAGGCACACAGCCTTGCCCCATGCTGACATGAGTGGATGTTCCTGTGAAACATGCCAGCTTCTACGTCATTGTTCCAAATAATAGAATGGTAGAACTGAAGGGGGTCTGGATGATCTCCCCAATCTTTTTTTTAAGTAGATGAGGATAGTCAATGACTAGAACCCAGGTTGTGTTGCAAGAGCTCAATACAAATTAACTGATAGCCCAGGTTCACACACTGTTAGAATTAAATTTTCTGGTCAAATCATAAACATTAAATGTCTTATTCAAGTGTCCTCATTCTGGCTAATGAAATAATTACACATATGTACATCATCAACAAACATTCGATTTAATTAGAATTTATAGTATATAGTACCTATTGGTATTATCAGGTATGGTGACACAGAGACAAAAAAAAAGAAAGAAAAGAAAATCAGTTCCTGCCCTCAGAAAGTCTCTGTCCTTCTGGGCAATACAATAGATCCATGTAAACATATAAATGATCATGAAATAATTTGAGGAGGGCAGAATTCTAACAACTTGAGGGAGTTTCTTAGGAGGTAGTGTTTAAACTGATGCTTGATGGAAGTCAAGGGATGAATGAGGGGAGGGCATTCCAAATATGGAACACTAGCCATATGAAGGCACAGGACCAAGCAATACAGGGTGTTCCTAAAGTCTGGACACATAGGCAAAAATGCATATTTTCAAGAAATGAAATGAATGAAATTTTCAGCAACATTTTATTTAATTGGAGTATTAACAAGTAACATCTTCAATATGACTTCCATCATTTATGACACAAAGGTTGATGTGCTTTGCCAGATTCACATGAACTAGATGCAGTAACTCCATATTGCCTATGTGTTCAGACTTTAGGACACCCTGTAGAATGGTGAATTTAAGTAAAGGGCAAAGGGCCAATTTAACTGGATCATAGGGTCCATTTCATGTTGAGCAACATGAAATAAGTCTGGAAAGGTAGCCCGAGTTGTAAAGAGCTTTAAATGTCAAGCTGGCAAGTTTGTATTTTTATACACAATAGGTAGCCCCAGATGCTTCTTGAGCTAGGGAGTTACATGATAAAACCTGCTGAAAATGTTTCTCGATGTTGATCCTCTCCTTCAAGCCCTAAACAGAGAGGATGAGTCCTGAAACAAATTCTTTATGTCAGGGAGAATGCTATAGTGCTGCTTCTCGTCTTCTCAATTTCCATTGCTACAATGGGAAATACACCAAAAAAAGTTAGGTTCATTGCACTCAACTTCTTTTTCTCCTTTACAGCAGAATCCCTCAGTGTCCTTTACAGATGTCCTTGAAGAAAGTCCCTCCAGATATTACTAGGGGTGAGGGCAAGTGTATTCCTGTTTCCCAGGCCATAACCTATTTCTGGGTGAACTTCAACTCAAAATACAACACCAAATGATGGCAGTGTACACCACATCCCAAGCAGGGCAATCCTTCCCAAAGATAAGCCCCCCATCTCCCCCTTCACATAAAGGTTTATGTGCTAAGCATTCTTATGCTCCCTTACAACCACAGTAACCTGCCTTGGCTGGGCTCCAGTTCTCTTAATGGCAAGCATAAACCCAGGTGTCTTGTCTTTCAGCCACAGTCGTGCTCTAGGTATGGAGCTTGCTATCTCAATCACAAAAGCTGACATAGAAATCCAATTTTCGTTGAGCCTGTTTCTCCTCTTTTTTCTTGTCCACCCTAAAATACCCCATAAAGGGCCGTAGGATGGTGAAAATATATACTGGATTAACTTAAATGCAAAGCCACTGAGAATAACTGCAAGACAAACAAGATGGTACATGCCTGTGAATTCTGCTCCTGGGAGAAGCTGAGGCTACTGAGTCACTTGAATTTGGTGCTTCTGAGCTGCAATATAGCTAAAGCTGATTAAGTGACTACACAAAGGCCAAAGCAATAGATGAACCCTGGAGAGTAGCGAAGCCAGCAGGTAGCCACGGCCATTTAGAGAAGGATGCACTGACCTAGGTCAGAAACAAAACAAGCTTCTGTATGCATCAGCACTCGCATCAGACCCCTGAGTGGCCACAACACTCAGTATCCAAAAAAGAGGAGAAGAAAGAGAATGAGAATGATGGCCGTGAGCTAAGCATGCCTAAATATGATACTGCTAAAAGCCCTAATGGAGAGGGGGGCAGTGCCTGGTCATCATTTCTTCTCCTAGAATAATTCTGTGAGATCTAGAACATGAGTTTCAGTGGTTATCACAGGGAAATCAAGCCTTCTGTGTGCTTTCTCATTCCAAGTGTTTCATCAGTTCAGAAGGAGAACAGAAAACCAGCAATCTGGTAACCTCTTTGCACTGTGCCCATTAGTTTCTGACTAAGATGGCAATAACTTGTGATCTTCCACTTAACTGCTGCTGCTTCCCGAGAAACACCCATTTCTCAAAATCGTTCATTTTAAGGTAAATTTCAGATAGGAATGGAATTGTTTTGCAGATGTCCAAGACATTTTGAAAAAGTTAGCAAAAAACAAACCAAAAAAAATGACCAGCTTTTCTCACATCCATGCAGTGTAGTGGAGGTGGATATTAGGAGCCCACAAAAGTGACAGCGCTGCTGAAGGCTCTGTTTTCCATTTTTATTAAAATTACTTGTTCACAGCCTGATAACTTTCTTTGAAGACCTCGTCCTGAGGGTCTATGATAATTGATACATCTGCTGTAATGTTGTCTGAGAGGACCACTTCTTCAGCCTCGTATAGATTGCTTTCAACAAGGCACCAAAGTGTGTCCTCCTCCCATCCCGTGTGTATTATATGTAGAAGGTCAGCTGAAGGTGTTAGAATAGATCTATACATATGCCATCACTTCTGTTGTTCTGGCATTTTCAGCCATGTCCAACTCTTCATGAATCCATTTGGGGTTCTATTGGCAAAGATACTACAGTGGCTTGCCATTTCCTTCTTCAGCTAATTTTACAGATGAGGAAACTGACAACAATAGAGTTAAGTGACTTTCCCAGAGCCACACAGCCAGTAAATGTCTGAAGCCAGATTTGAACTCAAGAAGATGTCTTCCTGACTTCAGATTTGGCATTATCCACTGGGCCACCTAGCTGCCCCATGCCATTATTACGGGCTGGAAAATGCCAGAGTAAAAGGCATACTACAGAATTTCCAGTTCATATTTAGCCATATTGCATGCAAAAGTCTTCTTGCCTTATTAAGTAAATACAGTTGTTGGATATCACACTATTGTGTATTGTCTTAGTTGCCTGTGGGATATAAAGCACTTTCTTTACATTTCCAAATTACAAGAGTAGTTACCTTTAACCTCCAGAAATTCTCCGATTGGCAGGGCCTCATGGGAATTTGCCTAGTCTCTTTATAGGCCGGCATCCTACTTTTCTAGCTATCTGTCTACAGAAACAGCCACAAACCTCATTTATCGCTATCGTATAACACTAAATGCGCTTCCAGCTACCTCAGGGAAAGAACTTAGGAAAGCAAGGAGATGGAGAAAATCCTTCTGATGGAAAATCAGACCAAGTAAACCATGAAAGCACACAAATGAATACTAAGAGGAAGTGGGGGTGGGAAGGGGGTAGAGGAGATACCTGGCACTCCTCCTCCGTGGGAGAAGGACAGGGAAGCTTTTAAAGAACCTAAGTAAGTGAAGAGCAAGTACAGTCACTGAAGGGGAAAGAAATAAGCTAGATGGCAAAAACTGCTAGAAAGTTGAAGGAATGTCCAGTTATGAAAAGAGGTCGAAGGTGAAAAACGAGGCTAAAAAGATAGTGAATATGTTTGGAGATTCACAAAGGGAGAGTTAATAGGACTTGAACCCATTTTTTTGTATGAGCTAAAACATATTTTGAATTCCTGGCCTATAATTCCACCTCAAAAATTTGGTCACGTCAGGAAACCCCCAGGTTGCTCTTATGTATGAACCCATAATTCAGTTGCCAACCATTTACTATGATTTTGTAGTCTAGGTTGGAAGCAGAGACCAGTCTTACTGACTGCCAGGATCAGACTAGGTAATTTTCAGTCTAACTTCTGAAATCCTTTAGCCAAACCCATTCTTATCAACATGCAAATATTTCAAAACTTCAAAAAGGATTATTAGGCAGTAATTGAACTAATTTAACTTTTGAACACCCTCCCTTTACTACAACTTCTTATTCTTAGCAGGGAAAGAGGGAGTAAGCATATAGGGCCTCAGCCCTGTGTCGGGTACTGAGATAAGCACTTTTTACCAATATTAAATAAAATGTAAGTTCCTTGAGGACAAGGACTATATTACATTTGTCTTTATGTAATTAGCCTGGCATTGGACCTGGCAAATGGGGGGGGGTTAATAATTGTTGAATTAATTATTAGTCAGCTTTTGAAATGATGCTTTCTCAATTAATTTTCAGGGGAAGGAAAAAGAAGAAAAGTACACATATAGTTCTTTCAAAATCATGGTATTGAACCTTGAAATAACAGAGTTTGAAACCTAAAAATACTACTCCTTCCTCATTGTAATCTATACTGAAAGAGGTACCTACGTTTGCTTTTTTAATATGTGATATTCTGCTGTCATGATGTATATTTAAATTGTTTCCAAAGTAAATAAACCATAAGACTACCGAGCTTGTTGATAATAGGGTAAACAATATGGCAGTGTTCAAGAATTTTATGGTTTGTTTTCCAAAAACAGATTTGATATCATCTATATTTAACATTAATTTAAATGAACTCCTATTGACTGGGAAAATAAGGGAGTCAGAAAGCAATAAATTATGAATGGACTTGCATGTACCAAGGTAGGCAGTGAGTTCAAAGTAGCAAATTTCAGGAGAGGTACTAACCACAAAGCAACTCAAATTACTCACCCTACTAACAATAGGTCAACTAGGAAACCCTAACAGGTATAGAAGGACACATACTTAGGTGGAATTGAGAGAAAACTTGGGTAAAACGATTTTCCACATTAAGTTAAAACATTTATATGGGAAAGAAATGTATTAGGCTAATTAGGCCAGAATATGAACATAACTAATTTCAAATAGCCCTTTAAAGATTGAATATCATCCATAAAATAAAACCATACAAATTTGTAGCAAAAATAACAATATTGAAATTATCACCCCAAAACTAGATATTTTGCACCAGGTAAGCTTACTCTTTTCCTAAATGTCTGTCTCTCTCGACTGCATGCAGATGTATGTGTGTGCATGCGCACATACACACACACACACACACACACAATGTAAGGTAGAATCTCAATGGTGACTAGTGATCTAGTAAGCATCGGGACAAAATTCTTCTCTAAAGAGAGTTTTACAGACCATAAAAACCTCCAGTTTCCATATTATATCAGCATTGAAAATTATAAATGTCAAATACACTAGGAGTCTTTCTTTTGCATAGAATGCAGACTTCTGTCTTGATGTCAAATTTCCATAGTCAGGAAGACTTCAGTCTTCCTTCAGACACTTGTTCATCCTGCTTTCTAATCCACTAATAGACGTTTTTAATGGCGTTGGGTCTGAGTAATATTTTTAATGTGACTTTAGTCATGTTGTTACAGTTAGGGAAGTGCAGAGTATCTCTCTTTGATTATTATTCAGTTTATTCGAAAGCCATGTGCTTTGTCAACAATGGACATTTTCTTTCCTCCCTGTTTCCAAGTAAGTGTGTAATCTGGAAGGTTGAGCCTCCGACCTCTTGTAGGAGATATCCCAAGACTTCCACTACTCATGTTTGTACACTTGCCTTATACCCCTACTTTTCTTTTATTTGCACAATACTTCCACAAGCTCTTTGTATTATTCAGCTCCTCAGCCCTCATTTTAATACCTCGGTGTAGAGGATATGGTTGTGGGACATAGACGTAATTTGAGTTCAAATTCTAGATATGGCACCAACTGAGTGAGAGCTGGCATATCCTTCCATCTCTTTTGAGTCTCCTTTGTAATCGGAGGGCACTTGCACTACCTACCTCACAGGGTTGTTGTGAGGGACAATGCTTTGTCAATTGTAAAGTATATAAATGTGGGGCTTCAGGGTTGGTTCAACGTATGGTCACGAAGGCTGAAAGAAAATTCTTTGCCTAGTAGAGTGTGTGCACTCACAGCTAAAAGAAATCAGCAATAGTCCTTTTGGTTCCCTCTTCCTTGGGCTTCCACATCCATTTGTACTTGTGGGAGAGGACTGAGCGTATTTGTTAGACATAACAGCTTGCATGTTATTGGGGAAGAAATGACAAAAGTATTTATGGAAGGCATAATTGCAAACACTAAGGATTAGTACGCTTTTTTTCCCAAGGCCAAAGTTGTCATTTAACCCATCTATATGTTTAATTGAATGGAGACACAATGTATATGGTTGCAGAAAACCAAAACCAAATTTAGGTTTGGGTTACAGGCACTAAATTAGAACTTTCATTTTCCTGTATAAGTCTTCGCATATCTTTATATTTTGCCACAGTAGTTCTGAGTTTAGATAATCTGATAATTTGGAACAACAAAGAAGAGAAGTCTTCCTCTTTCTCCTGTGTGCTGAAGTCTTCAGCCTATTTCCATGGAAACTAAAATCAGATCACCAAGAAAAAGAAAACGGTTAGATTTCTTTAAAGAATCATCAATGGCCTTTCCCACACTTCATCTCATTTAGTGGACATCTATACAAAGAAAAACAAGGTCAGGGACATAGGTTAACTTTTTTTAACCAACCCATCAATGCCAAAAAACAAAACAAAACAAAAAACCAGAGAGAAAATGCAGTCAATAGTAGTCAGTATTCAATGAGGCTTCAAATAGCTTGGGGAGTTCATTTGTGTTTTAGCTGCCATATTTATTGAAAATTGAAAGAATTTTGTAGTGAGGAGCCCACAGTGGGGCTAATCTGTCTCTTAGAGTTTTGTTTTTTCTCCATGCAATGCTTTGCATAGGAGTGGTAAGGGATGGGGGAGAACAATACCTTTGATTTCCTTGATACAGGGAAGTCTCAGTAAGGGAACTCCCTCTACCAATGCAGATTGCCATCTTCTCTACATCTTAGAGTCTTCTCTAAGTCTGGGGTACTATGATATTAATTGATTTTCCAGGGGTCACATACATACTGAGTACCATATTAGAGGCAGACTTTGGACACAAGTCTTCCTGACTCTGAGGGGAGATCCCTATCCACTATACAATACTGCCTCTCTATAAATATCAACATCTCCCTCCCCAAAAAAGAAACACCCTAGATATGGATGGAAAGAAATTGAATGACTTGATTTCCAATAATTCATATACAATTGTGGAAAAAGGTTTCTGCAGCAGTGAAGAACTACATGTATTCATTACATTTATATGAATATATTTTATAAGAAATTATTTCACTTTAATTTCTGAAGAGAGACTCGTTTCAACTGATGGAAGCTGGAGGGGTGAGGGAGAATTGCATCACTTAAACATTTATTTATATTAGGAACAGAAGGATGCTCCAGGTTCCCCAAGCAAAGTCATCAAGCACTTCAGAGCTGGTACACCATTTTTGACAGGAGAAAACGCTCTTAACTTCCCTCTTTTGTTCTTTCATAGACAAATTAAACCATGTAAACAACTTTTTAAAAGTGGGCTTTCTTCCTCTTAAGTGTCCTTACATTTTAGGAAAATGTTTCAGAAAAGATGATCTTGCTACATCTTTCATCAGGTTCTTTCTTTCCATCCCTCTGATGGGGGAAAGTTGAATCTCTCTTTTATACTGTGTGCCTCATATGGCATTTAGCTTTTGCTGGCATTCAGTACAGGAGATAGCCAGCTCTGTGTTGCTGCTGGGAAAGGTCAACAGGGTTTGGCCATAAAAAATAAACTGTTTACCTCATTGCAGTGTGTTTTGACCCATATTCCATTCCTGGTTGGCTGGTGAGCAGAAGGGAGGCTCAGAAAATGCTCCCTAAATGCGAAGTCTCAGATTGGGATATTGAAGAGGGGAGTCATTTTTATTTGGTAAATTTGAAACAGTATTGTCTAGATTTTTTAAAAATGAGAGGAGAGTGAGGGATGAGCAAGTTATGATTTAAGCAAGTTACCTGGTTTTACCAGATGGACCTTTGGATAATCCAATCAACCTCACTTCTCTTTCATGGAATAGGGTATTGAACTGACGTGGCATCACTTGGGTAGAATTCATTTCTAAGGGACTACTATTTCCACATTAATATAAGGCTGTCCCCCTTTGGGTCGCTGAGCTTAAGCCAATGTGTTCATACACATCTATCTAAAGATTATAGAATCAACTGCAGCTAATACCCATCTTTACAAAGTAGACAGGGATATCTAGACAACATGCTTGCATGTATGCTGGAGGGTTCAATCAGCAAACATCAGGGCCCAAGGAATTCATGGATATCAATTGTGGTTTTCATTACTAATATGAAATATAAGGATTCTGTGACACTTTGGGATAGGACCATTCTGTTTCTTACATTGGTCAAAAACACTCTACCACCTTAGTACCACCTTAGTAATGACAAATGCAAAGTGACCTGAGTAATAATAAGGATAACAATAATAGCTAGCATTTAAATATATTGCTTTGGTGTTTACAAAGCATCGTACATATGTTTTCTTATTTGATAGTTATTGGGCCTTGCCAGTTGACCTTCTATGGGTAATAATAATGAATTTTAGAATGACTGGGTACTGCTGAATAAATTCTGTACACACACACACATACACACACACACCAGTTTCTATATTAGGAATAGAAAGCATAATACTAGCAACTGGAGACTTCTCCAGTATGCTTTATATGATCATGAGAAGAGATAATGGAAACGGAACAACAGAATGAAATTGAACTCATTATATCCATTTGCTTTTAATTTCTTTAGAGTTTGGGTTTTTTCCCCTTTTCATTGTTAAAGGTTGGGGGTTGGGGATCTGCAAAAGTAAAAATATTTTAAGCATTGCATTTACTTGAATATTTTCTTTCTAGAGAAGCCCTTCTCTACTCTATTTTCCTTTGCTGTCTCTCAGATGTCTCAAGAAATTCCCAGACTTTGGCCAGTGTGGCTCAATGGCTCCCCAAACACACTTTTGCAGTTGTAAGCACTCAGGGGTTCCACTAAAGGGTGGTTGGATACAGCTTCCGGACTCATTGTATCCTACAAGTTATAGAATTATGCACCAACAGCTAAAGGACACAGTTACAAGTTGAAATATTGTGACACACTGTGTAATGTCATACAATCAAATGCAATGTTTAGTAAACATAAACCTCTTTGTCATTTTGTATTTATTTATACAGATTTAAAAATAAAGCACACAATTAAAAAAAACAAATCTGCTCTTTGCATCATTTGACTAGTGGAAAGCAGGGAGTTGGAGATTAGCAAATACTGTTGCACATGACTTGACATATGTTGGAAACCAAGTGCTAATATAAATACGGTTGAGAAATCCTCGAAGCATTCTCTGAAAAACAGATTTTAAATTAGGATGTCCAGTCTCATCACTTCTATTTATTATAGTTTTAGGCATTTTAGCAATACTAACAAGGTAGAAAAAGAAATTAAAGAAATATGTATCACCATTCAAAACTACAAATTTTCTACCACTTTTTTCACTCTTCAAAGTAACGAACGGTCTGTCAGCCAAGAGTCTTGGTCCTCTCCCATGCTTTCGTTGATTTCAAAGGCACTCCCCTTTAGCAAGGCTAGTGAGAATACTTCCACGATTCACGAGTGCCCTGACCAAAATCATTGTTACCTTGCATACAATCACATAATGATGAGCATCTCTGAAATTAGCTGAAAGATAGATAGACAGACAGGCCATCGCTCAAACCATACTTGAAGCCTTTCAGCATTAATAAGGTCGATGAGAGCTTTTGCTCCACCGACATGGTTTTTGAAAACTCCAGGTCGTCTGTGTACACAGAGGGACATTAGATTATGAGAGCATTATTCAAGTGACTACTCAGGGGTCCATTGAGCAACGCAATAAACATTTTAATTCGACAAATATTTATCCGCTTTCTAAACTATGCTATCTGCTGGGGAAACACGATTTTTTAAATGAAGCTCCTCCCTATGAGGAACTTATTTTGATTCTAGAATGGTTGCTATTGATAATTATTATGATGCATATCTTTTAAGTTCATGATGTACCATCTTATTTGTAAATTCTGGAGGGCTTCTTGTGTTCGTAGGCTACAGGAAACCTTTCTCAATCCCACTTAATTCCAGTGCCCTCCCTCAGCTGATTAGCTCCAATTTATCCTGCATATATAGCTTATTTGTATGTTGTCTCCTCCATTCAATTGTGAGCTTCTCAGGGTCAAGAAGTATCTTTTGTTTTTCTTTGTATCTCCAGCTATTAGCATAGTGTGTAGCACATAGTAGGTGTACTTGGTGACTCAATAAGTAGTTAGAATGCTGGGCCTGGAAAATCTGGGCTCAAATGCAGCCTCAGACACTTACTACTGTGTAACCCTAAGCAACCACTTAACCTCAGTCTCAGTTTCCTCAGCTATGAAATGGAAGTAATAGGATCTCCCACACAGAGTTATTATAAGGATCAAATGAGATGATATTTGTGAAGCACTCAGCATATTGCACGTTGCACAGTAGTCACTTATATGCTTGTTCTCTTCCTTATTATTGGAGGTCTTCAAATGGAGACTAGATAACCATTTTTCGGAGATGTTGGAGAGGAGATTCTTGTTCAGGCCCAAGTTGGACTGGAAGATATCTATGCCTCCTTCTAACTCTGAGATCCTGGGATGCCGTGCCATCTGTGGAGAGTGGGTTTGGTTCTCTGGGAGACCCAAGTATGCTCAATACAGACAGAGGACCCTCACTCCAGAGGAAAAAAAAATGTAAGGCAAAAGAAGCCAAGCCACAAGATGAGATCTATACAGAATCAAGCAGCAGATCGTGGCTAGGCGACTTGATTAAATGCCAGGGCCATCAAGAAACGCCATAGACAGATCCAAAGAAAATCGGTTGATCTTACCAGGAAGTGAAGCCAATGAGGTCCTAGAAGTATCTATCTGGCCCACTCTACCCCAGAGTCTTTAATGAGTCAGGCCCATTAAAACAGTTTCCTACTCTAAAACACTGTCCTCAGTCACTATGTTTACACATAATGTATCTTCTTTAAGCATAGTTTTTTTGCCTGCTGTCCATCACATTTGACTGTGAGTTCATCAAGAGCTGGGTGTTTTTCCTTGTCTATCTATCGTGCTTAGCGCAGTGTCTCACACATGGCAGGAGTTTAATAAATGCCTATTAATTTGACCCCAAGATATCCACATTTATGGTTGGCTACATTTCTTGAGAAGACCATCTGCAATTGAGTCCTTCCACTTCCTTTCCTCTTACTCTCTTCTTAACTCCATTCTGGATTCCAACCTCATTCCACCAAAACTACTCTTTCTAACCTTAGGAATGATTTCTTAATTGATACATCTAACATCATTTTCTCGGTTTTCATTCTCTCTGCAGCCTTCTATGCCACCAGTCATCCTCTTATTCTTAATGCTCTCTTCCCTTTAGGCTTTTGTGACACTCCTGATTCTCCTGCCTATATGACTGTTCTTTCTTGTTCAGTTGATCTTCATCTAAATCACGACTGCTAAACATGGACATCCCACAAGCCTCTGGCCTGGGCCCTCTTCTCTTCTCCTTCAGTTGCAAGGACTCAATGTGTAGTGAGTGCTGTACCCCATATATAGCATGGGGATGTCATTGTATGGCTTGCATACAAGCATAATAGACATCTCTAGCCTCTTCTCTCCCCAACCCCCCTCCAATGGAGACTTCAATTCCTGTCAAAATGGGGAGCAAAAAGTTGGGACCAAAGGCCACCACTCTGCTCTCCTCAGAGGGAAGGGGCAACAGACTAGAATAATACCTATGTGCTCCCTTAAATATTATTAGTGTAGGAGATGTTTAACTTCTCATCATTGTTTTATTAGTTGGGGAAAGTAGGACCCCAAGTTTTATATCCAAGATTTGACCCTTTTTCACACCAAATTCTTATTCCATAATGAATACACATATGGCAAATGCAAAAAAAAAATTATCCAAATCATAGGGAAAAAAACATAAATCAAAGTATAGATAGGAGAGTATATATCAGAAAACAGAATGAAGGAGCTCTCCCTTTGGGAGTGAGGTAACTCGGCTCAATCGAGAGAGAAAATCCCAGGTCTTACTGAAAGGGAAATTCCCTGGGGTCTCTAGTGTAGCCAGCTGGGGATAGGGACATGATAGAGCCACCTCTTCTCATTTCAGCTTCTTCCCAGAGTCTTTTCCTTCAACAACCTGAAGTGAGGTTAGCATCTTCCATTTTCTCTCTTGAAGTTAGAAGCACCCGAAGTCTGAAGAGACTCAGAAACTCAAAGAAGAGTGAAGAGATCTCCTCTCTTCCATTCTTGCTAACTTCATTCCACCCTTCACATAGGTACAGAGTATTGATGTACCCCAATAAGGAAAGAATCCCATACCAATGGACTTTGGAACCAGGGTGACGTATCTCCCCTGGGCTGAAACTCTTTGCAATCCCTTGCAAAAATAAATCGAGCTAAGTTCAAAACTTGTAAATATACAATATAAACATAACCATCAGTACTTTAAAACAACAAAGATGATTTTCCTGGCATCCCAGGTAAATGACTTTCAGTACTGTTGAAACTGATATAAATGCCCATTAACATTACATATGGTAACATGGTGATATACAGAGCATCACCTGGGAGGATTCTACAGTGACAATAAGCCTAACTACATAAAGGACATAGCACATAGACATTCTGAAGGCACATGCATATGCATAGTATACAGCAATCAGTCAACAACAATAAGCATTGTTAACTAACAAAGCAAAGCTAGCTAGCTGCAACAATAATACTATTGATAAGCATTTATATGTAAATGCCAACAACAAACATATATATATGTATATATCACAACTTAACTGTAAACAAAAGCATATATGCACAACAATTAACAGATATTGCTATAGCATGAACATAATACAAAATATAATAAAGATTAACAGCAAAATTAAAAATACACATACCCAAACATGAAATATTTCACATCTACCACAGTAAACATATGCAGTTACATGCAAAACACTTTTCATATAGGCAATCTCTGGTATTGTTGCCTGGATATATGTGCAACTGTATCTTCAGATTTATCTATAACATCCTAACTTAGCCTAGTGACTAGTCTAACAGGCCTAGTTCTCCTGTTACTGATTGATCTCTCTGTTCCTATACTAGAGCTGACAGTTGGTATGGACTAATCATCAGAATCATTACAAACTCACATGTCTACACCTAGGATGTCAACAACTCCAGGTTGGCTATCAGTATTTTTAAATTCTGTGGGTTGAATCCCTACCCTAGGAGTCTCTGTAGCAGTTTTGGGCAGGAAAGGTGTGGCCTTTGTGTTTAGTTCTCCCACCCTGTAGTAATACACAGTTTTCTTCACTGGAGGCATCACTTTCATCTTCCCATATCTGGGTCCTAAGTCTTTGTACAGCTGGTAGACTGTCTCTTTTCTTCTTAGCCTTTTTCTATGTGAGTTTCAATCAGTTCTCTCTGCCTGCTCATTGGAAAGTCCAACTAATTCTCCTCTGGGAAATAGGTGGTTGCAGTGAATAGTACTGATGGGACCTCCTCCATTCAGTGGGGCTATTTTGCAAACAGGCAAGTTGCCCAGTCTCTCAATAACTTTGTGTGGGTTACCTTTCCGTGGGTTAGCTAACTCATCAGTCCCTAGACAGGTGAAACGGTCTTTTTCCTTCTCTTCCTCAGACATAGGAATCTGATAGTATCCACTACACAAGTCCAAGATTGAGAACCACTGGATCTATGCTATTTTACTTGGTAATCTCATCAGCTCCTGTGTATTCAGTTATCATGTCTAGGCTGATGATTTTCAAATCTACTCATTCAGCCCTAACCTCTCTGCTGACCTCCGGTCTCATGTCTCTGGCTGCCTATTTGACATCTTGAACAGGATGTCATGTAGTCATCTTAAAGTCAACATGTGCAAAACTGAATTCATCATTTTTCCAGTTTTCTTATACCTTATACCCACTCCCCTCACATACTCTGCAGTCCCATGACACTGGCTTCCTTACTGTTCCTCAAACAAAACACTCCATCTTCTGCTTCTGGGTCTTTTTGCTGGCTGTCCCCCATGCCTAGTATGTTCTCCCTCCTCATCCCCACCTCCTGGCTTCCCTGGCTTCCTCCAAATACCAGCCAAAATCCCACCTTCCACAGGAAGCCTCTCTCAATCCCTCTTAATGCTAATAATGCCTTCCTTCTATTAATTATTTCCAGTTTGTCCTGTAATATAGTTTGTTTATACATAGTTGTTTAAATGTTGTTTTCCATATTAGACTGTGAGGTCCTTAAGAGCAGAGACTGTCTTTTACCTTTCTTTGAATGCCTAGCACATAACAGGGGTTAACAAATATTTATCAACCAACTGAAAAACAGTCTTGGCCCTCAAGGTACAAATATTCTCCTGGGAATATCTAACATTAGTACTGATAAGTAAATACAATACAACTTGAGAAAGGAGGAAGTACTAACACCTAAGAGATTCAAGAAAGCTTTCCTTTAGGAAATAGCAGCTGAGACAGGCCTTGAAGAAAACTAAGGATTCTAGGAAGTTAAGGCGAGGAGGGAGGGCATTTCCACAACAGTCTATGCTAAGATATAGAATTAGGAAATGGAATGTCAGGTTTGAGGAATAGCAAATAGACAAGTTGGGCCAGAATACAGAGTTTTTGAAAGAGTATTGGAATCAGTTTGGAAGAGTAGAATATAGAGAGATTATAAAGGACTTTAAATGCCAGGCAAAAGGGTTTGAATTTGATCCTAGAGGCAAAGCCATTCAAACTTCTTGAGCAAAAGAGAGACATGGTCAGACCTGTATTTATCAAGATGATTTTGGTACCTAAATGAAAATTGAGTAGGAAGATATCTCTTACATTAGTCTAGGTGATAAGGGCCTAAGCTAGAGTGGGACATGTGAGCGGACAGAAGCAGACAGAGGCAGAATTGACCAATACATCCCCAATTAGTACACTTCTAAGGTCTTTCAAATCTATATCATCTATGTATGTACCCTGGGGGTATATGACTGCTCCAGGAGGACTAGCACCTCTGGTGTTAAAACTTGTTGAGTCCTTTTCAGGGCTGCTCATCCACCTTTGTGTCCACCTGGCACTCAACTCTCACCTGGGGCTTCAAGAAGCTAAAGCTTATGCAGCAGTCATACCCCAGTAAACTCTCTCAGCAGACTGGCTAAACTTAGTTGAGGGCAACCAACAAGGGACCACAAACCTGGTCTGTGAGTTGGGGGGGAGGGGGAGGTGTCTCCCAAGCAGGTGGAATGATCCAGTGGAATGGATGTATAAGAATAATTTGTTCCAGTGCTCATGAAGGTGACTGAAGCAGGCGCTGTGGAGTGCCGGAGCTTGGTCAGGCATTGAAAAGCCAAGGTCATCCACTGCATCCTGGGCCAGCACCAGTTGTGCTGACTTTTGTCCTGCCACTGGACTTTGATGATTCTAGGGGAGAGAGTGAGGCTGACAACTCTGTGCAACTCTGCCTCATTTAAATCAAATTCATGCACAAGTCAAGGCATCACCCTGTGGTGTCATTGATCTCCTTCGAAAATGAAGGACAAACAGATATGTACTCATACCTTGGTGCCTAGATCTCCAAAAGTAGGCAGGAGGTAAAAGGACTGTGCAGGGGTTCTCTAATACCCAAATGAAGCCCCCAAAAATAGAGTCAGTGCTGGGGTGGGAGGAGGAGGAGGGAGACAGGAGGCTGAGATTGTGCTCTGCAGATCACATAGCAGCCTAGTTCACTTCTTTTCATAGCACTCCCTTTGTTACCAGTCTCTGGTACAGCTTTGGTCTCAGTGAGAGTAAATACAGCTATGATTACAGCTCCTTTACACCATTTGCTAATCTATTGAAGCCAGAAAACATTTATTTAGCACCTTCTATGTGTTAGGAATTGTGCAAGGTGTTGTGTGTGATACAATGAGATGAGGTCTCTGTTCTTAATATATTTAAAATCCAGTGGGGAAGGTGAGACAGAGGTACAAATAACCGTAATGCAAAAATAGATTCGGAGAAGTGTATGAGCTAAGAGGATCCAGAAGGTAGCAAGATTCCAGCTAGGCAAATCTAGAAAGGCTTCATGGGGAGGTGGAAACTGGACACAAAAGAGGTCTTAAAGAGGGTGGGGGAATTACAAATGGTGAAAATAGAAGGAAAGTACATCCCAGGCTTAGCAGACATTGTAAGCAAAGACACAGTCAGGAAAGGGTGGGACAACTTTGGGGAATGGAGATTAGCCCAGTTTGGCTGAAGCATAGAGTATATGAAAGGAAGTAATATGAGAGCAGATTGAGTAAAAGGACAAAAAATAGAAACAGACTAACAAGAACAATTCAATAGATTCTCAACACTTCCTCTCATATTCAAATGGAATCATTTCCTTGGCTGTTCTCTAACTGGTTTCCCTTGGGAGAAAATTGTGAATTTTAAGAAATTATATTCTTTAACACATAAATCTTATCTTTTCATCTACAGTTGCCAGATGGTACTACTTATTAGCTAGCAAGGCAAATGGGTATGAAAAACTTATTTTTAGAAAATTAAGAATATTGCCTGACGAATTTTCGGAGAACTCAATCTTGGCTCTTGATTCTAACTTCCAGGAACATCTATCAACATTGACTTTTCTTGGCAATTTATGTCATAAGATAGCATTTCTGAAAGATAATTCACCTTAAAAGTGAAGATGAACTCCAGAGATAGTATTAGGATTTAAACAAGCCTTACTACAGAACCAGAGAAACTAGGAAGACAATGGGTGACTAGAGGAGGCTCTTAATTTGAAGTAAGCTCAACAAGTAAAGAATAAGTGACATGTGCCTCATGTGAAAAAAGATTTGGACAGTTTCCTGGAGTGCAAACTCAAATGAGTCAGCCTCATGGCATGGAGACCAACAAAGTTAACCTGATATTAAGGCTACTAGTAGAAACTGTGTCCATAACAAAGAAGGTAGTCATTTAGTTGCACCATTTCTGATCCCCATTAATGCTAGTGCCTTCTCTCTGGTACTATGATTATTTCCATATCTGGTTTCAACAGAGTTGTTTGTATGTGGTTTCCTCCAACAGACTATGATCTCCTTGAAAGCAGAAACTGGTTTGTTGGGGGATTGTCCTTTTTTGGGCACCCTTAGCACTTAACACAATGCTTGTCAAATGTAGGCAATTAAAAAATGCTTGTGGAATCACTGCCTTTGCTTCCAGCCAGGCCACATCTATTCAGTGCTGAACACATTTTGGAAGAACTTTGACAAGCTTTAGCACAAGCTAAGTGGTTGTCCTCCACCTGTCTCTCTTGTCTCCAATCCTTCATGAATAAAGTAGATAGTCTTAAAATACAGATGTTCTTTTTTTTACTTTTAATTTTTATTTTATTTATTATTAATTACATGTAAACAAAAATTTTGTCTCAATTTAAAAAAATTTTAGTTCCATATTCTTTTCCTCTCTCCTTCCCTTGCCCCTCATTGAGAAGCAAGTAATTTGGTATAGATTATACGTGTGCAGTCATGCAGAATATTTCCATATTAGCCATGTTTCAAAAGAAAATGTGGACCAAAAGAACCTCCAATAATAATAAAGTAAAAAAAGTATGCTTTGATCTGCATTCAGACTCCACCAGTTATTTCTCTAGCAATATATGGCATTTTTCATCACGAGGCTTCAGAATTGTTTTGTATCATTGTATTGCTAAAATCACTAAGTAATTCACAGCTGATCACCACACAATATTGCTGTTACTATATAAACAATGTTCTCCTGATTATGCTCATTTCACGTTGTATCAGTTCAAGGTTTTTCCGAAACTATCTTTCATTTCCTATAGCACAATAGCATTCCAACACAATTAGATGCCATAACTTGTCCAGTCTTTCCCCAATGGATGGGCATCTCAATTAAAACATAGATATTCTTAAAACACAGACATAATCTCTACGTAGAAAGCTTCATTAGCTCCCTGTTTTGTTTATGTTAAGATGAAAAATCCTTTGCCATCTACAGCCATTCCAATCTATCGCACTAAGCTAATTACATATATTATCCCTCACATATTCTAGGCCTTCTTGTGGTTTCCCATGCACATTTCATCTTTACCTTTGTGCCTTTGAATATGTTTTCTATGTCTATATTGCTCTCCTATCCTCATCTCCATCTTTTGTCACTTCCTTTCAGAGGTCTTTCCTAATTAATATATCTCCAAAAGAATTGCTTTGCATATATCCTATCATCAGTTGTTGTTGAGTCATTTTGTTTGTGTCTGACTCTTTGTGACCCCATTTGGGGTTTTCTTGGCAAAGATGCTAGAATGGGTTTGCCATTTCCTTCTCCAGCTATTTTGCATATGAGGAAGTGAAACACACAGAGTTAAGTGACTTTCCCAGGGTCATACAACTAGTACATGTCTAAGGCTGGATTGAAACTCACAAAGATAAGTCTTCCTGACTCCAGGCCAGGCCCTCTATCCAGCATGCCACCTAACTGTCCACATAGCCTATCATTACTTATCAGTGAATACGTTATATCCTGCCCTCACCTTTATTCCCCATAGAATATAAAACATTGAGGGCAGCAGCTAGCCCTTAATAAATACTTGTTAAATGATTGACTTTGTATTTGTAGTACCTGAAATTGGATGCCACTTAATGCTTATTGATTGAGATAAATAAAAGTTGATATCCACCCCAAGAAAAAAAAGTGTGATAATAAAACAAAAAACTATTTTTAAAGACCAAAAAAATAGTAAAAAGTAATTAATTTGAGAGACAAAGAGAAACTAACTTACCAAAATCAAAACTGAAGATAGAGAATTTATGACATAGGAAGATAAAATGAAAGAAATTGTCAGAGTCTATTATTTTGAATTAAATAGAAGAAAAGGAAAATTTAAATGAAATAAGTGAATATCTGCACAAATGTAAAATATCCATATTTAGCAGAACAACAGAGATTTTAAATAATTTGATCTCCAAAAGAGAAGTCAAATGAACTACCAAAGTTTTTTTAATTCTGGGCCAATGGAATCATAAATTCTATCAAACTTTTAAAAACCAACTAACCTCTATATTGAACAATTTTTAAAATTAAGATAAAAATCCCCTTACCAAACTTTTTCTATGGCATTTATAATAAAAAGAGAGACAAAACTATAGACCAATATTATTAATGAATATTGTTGAAAAATGTTGAATATTAGCAACATGGCTATGACAAATATGTGTATTTATATATATTTATATTCTCTATGATTAGGCTAGATTTTATTGCAAGAATACAAGATTAGTTTAGATTTAAGAAAACAACAAGCTTTATATATCATATTAATAGTAAAAATAATACAAACTGAATTAATTGTATCAATAAATAAAACAAAATATAGCACTAATTTATGTTTAAAATATTAAAAGGCATAGAAATGTGACACTTTCCTTAATTGTAAATATTATCTATCTAAAACCAAAAGCTAGCACTATTTGTAAAGGAAAAGTATTTGAAACTTTTGCAATAAGATCCTAAGTAAAGCAATGATGTACATTGTCATCAATATTACTTTATGTCATTCTAAATTTTTAGCTATATCAGTAAGACAAGAAAGAAATTGAGGAATTTCACATAGGCAAAGTTATGTCTATTTAAAGATGTAATGATGGCTTACTTAGCTAATCAAAGAGGTCCAGTTACAAAATATAATTAAATTAAATAATTGATAATTTCAGTAAAAGAACAAGTTATAAAAAATTCACGAAATCATCAGCTTTGTTAATATTACCAGTAAAATCAAGAAGGAGGAGATAGAAAAAAGAACCATTCAAAATAACTACCAGAGGAAATATTTGAGATTTAAGATACTAGGATCTATATGAAAGTGACTCTTTGAAGAAACAAATGAATACAAATATTTAACAAGATATTTAATGCTCATGGTTAAGCCACACCAATAAAAATAATGATGTCACCTAAATTGATTTACAAATTTAATGCCATGTCAATCAAACTCCCAAGAAGTTAATGTATAGGATTAGACAAAATAGCAAGAAAAACCATCTGAAGCAACAAAAGATTGAGAAACTCAAGGAAAAAAATTAAAATGTAGAAATATGAGAGGCCTAGCATTACTAGATCTCAAAATATACTATAAGATAATAATCATCAAAACTATTTAGCACTGATTAAAAAATAGCAAATGTTGATCAATGGAACAAACCAGGTAAACAACATCTAGAAGAAATCAAATATAATTGCCCAGTACTTGATAAATCCAAGAATCATTCAGTTTGCTTATTTCACTAAGGACTACCTATTCAACAAGAACCAATTAAAAATTAGAAAGTAGCTTGGCAGAAAGTAATTCCAAAAGGATGTGTCACCTATGTGAATTAGCTGCAAATATATACAGGAACTAACTATAAAATGTCACATCAGTTTGTTTTTTTTTTAAAACAGAGGCAAATGGTCAAAGGTGCCTGGCACAATTATGACTAAGAAAAGAATTTTTTTAACCAAATGAAGCTAGAAATGGAGATAATCACAGAAGATGAAGTAGACAATTATGATTACATGAAATTTAAAACTTCTCTATGAATAAAACATAATAAAAGGGAAACTGTCAATTATCCCCTCAAAATTTTCATAGCATTTATTTTTAATAGAGGTGTTATATCGAATTGTATAGGGAATTGTTAGAAATATATAATGGCTCTTGAACTATTTCAAGTGGTCAAAAGGTATGACCAAATAGTTTCAAAATAAGAAATGAAAACCATCAAAACCAAATTAGAGAATGTTCCTAAAAACTAATAATTAGGTGAATTAGAATTAAAACACTTATGAGTGAGTTTCATATCACACATAAGATGGGTGAAAATGAAAAAAGATAGAAATGAAAAAGTAAATGTTGGATGGATTGTGGGAAGACAGACATACTCGTGTTCTGTTGATAGTATTGTGATTTGGTCCAATCATTCTAGAAAATAAGTGGACTTGTACTAACAATGTTACTAAACTGTACATATCTGATTGACCACTAAGTCAATGACAGAGAGAAAGGCTTTAGAGAGAAAAAGAATTTTACGAGAATATAACAAAATGTAATTATATTGTAAAAATGATTAACACGAGGAATTGGAGAAACTGGAAGATTTACGTTAACTGATGAAGTATAAAGAAAACCAGGAGAATTTACACAATGATCGCAATACTGTAAAGGAAAACAATTAGAATTCTGATGCAGTGACTGGTTGTGACTACAGAGGTTTGAGGAGGCTTTTCCTGGCTCCTTATAATTCTTAATGTCTTATCTCCCGTCCACCTCCAGTTACCTTGTGTTGATTTGTATATGGTTTATATTTACTTTTATATATACATCTTGTTCTGCTGGAAGTGGAATAGGAAGTTATTGAAAACTGACATTTCAAAAGAACATGAATAAAATGCTTATCTGAAAAACAGGAAAATAAAACCATCAGACAGGATTTATCACAAAATAGCAAAAAGGAAAGGAAAGGAAAAAACCTATAGGAAGCTTGAAGTGAGACCAGGTTTAATGAAATTATCTGAGCATAAGGAGAGATGGATCTTAATGAAGAAAAAAGAAACAGGAAATGTAACAGATTTACCAATATTTCAATAGCCCTCCATTCTCAACATTAGTGATAGTGAAATCATACCATTTGGACTCTGCTACCTCGGTGCCTAATTCATGATGTTAGGATATTACAATGGTATTTAAGATGAAATTGAAAAAAGAAGCTAGATGAGACCAAATATGTACAAAGGAAATCCATGATAATGGCAATACAAATTTTAAGGCACTCACAACTTGATCTTAAGACTATCTTAAGATTATTCCCCCAAACTGGAGAAGATCAAAGATCTCTTCCCTCTGAAAAAAAAATTATAAAGAAAATATCAAAAATTATTGATCTAAGGGGCAGCTAGGTGGCACAGTGAGTAGAGCAGCAGCCCTGCAATCAGGAGGACCTGAGTTCAAATCCAGCCTCAGAAGCTTGACACACTTACTCTATGTGACCTTGAGCAAGTCACTTAACCCCAATTGCCTTGCCTTCCCCCCTCCAAAAAAATATTATTGGTCTACATTACTACTTTCTCACTTTTATAAAATTTTTATGAGGATGCTTAATCTATACATAAGGCTTAACCCTTCTATTTTGGTAATACGAATATGCATTATGTGATACTTATTTTAAAACTCCAAGGGTCTGTGGTTTCATTGGTGCTTTGTATACTAATGTAGATCACAATCTCTGTCTTCCTTGACAGAGCCAAAAAATTTGTCACACTACAATCAGATGATGAACATCCTAAGCTTAGCTAAGCTTTAAGTTAGATGTTCTTGGAGTCTCTCCAGTTTGAACTAACCAGCGTTTGTATTCCAATGGAATGTCCTTGAGGTCCCAGGGTCACCTCCACATCACATTGAGACATCAGAATAGAAGTTTAATAACATTAAATTGCAGCTAAATTATGCTGTTAGCTTTTTGCCATATGAGACATTCCATCTTCTCTTTCCATGCCTTTGAATAAAGGTTCATTTTATCCAAATTTATGACCCAATTCAGATCCTGGCAACAATTATCTACTGACCTCCCCGCCCCCACCCCGACTGTGGATATTCTTCCTCTTTTCTTAAATTCAGGACCTGGCCTACGGTTTTCTTCTTTACTCAGACTTCTGACTTCATAGTAACAATTTCAACATATATGTTGTAATTTTCCAGTTCCTTGAATTACTTAACTCCCATAATCTACTCCTCTATTCCATTTCCATCACACACAAAAATGATCATTCCCCTGATCTTGCCGCCACTCACAATTCCATTTCTGAGTTCAAAAACTCTAAAATTCCTTTATCCAATCATTATCTCTTGTCATTACAATTCTCCATATACCTTACTATTCTTAAACATATTCGTCTTTATTAGGATGTCTTCCAAAGTCCCTTAAGGACTTTACTAAGTCCCTGTTCTGACTATGCTTTATATCCTTCCCAATATTGAACCCTTGGAGTACCAGATCAACCTTCTGCTATCCTCCACCCTCAAAACCCTTAATCCTTTGTCCTATTACCATTCGTGCCTTGCCAAATTCCAACATTGGATTACTCCCCATGATCTTTCTTCTTTGTTCCTACTTAAATTCTGCTGAAGAGAGTTAGAGGAAGTCACAACATTTTGTTGCCTGTGTCCATTACAGATTTCTATTTTTCCTACTATTTTCCTATTGGGTCGTTATCTGATTCACCTCAGCAGCTATTGCTAACTTTATCTTCTCTCCTAATGCTTTCCACAGTACTCTTACATTTTCAGTTGAGAACTTCACCTCATACTTGACCCAAAAAATTGAGGCCATTTACCATAAACCTCCTGTTTTCCTCTTCTCATCTTACATTCCCTTAATATTCATCTACTCCACTTCTAAATTTTCCTAATTCCATTCTGCTAGTCACTCAGATTTACAACCTCAGTGTCATACGTGAGTCTTCCCTCTGCCTCATCGTATATGCATAATAAGTTGGCAAATCTGGCCATTTCTATTTCTACAACATTTCTCCTACAAGTCCCCTTCTTTCCATTGACTAACTAACTAACATTCTAATTCAAGATCTCTGTACTTCCTTTATGGATTATAAGAGCCTTCTAACTGATCTCCTTGCATTGTTTTTCCCCACTCCAATCCATCCTCCACACAGCCAACATGGTGATTTTCTGTTTTGTTTTGTTTTGTTTGCAGCAGGGAAGGCAGGACAATTGGGTTTAAGTGACTTGCCCGAGGTCACACAGCTATAGTAAGTGTGTCAAGTGTCTGAGGCTGGATTTGAACTCAGGTCCTCCTGACTTCAGGGCCTGTGCTTTACTCACTGTGCCACCTAGCTGCCCCTAGGTGATTTCCTTAAAAGCACAGGGCTGATCATCTCATCTTCCTAGCCAATAAGCTTCAATGGGTCCACCTATCATCTCTTGAATCAAATGTTCATAGGCTGCCCCTTCCTCTCTTTCTAGCCTCCTTATACATTTCTCCCCTATACTTATTTTATGTTCAAACCATACTGGCCTCCTGTTTTCCTCATATAAATCTCTATGAATTTGCACTGACCATCCACCATGCTAGGAATGCTCTTTTCATCTTCAACCCTTAAAATTTCTAGCTTCCTTGAAGACTCAACTCAAGTGCTACTTTTTGAAGGAAGTCTTTCCCAGTTTCTCCATTTTAGAGCCTTCCCACTGAGGTTACCTTGTATCTCCTTTGTGTGAATATTTATTATTTGTGTACATTTTGTCTCCCTCATTAAAATATAAGCTCCTTGAGGGAAAGAACTTTTTTTTCCTATTTCTTTACAGCCACAGAGCTTAGCATAATACTTAGCACATAATAAGGACTTAAATGCCTGTCAGTTGGTTGATTTGATTGCTTCCATACATAATTTCTTCGGGGACCCTCAAATTATAGCTCATGTCTAGATCTCTACTAAAGCTAAAAGGGTCCCCGATTCCCATGCAACGACCCAAAATAACAATGCATGTAAAATATAGGACAGCTCTCAGAAAATGCAAAGCAGCATAAACAAGTTACAGAAGCTCCTGAACAGTCATTACAATTCTCCCTTCTGGTGCATGCTTCCTCAACCCGAGCATCCTTATGTTAAGGCCCTGTCAATTGTGATTTCCACAATACATTCCATAAAGTCTTATCTTTGGCTACTGTAGTCCTTCCCATAATGTATATAAGAAGAACGTAGCATAATGGATAGGGCACTGGACTTTGAGCCAGGAAGACCTGGTTCAAATCCCGCCTCAGATAGCTACTGAGCAAGTCACATAATCTCTCTGTGCCTCGGTTACTGTATTTTGCTGCATAATCATCACCACTGCATAATAGTTGTGCCCTGTTTTTTCAGTTCGAAAATTAGTTTATAACCTTTCATTGCATAATCTTCACACAGTATAAATTCTGTTTGTCGTGCTGCTTAAAAGGTAGATAGAGCAGCAATGTATTGACCAGCAGCATATGGATATGCATTTTATCTCTCGCCCATTATGAGCTACAAGCCTAGAATTCTCAGCATGTGGGCATTGTCAGTGTATTTCTGAAAGCCAATTCGCATGGCTTGTTTAGAGTGCGGCAGTACGAACTGTGTCATCACTCAACCCAATGAAGAGCCATGAGTGAGTCGCATGATATAGTAAGACTTGCATCTTCCTGGGCTAACTAAACTGTACAGTTCATTTGCCAGCAATGCAGCATAGTAATAAATGATTTTAAGTAATATTGGCACATTTTTTAAAAGCTTCACATAATGATCACATCCCACTTTTGTGCAAAAAAAAATTTTTGACATAAAATCTTCAATGATTATGTGGTGAAATGCAGTATCTTATTTGTAAAATAAGAAGATTAGACTCAATGACTTCTAAGGGGATCTAAATCTATGGTCCAGTGTAAGGAATCTGTTAGTTACTGAAGATTTTTGTAACTCCAATTACTATCCTTCCTTAGTCAGGCACCTAACAATTAATAAACAACTACCACATGCCAGGTACTCTACTAAGCTCTGGGGATACCAGAGCCAACAGCCACTGGCACTAATTACACAGAGGAAGGAGGAACGATAGGATCAGTCTCGTGCCTTAGGAAGGCCAGTTTGACAGCTGAGCAAAGGATAACCTGGAGTGAACAGTGAAGTGGCGGACAGAAAAACCCGCAGGCTTCGCAATAGGCTGGTCATGAGGCAAGGAAAACCTGAACCAGTGTGGTGGTGGCTGTGTAAGACGGGAGAAGGGGCATTTAAGAGAGATGCTATGAAGATTAAATCAACAAGATTAACAACCGAATATAGAGAGAGGAAGGATGAGAGCTCAGAATGACACCTAGTTTGTAAGCTTGGGTAACTGGGAAGATGTCACAAAGTAGTAAATGTCTAAGGATGGATTTGAACTCAGGTTTGTTTGTTTTTTTACTCTAGGCCTGGTGCTCTATCTACTGTGACACCTTGCTGCCCCTAAGCTGCTATGTCTAAGAAAACTTCTTTTTGTTAATTGTAGAATGAACTAGGAATTCCTCATGTTCCAACAGGAAACCTGAATTAACAAGGTAACAGCCTGAGTGTGGCCTTCCCTTCACACCATTCATATCATAGTGTGAAGCTAATAAAGACAGAACTGAGTTTGAAGATCCCAAAATTTACAACACCGCCTGTCTCTAGCCTTTTGGGCAGCTGTAAAAATGTATTAGTTTTTTTTTAGAAACATCCTTAAGATACATAACTGTCACATATGGACTATATTTTTTCTTTGGGGTGAGTTCTGATTACAACAGAATCACTTATTTAGAAAGTATTCGCTGCTAAATGATAAAGGAAAATGGCAAAAGAGAGATGAGTCATTTCCCTCATCCAATTCCCTAGGAGCGTCAGAATAGAACTAATGAAGAATGATAAATTCTTCCAGACACATAGTACTCTCCAATGATTTGAAATCACCTTGAAAAAGAAATTAATTTGACTTTAATAGAGGTAACCCCCCCACCAAATACTCTAGTGAGTGCAACCTCCACCCCAGGGACTCATACAAGCCTTCACCCTAAGGGCCTTGGCTCTCCTCGAAAAAAAAACTAAGCTGCTAACCCTACCCCATTGGATCTGCACTGTCCAAATAACTCACAGTGGCAACAAGAAGCAATGTCCAGATTTTTTTTTGCTCTTCTGTTTTGTTCAATTCCTTACTAACATTCCACATCTAGTAACATATGCCAGATCCTCAGTCCAAGAGCTCTTGATACTCATCAAGAAACCTCAGGTACAGGAAACCCCACCACTTAGCCATGTGGTTCTCCTCTTCAAAACTGTCGTTTCTGAGATTTAAGAGATTGTGTCATTGCCTCCACGTGACCAGCTCTCTTAGGCTGGCCTCTTCCTCCTCGTGCATTGGGCCCTTCCTGCCTTTAGGTGAGAGACTATTGCATTGCTCTCAAGTCTCCAGGTCTTTTCATCTGTCATCTTCCTGTCTGCAGGGAACAGAGAAAGATGCCATTCTATCCTTTTTCCTCTGCCTATCTCTTGGCCTGGACTACTTCCATCTGCCTGGATAGAGAGAAATGCCATTCCTTCCTGATCACTCCACTGGTCTCCTGGCCTAGCCTGGTCTAATCTGGCTGCAGAAAAAAGAAAGAAATGTTCCCTGCACTGGTCTCCTGGCCAAAGCTGCTTAAAATCATGAGAAGACTTCACTATGAGACCAAACTCCTAGGAATGTTGATAATTCACCTGAGTCCATTGGTCAATGAATAACCCATCCAGGCATACCCTCCTAATCCCAGTGATTCTGAACCCCTTACTGTCATTCTTCAAATCCCACTCTGCACCTCCCATTGCCCACTCCCTTATTTCTATTCCTCTTAAATCTACTGCACCCCCCATCCCTCATTCTAAGGCTACCTACCCCTTCTACTGAGCTCTGTGGAATGCTGGCATCTTGGGTAAAAAGCTGATTTCATCTTAAGTTCTTTCCTTTTCCACCCCTCTCATCTTCTAGCTCTCACTGAGACTTGATACTACAGAGCATTTGAGGGATTATCAATATACACATGGAAGAGATACTGAAAACCCAGAGAGAAGAGAGTATCAAGGAGAGGATGGTGATCCACAGTGTCAAGGGCTGTAGCAAGATCCAGAACAAGAAGGATTGAGAAAAAAGTCACTTTGGAGAGAACAGTTTCAGTTGAAACTTATGAAAGGAGCAGGAAAGAAATGGATTTAAGATAAAAGCAGCTTGTTGTTGCCTAAGGAGCAAGCATTTCAGAGAGCACAGTGGAAGGGCTGGGTAGCTACAGAGTGAGGCATGGGGAGTGTTGTAGGTTTAATGGGAATAAGGGAGTGGGCAATGGGAGGTAGAGAAAAGAATTTGCAGAATGACAGGAAGGGGTTCAGAATCAGTGGGATAACCAGGAGAACATTGTACACTTACAGTCACATTGTGCAATGACTAACAGATAAACTTGACACTTCTCAGCAATGCAAAGTTCTAAGACAATTCCAAAAGGCTCATGATGGAAAATGCCACCATCCGGAGAAAGAATTACAGAGTTGTATCATTAAGGCAATAAATGCAACATCTATGATGTTTATGATTATGCCAGTATAGTTCAGAATCTCAAAGTATAAGAGACTCTCTGTATAGAAGGCAGAAGTATAAGAGACTCTCTGTATAGAAGGCAGAAGTAAAACATTTATTCAGACACCAGAAGATCTATTTGCTCTCTTTTGTTTTGTTTTGTTTCTTCTTTCTTGTGGTTCATTCCATTGGTTATAATTCCTCTTTGCAACATGAATAATGTGAAAATATGTTTAATGTGAATGTAGATGTAGAGCCTAGAACAGATTGCATGCTGTCTTGGGGCAGGGGGAGGGGAGAGGAGGAGAAAATTTGGAACTCAAAAGCTTGTGGAATTGAATATTGTAAACTAAAAATAAATAAATTAATTAAAAATCACTGGGATACGATGAGTATGACTGGTTGAGAGTTTGTTATTCATTGAATTATGCACTCAGGTGAATTATTAATGTCCTTAGGAGTTTGGCCTCAGAGTGAAGTCTTCTCATGATTTTAGGCAGCTTTGGCTAGGAGACCAGGACAGAGACTAACTCTTTTCCCTGAATCTGACCCTATGAGATCTCCTAATACTACAGCCTTCCTGGCCCTCGCTAGTTGTGCTTTCATTCATTCCTACAACTCACTAAACAAGCTGGGGGAGTTGGGCTGTTCCTTCTTCCTCACTGATACTCTGAGCTAACTCTCTACCGCCACCACTCAGTAACCTCTCCTCCTTGGAGGTTCACTCAGTCTACCACTCAGTCAAAATCCTGGTAGCTATTGTCAACCAATCTTTAGGGTACTCCTCTTCTTTCCGCAATGAGTTCAGTATCTGCCTCACAGTGCTTCTCCTCTGTCCTCATAATAAGGGCCTTCCATGTGTATATTGATAATCCCTCAAACACTCTAACTCTGTAGGTGGTTCCTCAATGTATTTCATATGACCTATTCTTTCACCCCACCTCAGCCACAGCTGTATGCTTAATTTTACCATCACCCACAAATACACCACTTCCATGTTTATCAACTCTGAAATTCCCACATCTTAATACAGTCGATTATCATTCCACCTCTCTGTCTGCATTGTGATCTCAAACTCTGTTCTTAACTCTCAGTACAACCTCCAACACCTTGACCCTTCTATTTATTCCCAGGGCATCACCCCCTTTGCACTTCTTTTCCTTTTTCCATCTTGACTCTTTAGCGATACTCTTTTCTCCAGTCCTTTGCCCCCTTATCTTCTTACTAATCTTGTGCTATGTATTATTTTTAATCCATTACATATTTATTGTGGGTAATCTTAACTGGGCCTTTGCTGAAGCAAAGCTATTAGTTTATAGCTCCCTAATTAACCATTATCCTACTCAACATGGAAGATTTTCCAAACTTTTTCATCTTTCCTCAAACTTCCCATGGGTATACTTCCCCCAACCCTCTCATCTAAGAATCTTAACTCATTGAAACAAAATGAGGTCATTCGCAGAGAGCTTCTTCTTCCCTCTTCATTTTGCATCACTCAGATGCCTTCTACTGCTATTTCCTTCCTCATCCCTGTGTCAAATGAAGAAGTGACCCTTCTCCTTAACAAAGTTAACCCATCTATTTTCACAAGTGATCTCATTCTATCTCTTCTTCTCCAGCAGATTGCCCCCTTTAACATCTTATTGATCTTCAAAGTCTCCATGTCCCTGCCTGCTTTCCTACTTCCTACAAACATGTCTCCCCTCACCTCCAAAAAACCTCCCTTGATCCATTCTTCCCTGATAGCTATCATATCATATCATATATCTCCTTGCTTTTGTGACCAAATTCTTTGAAAAGACCATCTACATTTATGCTTCTTCTTCCTTTCCTCTTTTTTGTTGTTAAGACATTTTCAGTTGTGTTCTTTTCTTGGCAGAGATACTAGAATGGTTTGATATTTCCTTCTCCAACTCATTTTACAGATAAGGAACTGAGGCAAACAGTGTTAAGTAGCTTGCCCAGGTTCATACAGCTAGTAACTATCTGAAGCTGGATTTGAACTCACAAAGATGAGTCTTCCTGACTCCAGGCCCAGTGCTCTGTACACTATGGCGCCACCTAGCCAGTCTCCTTTCTTCTTCCTCTTTCCTTAACTCTCTGTAGTCTGGCTTTTCACTTCATAATGAAATTACTCTCTCCCAAGTTACCAGTGATCTTTTAATTGCCACATCAAATAGTTTTTTCTCAATCCTCATTATTCTTGACCTTTCTATAGCCCTCACTACTGTGTCTCACTATCTTCTCCTTGATATCTCTTCTCTCTAGATTTTCATGACACTGCTCTCTCCTTATTCTCTTCCTACCTATTTGATTCTCACTCATCCTTCTTGGATCTTCATCCAGGTCATGCCAACTAACAATGTGTCCCCCAGGGCTCCATTTTGACCCCTCTCCTATTGTTTGTTCCTACTATTTCATTTGGGAATTTCTTCGGTTACCATGAATTCAGTTATCACCTCTCTGTTGATGATTCTCAGATCTTCTTATCTGTCCCCAAACTCTTTTTTTTCTTCTTTTTTTAATTTTTATTTTTAGTTTGCAACACACAATTCTACATAATTTTGAGTTCCAGATTTTCTTCCCTCCCTCCCCCACTCCCTCCCCAAGACACCATGGAATCCCATATAACTTCCATGTATAACTTGGCATTGAATTAATTTACACACTAGTCAAGTTGTGGAGAAGAATTATGACCAATGGATTGAATCATGAGAAAAGAAGAAACAGAACCAAAAATAAAACCAAAAACACAACCCAACCACAAATACAAAAGAGAGGGAAAAAAGGGGGGAGCAAAAGGCGAGCATGAAGTGTGCCTCAATCTGCATTCATACTTCATAGTTCCTTCTCTGGATGTAGATAGCACTTTCCATTGTGAGTCCCTTGGAGCTGTCTCTGCATATTGTGTTGCTGAGAAGAGCAAAGTCTGTCAGGGTTAGTCCTCACAGAATCCATATATCTGTGGTTGTGCATAATGTTCTCCTGGCTCTGCTCTGCTCACTCAGCATCATGTCGTGTAGGTTCTTACAGGTTGTTATGAAGTCCATATCATCCCCATTTCTTATAGCACAATAGTATTCCATTACCTTCATATGCCACAGCTTGTTCGGCCATTCCCCAATT
>CM053622.1:467216357-467288265 GCA_028646595.1 Phalanger gymnotis | reverse complement strand
ATAATGATACGCATGTGGCCTAGGTTGAATTGCTTGACTTCTTAGGGAGGGTGGGTGGGAAGAGAAGAGGAGAGAGATTCTGGAATTCAAAGTTTTAAAAACAGATGTTCAAAAACAAAAAAAAAGTTTTTGCATGCAACTAGAAAATAAGATACACAGGCAATGGGGCATAGAAATGTGTCTTGCCCTACAAGAAAGGAATGGAAAAGGGGATAGGAGGGGAGTGGGGTGACAGCAGAGAGGGCTGACTGGGGAATGGGGCAACCAGAATATATGCCATCTTGGAGTGGGGGTGGGGTAGAAATGGGGAGAAAATTCGTAATTCAAACTCTTGTGAAAATCAATGCTGAAAACTAAATATATTAAATAAATTTTTAAAAAAACTACCTGGTACTGGCTAAGAAACAGAGCCATGGATCAGTGGAATAGGATAGGTACACAAGATGCAGTACTCACCAACTATAGCAATCTACTCTTTGATAAACCCAAAGAATCCAGCTTCTGGGCTAAGAATTCACTATTTCACAAAAACTGCTGGAAAAATTAGAAAATGGTATGGCAGAAACTGGGCATAGACCAATATCTTACACCGTATGCCAAAATAAAGTCAAAATGAGTTCATGGTTTAGGAATAAAAGCTGATGCTATAAGCAATTTGGGAGAGCAAGGCATAGTTTACCTGACAGATTTATGCTAAAGGGAAGAATTCATGACCCAACAAGAGATAGAGAGCATTACGAAATGCAAAATGGATAATTTTGATTACGTTAAATTGAAAAGTTTTTATATAAACAAAGCCAATGCAACAAAGATTGGGTGGGAAGCAGAAAATTGGGAGAGAATCTTTACAACTAGTGTCTTTGATAAAGGCCTCATATCTAAAATATACAGGAAACTGAATCAAATTTACAAGAATACAAGTAATTCTCCAATTGAGAAATGGTCAAAGGATATGAGCAGGCAGTTTTCAGAGGAAGAAATTAAAGATATCTATGGGCATATGAAAAAATGCTCTAAATCACTACTGATTAGAGAAATGCAAATCAAAACAGCTCTTAGGTACCACATCTCTTCTGTCAGATTGGCTAACATGACAAAACAGGAAAATGATTAATGCTGGAGAGGATGTGGGAAAATTGGAACATTGTTACATTGTTGGTGGAGTTGTGAACAGATCTAGCCATTCTGGAGAGCGATTTGGAACTATGCCCAAAGGGCTATAAAAACATGCATACGCTTTGACCCAGCAGTACCTTTTCTAGGGCTGTATCCCAAAGAGATAACACAAGTGGGAAAGGGACGTGTATGTACAAAAATATTTATAGCAGCTCATTTTGTGGTAGCAAAAGAATTGGAAATCAAGGGGATGCCCATCAATTGGGGAATGACTGAACAAGTTGTGGCATATGAATGTAATAGAATACTATTGTGCTATAAGAAATGGAGAAGATACAGACTTCGTAATAACATGGAAAGACCTACATGATATGATGCTGAGTGAGAGGAGCAGAACCAGAAGAACATTGTACACAACCACAGACATATTGATTCTGTGATGATTAAATTTGACAGACTTGGCTCTTCTCAGCAATACACAGCCCCAAAGGTCTCATGATGGAAAGAGCTATTTCCATCTAGATGAAGAACTATGGAGTCTGAATGCAGATTGAAGGAAACTATCTGCTCTCTTTTTTTCTATATCTTTTTTTGAGGTTTTGTTTCTTCTTTCTCATGATTCACTCCATTGATTATGGTTCTTCTTTATGACTTGACTATTGTGTAAATATGTTTAATACAAAAGTATATATAGAACATATATCAGATTCCTTGCCGTCTTGGGGGCAGGGGGGAGGGAAAGGAGGGGAAGAAAATTTGGAACTCAGAAACCTGTGGAACTGAGTGTTGTAAACTAAAAATAAAAAAAAATCTTAAAAACAAAACAAAATTAAAAGGCAGGAGTAGCAATCTTGATCTTAGACTAAGCAAAAGCAAAAAAATGGAACTAGCTAAAAGATAATCAAGAAATATATATTTTGCTAAAAGATACCATGCAGTAATATCAAACATATATTTACTAAATGGCAGATCATTTAAATTCTTAAAGGAAAAGTTAAATGAGTTACAGGAAAACAAATAAACAGTAAAACTATAGTAGTGGGAAACCTCAACTTTCCCTTTTCAGAACTAAATAAATCTAACCGTAAAATAAATTAGAAAATTAAGAAGATGAATAGAGTCATAAAAAAATTTAGATATGATAGACCCCTAGAGAAAAATGAATGGGAATAGAAAGTAGTATACATTTTATCAGCTCTATATGGCACCTTCACAAAAATTGACCATACATTAAGGCATAAAAACCTCACAACTAAATGCAGAAAAGCAGAAATATTAAGTGCATCCTTTTCAGACCATAATGCAGCAAAATTACATTCAATAAAAAGCTTTGGAAGCATAGATTAAAATTTAATTGCAAAGCCAATAATCTAATCCTAAAGAATGAATGGTTCAACATTGTGATATGTGACTGTGATGGAATACTATTGTGCTATGAGAAATGAAGAGCAGGATGTTCTCAGACAAGCATGGAGAAACTTGCATGAGTTGATGCAAAGTTAAATGTACCATGTACAAAGTAACAGCAATGTTGTAAGATGGTCAGCTGTGAATGACTTAACTATTCTCAGCAATATAATGATCCAAGACAATTCTGAAGGACTTATGATGAAAAATGCTATCCATCTCCACAGAAAGAATTGATAGTGTCTGAATACAGATTAAAGCATAATTTTTGCTTCCTTTATTTTTCTTGAGGGTTTTTTTTGGGGGGGTCTCTGTTTTCTTTCACAACATGACTATTATGGAAATGTTTTGCATGTATAACCTATATCAAATTGCTTGCTTTTTCAATGGGGGGAGGGGAGGAATTTGGAACTCAAAGTTTTAAAAAACAAATGTGAAAAACTATTTTTACATGTAACTGGGAAAAATAAAATACTAAATAAGAATAAATGGTTCAAAGAACAAGTCATAGAGACAGTTAATAATTTCATTAAAGAGAATGACAATGAGACAACATATCAAAGTTTGTGGGATGCGAACAGTACTTAGGGAAAATTTTATATCTCTAAACATTACATCAATTAAAAACAAGAGAGAAAAAGTAGACCAATGAATTGGGCATGCAATTTTTAAAACTAGAGAAAGAACAAATTGAAAATCCCTGATTAAACACCAAAATAGAAATCCTGAAAATCAAAGGCGATATTAATGAAATTGAAAGAAAAAAACATTGTATTAATAAATAAAACTTGGAGATCTTTTTATGGGTGGAAAACAATAAAACAGATAAAGTATTAGTTAATTTTATTTTAAAAAATAATTACAAGCACCAAATTACAAATACTAAAAATGAAAAAGGTGAGTGCACCACCAATGAAGATGAAATTAAAACAATTATTAGAAGTTGTTTTGCCCAATTGTGTGCCAATAAATCTGACAATCTAAAGAAATGGATGAATATTTACAAAAATATAAATTGCCCAGATCAACAAAAGATAAAATAGAATATTTATATAACTCTATCTTAGAAAAAGAAATTGAACAAGCCATAAATAAGCTCCCTAAGAAAAAATTCCCAGGACCAAACAGATATACAAGTGAATTCTAAAAATCATTTAAAGAACAGTTGATTCCAGTACTCTATAAATTATTTGGAAAAACAGGCAAAGAAGAAGTTCTACCAGATTCCTTTTATGACGTGAATGTGTTGCTGATACCTAAATCAGGAAGAGCAAAAACAGAGAAAGAAAATTATAGACTAATTTCCCTAAAGAATATTGATGAAAAATTTCAAATAAAATACAACAAGAAGATTTCAGCAATATGTCACAAAGATCATACACTATGACCAGGTGGTAATTCCAGGAATGAATGGGCAGGTTCAATATTAGGGAAACTATAAGCAAAACTGACCATATCAATTTTTTTTAAAAATATGATTGTCGCAATACATACAGAAAAAGTTTTTTACAAAATGCAACATTTGTTCCTATTAAAAACACTAGAAATCATAGGAATAAATTGAACTTTCCTTAAAATTGTAAGTAGCATTGATCTAAAACCATCTGTAATGAGAATAAGCCAGAAGCCTTCCCAGTAAGATCAGGATTGAAGCAAAGATGTCCATTATCATCAGTATTATACTAGAAATGATAGCTAAAGCAATAAGACAAGAAAAAGAAATTGAAAGAATACTCAATGAGGAAACAAAGCTATCACTCTTTGCAGATAATGTGATGCCATACTAGGAGAATCCTAGAGAATCAACTGAAAAACTAATTGAAATAATTAACAACTTTAGCAAAGTTTCAGGATATAAAATAAACCTCTATAAAATCATCATTTCTTTATATTACAAAAAAAAGTCCAGCAGGATGATATAAAAAGATAAGTTCCATTTAAAATAATGGTATAAAGATAAAACCTGTAGGCGTCTACCTGCCAAGACAAACCCAGGAACTATATAAGCACAATTACAAAGCAATTTCTACCCCCCAAAAAATTTATATAACTGGAAAAATATTAATAGCTCATAGGTAGACCAAGCCAATATAATAAAAATAACAATTCTACCTAAATTAATTTACTTATTCAGCATCCTACCAAATTACCAAAGAATTATTTTATAGAGATAGGAAAAGTAACAATAAAACTCATCTGAAAGGAGACCAAGAATATCAAAGGAATCAATGGGAAAAAATGTGAAGGAAGGTTGTCTAGTAATGCCAAATTTCAAACTATATTACAAAGCAACAATCATCAAAATAACCTGGTGCTGGCTAAGAAATAGAGTGGTGGATTAATGGAATAGAATAATATAACAGAGTATATGACTATAGTAATCCAGTTTCTGATAAACCCAAAGATCCAGGCTTTGGGGTCAAGGACTTACTATTTAAGAGAAAATTTCTGGGAAAATTATAAAGCAGTATGGTAGAAAGTAAGTATAGCCCAACATCTTACACCATATGCCAAGATAAGGTCAATATGGGTATATAATTTAGACATAAAGAGTGATATTATAAGCAAATTAGAAGAGCATAGAAAGTTTTGCCTGCCATGGATAAGGGAAGAATTTATGACCAAAAAGAGACAGAGAAGATCATGAGAAGTAAAACGGATAATTTTGATTACATTAAATCTAAAAGGCGTTGCGCAAATAATACCAATGCAGTCAAGATTAAAAGGAAAGGAGGAAACCAGAGGATGGGGGAGGGGAGCCTTACAGCAAGTTTGTCTGATAAAAGGTCTTATTTCTCAAACACATAGGGAACAAAGACAACTTATAGAAATAAGAGCCATTCCCCAACTGATAAATGGTCAAAGGATATGAACAGGCAGTTTTTAGAAGAAATCGAAGTTGTCTATAGTCATATGAAAAAAATGCTCTAACTCACTCTTGATTACAGAAATGGAAATTAAAACAGTTCTGACATACCCCCTCATATCTATCAGATTGATTAATATGGTAGAAAAGTAAATGACAAATGCTGGAGGGAATGTGGAAAAATTAGGATAACAACGCACTACTGGTAAAGTTGGGAACTGGTCCAACCATTCTGGAGTACAGTTTGGGAATATTTCCAAATAACTATAAAACTGTGCATACCCTTTGACCCAGAAAGACCACTACTAGGTCTTTTTCCAAAGATATCAAAAGGAAGAGCAATTATATATACAAAAATATTTATAGCAGCTCTTTTTGTGGTGGTGAAGAACTGGAAATTGAGGAAATTCCCATCAGTTGGGGAATGGCTGTATAAATTATAATATATGATTGTGTTATTCCAACACAATTCCAACACAATATGGCACTATAAGAAATGATGAAGGGGATAGTTTCAGAAAAACTTGGAAAGACTTATATGAACTGATATGAAGTGACATGAGCAGAAGCAGCAGAACGTGGTACACAGTAATAGCAATATTGTAAGGACGATCAATGATGAAAAACTTACCTACTCTGATCAAGACAACAATACAAGACAATTCCAAAGAATCCATGATGAAAAATGCTATCCATCTCCAAGAAGAGAACTGATTAAGTCTGAGTGTAGATTTATTTTTCTTGCTTTTTGGCAAGATCTCTAATATGGAAATATGTTTTGCATGATTTCATATGTATAACTGATATCACATTGCTTGCCTTCTCATTGTGTGTGGAGTGTCAGAATGGAGGGAGAGAATTCAAAACTCAAATTTTTAAAAAATAAAGGTTAAATTAAATAAATAATATTTTTAAAGAAAACAAAAAGGAAGCCCCTTTATTGGTCTACCAGGAATGGATGGTTAAAACCCACAAAGCATAAAACAACCTATTCGTCTCCAATTATTCTTCCTCAACTACTCCTCCACTGAAGCCCAGGAGATGTGTTCCATTCCTTCAACAAAGAGTCAGTGAGCATATCCATGCCCGCTGCTAGAAGATACAGTCAAGATCCTCCAAAAATGGCTCAGCTCCCTAGATATTCATAAAGTTTATCAGGTTTCCTTTATCACCCTCTCTTTATCCATGTGACCATAGTTAAGTCCATTTACCTATATGGACCTCAATTTCCTTATCCATTAAATGAAGATAATAATGCCAGATCTCATCAGTTTGTTGGGAGGAAGGTTCTTTGGAAATGATAAAACACTATATAACTGTGACCTCTTTGGTTGTTATTACTCACAAAAATAGACCCCTTGGTTCCGGATTATGATAAGGATGCATTCTGATGGGCAAGAGAAGTGTGAATGACTCATTGTGACATAACAGACTGCAGGGGAAACATTTCAAGGTCTGCATCCTCTTGATAATGGGTTAATAGTGTCAACCTTCTATATATAAGAACAACACATTTTGTTTATTTATTCATTGATTTCTAAGGAAAATGCAAGTGCCCTGCCACACTTACTTTGGAAACTTTAGTCGATAACGCAAGTGGCATTGAGAAGTACACAGTTAATGTGGCTTGAAAAACAAACGAAGAGAACAAGCTCACCATAGAAGCAAAGTCTTCGTAAAGCTGTCCAGCAATAAGAAAGGTTTAATCTGTGTCGACAAGACTCGTCACAATCTTAGCCATGCTTCATTGCCTCATACAAATGCCATTTTCTCTTTGAAGCTCTCCCTCATCTATACACCTAACCCTGCCTCACCAGCCAAAAGTAATCTCTCCCTAAATTTACAAATGCTCCATTGTAGTCTAAAAGTTTATTTACATAGAGACAGATTGAAACAAAGGTCTATCTCTAGGTTTCAGAAATGTTGGCATTTCTTCCTGAACCCAACCATAAGAATTCGGCTTTGTCCACATGGGTTGTATATTCACCACTGGGTGATACCCGCTGTGAAATACACACTTGCTGAGCTGCGCCCCAGACAATGAACCCAATTTCATATAAAAATGATTGTTCTGACATAGTTCAGTGAGGCTTCTACACAGATCAAATCCATAATGCTCAGAGCTCTTGATACAGCTAGCATACTCCTTAGGGATGTTATCAGGGTGGAATATTAAAAGTATAAACTTTCCTTATTCATTTTTTTCTATCCTTTAAGTCAGTCATTCAATAAACATTGTGGGAACTCTTAAATGCTTAGTACGTGCCAGGCACTGTGCTAAGGGCTGAGGACAGAGATAAAAAGGTAAAAGACAGTCCCTGAGCTAAAGGAGCTTACAGTCTAATGGAGGAGACAATGGGCAAACAAATATGTGCCAACAATATATAGAGAGGATAAATTGGACATAATAAAAGAAAGACACTTCTAGAACTAAAGGAGATTGGTAAAGCCTTCTTGTTGAAGGTAGGATTTTAACTGGGATTTGAAGGAAGCCAGGGAAGCTAAGAAGCAAAGATAAAAAGGGAGAGCATTCCAGGCGTGGGAAACAGCTGGAGAAAATGAATTATCTTTGCTACTACACTGTAGCTTACATTGTCGTGGTATTGCCAATGTTCTTTGAACTTAGACCCTCTATGGTTAACACTTGGCACAGCAAATAACATTGTGGGAGGTCTAGCAGATACCATCCAGTTGGTCAGAGCAAAAAGAGGAAGAGAGAATTACTGATTCTAGTAATAAATAAGCATATATGTGTGGATATATATATATATTTCTGTATATATATATATAGTATGTATGTATGTATGTATATGTGTGTGCATATATATGTGTATATATATATGTATATATACACACATATATATTTATAGTCACTATAGGTGACCAGAAATAAATAGACAGAGATAGAGATGGATACCCTCATGATGGAGAAAACAGCTAAACTGGCCATGCTAGCTGCATGACCTCAGTAAGAGGAAAGCATCACCCTAGAATTAGCTAGGTTGCCATAGGAGCTGGGGGTTGAGGTTGAACAAAGCAGATGGCAGTTGGTGGTTAAGGAAGGATCTTGGATATGTGTCTTGATATCCAGTGGAAAAACTGCTTCACATGCAAGTTAAAAGTAAGCTAATAAAGAGAGGATTGAGGGGCTTAGAGATCAACAGAAAATGAAGAAAGATGATAGAAATCATATCTTAGTGGCCTGCAAGAAGGTTTATTGTGTTAAAAAAAACTTTCCCAGGCCTTTTGCAATTGAGTTGAACCTTTCTTCAACAGAAGTAACTTCCACCTTTCTCCAAAAGTAGAGAGGTTTGCAAAGCAGCACATTGTTTTGTTTACATATTCTTTGCTACATAGACAAAGAGGATGAAGTCTGAAGTATTGTCTTTCCTTTCCACTCTGAGTCTTACTGTAAATCAAGACAAGTAGACTCTTTTAATGAGAAGAGAGGGCCCCAAATATGTAGAAAGTCATTTCAAAGAAATAAGTCTTCTTTTTCAGTAAGTAAACTTCTCTGAATTCATCTCATTGGATTCTGTGACAAGATTTTTTTTTCCCTCTCCCTTCCTTCTCTGGCCAATTCAGAAGAAAGAGGAGAGCAAGGAAGCTAGGAGGTCATCTCTCTTTTCCATTCTTAGGATTCATTCTGTTCCAAATTAAAAAGAAATTAAAGCAAAATCTGTTTTGAACATGGATTTCCAAATTGTGATGGAAATTAGTTTTGACTGTTTTATGTGTTGAAATATCCTAGTGTAATACACTAGATACATCCTATGAAATAAAGTACTTTATTATTTATTAACATTATTTGAACCTGGCTTTATGTGGCTAAAAACTATCTAACCTAAAACTTACAAGAGAGATAAGACTAACCTTAGAAACACTCCAGAAAAGTTGATCACCAAAAGAAATATTTAGGTCCAACTAAAACATTTGTGTTTTGAGTCTGCTTACCCAGGTATGGTTTTAGTTCTACCCAGAGCCTGCCTTTTGAGTTCTCCAAATTATATTGAATGTCTATACTTAACTGATGACATTATATCTCAAGCAAACTTACCAGGGACTTGTCCTTTTTGAGAAACTGCCTACATCCCATTCATGTGCTAATATTCTTGTCAGAAATCTATATAATATAAACCTCACAGAGACTCAAGGAGGTAGCCACACCTTTATCTAGCTCTTTCTTTTGCCAAAATGACCTAACAGAATCCTTTCAAAAAGTATTTCAGATTTTGAGGTTTGTTTTCAACTGACAATCCTCCTAGCAATATCAAAGGGTTTGACAGAACTGAATAGGTCCATACTGAAAAGCACTATCACTGTCCTCTCCCCCAATGTCCCTCAGAAGGGCCTGCTATGATAGAGACGAAGTTTGTGAGGCAAAAGAGCTTTTGTAAATCCTGTGCTGACTATACCTATATTCTATATGATCATGAATCAATAAACATTTATTAAGTGCCTACCATGTTCCAGGCACTGTGCTAAGCCCTGGGGACACACAGAAAGGCAAAAGGCTGTCCCTACCTCAGGAACTCAGTCTAATGGGGAGACAACATGCAAATAATTATGTACAAATAAGTTATATATAGAACAAATCAGAAATAATCCCCAGAGGGAAGACGCTAGAATTAAGGGGAATTGGCAAAGGCTTGCTGTAGGATCTCTCACCAGAAAAAGCGTTCATGTTTTAAGTGTGTTAATCCTATACTGTAAGCCAAGAGTGGAAATTTTTTTAAAGTGTGTTAGGGTGTGATTTACGATCAGGAGCCTTGTCTATAAGCTTCAAGCAATCCTTGCTGAAGAAACTCACATAGAGACCTGAGAAATTTAAAAGGTAGCAGTTAAGAAATTGGCTTCGGGATTTTTGTAGTTTATACATAAGATATACATACACTCTAAAAGGTTTAGTGCCATTCAAAATGGCACCATGACTTTTCTGTGTGTGTGTGTGTGTGTGTGTGTGTGTGTGTGTGTGTGTGTACAAGAAAGACAATACAGATTTTACAATTTGATACGTTTAAATGAAGAGTACAGCTAGGTGGTGCAGTGGTTAGAGTGCACAGTCTGGAGTCAGGAAGATTCATCTTCTTGAGTTCAAATCTGGCCTCAGATACTTATAGCTGTGTGATCCTGGGCAAGTCACTTAACATTCTTTGCCTCAGTTTCCTCATCCCTAAAATGAGCTGGAGACAGAAATAGCAAACCACTCCAGTATCTTTGTCAAGAAAACCCCTAAAGGGGTCACAGAGAGACAGACATGACTGTAAAATGACTGAACAACAAATTTTTCACTATAAATAGTATCTAAGGAGAAGAGGGACAGGGAATCTAGAGTGTGCTCAGAGCCTCTCCTCGTAATCCCTTGCCAGCTGGGAGAATAATTCCAAAGAAGTTGGGTAAGTTCATAGATTGAATGCAATGGAGCCTACAAGGAGAGTGAAATACCAAGATTGTCATAAAAGGTTACTTGTACAGTATTGACTAAATCTGTGGACAGTAATTGGAAACTGAGCGTTATACTTTAAATGATTTTCCTTGCCCAACCGACAATGCCGAGAAACAGAGAAAAGCAATGAAACAGCAGACGACTTTTACACCTTTATGAAGTTGCAATTCTACATAGATGTCAAAATTTTCATTCCTCAGGCCTGAAATCTCTACTCAAGGCAATCAAGAAAAAAGATTGCCCTTAATCTTGCTCTGAAAGACCTCACCAGGAACCCCCAGACCACCAGCACTGCCCCTAGATTCAGCCTTGGATTCACAGACCCCAGACTAAAATACCTTTGCCTTTGAGAGGTTGATTTACAAATGTTAAACCATATTTCTACCTTAACAAGCATCTTGCCAGTTTTGAGCAAGGACTACCTTGTAAACTATCATGAATCCTTTTTCTGTGTAAAATCCCAGAATGCGATTGTTTCATTTTCATGACAATGAATTTATGTCATTATTGTTTGTCTGGGCATGTGTTAAAGAAGAAAAGAAAGGTCTTATATAAATTTAATGAGTATATAACATGCATAATTTTCATGACTGTCAAATGCAAACTTGCTGATTTTCTTAACTGTTAACCGACTACTACTTGGGACTGTAAATTTGCTTTGGTCTCAGTTTGAAAACAGGTAAAAATGTTTATGTCAATAATCCACCAAGTAAAGAAAGATGCTAGCAGTTGCCAGTAGGAGTGCTACCTAGAACCTCCAACTATTACCATCAGTTGCATGTAAATACAGATTGCAGAGAAAGACAAAGATGGTGGTATTGTGAAGACAAGTTGGAAGGCCTTCCTGAATCAGTGACCTTGATCATCCTATTAGACTATAGGCCTAACAATGATATCCCTTTAATATATGAAGCTCTCATACATCAATAGGCCATTCCAAAGAAGTATTTAACCTTTACTGTAGCTTGGGGTCCTCTTTTCCCTGTTAAGGAAATAGTGATCAGGAATTTAACTTATATCTCAAAACTATGTCCCCTAGACTAACAATATTTAAGGAAGCAGATAGATATAAGTCTAGCCTGGTACCCCTTCTCTCTGAGGAGAGTAGAAGGGCCAACTTCTGGCTAGCTTCCCCTCCTGGGAGGAATCAAAGTCTCTTTTAGAGAAGGGTTAGGGGGGGAAGAGTCACTAGATAGTCTATTCTGGCTTCCCTTCAAGCTACATATGACACCACTCCCCAGTCCATGCTACACATAGGATGAGATAGAAATGAGCAAGTATTGTTCATGGATACCTATAAATTGATCAACCTGTGACTTTCAGCCCCAGTCCCTACAGAATGCTTTAAGTTTCAGATTTGTAGCATTCAGCCCCTTGAATTCCTTTTTTTGTCCGTATGTGTTATATGACAAAAGAATGCCAAACCAGTGAATGATACCTATTGTGCAAGATCCCATTCGTTATTTGTGGCCCAAATAATTAATTTTCACATAGTCTATTTCAGTCAACCGGCTCATTCTTCAGGGATGTTATCAGGGCCTTCCCCCTGTAATTATAAGCATGAGCTTATAATAAGCATGAGCTCTCAGTTATTTTTATATCATTTTAAGAAAATTCTTTTTGCAAGTCAGTCAATCAGTCAAGAAGCACTTATTTAATAAACTCTTGCTAAGCTCTGGGTATAGAAAAACCACTATCCTAGCCCTTGAGGAACTCATGTTGTAGCTTTCATTGCCATGGGGAACTCCAAACTAAGACTATCAATGGTTAAAACTTCAACCTCGAAATATAAAAAATTTAATCTATTCATCCATTCAACAATTCATTAAGTATCAGCTATGAAAAGAAATGTGCTAGGAACTGGGAAAAATACAAAATTTACAATAGACATCATTCTTATAGAAACTGGATCATAGATTTAAAGTCAAGGCAATGAGCATTTATTAAACTCTCACTGTGTGTCGGGCACTGTGCTAAGTGATGGTGATAGAAAGAAAAGCAGAAAACAGTTCCTGTTATCAAGAAGCTTATGGGGGACAGCTCAGTGGGGGATACAGAATACAGGCAACTCTTTCCATACAAGATGTAGGCAGGGGAGGAAAGGTACTGGCAGTGAAGGGGGCCAGGAAAAGCCTCTTGCCTGAGGGAGGATTTGAACTAAATCTTTAAAGAAGCCAGGATGCAGAGATGAGGAGGAAGAGTATTCCAGGCACTGGGGAGGGATAGCCAGTGAAAACACACAGAGTTGGGACCCTCCTCATTTTACAAGGAAAGACACAGTTAAATGACCAGCCCAGGGTCCCTCAAGTAATAAGTGACAAAGTTGGGGTTCAAGCCCTGGTCCTTTGATTACAAATCCAAGACTCTTTCTATTACACAATACTAGCCTCCTAGGATACGCGTGCCACAGAACAAACAGAAATCCAGTTTGACTCTCCCATGAGGAACCTCTCTCTTTTCATTATATTAACACTCACATGCTTCTAGATTTTCAGAAGACATAAAGCTACCAGGGCAGCTCCTAGGTGGTGCAGTAGATAAAGCAGCAGACTTGAAGTCAGGATGACCTGAGTTCAAATCCAGCCTCAGACACGTAATAGCTGTGTGACCCTGGGCAAGTCACTTAACTCAGATTCCTCATCTGTAAAATTAGCTGGAGGAGGAAATGACCAACCACTCCAGTATCTTTGTCAAGAAAACTCCAAATGGGGTCATGAAGAGTCAGACACAACTGAAATGACTAAGCAACAACAAAACTACCATCAAGAGATTTGATCAGACTGTCAAGACCAAAGTTTAATCATAATTATTACCAGTCATCCTGATAATCTCTTATCTTTTTATCTGACCTTCTGGCCCACTCACTTCTTCAAAACCTATTCTTCATCCTTACCATGACCTTTACTCCCTCTGGCTCTCTCTAGACTCTCAGGTAATCACAATTGATATTAAAGCTCTTCAGAGAGACATGGAGAGTGCCTTTGTATTGCTCCTGCTGACCTCTGTGTGAGCACTTGCCTCGTGCATGTTCTCTCTTTCAGGTAAATGTACCTTTGCCATTCAGGCTACATGGCCAGCCCATTGATTGTAAGACATGGGAGACACTGACACAGGACCACCCAGCATGACGCATTTTAATAGAAAATTTAATAGAAGCAGCTCCAGCGCCGTCCTGACCTAGAGTGTTTTTTTCCAAACTTTCCCTTCTCTTCTTAAGTCCCCTATATTCTTTTGGTCTCTCCTTTTCTGTATCTACTTCCCTGCTATATGCAAAAATATCCAGGCTTTCCCATCCATAAAAAAAAAACCTCCCAATTCACTCAGTCATTCCCTCAAGCTACCATCCTACATGTCTCCTTCCTTTCACTGACAAAATCCTAGGAAGAGTCATCTACTTTAGATTCCTCCACTTCACACATACCCACTTTCACTTCTAAATCTCTTTCATTCTGGTTTTTGACCACAACACTGCATTGAATCTGCTTTTTCCAGAGCTACAATGACCTCTTAATTGCTAAATTAAAGAAATAATGACCTTTTCCTCCATTTTTGTTCTTCTTGACCTCCCTTCAGTTTTTAACATGGTTGACCACCCTATGGATATACTCTACTCCCTTGGATTTCCTGTCATTGCTCTCTCCTGATTCTGTTCCTAACTACTCATTCTTAGCCTTTTGCTGGATCACCATCTACCTCCCATTTCTGTCCTTTGTCCTCTTCTCCTCTTTCTTTACATTCTTCCTTGACATCTTATCAGCTCCCTTTGGTTTCATTACCATCTCTCCGCAGAAGACTCCCAAATCCATATATCCAGTCCCTAATCTCTTTCCAGAACTTGTCCCAGTCCATAACAATTATTTGGGGACTTAGAGGGAGTTTGCATAAAAGAATAAGATAGGCTATTAGTGAATGAAGTAATGACCTTTATCATGGCCAATTTTAACTCATAAGCTTAAGACCTAAAATGAAACATTCAGGGACTGGATAGTGGAGAAATAGCCTATGAAGAAAAAGAGATTTGAAACAAGAGAAACCACATAGTCTCAGTCAAGATAGGGGTCAGTTGGGTACAACAGTCTTTGGACCATTGTAGGAAATCAGATAAGGGTCATAGATAGCTTAGAAGAGTGAATTAAATAGTTTACCAAAGTGGTCACCCTCTCCTTGGCATACCCAGTTCTCCACCCATCTTCATCAATGTGTGGGACATGGGGATCTTTGGTCTCCACAACACCATCATAACTCAAAAAAAGCCTAGTTCACACTTTAGGTATGGCATGGAAATCACCCAGGGATCTTGAAGATGATGCCAGCAAATGCTTACCTTTTGCTATGTTGTAGCCTGCCGGGAAGGCTTTAAGTATGGCCTCATTGGCAGACTGAATCTGCTGTTCAGGGACCAACTTAAAAAGAATGGAGAACCTTGTTACTAATAGATTGGCTACAAAATGAGGAATTGCTTGTCCATGACAACCCATGAAACAAAGAAAAATTTAAAAAGCCCAAAGTCTCCTGCAGCCCACTTTCTGCATCCACAGTGACAGTAGTAAACGAAAGAAAAGGGGCTAGAGGGTATTATGAATCAGTTGCTAAGCCATCTATAAATATTAACTGCAAAGACTTCAAATGTAAGATATTTTTCCAATGACAAGTGAAGTGACATACTATCAGAAGAAATATACGACATCAGTATTATTACCCTGGTGATAAATGACCAGAAGACAAAAAAAATTGTAGCTAAATGAAAAAATGGCTAATAAGTTCTCTTTAGAGAGGAAAACAAAGGAGATTGTGTAGCTGGCATCTTCATGAAGCCTAAAGAAACCAAGAAACATAATTTCATGGGACACTTGATCATCAGAAGGATAAGGAAAAAAAGACCCACCACCGATACATTTGGAGTTTATGTCTTTCATTGGTTCTTGCTCATATATTGAACACTTCTATGTGTTGACAGAAGCTAAAATAAAATTTATCCACAAAATTATTTTTATAAGAAAAGATTTAGTGTCTCCATTAATAGGTCTGTGTCCATGAGGCCCCTTAGTGTGGCAGTGAAATTCCTTTTTCATGGTCTCCTCTTGATGATCTTTGCCTGCCAGTTGGTCTTGGAAAGAGACGATCTTTGTTCACCTTTGAATCTCCCCTTAACGTATAGGACAGTCACTCTTCAAGAATCTTCCCTTCTGGACTTTGAGTTATTTACCTCAACTGGCAAGCCTAACTCATTCCATTTCTGGAAGTTTGGGGAGGCTGTAAAGAAGGCAGCTCTTTCTCTCATCCAGATCTAACTGGGTTGAAACCATTCTTCCAGCCACATGCCTCATTGATACTACCTATGTAGTCAAGTTCTTTGGGGGAGTTTGGGGCTTTTTTCTGATTTATGGCTTTGGGCTGAAATCTAGTCTACCTCTTCTTCTCAAGGAAAGGTTATATGGTCTCTATGGACTCTGCAGTCTTGCAGGCTGTAATCTAATCTGCCATCTTTCCCTCCTCAGAGACATGCATCTCCTTTAATGGACCACTATTCCAAGCTTACTGGTTGTGACTATAATAACAGACAAGCCCGGGGCCCAGTGAACAATGCAGAGCTTTCCTTGGCTATCCTTTTTGCTCAAGCAGGGTTTAATCATACATATCATTACCATGCCATCCTGAGCAAAATCATTGGCCCAACCAGATCAACCAGAGAAACATGGCATTAATAAATGGCCAAGAGTGTAATTGGCATAAGAGACAGAATACTGTGATTGTGAGAAATGCCTATTCTGAAAGAGCTTGGCTAAAGCTAGGAGCAGATATAGACAGCAGTTGTCATATTTCATATCTGCAAGTCTAAACCAATCGCTCAAAAAAAACATGGGCATTACACCCACTGTCGTAGGTCAAGAGCTTCACCTCCAGGACTTAGAACTCAGAGGAATCTACCTGTTGAGTCCATTAAAGCTTTCTTCTCTTGGGGGAATATTTTAAGGTGTTTTTATCTATGTGAAACTACAGATCTTCTCTTGCCTACAGGTTAACAAAGTGAGGGGTTCCCAGTAAAGCTTAACATAGCCCAGAAAATTTGTAGGAAACAGCAGACTTCATTAAATACTGATGGTCTGAATCATTCACCTGCACAGTAAAAGTGGGTTTTGGCAGCTGAGGTATGATTTTGCTCATAGCTCTGCTCTTGGTCCAGGCTTACTTGGTGCAAAGAAATTCATATGCAAGAACTATTCTGAAACTGATAGAGGTCTGTGGTATGGAAGCCCAGAACATCATGTATTGATTTGTTCCCTTTATGCCATATTTATCATCTCAAACCCTGAGAACAATGCTCACATGCTGACTTGCTCTTCTTCAGCTTTTAGTGGGGCTTTGATTTAAAAAAAAACTTCCCCAATTTCAACTTTACTTAAAGAGTCACTAAGGCCCCACTCCAGGGCTCAGGAACTCATACATGAGTCATGCAACTGAAATGAGGGAGACACTCTGGCAGATATGGAACTACAGACAAAGCCCTTCTCCTTTAAATTTTTAAAGGAAAAAGGAAATGGAAGCTTAAACCAGCATCATTATATATTATTGCCCTTTCTGCTGTATACTTCATCCATTGTACTCCATAACTTATCTCTATACCAGTGCATTAGCCATCCTCCATCCCTGGAATACACTCCTTTATTGCTTCCATCTTCTGCAATTTCTCCCTTTCTTCAAGATGCAACTCAAGCACCATCTTCTTCACAAAGCCTTCCTGGATCCTGCACAATTGCTAGTGTTGTCCTTCCCTAATTACCTTGCACTAACTATCTCATATCTATTTTCTATATATTTGTATCTGTATATGCTGTTTCCTCCAGTTGAATTTGAGCATGTTGAGAAAAGGAAACCTTTCTTTTTTTGTCTTGGCATTTCTAGGCCTAGCGCATCATTGCTGGTGGTGGTGGTAGTGTGTCTTTTTCAGTTGTATTTGACTCTTCTTGACCCCATTTGGGGTTTTCTTGGCAAAGATGATGGAGTGGCTTTCAATTCCTTCCCCAGCTCCTTTCACAGATGAGGAAACTTAGGCAAACAAGGTTAAATTACTTTCCCAGGGTCACACAGCTAGTAAGTGTCTAAGGCTCACAAAGATAGGTCTCCCTGACTCCAGACCCAGCACACTATCCAGCTGCCCCAATACATATTGAGTTCTCAATAAATGCTTGTTGACTGATTACACTGGTAATTAAGATGGGCTTTTAGCACTTATTCAATCAAGTGCCCTTGAAGAGTTTGGCCTTTGTTTCCTTGATTGAATTAAGAGTCCTCAATGACCTCCTTGCCTCAAGGGAAAGCCTAGTTTACATGGGTTTGAGTGACATGTTTGTGACATCAGAGGCTTTTAGACCACATGGGTTTAAGCTGCATTTTTGTGATGCTTTTAGGTCACGTGGGTGAGTCGCATGTGTGTCTCACCTTTGACCCTGACCAAGACATATAAACCCAGAGGCTGGCATTCTCCCTTGGGGCTCTGAGCCACAGGAGGAGTGGCACATGACTCTGAGCCAGCCGTTGTTATGAGCTCCCCAGCTTCGGAACTCAGATGTTGGTTTCTTGGTAACTACGAATTGTATTTGGTCTGTTTATAATGTATGTTTGTAATTTGTTTATATTTGCTCTAAAGTTCAGGGTGCTAGCTTTTTCCCCTAAACTAAATAAATGATGTTTGTATGTTGGATTGAAATACGATTGTTAACCTCCTAATATTACTTTCCTTAGTAAAGCAGATCAAAAGAATCTGTGCTGGAAGTGTTCCTGTTGTTTGGCTTGTGTTGGTCAACACAACAACACAGCAACAAGCCAAATTGTTGCAACACTGATTGACTGTCTCCACAATCCTTAAAAAACCTTCACTTAATACTGTCATCCCCTCAGCCTATCATTCTGTATCTTTGGTTTTACTTCCAAATTCCAAGAAAGAATTGTCTAATCTTGAATCCTGTCCTTCTACACTGAAACATTTCTCAGCTCCTTGATATCTGACTTCTGAACCACCAGTTGATAAAAAGGATCTGATAATGATGTCTTCACTGTTATGTTTTATACTACAATGTTTTGTTGATTTTTCTCAGCCATCACCTACTTTACTTCACTGTGACTTTTAATACTCTGGACCACAGCCTTCGCCTAGGCACTTTCTTCTTCTTTGGCTCTCATGACACTGCTCTGTCTCTGTCTCTGTCTATTTTTCTCCTTGTTTCTATCACTGTGTTTATGTCTCTATCTGTTTCTCTCTGTGTTTTTATATCTTTGTCACTGTATATCTCTCTCAGTCTATATCTCTATCCCTTTCTGTCTTTATCTCTGTCTGTCTTTGTTTCTTTTGGTTTCTCTCTGTCTCTGCCTCTCTTAGTCATTCTCTGTCTTTCTTTCTCTCTCTGTAACTCTATCTTTGCCTCTGCCTCTGCCTCTATCTCTGGCTCTGTCTCTCTGTCTCTCTGTCTGTCTCTGTGTCTCTCCTTCTCTCTGTCTCTGTCTCTGTCTCTCTGTCTCTGTCTCTCTCTATCTATCTCTCTCTCTTTCTCTCTCTCTCTCCTCTCCCCCCCAACTTCTCCATTACTTGTCTAAGAACCCTTTTATAATCTCCTTTGTTGGTTATCATCCATCTCCTGCCACTCTCTAAAGATAGGTGTCCTTCAAGGCTTTGCTCTGGATTTCTTTTCTCTTCTTTCTCTATACTCTCTCCTTTAGTTATTTCATTTGCTCTGATAGGTTTAATCATGCCAGCTATGCAAATGATGTCCCAATCTGTATAATGAGTCCTAAATTATCTGCCAAATTCCATTCATAGGTCACCAACTGTCTACTGAACACCTCTACTTGGGTGTCCACTAGTATCTCAAACTGTTCAAAGTGGAATGTATACTCTTTGCTCCTTGCTGACCTTCCTCTAAATTTCCCTATTTCTAATCAAAAGGAATACCATCCTTTTAGTCTAGCAGCTTCATAACCTTGGGGTCATCTTTGACTCTTCATGCTCTCTCACCCCCTCCCCATATTCAGTACGTTGTCAACCAATTTCCCCTCCACAAAATCTCTCATATCTATCCATCTCTTTCTCTCTGCTGATAGTCACCACTTTAATGCAGTAGCTCATCGTAACTTACCTGGACTCTTGTAATAGCCTCTTAATTGGTAGCCCTGATTCCAGTTTCAGTTCAATTTACTCTCTGACTTCTCTATCTCCTCACCATCTACCTCCCCGCCCACCCACCCTCCATGAGAAACCTTTGCTCTGAGGTTCCTTTCCCATGGAGATAGTTAGGTGGCACAAGTAGGTAGCTAGAGCACTAGGCCTGTAGTCAGGCCTGAGTTCAGATTTAGCCTCAGACACTTACTCTAGCTATGACCCTAGGCAAGTCACATAACATCTATCTGCCTCAGTTTCCTCAACTATAAAGTAGGGATAATAATAACACCTACCTCCCGTGGTTGTTGTAAAGATCAAATGAGATAATATTTGTAAACTACTCAGCACAGTGTCTGGCACATAGTAGGTGTGCCCATTATTAAATTAGTAGCTCCCAATTACTAAATGAATATTTCCTTCCTTCCTTCTTTTTTGTTCCTCCCCTACTTCCTTATTTTTCCTTCCTTCCTTCTTTCCTTCCTTCCTTCTTTCCTTCCTTCCTTCCTTCCTTCCTTCCTTCCTTCCTTCCTTCCAGATAGGTGTCAATTCATGATTTCATCGGAGTCACAGCCATTCTCATTTAAATCCCAGCTCAACTCATTCTGCGGACTCCTCTACCTCCTTGCCAACCACCAGACAACCGTCAGGGTGCACTATCTCCCTTGTTTTCCAATTCCCCTTTAGATGTTATCTTCCCCCATTTCAGTGTAAGCTCCTTGAGGGTAGAAACTGTCTTATTTGCTTATGTTTGTATTCCTAGTGCCTAGCACAGTCCCTGACCCAAAGTAAGTGCCTAATAAATGATCTATCTGTCCATCTATGTATCTTCTATCCTTTCTAATGTCTCCTCACCACCAAAGAAATCTTTCTAAGGCACATGCATGAGCCTTAGATGTACGTGTATGTACATGTCACCTCCACCCACCCACAACCGAAAACCTTCGATGTCTCCCTATTGCCTCTAGGCTAAAGTGCAAACTCCTCAGTTATTTATATGTTTAAATATTGTTCACATCCTCCACGAAATGGTTATGATCTTCTTTTTTGGACTTAAGTCACATTATTCTGCTTCATACAGTCTACTGTTCAACTGAACTAAACAACCAGTCATTTCCTAGAGTCAATATTTCATGTCTTACCACTCTACATTTACACAACCTATCCCCCACACCTGAAATGCATTCACTCCTCACCCCAGCCTCTTAGAATCCTTATTATACAATAAATGCCTTTTCTTTTGTAGGATTTTCTTTGATTTTTCCCAGTGGTTAGTATCCTCTCTATTTTCAAATGACCTTTTATTTATTTATTGTCATAGATTTTGTATTTATGGTCATGGAAGTTGTAATTCTTGAGGGCAGGAACTGTTGCATTTTGGTTTTTGTATCCCCATGATCTAACATAGTATCTTGCACACAGTAGGAACTTGATAAATATTTGTTGAATTATTGTTTTGAATTAACTTCTAACCACGGGCAACCAATCATTCTCTCATGTAAATTTGACTGGCTATGTTGTCTCCAACTTATATTCACCTAAAATCACCAACATGATGTTTCAAATCCAAGAACTAAGAAATCTAATTATGGCTATTGCTTAATTTAGAGTAGAGAATTCTGTAGATATAAGACTATTACCCAAAGTTTTTATGTACCCAAGCAGAGATTCACCAATTCTTTGAAGCTGTGTCAGTAACTTGGCAAGTTGAAAAGTGAAAATCTAGCTAGTGGGTTGTTCTGCTTACATCACACCAATCGATTTTTTCCACTGAAACGATTGGGTCTTTTGACTGACTTTGGTAAACTAAGCAGTGGTCTATTATTACACAGTTATCTCCAAATCTCTGAGCTGACAGGGACCTCAAAGGTTATCTTGGTCAGTGAACATCTGAATTACAATGCCCTACCAAGTGGTCATCCAACCTAAGTACGACTGCTTCACGGAATGGGAAATTCACTACATCTTCAGGAAGCCTTTTCCACTTGGGGACGATTCAATGAGAAAAATTTTCCTCTTATCAAGTTGAAATCTGCCTCTAGACAACTTCATATATTGTTTCTATTTCTGCCCTGCCTTCTGCCAAGCAGAACAAGTCTAATCCCATTAATATGACAGACTTTAGAGGACTTGAAAACAGTTATCATGTCCCTCCTAAGTCTTCCTTTTCCAACTTAAATATCTCAACAGAATATGCATTTGTATGTTCTGAGTGTGCGAGGTATGCCAGAGAAGACTCCAATATCTTTGGTCTTTTGTGTCTCATTTTTAAAAATTTATACTTTTAAATTAAGGTTTAATTGTTCATTTAAAAGCAGTAAGCTTAGCTAAATTTTCATTTATTTCGTGATTAAAATTAATTTCCTTTATCATTAAGTTTTCATTAAGTATTTGCCTGTAAAAAAAACTTTAATGAAATTTCCTAGGTGTGCATACACCTATACCAAGGAGAAAGACATTCCCCTGAGAGGCAGTGTAGAAGAGAAAGGAAGAAGAGGAAGACACAGTGCTCACATCTTTAGATTTGCCTTCCAAATTTCATAGACTCAAGTTCAAAGAGATAGCTGCAAGAAGCCTTCCCTGATAATCAATGCTTTTAAGGAGATGGTACAATGTTAAATACTCACGGTTTAATTCACAAATGGACACAACAAATTCTAGCAAACATATATTTTTAAATGCTTCACGTATAAAATGTAAAGGCACAATTCCCGTCTTCACAAAATCTAATATTTAGTAGAGAGATCAAAAACACACATACACAAGGAGTGGCTTGGGCGAGGTGGGCTGGGGAGTTGGTGCAGGAACAGGGGTAGGAGAGAGGAGAAATGACAACCATTTTAAAATAGCAATGTAATGGGATTAACCAATCTCACTAGTAGGTCACCCCTCAAGCCTGCTGCTTTGCTCCTTAACATGTTTATTCTTATCATTCCCAGTTCTAGGGTAATCCAAGAGAATATTTGGTATTCCCTCATTAAGCCACTAGCTTGGAATCCTTACCCCAAGTGGAGCAACCTTTTTGTCCCCATATGCTCATATCTCTCTATATGCCAAAACTCCAAATCTCCTAGGACTCACATAATATTAAAGTTACTGGCTATACAATTTATTAGCAATGTAATCAATAATAAATGAAGACATAAATAACAATTCATTATATTTTAACTATGAGAAAGATCACAGCCAATCACCTCTAACCATCACCGTAACTGCATTTGACTTCTCCCTACTTCTGGTAACATCTTTTCACTAAGTTCACTCAAGATACAAAATAAAGTCTCTTTTGAAGAATCTGCTTTAATCAATCAATAAGCATTAATTAAATGCCTGCTATGTGCCAAGCACTGTGCTAAGCACTGAGGATACAAAAAGAGGCAAAAGATAATCCCTGCCCTCATGGAACTTACAATCTAATGAAGGAACTTACAATTTAATGGCCATAGTCTTCACAAATAAATATTAAAAGCAGGCACCAGGGATGAAGATCCATCAATATTCTTTCCCTTTACTTTCTCCAGCTTCTCTCCAGTCTCTGGCTTCTCTTACTGATCTCTCAATGGTCTTTCATTCTCTCTCTGATCAGCCTCTCCAAACTGACAAACATTTCCATAACATTACATTTGGCTCTTAAAGGTATAACATCATCTGTCACTTCTATGGAAGAACCTAGTGAAACTAGTATGTTACATGAACAATGCAAAACTAAAACACATAAGAGCTGAGGGCATAATCTATGGGAGTGACAAGAGTGGGTACAATTAATAGTCCAAGTGGGTACAGTCTTGATCCAAATTTAATGGAGTCTCCACAGACTTGTGGGGGCATTGAAGGAACAGAGATGCTTATTTATATGCACACACTCAATCTTTGGCAATAAGATGGAACACAGATTAGGAGTAACTAGAAGAAAGAGAACTGACACCTACTGGCCCACTACTGTTCTACAGGCTTCACCTCAAGCAACCTCCAGAAAAGACCCTGAGGAACCCTGTTCCTTCAGTCTTGAACTGATAGATTGACTACACAAGCTAGTGATTGAGAAGCCCTGAGGGAAAGCTTCCCTTTTTGCCTGAACTTTGGGAAGGTGGAAGGAGGATCCTTCACTAGTGTGTAGCTTGGGGTTTCTTATAGGAATTGAATGGATTGAAGTCAAGGGAAGGTGCTCAATGGATGTAGGAATATTAAGTTGTTTTCATTTATTTCAATTGTTCTGACTGAAGTCCTATAGAATAAATCGTGCCAGTGACATTGAACTAAGTACAGTGAGACGGGGGGGTGGGGTGTCTAGTAGGATGGAAGCATATCAGCCCTAAGACTTGATTGGATAATTCAGACACAGCCCTTAGACTAATCTAAAATTGCCACTCACAACCAGGCCAGACAAAGAGGTAAGAAAGAACAGCTGCCATGGAACATGAGAAAGGCCTTTGGAGCTATAGCTGATGTTGCAAAAAGCTATCTGATGCCAAGTACTGCAAATTACATGTGATTTTTAAAAAAAATGCTGTGGAAACCATGAGAAAATGGCAGCCAAAGAGCAGCATCCCCTACATATGACATATGTAAAGGCTTTAGCAAGTCATATACATAAGAGGAAACTGCCTTGGCCAGAGCTAACGGCTGTTATGAGGAAGAAACAAAAGATGAGTTTACAGAAAAAGATGGAGAATGAAGTGGTAAAGTGAAAACCATAACAAATAGGAGGAAAACCCAAAAAAGCAAATTATGATGACAATTGTAACATATTTGTGTGGGACAGCTAGCTGGTTCTATGAGTGCTGGGCCTGGGGTCAAGAAGACCTGAGTTTAAATCCAACCTCAGACGTACTAGCTGTGTGACCTTGGACAAGTCACTTAACCTTGTGTGCCTCAGTTACCTCTTCTATAAAATGAGCTGGAGGAGAAAATGGCGAATCACTTGTAAGGGCAAACGAAGAGGGACTTTTTGTTGTCTTTTGTTTTGGAGTGCTTTTCAGCAGTGGGGCAATCAAGGGCCTTTGATTGAGTCTTACCTTTGTTTGTAGGAAGGCCCACACCCTTTTGCTAGTTAGGTCACAAGAGGTGTGAAACCCTCAAGAGGTTTGAAGCACTCTGACCCTGAAGAAGTGTATATAGACTGTGAGGTTAGCATTTTGTTGGGGGTTCACTCATTGGAAAAGTGTTGGTGTGGAGACTCTGAGTAGCTGTTAAGGAGCCCGCCCCCCAGGTTTGAAAACCCATATGTTGGTGCTGCTCTCTCTGGTAACTATGTATGTATAGCTTTGGTCAGACAGCTAGAAGCCTGTCTGTTGATTTGTGTTATTTGCTCTGTTTATATTTTCTTTGTTTATAATTTCTGTTTATATTTGCTCTGAAGTTCAGGGTGCTGACTTTTCCCCCTGAACTAAGTGAATGATACATGTATGTTTGATTAAAGTGGGATTGTAAACCCTTTAAGTTTCTTTCCTTAGAAAAAGTGGATCAATGAACCCGTGTTAGGAGCCATCCTGTGTGCTGGTGTCATTGTCCTTACACAGCCACAGCACCTGTTACTCCCACTGCTGTTCCACCACTCCAGTGTCTAATGCCAAGAACCCGAGATGGGGTCACACAGGGTCAGACATGACTGAAATGACGAAAAAACTATTTTTAAAGTTTCAGTTTTTAAAATTCTCTCAAATATCTTCTTCCTCACATTCCTGGGAGGCCCCATGTGTAAATGAGATTAGAGTTCCTCCAAGCATAAGAGACTGATGCTGCCAGAAGGTAGGAGAAGTTTTCCCAAATGTAGATGCTCCCTCCTTTAGCCCAGATTCCTCTCAATTCAGTCTAAGATCTGAAATGTAAAATCATTCCTGTGCAATATTTCATAAATTTATTACAAATCAGCTGGTTATGCCCCCATCCAAACTGCACACTGGGAAAATCTCTAAATATACCTTGTGTTTCATTTTCCATTAAGACTCTTATCTCCTTTCCTATTTCACTGAAAAGAAAAACCCACTCACAATATGGGTTGAAGTATATTTATTACTAGAAGTCAAAATTTGAAAGATATAGTATTAAATTCCTGCTTACTTTGTGGCTCCAGCAAAACTCTAGAAAAACGTCACTTCTATAATCATAGCTAACACACACAACACTTCCTATGTGCCAGGCACTGTGCTAAACACTTTACAATTATTATCTCATTCACTTGTCACATCAAGCCTGGGAGGTAGGCACTGTTATTATCCCCTTTTTACAGATGAGGAAACAGGCAAACAGAGGTTAAGTGACTTACCCAGGGTCCCACAGATAGTAAGTCTCAGAGGTCAGATTTGAACTCAGGTCTATCCTGACTTCAAGCCCAGCACTCTATCCATTGCACCACTGAGCTGCCTAATTTTTATCTAGGTGCTCCTAGTATACCCAAGTGGTGCCAAACTCAAAAATGGAAGCCACTAATCCATACATAAGGATCCCTGCAGGGCACATGCTGACATTGTATTATATTATATTTTTATCTATTTTGTTACATATATCCCAATTATATTTTAGTCTAGTTCCTGCACTCCTGCAGCCAGGGAAATACACTCTTACTTAAGAAGAATACCTGCTTCATTTTCATAATCAGTGGAAGAAGGGGGTACAGAGGAAAGAATTCTACCACCAATAAAATCTTGGATTCTAGTGCTTTGGTAAAGAGTCATCTATGGGTTCTCATAGAAACATCTTAGGGAGCTTCCCATCTTGCCACCTCTGCTTTATTCCGTGGCTGAACTCTGGCAGGTCTCAACTTACTTAAAATTGTAGCTTCTGACCCCCAGGCATGCAAAAGAGGTGGGGAGGTCCCTCCTGTGTTACAGGCAAAGCAACACCCACAAACCTTAAGAATGTCTCCAAAATCTGGGTGGTGATTTATATATCTAACCTTGTTGAAAGCAGCCAGCAATGCCAGTAATAACAACTTTGATCGCTCTTCAAGATTTATAAAGCCCTTAAATAATTCTTAGTCAAGTTTAAAAATATATCAACTTTTAATAATCAGAATTATAATTTTTATATATTTTAATAATTAATATATTCTACTTTTAGAAGAGAGAGAACTTTAGCAGATGTATAGAAAATGGATGGTCCCCCTCACTACTATATCCTGCCATCATGCCAGGTTTGTGTTTTGGTTCTTGAATTCATCATGCACATCCTTCTTCTGATCAGTTGGTCTGATCACAATATCACTTCTGTTTCTCATTCCATTAAACTCATATAATGAATCCTTCCCTTTTCTAGTTCATAGATTTCCTCTCATGAATGTACCTTCTTGATATATAATGCTACTCCACCACCATTAAAAATTATCTAATCTATTCCTTTTGAATAAAGTTTATATGTATATTGTCATATACTGCTCATAAGCCAAAGCTTAATGAGTCTCGACAATACATATAAGGTAGAATTTGCCACCTTTTAGTCCAAATTGTTTGTTACCCATATACATTTTTATAGAAACCTGAGGACTTGTGCTCCATTCTTGACCTTCTTCTTCGATATTATTTCCTTTGAATTGCTGTTTGTTGGGCAGCTAAGAACTTGGAGTCAAGAAAATCTGAGTTTAATGCTGCTTCAAAGGCCCACTATCTGTGTGACCCTGAAAAAGTCACCTCAGTTTCCTTATCTGTAAATAGGAATAATAGTAGCATATGAGTGAACATATCTTAAAGCACTTTACATCTTCTTCCTGGGTTGAATTGGTTGATTATATGAAAATGACAATAACATTAGAAGAAAGTGACCAAGTATCTAGAATTCATCCTAACTGAGGAAAGGAATGCTGGCCATATGCATATATGTAATCTATATTTTAAGAAATAGATTTCCCAAAGTTGAGAAAATTAATGACCTCACTGGAAGATTTCAAGAAGAGAGGTGTTTGTTTGTCTATCCTACGTGAGCCTTGGTCACACATTCCCTAGATGCGTGCTCCTCTACACATGCAGCCTGGCCACACCTGCTCCCTAGCTGTGTGCCTCTCCATGGGTGTTCTTTCAGTGTGTTCCCAGGTCCCATTGATGTCATATGTATTTGTGGGACACCATGTCACAGATTTCCAAGGGAAACATTTAATTGCCACTTTTCTTACTATGCTATTCCATTTGATGCCTTTGCTTTAAACTGTGTCTTTTAGGTAACTATTAAAGGTAGGTATATGAATAGGGCATCACAAGCTCTATTTGAAAAGAACATTACATGCCCAGAGTGCCTTGAATCTGAGGTAACTGTCATGGAACCTGCTTTGTGAGTTATAAGATATCTTCAAGCACTACACACACGCACTCATACACACACAGAGAGACAGAGACATACAGAGACAGAGAGACAGAGAGAGACACTCCTTAACAAGTTAGAATGTTGGGACAGTATCAATTTATTCAAAGACACATGAAATCTTAAAATTAGATTTTTTTAAAAAATTAACAGCACAAATACAAGAAAGGGAGCCAGTCCTAGTAGAGATTTTAGTTGATTGCAAATTCAATATGAGTTAACTTTCTGATGAGGCATTCGTAAAATGCAATGCAATGCAATGCAATCTTGGGGCCCCATTAGTAGTCATATAACGTCTAGAACCTAAGGAATGATCATCCTACTACATTTTTTCCTGGCCAGGCCATCTCTAGAGTCTTGTGTCCATCTAGTCTAGATGACACAACTTAAGGATTCTTACAAATTAAGCGTATACAGAAGAGACTGACTATGACAAGGAGAAACTCAAAACCATGCCTTATAAGGCTCATTTGAAGGAACCATGGATGTTTAGCATGAAGCGTTATTTTGATGTGGTAGAAGGAGTATCAGACTGGAGTCCAGAGGGCCTTGTGTCTTTGGTCCAGCTCTGACACTTAACAGCTGTATCACCACCAGCAAGTCATTTACAGTTCTAAGTCCCAGATTCCTCATCTATAAAATGGAGAATATAATACTTATAAGACCTACTTTATAGAGTTGTTTTGAGAATCACATAGTAGATGTGCCAATTATCATGTAAACCTTAAAAGTAATAATAAAATGTCAATTATTCTCATTCTTATGGTGAAAAGACAACATAGGAAAGGTGTAATAGATGCTCTCAAACATTTGAAGGCTATAATTTCATAGGACAAAACTTTTTCTGCGTTATCCTTAGAGAGCAGAATTAGTATCAAGAGGCGGTTGTTGTCTTTCAATTTAAGACTATGAATTGCTGAAGCTCTGCAGAAGGCATATAAGAAACAATGTCTGCTCCATGTTTGTTCAGATAAGAGCACTGGACTAAATGGCAGCAAAAGTCCCCTCCAATCCTATCATTCTATAATTCCATAAAACTAAATGATCTGGACCTATCTGGACCGCTACTCAGATTTTCATGACAAACAACAACAGACAGCGGTATAGCACCTTAAGGTATACAAAGCCCTTTTCACATATTATCCCATTAGAGCCTTACTTGTAACCCAACTTCTGATTTCTATCTAGTTTCACATAGATGTCTTTGCATATCTGTCTGTCTGTCTATAGAAGGTATCTATAGGTCTATCTACAAAAGGTGGAACAATATGTATAGCCCCCGAAAAAGTAGAAGACAGTCTCATTTATCCCCCTACATTTGGTTTCTTCTGTAAACTGAAGCCCTCCCAGGTTTCCATAAGAAGTGTTGTTTGAATCTAGCAAATTTATGATTAATTGAAATGGAAATGGTCACACAGTTATTATGTGACCTTGAATATCAAAAAACCCTCACTTCCCATGACATGCTCAGGGATCAGAATAAGATATTCTTTGTTAAAATACAAAGAAAATTGCTGTTTTCATAGCCCCAGTAAAAGAAGACAATTTTTTAAAAAGTTATACCAAAAGGGAGGCAGAGATCTCTAACCACAGAAATGATCTAGATTCCCAGCCCCCGTTGAAGACTGGTAGTACATGTTTTTCTAATCACTGCATGACAATTTTTATAATTTGATCTTACTAACTAAAAATATATTCACTATACATATATGTATATACATATATGTAACACCTACACCAGCTACAATTGTTAAAGAAACACACCTTCCTTACAGATAAAGATTCTTTGAAAAGTATTTCTGAGGGATGATACAGAAACTTCCAAAGATTAAATTAAGCTTCCTACTCAGAACTAGAAATAAACAAGGAAACAAGGTTTTAATTTTCTATTTTCTTGTCTCTCCTATGACATTTAATATTTACCTATCTATAGCTAGGTTAGCAACATGGCATAATTGAAAGAGCTCTGGACTTTGTGTCAAAAGACCTGGGTTTGAATTCTGACTCTGGTACTTAACTAGCTATGTGACTATAGACAAGTGACTTAACTTGTCTGAGCCTCAGTTTCCTCATCTGAAAATAGGTTTAAAGATACAAATGCTTCTACCTTATAGGGTCGTTTTGAGGAAATAGCCTCTTAAACTGTAAGGGGCTAACACAGAGCCTCTTTTATAGAAAACAATAAATGTTTGTTGAATTGCTGCAAATCTGAGATTTTGTTATGACTACAGCTCTGAAGTCAAGGACATTATCTTTTATAGAATTAGAGAAAACAATGTAAAAAATCATCTTGAGAGAGAGGATCCCTATTTTTAGAATCATTCCTAACAAGTAACTGCATGATGCCATAGACCCAGGAATAATCAGGGATCCCCCTGAGAATATATAATTCCTATTTCAAGGAAGCTCAAAGGAACATTGGGAGAAGTTATGAGAAACCAGTTGATTCAAAATGATCTATCTCAAAGTTGTTTTTAAATGAAAGTAACTGTTATTTCCTCCAAATAAACCAGATTGCTTTTTCCATGAGAATTGCTCCCTTAATAATAATAACAATGTATATTTTGGAGATGCCTTGTTGGTGGAATCATTTTGCATTACAGAATCAAAGGTTTGGGGGATCTATTTGTTACTTTTTCAGGTTCATCTTTAATTTTGTGTAAATATTTATTTTTAGTTATCAACATTAATTTCCATAAGATTTTGAGTTTTACATTTTCTCCTCCTCCCTTTCCTCCCCTCTCCCCAAGACAGTGTGCAACCTGACATATGCTCTACTTCATATTAAACATATTTTCACATTAGTCATGATGTAAAGAAGAATTAGAACTAAGGGGAGAAACCACAAAAGAGAAAAAACAAAACAAAAAAAAAAAGAAGAAATAATTTGCTTTCATGTGCGTTTAGATGCCAAAGTTCTTTCTCTGGATGTGGATACGATCTTCCATCATGAGTCTTTCGGAGTTGTCTTAGATTGAGGTTCATCTTTAAATGTCCTCAAAATTATTTGGCTAAGTTGGATCTCTTTGTCTAAACTAGGTTTAAACTAGGTTACACTTTGTTTAAACTAGGTTTTCCTTCTATTTCTTATTATTTTAAGAGGCAATACTGCTTATAACAAGCATGATGCAGTGACTGTAGCAACTGTGTTTGGGAATCAGGAAGTTCTGTGCTCAAATTCCAGTTGATATATTCATTAAGCTGTGTGACTCTAGTCAAGTCATTTAACTTTGCTGTCCTTTAGTTTCCTGGTCTGTAAAATGAGATGACTGGAGTTGATAGGCTCTAAAGTCCCTCACAGCCATAAACCTACAAGCCAACGATTCTTGTATCTTTCTCTATAAGTTTTTATAAACAAGTTGTTTCTCTAAAAGATTGTTACATTTTCTGCCACTTGCCTGTCAAGTAAGTAAAGCATTTGCAGAATCAGTTGATTATTATGTACTTTTTGTCTCTTTATAAAAATTACATTTGACTTACATTAGTTAAACTTCTTTTTTCGGGGGCTTTTAAAAAAGACAAAAGAAAATCTCTACCCTAAAAAAGCTCACAATCTAAGCAGGGAGTCAACAACAAACAAATGCATACAAACAAGATAAACAGGAAATAATTAGGAGAGGGAAAGCACTAGAATTAACAGAGCCTGGGAAAGGCTTTTGTTAAAAGATGAGATTTTATTTAGGAATTAAAGGAAGTCAGGGAAGCCAGTAGGCTGAAATGACGAGAGAGAGTATTCCATGTATAGGGAACAGAAAGAGAAAACGTCTAAAGATGAGAGATAGAGTGTCTTGTTTATGGAACGACAAGGGGTCCAGTGTTACTGGATCAAAGAGTACATGGTAGAGAATTAAGGCATTAAAAAACTAGAAATGTAGGAGGGGGCTAAGTTCCAAAGGGCTTTGAATGCCAAACAGAGCACCTTGTATTTGATCCTGAAGGCAATAAAGAGTCACCGGAATTCAGAGGGGTTGGGAGAGAGGGGCATGGTTAGAGTGACATGATTGGATTGGCAGTGTAGAAAAAACCCTTTAGTGGCTAAATGCAGAATGGATTGGAGTGGGGAGAGACTTAAGGGAAGCAGGCTACCAGCAAGCTATTTTGATAATCCAATATGAGCTGATGAAGCCCTGCACCAGAGTGGTAGCAGTGTCAGAGGAGAGAAGGGTATATTCAAAAGATATTGCAAAGATGAAATCAACAGCCCTTGGCATTAGATTGGATATGAGAGGTGCAGGACAATGAGGAGCAAAAGATGACTCATATGTTGAGAGCCTGAGGGACTGGGCCATTGGTGTTATAGGTAGAGGGAGAGTTTAGGGAAATAGATAATGAGTTAACTTTCAGACATGTTGAGTTTAGGATATCTACTGAACATCCAGTTTGAAACATCTAAAAAGCAATTAGAGATGCAAGACTGGAGGTCAGCAGAGAGGAGTGGGCAAGATAGGTAGAATTAAATCCTTGGGAGCTGATGAGAATACAAAGTAAAGTAGACTAGACGGAGAAGAGAAGACGGCTAAGGACAGAATTCTGGAGGACACCTTTGGTTACGGGGAATGATCTGGATAAGGGTCCAGAAAAGGAACCTGAGGAGAGGTCAGATAGGTAGTAGGAGAGAATTGTGTCCTGAAAACCTGGAGAAAGAGATTATCAAGGAGAGCAGAGTGAACAAAAGCACCAAAACCTGCAGAAAGATCAAGAAGATTGAGGACTGAGGAAAGGTCATTGGATTTGGAAACTAAGAGATCACTGGCAACTTTGAAGAGCAGTTTTAATAGAATGATCATAAGAAGCTGGATTGTAAGGGATTAAGAGGAGAATGAGTGGAGAGAAAGTGGAGGCAACCATTGTACACAGCCTTTTCAAGGAGTTTAGCCACAAAGGGCGAAGAGATCAAGTTAATGGGAAGGAAAGATCAAGTGGAGCCTCTTTTCAGGATGAAGGAGACATGGGAAAGTCTATAGGCATGAAAGACAGTGAAAAGATTGGATATAAGTGATAGAATGAGGATGACAGAGGGGGCAATCTGTTAGAGTAAACAAGAAGGAATGGGGTCACTTGAGCAGGTAACGAGGTTAGCCTTGTTAAAGGATAAGACTACCTCATCCTGTAAGACAGGGATGAAGGAGGAGAGACTGGCAGGAGGCACATAAGTAATATGAGATGAGAAAGAGAGAAGAGGAAGCTCACGGCAAATTATCTCCATTTTTTTTCAGTAAAATATGAGGCAAATTTCTCAGCAAGAAGGTGGGGAGTGGAGCTCATGACAGGTTTAAGGAAGTATGAAAAGGTTTGGAAGAACCACTGTGGAGAGTAAGATAGTGAGTTAAGGCAGGTATAGGAAATCTGTCTAACAGCAGTGAGGCCCCATTGAGATTGTGACATAAATTTGTAGTAGACCCAGTCAGAATAATTGTGTGATTTTCTCCACCCTCATTCAGCAGCTTACATGTAGAAATAACTGCAGCAAATGGGGGTGGAGGGAATCTAAGGCTGAAGCTTGACATGGCATAATTGGTGAAATGATAAGGAGGGAAGCAATTCAAGAGAATAGGATGGTGTAGAGTTGCATTGGTTCACTAAAGGATCGAGATGGGGAAAAGAAGAGAGAGTGGTTAGCGCAATGGAGATGGCCTAGGACACAATTGAGGGGTCAAGGGACTGGAAGTCATGGTGTAGATAAAGAGCAGAATTTTGTAAGGGAAGGAAGAGGGAGAGGTAAAAAGCCAATGGATTATGGTCAGATAAGGGGATTTCAGAATTCTTGAACATGGAGGTGGTACGTTTGTGAGTGATGGCAAGATCAAGGTTATTACCATTTTTATATGTGGTTGAGATAGGAGGGTTAGGTATTAGGAAGTGAATAGGCTAAGGAACTAAGTGATTAGGTGTTGTATAAACATATGTATATACAACATATATATGATATATATGTCTTCTGTATATACATACATGTATATATCTTCTATATGCACACATAGGTACATATATCAAAATAATTTATGGACATAATAACAATATATAGCAGAACAAATTTCCACATTGACTATTTTTCTGAGAAATTCCTATATTGATATGTCTAGAGTCAATGCTAAAATTTGTTTTGCTTTACTATATATACATAAATTTTAGCACATACGCGTATTTATACACATACACGCATATGCATATATATGGAGAGAGAAAAAAATTACATAAAATATGTCTCACTTTGCACTATTTGTCTCTTTCACCAGGAAAGCATGCTTAATCATTAGTTCTCTGAAATTATGATTGGACATTATGCTAATCAGAGTCACTCCCTAACTTTTTCAAAGTTGTTCTTCTTTACAATACTATCAATGTATAAATTGTTCTGATTCTTTTCCCTTCACTCTGCATCAATTCATATGAGTCTTCTCAGAGTTCTCTGAAATCATCCTTTTCATCATTTCTTATAGCACAACAGCATTTATCACATTTATGTACCATAACTTGTTCAGTCATTCCCCAATTGCTGGGTACCCCCTCCAATTCTCATTCTTAGCTACTGAAAAAAGAGCTGCTAAAAATATTTGTGTACATCCTGCATTAGAATGTGAAGCTCCTTTGTACTCTTTCTTTCTAGCTGTGTGCAGTTTTTTCCTTGGACCCAGAAGCTCTGGTGTTTGCTATAATGTTGTTGGAAGTTATCATTTGGAGATTTCTTTCAGGAAGCATATTCTCTCTACTTTACTCTGAGACCCTCTGGTTCCAAAAGACTTTGGCAGCTTTCTTTTATGATTTCTTGAAATACGATGTATAGGTTCTTTTTTGGTCATGGCTTTCAGGTAGTGCGACGATTCTTAAATTTTCTTACCTTGATCTGTTTTCCAGGTCAGTTGTCTTTGCTGTGAGAGATCTTATGTTTTCTAAAGAATTGAAATGGAAAATCTGATAAAGGCAATGGAGTGGACACGAATAGGCTGTAGCACATAAAGAACAATGACTAAGGAAAGAAAAAATAGTGCAAGGATGTCATCAAAGATATGTATGAGCAAAGGATAGGTTGGTCATGTGACAAGAACAAAGAGTTTCCATTGCACAACCCATGCACTCAAGTGGCACCTCATGACATTAAGAGAAAGGAAGGAAAGCCCTCACTATATTAAGTGAACCACCTGTACTGAATTTCTGGTTGGACGTGGGCAAGACTTGCCCTGAATAGACAAGCATAGATGGGTTATACTCCGCATCTTAGGAGGAAATACCCACATCAATGAGATCACAGGTCCATTGTGGGTACTTGAGTTAATAGTCATTTGTATTGCAGGCTTCTTGAGGGCAAGGACTGTCTTTTGCCTCTTTTCGTGTCTCCAGACTTAGCAAAGGGCCTGGTACATAGCAGGCACTTAATAAATTCTTATGAGTGACTGACTGTTAAGAATATAATTCATTCAAGTGTTTAAAGTTTTACAAAGCGCAAGACCCCTATGAGGCAATCATGCAAGACATAGTCTCTCCATTTTACAGATGACAAAAGTAAGACTCAGAGAAGCACTAAGGGTGCACAACCATAAAATCCAAGAGCCAAGACGTGAATCCACATCTGTCTCAAAGTCCAATATTCTTTGCATTACGCCATCCTGCTTCTCTACTGCAAGTAGTAATAATAAAAATGTCTAAATGCCAGATGGATCAAACTGATGCTGGCCAGTATTCTCTGTTTCTGGCAATAAGAGAAACAATTTCCGAGATACCATGACAATGTCTTTCATGACATTATCCCCCAAAGCTAATGATAACCCGAACATCCCGAAATTATCTTTAATGACTAGCTTATGCCTATCATTCATCAACATTCATCTGAGCCCTTTTAAACCCTTTTGAGGTTGGGGTTTAGGTAACCTCTTAGAGACTATTTCATAATCTATTGAGCATTTTTGGCTTGAGGTATTAATCAGGTCTTTAGGTGCGACATAACGAATGGTGGGGAGGGAGCCCATTAGGTGAGTGAGGCTGTACCAATGATCCAGCAACTGTCTATGACAGAGGTTCTTAACTTTTCTGCTGCCATGGACCGCTTTGGCAGTCTGGTGAAGGTTATGGACCATTGGTCAGAAATATTTTAAATGTGTAAAATAAAATACAGATGATAAGACAGAAGATGAAACTACAGTTGAACTATTGAACATAGTCATACTGAACTACAGTTATCAAAAAAATTTTAAGGTCATAGGCCCTAAGTTAAGATCCAAGGGATCTAGAGACTTTCCAGAAAATCATTAAATATTGAATCCTATAATTCTCATTCCATATGCCTTTTCCCTATCTTCTTAATCTACCGTACTCCGGATCAATAATTCCTCACCTCTGAGAGACAAACGATGAATATATCAGTGAAAATTTGCTGAGTATCTCCTATGTGCAGAGTGCTAGGCATTATCAGGGAAATCCTACCTTCTACAGAAAACCTTTCCTGATCACCCTTAATGTTAGCTCCTGTCTTCTGTTGATTATCCCCAATTAATTCTGCATTTATCTTGTTTTTACATTGTTGTTTGCATATTGTTTCCACCATTAGACTGTGAGCTCCTCAAAGTCAAGAACTGCCTTTTGCCTTTCTTTGTATCCTCATCACATAGAAAGGCCTTAGTATAGAGTTGTATAACAATAGAATTCTAATCCTTGTGGAACTTATAACCTAGTTGGAGATACAAGACATATGGGAAGGCAGCATAAAAAAGGGAAGGGGCGGAACTAGGAGTCAGAAAATCTGTATTCTAGGTCTGACTGCCATTAGCCAGTATTTTTGGGCAGATCAGATGACTACTTTGGCCCCTGTTACCCCAATTGTGAAATGAAGGGATTAATCTAGATTACCACAAAGGTCCCATTCAGCTCTAAAGCAAATCCGTGATAAATCAAAGAACAATCAAAACACATAGGTGACAATTGGCAAATACATGAGCATTAGTTGCATTAAGTACAACATCATACCACTGTAGTGTGGCATAAAGATAAGGCATATGCCCCCATGAAAAACAAGCTAATATTATAAGGCAATGCCTGACTCTGTGTTACCTTGAACAAAGCCACTTCCCTCTCTTTCCTCACTATAAAATGAAAGGGTAGATGAGTGATAGCTATGGTTCCTTCTAGTTCCAAATCCAATGCAGTAGATATAGTAATGGATTTGTTGTTGAAAGACATGTGTCAAAGTCAATGGTGTGCTGATAAATATTTTACAACCAGTTCCTTCTCCCCCCAAAAAACTGTACTGCAGAACATATTTTTAAGTTTAATCTGTATCATTAACATTTTTCCATCACTTTCTTAAGTCTAGACGATCAACAAAACAATAAATCAAGACCTGATTAGTACCATTTGCTGCTTTCCAAGGTGCAAATGCTCACACTGAAAATTTAACAATTGACTCTTATAAGCTAATTTGAGCGGGCTCTCACATACCTGTAGTCCAAGGCTTGATTCACTTACTTACTACTTTACCTTCTTTATCCTGGGTGATTCATTTAACTGTTGGTCAGTAAAAATGAGGTGGTTGCATCAACTGAGGAATGGATAGATGAGCTGTGGTATATGATTGTGATGGAATACTATTGTACTATGAGAAATGACGGAGAATGGTTTCAGAAAACCCTGGGAAGACTTGTATGAATTGATGCAAAGTGAAGTGGGCAGAACCAGGAGAACATTGTACACAATAACAGCAATATTATACTGATGGACAACTGTGAAAAAACTTAGCTGCTCTAATTCCAAAGGACTCATGATGACTGATGCTATATGCCTCTAGAGAGAGATCTGATAAAGTCTGATTGTAAATTGAAGCATAAGTTTTTTTTTACTTTATTTTTCTTACAACACGGTTGATATGGAAATATGTTTTGCATGATTTCATGTGTATGATTGATATCATATTGCTTGCCTTCTCGATGAGGTAGGGGAAAGGCTAGAGGAAAAGAGAGAATTTGGAACTCAAGATTTTTAAAGGAAATGACAAAAATTAAAAGATTAAAAACAAGTTTGTTGGGTTAGAGCATCTCAAGATCCCTTCAAGGTCCTGAGATCCTATAGAAACAATAAATACAATATTAATACACTAGATGTTACAGGGTGGCTTGCAGGGCCCCATTTGGTCCCCAAGCATTATAGAACCTGCTTGCCTAGTTATGCTTACATAGAGCTGTGGACCCAAGTATAAGTAAAAGGCAACCAAATGAATTTCTCACTAAACAGTCACCTTTTCTTGACTTCCTCTCTCTAATGGCATGCAATCAAGTCACTTCACAAGGCTCCCCTAGCCCAGAAGCAGGCATGTGAAGTGGCTATTCACATGCATTTTAAATGAGACTTGGGAAGATGCCAAGCATGTTAATTTGAAGTTTTGGTTTGGATTTGCAGGGTTGTTCTGTTTTCTTTTTTGAGGGGGTTGTCCCCTGAATTATAAAATCACCTGGTTTTGTTTTGAGATCCCTAGGGGAAAGCCCCTAAGTTTCTGTTCAACAGTAGAATACAACCATCTTACATGGCAGAAAGGGAAAACTGGAATAACAGAGAGTGGCAAGTAGGAAGAATTGAATAGCACAAAGCATAACTGTTAGGAGGCGTGTGCACAGCACCACCATTTACTCTGGACAATGCTATTAGGCTTTTCCTTTCATGACTGCCAAATTCAGACAAGTTGACTTCCCCCGCCTCCCTCCTCCCTCATGCAGAGAAAACTGTTCAGGCCTGGCCGGGCCATTTCTTGTCCACCCGAGTCATTTACATGAATTAAGGCAATGCCGATAAGAGGTAAATAGACCCCAAAGGAATAAAAAAGACCTAGAGTTTCACAGAAAATACCTTTCCTGTATTTAAAAATAGGCTCTTTATCATTGAAAGCCACCTTTGGGTAACTCAAACATTTGGCATTAGAAATGCTTTTTACCTCTTTCTTTTAGACATATAGCCCACACTGCGTCCTTACTCCAAGCAAATAGGGGTCAGGGGAGACAAGAATAAGCTAAGAACCTCAATCCATCCCACATGGAATTCTGCAGATGTAGATGGTCTTATTACATAATCCATTTGTACCAGGTAATGCTCAGTAGAAAGAAAACTTCCACAGTCAACTCAATGGGTTTTCATACTGCTCTGGAAATATACCATACACATAATACAGCATAATGAAAAAGAAATTACATTGATGTTGGAAGCAACTGCAGTGTTCAACTTGCTTAAAATCAGACTTTCTATCTTTAAAAGACCAGTACTAATGCTCGCCTTTGCTTGCTTTCTTATTGAATGCTTTCCATACCAAGATGTGGCATTTCGCAAGACGATATGCAAAACAAGTCAGCATGTTTCACAGCAAGAGCTGACCAAAGAAAATGTCAAAGAGCAAGTGATGCTTGGGGAATTTACAAGTGACAATAATATATTCCGAGTGCCAGATAAAACAGGTCCTTGAACAAAAAGTCATGGAAAAAAATTATTGTACTTTTTTAAAGAGTTTTTTTAAACCTGGAATCTGTCAATGTAATAAAATTATTCTCTATTTTTTTCCATAGACAATTCATGACATTACCCAAGACAACAAGACGGTGCTCTGCATCATTGCTAGTTCGTGGGGTTAATCCCACACTGGCCTCTGATGTAAATAATTACATTATATCAAAAAAAATTTCTTGTAGACCAGGAGTTCTTAACCTTGTCTGCATTATGGACCCCTTTGGCATTCTGGCAAAGCCTACAGATCCCTTATCAGAATAATGTTTTTAAATATATAAAATAAAATACACATGAATTATGATGGAAACTGATTATATTAAAATAAAAAGATAACTTTTTCCTAGCCAAGTTCATAGATCCCCTGAAATCTATACATGAAGAGGTCCATAAAGCTTAAACTAAGAACACTTGTCTTAAAACATCGAATTCTAAAAGTGGTGGATTGTGAGTGGGGAGTACCTCTGAATGCATTTCCAGGTTCAGAGTCTTTCACCAATAGTATCAAAAAAACTGCAGAGTCCCTGGTTTCTGACCCCAAACCCCTTTTTCTCAAACCTCAGGGAGAACTAATACTTGGGGGTAAAGGTGAGATTGGGCCATTTCTATGCCCAGTCTTTCAGACTGCATACAATTGCAATCCCTTTAACTTCTTGTGTTTAATATGAACATCAAATGACATAAAGGTTTTCTTGTGTCCCACAAAAAAAGACCTTCCTAATTTATAAAAGAGCAGGAAAGAGGTACCATTAAGTCACACTTTAGATGGTAGCCAAAGCTCACGGAACAGTCAAGTTGATGTTCTGTGTGTCCGTGTCAAAAGATGAGTTAACTGAAAGTCCTGCAACTAGACTGTAAGCTCTTTGTGGGCAAGAACCTTTTCCTATATTTCTCTTGTATTTCTACAAAGCTATTTTGGGGATAGATACTTAATAGGCAATTTGGATCCCATTTTGATTGGCCACCCTGGGTACCTACCAACAATAGAGCACATAATTGAATTGTGTTTTGAACATCAATGAAGTTTATAATTAGGACCATAGGGATCATCTAATACAATTTGCCATCTTACGCAAGGATTATTTCTAAGTATGTTTGTTAATTTGTAAAATAAAAAATTCAGGCTATATTAGACTAGACCTTCGTCTTAACATTTAAGGTCCTTTTCAGCACCGAAGTGCTATAATATGTCATCTATTATCTCTGTCGTGGCCATCTTGCACCCGTTTGAGCATCTTTAGTAAAGAAAATAGGATAGCTAGGTGATGCAGGGGATAGAGCACCTGGCTTGGAGTCAGGAAGACTCATCTTCCTGAGTTCAAATCTGGCCTTGCTGGGCAAGTCACTTAACCCTGTTTGCCCCAGTTTCCCTCATCTGTAAAATGAGTTGGAGAAGGAAATGTCAAATTACTCCAGTATCTTTACCAAGAAAACCTCACATAGGGTCCCGAAGAGTCAGACATGACTAAAAAAAAGACTGAACAACAACAATAGTAAAGTACTCTATTTCCTAAGACTATGCAGGCCATTGTTCTTTCATGTGGTGAGACATAATCTGTCTCCCTGAAGACTTTCATCTATTGCTCTTGAGTATACTCTCAGAAGAAACATTGAAGGGAGAGAGTCAAAATGGCAGTGATTGCATTTTTGCCATAACACCTTCACAACCTCTTTTATAACAACCTAGAAAATGTGCCAAACTGGATTCTGAGGAGGAAAGTCAAAAAAAGGCATAGTGAGTCATTTTTCCAGCCCAGGACAACTTAGAAAGACAGACAGAGAAGTCAATGGGCACTGGGCTAGGGGCTAGCCAGGAGTCCATCACACAGGGTAGGCAGTAGTGGGCGTGGCAACAGTAGCAGCAAAGTATGACAATGCCTAGGGACAATAAAGGTTCTGTACGCTAGGGCAAGAAACACCTAGGCAGAAAGAGATCCCAAGGGACCCTTGCATTAGCACTGGGAACAGGAGCAGGTACCATTGAGCAACTCTGTTGCCCATTACCCAGTTCCAGGTCACAGTTCTAGGGCAGAGAGAAGTGATAATGAGGGAATAGGGGCTCTACCTATGTAAGGAGCAAGGAAGAAGTTTCAGAATCATAGCTATGTGACTGAGCCCAAGAGCAGAGTGGGAACTATGTTCTAACCTTTCCTTTCCTTTCCTTTCCTTTCCTTTCCTTTCCTTTCCTTTCCTTTCCTTTCCTTTCCTTTCCTTTCCTTTCCTTTCCTTTCCTTTCCTTTCCTTTCCTTTCCTAACTATGTTTGAACCTTTAGCCTTATATATAGGCCTGCACTAGAATGAACCAGGGCAGGAAACCAATGCCAAAGGGGAGCCAGCAGTTCAGTCACTCAGAACCTGCAAAACCTTGCAGTAGGCTAACAGTGACTGAGTCCAGCAGCAGGCTATGAAAATTTCACCAAATACAAACCAACAGACCCAAATCTGGGTCAGGATTATGCAGAGTGCTAACCCAGGAGGGTTGTGAACAGAATTCTCCTGAGATCATAGCACTTTGAAAGTACTAAAAACTTAACAAAAACCACCCACTTTCAGATGGGCAGTATGAAAGCAATAGAAGGACTTAAAAGGACAGAAGCTCAGGCCAGACATTACACCCCACCTCCACTGCCAGAAATGAGTAGAGCCCAATACTAACATAAATTCCAAAATCAAGAATTAGTCTGGAAAAAATGAGAAAACAAACAAACAAAAAATAACCAAATCATAAAAAGCTACTATGGTGACTGGGGTGCTCAAGACATAAACACAGAAGATAATGACTTGAAAACATCTACAAACAAAGCCACAAAGAAAAATACAGATTGGACAGAAGACCAACAAAAATTCCTAAGGGAGTTTGAAAAGAGCCAAAAAAAAAAAAAAGTTTTTTTAATTAAATAAGAATGGTAGAGGGAAAATGTGAAAGAAATAAGTTAAGCAAATAAATTATGAAAATAGAATTCACAGTTTGGTAAAGAGGTATAAAAATACAGAATATACCAAAAATTAATTGGAAACTAAATTATGTAATCCTGAAGAATAAGTGGATTAAAGAACAAATTACACAAAAAAAAATTCATTAAAGATAATGACAACAATGAGACAACTACCAAAATTTGAACACAGTACTTAGGGAAATTTTGTATCTCTAAATGTTTATATCAATAAAAGAAACAAATGTAAATCAACAAGTTGGTCATGCAACTAAAAAAAACTAGGAAAAGAACAAATTAAAAACCTTCAATTAAACAACAAAATAAAAATCCTAAAAAATAAAAAGAGAGATTAATAAAGTTGAAAGAAAAAAACCAATAAATACAAAGAGACCTTTGGAAGGGGGGGGTAGGGGGACTAAATAGATAAACCACTGGCTAAATTTATTTTTAAAAAGGAGAAGAAAACCAAATTATTAGCAACAAAAATGAAAAGGATGAAGTCAAAAACAATTAAGATAAAATAAAGACAAATTGAAAGATATTTTGCCTAACTGTGTACCAATAAATCTGACTATCTAAATGACATGGATGAATATTTACAAAAATATTAGTTGTCTACATTAACAGAACAGGAAATAGAACATTCAATTTTGAAAAAGAAATTGAACAAGGCATATATGAGCCCCCAAAGGGGAAAAAATAACCCAGGAGCAGATGTATTTAAAAGTGAATTACACCAAACACTTTAAGAATAATAAATTCCAAAACTATATAAACTGTTTGAAAAATATGTAAAGAAGGATTCCTACCAAATTTCTTCTATGACATAAATATGATCTTGACACCTAAACTAGGGAGACTCAAAATAGAGAAATAAAACTATAGATCAATTTCCCTAATTATTATTGAAGTGAAAATAAAATACTAGCAAGGAAATCACAACAATATATCACAAAGATCATATACTATGATCATATCAGGAATGTAGGGCTGGTTCAACATTAAGAAAACTACAAGTGCAATTGACCACATCAATAATAAAAGTCCTAACTTATTTCAGTAGAGGTAGAAAAATCTTTTTGGAAAAATGCAATACCTGTTCCTACTTAAAAAAACAGTAGAAAGCATAAGAATTAACTATTTTTCCTTAAAATAATAAATAATATGTAGCTAAAACCAAGAAAAATAATTATCTGTAATGAGGATAAAGTAGAAGCCTTTCCAGTAAGATCAGGGGTGAAGTAAAGATGTCCATTATTGCCGTTGTTATTCAATATTGTACTAGAAACACCAACTATAGCAATAAGACAAGAAAAAAGTTGAAGGACTAAACATAGACAAAGAAGCAACAAAACTATCACTTTTGGAGATGATATAGTGAATTAGAGAACCCTAGTGAATTAGCTAAAAAACTAGTCAAAGCAGTTAATAACTTTGGTAAATTTACAGGATATAAAATAAACTCACACAAACCATCAGCATTTCTGCATGTTACCAAGAAAACCCAGAAGGAAGAAAGAGAAATTCCATTTAAAATAAGTGAAGACAATATCAAATATTTGGGAGTTATCTACCAAGACACATAAGGAGTTAAATAAACACAATTATAAAATACTCTTCACACAAATACAGATCTAAATACTAAGAAAAACATTAATTGTTCATGGGTAGGCTAAGCCAACATAATAAATAATAAAGAGGGAAAGGATCCATATGTACAAAAATATTTATAATAGGTCCTTTGTGATGGCAAAGAATTGAAAACTGAGGGGATGCCCATCAATTGGGGAGTAGCTGAACAAGTTATGGTATATGAATGTGATGGAATACTACTGTGCTATAAGAAATGATGAAGGGAATCATCTCAGAAAACTCTGGGAAGACTTATATGAACTGATGGAAAATAAAAGGAGTAGAACCAAGAGAACATTTTACACAGTAATGACAATTTTGTAAAATAACCAACTATGAAAGATTTAGTAACTGTGATCAATACAACAACCCACTACAATCCCAAAAGATTCATTATGAAACATTCTTCCCATTTCCAGATAAAGAAGTGATGGACTCAGAGTGGTGGTGGAAGCATTTTTTCTCTTTCTGTCTTTTTCTTGTTTTTTTCCCTCAAATGTAAATTTAGTTTGCATGACTTCATATTTGTAATGAGTTTTGTATTTACTTCCTTCTCAATGGATGGAGAACAGGTAGGAAAGGGAGAGAATTTGGAATTGAAAATAAAATTGAATTTTTAAAAATAATAACATTAAACATATTACTCTTAATTCCACATGAGGACCCATAGAATTCTTGAAGGCAGCTATCACATCTGCTTCTCCTTTCTTTTCCAGGTTAAACAATCAATCACTCAATTAATAAGGATTTATAAAGCACCTACTATGTGCCAGACACTGTGCTAAGCCCTGAGAATACAAAAAGAGGCAAATGACATTCCTTGCCCTCTAGGAGTTCACAATCTAATGAAGGAAACAACAAACAAATGTATGGAATCAAGCTATATACAGGATGAAGAGGAAACAGTTGAGAGAAGGAAGTGTCAGAATTAAGAAGAGCTCAGAAAGATATCCTGTAGAAGATGAGATCTTAGTTGGAACTGAAAGGAAACCAGCAGGCAAAGATGAGGAGAGAGAACATTCCAAGCATGAGGAACAGCCAGAGAAAATGCTTGGAGATGAGAGATGGAGTGTCTTATTCATGGAACACCAGGATGCCAGTGTCACTCGATCAAAGAGGACATGGCAGGAAGTAAAACACAAGAATATTGGAAAGGGAGGAGGGGGTTAGATTATGAAGGACTGTGTATAACAAAGCATTGTTTATTTGATCTTGGAGGCAATAGGGAGCCACTGGAATTTATTGAGTAAGGAGGGAGGGGCAGAGAGTGATATAACTGGACCTGAGTTTTAGAAAAAATTTTAGTAGCTGAATAGAAGACAGATTGGAGTGGGGAGAGAGTTGTGCTATTAGTGGGTCTGAAGAGATTCTATGTAGGTCCTATTTCTCATGAAACATAGTTTCCAGGCTCTTCTCTATCCTGCTCCTCACCTTTTTTTGAGTGGAATTCTCATTTGTTACATTCACATACCATAACTTGTTCGAGCATTCTTCAATTAATGGGTATCCCTTCGTTGCCAGTCTTATGACACCAGGAAAAAAAAAAGCTCCCCTAAGTATCTTTATTATTATAGGTCTTTTTCCTATTTCTTTGGGTAGAGCCCTAGAAAAGGCATAGCTAGTTAAAAGAGCGTGCATTTCTTAGAAAATGTTTGTGAATCATTCCAAAGTATTTTCCAGAATGGTTATACCTATTCTCATGTCTACAAACAGGATATCAATGTGCCTGTGTCCCCACAGTCCCTTCAACATTTATAATTTTCCTTTTTGTCAACTTTGCCAATCTGATGGATCTGAGGTGGAACCTCAGAATTGCTTTCATTTGCATTTGTCTAATGGCAACAATCTGGAGCATTTGTTCATATAGCTGTCAGTAGCCTGTGTTGTTTTGTTTCCCCCTCCCCTCCATTTCCCCAGGAAGGAAGTGGTTCTCATTATTGAATCAATTGTGGTTTTTTAATAGCCACATCATAGAATTGGTTCATATTTAACTTATCTCCTACATCTCCTTTACTTGTATAACTTTAAATATAGTATTTTACATCATCATAATTAAATTTCATTGTCTAAATTATAACTGTGACTATGACTTATGACCATGGCATACAAATCGGGGGAACAATGAGGTGTATATACATGGAAAAGTCACTACAGATAGTTAGTAAACTAGGCTCAGGTGTGAATTAGAAAAAGAAAACAGACTGAACTGTAACTGGGAAATCGTGCAGCTCTTTCAATGATCCTAAATTGTGCACGCACACACACATGCAAGCACATACACACACACATATACACACAGCTATTTCTTAATCACAGTATTTTTCTATTGATGCTAATTGACAATGAAATATGAAACACCACAACTTCAGAACATTCAAAATTGTAAGCAAGCAAAAAAGAAATAGAAGCTAAGGGGGGTGTCCATCAGTTGAGAGAATGGTTAAACAAAGTATGATATACAAATGTAATGGAGTCCTAATTGTACCATTAAAAAAATGATGAAAGTACAGTTTCAGAGAAACCTGGGAAGACTTCAATGAATCAATGCAGAATGCAACGAGCAGAACCAGGAGAACAAGTTCTACAATAACAACACTATGAAAACAACTTTGAAAACCCTTAGGACTCTGATCCATGTGATGACTAAACATGATTCCAAAGGCCTGATCATGAAGCATGTTAGCTACCTCCTGATAGAGAGGTGAGGCACTCAAGGGGCAAAATGTGACATTTATTTTTCAAAATACAGGCAACATGGGAATTTGTTTTACTTAACTCTATACCTTTGTTATGATAGTTTTCTTTTCTTTGGTTTTTTTCCCCCAGTGGTAGAGTGTAAGGTGAGAGGGAAATACCAGAGAATAGCAAAGACAGATAAAAAAGTTTTCTTAAATGAGCAATGCAGAGAAATAGAAGAAAATAATAGAATGGGAAAGCTAAGAGATCTCTTCAAGAAAATTGGAGATATCAATGGAAACTTTTATGCAAAAATGGGCAAATTACTGAAAAATCATGTTCATTTCACATGCCAGCAATATTATGCTTAAGATTCTGCAAGCCCTTAGGCTTAGGCAATAAACGAACCAAGAATTACCAGAAGAGCAGGCTGGTTTTTGAAGAGGCAGAGAAACTAGAGACCAAATTGCCAAACAGTTGCTGAATTATGGAGAAAGCAAGGGAAAACATCTACTTCTTTTTCATTGACTACACCAAAGACTATGTGGATCACCACAAAATGTAGCAAGTCCTCAAATAGGTGGGAGGACCAGATAATTTTATTTGCCTCCTGGGGAATCTGTATGTAGGCCAAGAAGCAAAAGTTAGAACTGAACATGGAATAACTAACTGGTTTAAGATTGAAAGAGGAGTATGGCAAGGCTGTATATTGTCACCTTATTTATTTAACTTATATTCAAAGTACATCATGCAAAATACCAGGTTGGATGAATCAAAAGCCAGAATTAAGGTTGTTGGGAGAAATATCAACAATCTCAGCTATGCAGATACCATTCTGATGGCAGAAAGTGAAAAGGAATTAAGAAGTCTCTTGATGAAGGTGAAAGAAAAGAGTGTGAAAGCTGGCTTGAAGCTTAACATCAAAAAAACTAAGATCTTGGCAACTGGTCCCATCACTTCTAGAGAGAGGAAAATAGAAGCAGTGTCAGATTTTGTATTCTTGGGCTCAAGGATCACTGCAGATAGTGACTGCAGCCATGAAATCAAAAGACACTTGCTCCTTGAAAGGAAAACTATGGCAAATCTGGACAGCATACTAAAAAGCAGATACTGCTTTGCTGACAAAGGTCCATAGAGTCAAAGCTATCATTTTTCCAGTAGCAATGTATGGCTGTGATAGTTGGACCATAAGGAAAGCTGTAGAATCGCCACTTTTGAATTGTGGTGCTAGAGAAGATGTTTGAGAGTCCCTTGGACAGCAAAGAGGTCAAATCTGTCAATACTTAAAGAAGTTAATTCAAGCTGTTTACTGGAAGGTCAAGTACTAAAGCTGAAGCTTAAATACTTTAGCCACAAAATGAGAAGACAAAACTCCCTGGAAAAGATCCTGATGGTGGGAAATATTCAAAGCAAAAGGAAAAGGGAAGGGCAGAGGATGAGATAGATAGATAGATAGGATCATGGAAACAATGAATACTAATTTGGACAGACTTTGAGAGACAGTGGAGGATAAAAGGGCCTGGCATGCTATGATCCTTGGGTTCATGAAGAATTGGATATAACTGAATGACTAAACAACAGCAAAGATAAGTGGGAGAGAAACTGATTTTTGTACATTTAAAAAATAAAGTTTATTTTTTGAAAAGAGGAAATTGAGAAATATGTCATGGCAATAATAAGCTGTAGCATACCACCATTAATGGTAATTAATTAACCATTAATGACTTGGACTGATAAGGAGTATAAAAAATGCCATCAAGGAAATGCACGCTCATAGAAACATGTTCTAGTCTTATAGGGAGAGAGAGGGATAAGAGACAGACATTGAGAGTTGCCCCAGTACCCACTCCAGTAGCCTCCAATGCACTGAGTAATAATAAGAGTTGATATTTACATATTGCTTCCTAGCCGATAAGTATCAGATCATAATTCACTGTCTACCTTCAACATTTTTCAAAACGACATGCTTTCTCTGTATAGGATTTATGGGTGTGTATCGACACATCTCAACCTCAGAGGCAGCATTGAGTACACAATCATCTGCAAACAGAGTCATGCAGTAGCTCCCCCTCCACTTTAGTCTTGGCTTGTCGCCTTTTCAAGTTAAATAATTTGCCATCAGTGTGGTAGCTAACTTTGATGCTTTTTTCATTTTCATTGAAGGGGTCTGACCACTGTAAAAAACATCATGTTAAAAAGCATGAGAGGAAGCACACAACTCTATTTCACTCCATTGGTGACTGTGAAAATGTGAGAATATCATCCTTTATCCAGAACCTGTGCAAGCATGCCATTATGAAACTGGCTTACGTTACCAATGAACTTCTCCAGGCAACCAAATTTCCCCATGATCTCCCACAAGCCCTCACAACTGACAGTATCAAAGGCCTTGGTCGGATCAACAAACATTGTGTACAGACCTCTGTTCTGCTCCTGGAATTTCTCCTGGAGTTGTTGAGCAGCAAACATAATGGGGACCATTATTCGGCCCTTTCTGAAGCCACATTGGCCCTCGGATAAATGACCATCCTCCAGGTGAAGGATCAGCCTATTAAAGAAGATTCTGGCAAGAATCTTGCTGCCAATGTCTAAGAGACATGCTGTGATTGTCACAGGACAACCTATTTCCTTTTCCTTTATAGAGATGGACAATATACACATCCTTGAACTCCTGGGGGATAACATCCTCTTACCATATAACCTGGAAGATTTCAGTAAGCTTTTGTACAAGCAATGGACCCCCTGCCTTGTAAATCTCAGCTGGAATAGAATTGGCACCAGGAGCTTTCGCCACACAAGAGGAGCCTAATGGCATTCAAAACCTGAGGTCAGTGTCTTATTGATGATGATCTGTGGAGAATGCTATGGAAGTGTTCATCCCATATCTCCAGAATCATATTCTTATCACTGATCAGCATGGTTCCATCAGTGCTGAGGAGTTGAGATGTATCGGCAGTCTTTGGCCCATAAATAGTCTTCAAAGAATCATAGAAGTACTTTGGATTGTTGCTATCATTGAAAACAGAATCTCATCTGCCTTCTTACTGAGCAAAGAATCATGCATCTCTCTAAGCTTCACTTGCGCTTTACTTTTGATAAAGTTAAACACTGCCTTCTTAGAGACAGATGAACTATCCTGCTGGTGAGCCTTGTGGAGCTCTCATTTTTCATTTAGCAGCTTCTGAATTTCCCTGTCATTTTTGTCAAATCAGTCCTGACGTTTGTGAGTGTTCTGGCACAGCTAAGCAAATGTGGTACTGTACACCAAGTCTCTGAAAGCCATCTACCCCTCTGCTCCACTGTTGTTAACTGTGTGCTAATTCAGCTTTCTCTCCAGGTCGGCAATGAATGCGTGGAAAAGTGTTCCAATCTGTTGGTGCTGAGTCCCTTGACAAATTGCCTTGCTTTGGGGCAGCAGCTTTTGTTGAATGAGAATATTTAGCTTGGAGAGGGCAAGTCTATAATTGGTCCAGCATTCTGTACCACACATAGCCTTGGTCATTCTCACATCTTACCTGTCTCTTCTCCTTATAATGACATAGTCTTTTATATGCCAGTGCTTGCTGCAAAAGTGCATCTATGACATTTTGTTGTGCTTATGTAAATGGAAGATAGTGTTGGTGATGAGAAGGTCATGAGACATACAAATCTTCAGTAGTAAGTGACCATTGCTATTGCTGTTTCTGACTCTTTTTGTCCCAAGGATTCTCTGCCAGGTCTGATAGTCTGTGCCTCTTCTGGCATTAAAGTCACCCAGAATTACAAGCTTGTCCTTTTTTGGCACATTGATGATGAGAGTTTCCAGGTCTTCATAAAATTTTTCTTTGACATCATCAGTGGGATCATACACATTGATGATAGTGGCACTTTTCTGCAAGTAGCAGTCATATTGTCATGAGATGTCATTCACTCCCTTTGGTAGGCATGCAAACTTGCTGACTAGATTAGATCTAATTGCAAAACCTCCACTTCACAGTGCTTCTCATCTCAGTAACAATTCCAGAAAAACATGTATCCAGATCTGACTTCAGTAAGCTGGCCTTCATTTGCCAACCTTGTTTCACTCAGAGCTACGATTGAGATGCAGTACCTACTATATTCTCTCACAACAAGAGCTGTTTGCCCCTCAGGTCTACTGGATTTTATGTTCTCCATGAGTGTGCACATATTCCTGGTACTAATGGTGAGTGAAATCATCTCCACAAAAATGTTTGTACATTTCTTTTTACTACAGGGTAGGATCCCTACCTGCTGCAGTAAGCAGAACAGTGTTGGATGAAGCAGACAATTTTAGGGCACTTCTAATTTTTTCATCATGACATGAAGTGCGCAGTGTGGTCATTTAAAAAAAAAAGCTGCTCAGACACTCAGAGGGCTGCCAAATCCTACTGCCGCTTTAGTCCAATGAGAAGATGACTCTATGCCCTGGGCCACCTGTGAGCAGGATTGTGACTACACCTTCCAGTGTAGTGTACCTGCTGCTTTGTCACTTGCCTGTTGCCATGGGACTTCAAGGTAGGTAAAATAATAAGATAGCCAAATAGTGGATGATGGGTGATGTTTCAACTTGTTCATGAATCAGATTTAAGTGAGGCAGAGCTGCCCAAAAATATCAGCCTCGCTCTCTCTTCCAGAGGTACAAAAGTCCAGTGGCAAGACAAAAATCAGAATGACGGGTGATGGACTGGGACACAGTGGATGACTTTATCCTCTGTGATGTCTGACCAAGCTCTAAGTGCTACACAGCACCTGCTCATTGGAACAAATTGTTCTCATCCACTCATTCCAGTGGGGGAAGTCCACACGCATTTGGGGTAGACATCTCCCTAAGTCACCAAGGGGTTTGCAGTGCCTCGGTTATCCTCAACCTGGTTCAGCCCATCCGCCAAGACAGCTTTACTAGGGTGTGACCACTGTGCATGTTACAGCTTCTTGAAGCCATAGATGAGAGTTGGATGACAGGAAGACACTAGCAGTAGATGAACAGGTTTGAAAGGGGTGCAGCAAGCCCTCACCCCAGAGGTGCTAGTCCTCTCTGAACACCCCATACACTCCTTTACTGTCTATAACATTAGAAGTACTACCCACATTGATAAGATCTTATATCAATCCTGAGAAGAAAATGAAGACCAATAAATAATGAAATGCTGAGGTATAAATTTCACCCTGCTGATCTCAGTCTGTTGAGATCATTTTGATTTTTGAGTCAGTCATTCTCTCGCCTTTCCCTTCCCATTTTATGTCATTTTTGAAATATGATCAATATCTTTCCTGTCTTCATCTGAGATATAAGTAAAAGTGTAGATCTAAGGAGCAATATTATAGCAGGCTGCTGGAACCTCTCTCCAGGTTAACACTAATGTGTCCTTTGAGTTCGGATGTTCAACCAGCTATGACTACAGCTAATGACAAGATACCACATCTCACCATGTTATTTATAAGAATGTTATAGGAAACTAACAGATAACCTGCTGAAATTCAGATACAATATGACTAATGAACTTCCCTGACCTAAGCCTAGTAAGCCTAGAAATTCTGTTCAAAAAAATTCATGACACAGTTTTAGCAAACCCCTGTTGTCTTCTAGTGATCATCATAAGCGGCAGGGTGATTCAATAGATAAAATGCTGAACTTGGAGCCAAGAAGGCATGAGTTCAAGTCCTGCCTCAAACACAGCCACTACCTGTGTGGTCTTAGGCAAGTCACAACCTCTCTTAACCTGTTTCTTCATCTATAAAACAGGGTTAAACCTACTTCACAGTGTTGTTGTGAGAATCAAACAAGATAGCATTTATAAAGTGCTATGCAAACTTTAAGCATCATATAAATGTTAGTTATCATAATCATTACTATTATCATCATGATTATCATTATTTTCAAAATTATCATGAACCATTTGTGTTTTGCTCTAGAATTTTGGAAAGGGTCTACTTACCAATAGTTTCCAGAATTTAGCCTTTATCTCATTTTAAAACAAGGATATTTTCCTGTTTCAAGACTTCTGCAATTCTATTCAACAAACATTTATTGAGTGCTTGCTGTATGCTGAGCATTATGCTAGGCCCTAAGGATGAGGATGCAAAAAGGGAATTGTCCCTGCATTATGTAAGTTAGATCCTACCCAGATAAATAAACAAAAAACCATGTCAGAATTATTTCAGGGAGCAGAGGAGAAATATCTAAATGGGAGAGGGAGGAAACAGTTTAGGAAAAGCTCCTTGTGGCCCTTGAGCTAGCCTTTGCAGGAAGTAACCAGTGCTATGAGGCAGAGGTGAAGAGGAAGAATGTTCCAGCATTGGGGGATGGCCTATGTAAAGGCAGAAAGATTTTTAAAAAAGGAAATTGTTGTGCCCAAAAATTAAGTTGGCCAGTTTAACTGAAGCATAGCAGGAAGGAGATGAGAAATGGACATTCCAAATGGGAAAACAGGCTGGAACTAGCTAGTCAAAAGCTGTAAATGCCAAACAGAGGAGTCTGCATTTTATTAGAGGTGATAATCAAGAGCCACTGATTCCCTAAGTACAGCTGTTACTCCATGACTTGGCTCTAGAGCATCATATGACCCATAAAGGCAAGTAAGGAAATTCTACTGGTTGGATTCAGATGGCCCAGTCAACATTCACTGAACTCCTACTATATGTCAGGCACAGTGCTAGGTATTAAGGATATAAATGCAAAGAATGAAACGATCCCTACCCTCAAGAACCCCAAACTGACAACGGCAGCTGCCTTGATGCAGGAACCTGTGCTCCTGAGAGGCAAGAAGATAAAAGCATTTTTCATCACCAGAGGTCACGAGACAGTGCTCCATCACTGCAGATCTTCAAGCAAAGGATGGAAGACCATTTGAATTTGGGGGAATTCATTTTAGTGGCGCTCATACTAGACGACCTCTGAGGCTTCTTTCGACATTGAGATTCTATTTGACATCCTGAGTAACAAATGCACGTTTTAACTGTGGTGCTCAGTTCTCCCACTTCCCTTTTGTTTTCTTATCCATCGGTGCTAATGGTCAGATTTGCAGGTCATAGATCGAGCCAGTGGGAATGTACAGGCCTCTTGGTGCCTCTCAAATTATACCCAGGTATCTTGTCCAGGGAACAGAGATTATTCAGTACTCCCAGGTTCATTGGGACACAAATGTTTTCAGCCACTTCCAGAAGTAAGATAGCAAAGCATCAACACTGTCATCTCTGAACATGAAGGACAATGATATATATTCATTGATACATATTCAGCTGACAATGTCCATATGAAAAATCTTTTCATGGTGTCATTTTTACTGGTGTCAAATGGGTGATTTCAAATGACTAATGGTCATGTCAACTTGGCTCCAAAGATTTCATATTTTGTGCAAATTATACAGATATTCTAGAGTCACAAGGGGGGCCATAAAGAGACTTAACAAAAAATACATGCTGCTTGCAAATTAGCAATGGATTCTAAAAATAGTCTATTTTTTTGCCACCCTCCCAAGGCAACACAGTGTAATTGAAAGATATGGGCTTCAATCTGAGTTTTGATTTAGTAGCTAGATCACTTCGAGTAAATCATTTCATCTCTCTGATTTTCAGCTTCCTCATCTGTAACATGGGAATCAGAATATTTGCACTACTTATTTATAAGGTGGTTGTGAGAAAAGGACATTGTGTACCATAAATCAATGTGCATTGTTATATCAAGGTTGTGTTATTGTTGTCATTTTACTAAGAGGTGGTGTTGTATAAGGGATAGAGAGCCAGTCTCAATTCAGAAGACCTGAATTCAATTCCTTCCTGTAACAGGAAGCACACAGGCTAGTCACATAACCTCTGCCCAAGGCAACTCCCATAAGACCAAGCTACAGAATAGGTACCAGTCTGCATTGGTTGAGAGAATTTCCTCACCTAGGAATTTCTAATACCAGTGAATGCACAGGTCTGTTCCAAATACAGATAGGTAAATGAGAACTGGGCCTGTGATTTCATTGGTATATGGATCTCCCAGATGTGGAAATTCTCTCTACCAATGCATATTAAAAACTCTTTACAACTTAATTTTAAGAAAGTTGCCCAGATGTCCTGAAAGGCTAAGTAATTTGCCTGAAGTTACACAGCCAGTGTCAGAGGTAGTACTTGGATATAGACTTTCCTAATAAGAGGCTGGTTCTCTAGACATTATGCCACGCTGGAGGGAGGGAGGGAAAGAGCAAGAGAGAGAAACAGAGACAGAGACAGACAGAGACAGAGACAGAGAGATTATAGACAGAGAGAGATTATAGATTGATAGAAAGAAAGATATAGATGATGGATAAAAAGACAGTCATATAGAGAGATAGACATGGATGGACAGAACAGACATAGACGTCACAGACAGACAGACAGACAGACAGATAGATAGATAGATAGATAGATAGATAGATAGATAGATAGATAGATAGACAGATGACAGAGAGAGTGATTATAGACAGAGAAGAGGAGGAAAAGATGGAAAGTAAGTAGAGCTAGATAATTATTGCTTTGTTCCAAAGGGAATGCAAAATATAAAGTATCTGATAATCCTTGCCTTTCCCAAGAAGCCCAACTATGGCCTTAGTAGAGTCAGGGATCAAGAGATCCACAGCAAAGCAAAGCAAGCAGCTAACTCTGAATAAATTAAAGAATGATTTATTATGTCTCATAAAAGAAGAGCAATGAGGCTGAAACTGGGCCATAAGGCAATTCTAAACAAAAAAATAAATAAATAAACAAAAAATTCAAACAAAGAAAAAAAGTCTAAATAGACCTATTGCTCTTGAAAGCTTAGAATCCTTTAAAAGACGTGAGGCTAGACAATATAACCCCGCAGGGAACAGAGACCTGGGCTCCCTGTTGGACACTTGACTCAGCTTAAGAGAGAGCATTAGTGAGTGGAAACAACGGAAAGCAACAAGTATTGGACTGTTTCTAGAGAAAAGAGCTTTGGGGGGCATCATAAGCATTCAAAACACTCAAATTTCAATCCTGAAGGCAAAAAAAAAATGGAAAAAGAGGCAAATAGAGCAAGAGAACTGGTTATCCTCCACAACTAAGTACAGTCTGTCCATTAATTACAGGATTGGGCTCTGCTTCAGTAAGAGCTTTTTCTGCTTTAGTTTTGGTGTTATTAAAACACAGAGTAAAAATGTTAGTAAGGGTGTGCCTTCTCTGCTTAACTCTTACCAAAGAGGACTGGCTCCATTCTCCACAGTTAGTGGCATTTCCTCTTTGTAGCAGCTAGAAGAGAAACTTTATACACAGGCTTATACGGTTGCTGCCAGATCTCGAGAACAATGGTCATGCTCAAAGAGAATTTCCTTTATCTTAGGCTGCCTTGATTTTAAGTCATAGTCATTCCGTGTCAAAAGCAGACATTTTGATCACAGACAGCAGTGAGACTGGTACCATTTCTCCTAAAGTGTGTTTTCCACTTCAAGACCATGACTGTCAAGTATCTGAGCAATGAAACTTTCACTTGTATTGACTGTTCACCAGGAGAACTTGTGATAGATTTTTATTATTTATCATCCAAGGTACTGCTTGAGTTTATATTCTTAAAACCATAGCTCATGAGTCCCCACCAGTGTATTTACCTTGTCACCAGTCAACCAGTGGGGCCACCTCCAGTCTTCCTGTGGGGCCATCTTCAGTCATCCTGATCTATATCTTGCCACTGGACCCAGATAGCTCCAGAGAAGAAAGTGAGGCTGGCGACCTTGCACAGCCCTCTTTTACTTAAATCCAATTCACTTGCAAGTCATGGCTTCATCTTCCTGATGTCATGGTCCTCTTTGAGAACCAAGGACAAACAACAACAAGTCAGCCAGAACATACAACTAGGTCAAAGCAAAGATATTTACTGGAATGATGTGGCAAGAATAGGAATAACACAGCTGCTTCCAGATAAGTGATGGACTCAGAGTGCAGATTAAAGAACATTTTTTTGGCCATGGTTAGTGTGGGAATTTTTCTGTGTGTGTGTGTGTGTGTGTGTGTGTGTGTGTGTGTGTGTGTGTGTGTGCATACACATACATGCATATATATATTTGTAATGGATTTTGTTTTTCTTACTTTCTCAATGGGAGGGAAGGAATGGGGAGGTGGGAGAGAAATAATTCAGATCTTAAAATAAAATTGAATTTTTAAAAGTAGCAATAAAGCATCTCTCTCCTAAATCAGGGGCTAAACATAAACATTCACCTACAAATACATCTACAGTGTGAGTGGAAAGAGTGGATAAAGTAGAGTTCACAAGTAAAAGGCACTCACATAGGGAACAAGGGGCAGCTCCGTCTCCCAGTGCTTCAGCACCTCTGATGTCTTTGCACTGCTCCCACCACCCTTGGGCTTATGGTCTCTCTGAGATGCTATTCCACTGGTTACTACTGCAATCACAGGATGCTGCCATATGCTACTCTATTTGGATGAGGTTAGATACTGTTCTTAAGGCTGCTGCCTCACTGCTTGGTCCTAGTTACCACTACCTCAAACCTCAGGCTCACCTGACAACATAGTCTAGATTATTTTTTGAAAGAACCACAACACACAACCTAGAATCAGCAGGAGTCTAAGCTATAGGCCCTGTTATCTCCCAAGCAGACTCCCAGCTCAAGGCACCAGATTTCCAATTCCTCTTGATAACTCAACTCTACAACCGGATTCTTGCTCCATTAGATACTTGCAAGTGCTTGAACAAAAGATGTTACTGGGAAGAGGAGGAATCTATTAGTATTCAATCCAAAAACTCTGACAGTTGCCCTAGGTAGCCTTTCCTCCCATTAACCAGTAAGCAAGATTCATGACCTCGAGGATGACCATGAACATGTCTGTATGGTTTGGAATTGCGAAGTATGAGAAATTTTCTAGGTAGAAGGCAGAGGAAGTATAACATTTATTTAGACTCCAGAGGATTAAATCCAAGAACCAATACCTCCAATTTGATATAGCAGTAATTATATGTCAGAACCAGTAAGCCCACCTCAATGTAGCAACAAAGAAATTATAACATAGTATTATAAGCAAGGAACCAAGTCATCCTGTAACCTTCCCCACTGCTAAGGCCTTCCCATAAACAATCATTCACCAATTCTAACTCTCCACTTGCCTGCATTCTCTACCCCCTCAGTTTTCTGGTCTCTGCTGCTTCCTGGTTGTCACTCCCCACTCCACACTCTTTCTGCTGCTCTGTTGTCTTGTTCTCCTTGGGCTGAATTCTGAATACTGGCTTCTCTCCTGACTTCTGACTTCTCAATGGCTACCTTCTGGATATATGTACTCTTTTTTGGAGCCGTAGGGCTTCATACCCAGTGTACAAAAGGGTGTGGGCCTGAGGCTTAGTGCCTAGTAAATAAAGGGATTAGGACTGCCTACAAACAAACTTCTAATTAAACTTCCCCTAATGGGCCCCACCTGAGGTCTATTGAGTGGGTAGGAAGGGTCTTTAATCTTTAAAAGTGTGATCTTGCCTCTAATCATGCCTCCCTTTGTTGGCACCACCTGAGGCCTATTCAACAGGTGGGAAAGATCTTTCACTTACTGATTGGCCTGACACTCTGCTGTACTTTCCAAAAGGTACACAAGAAAAGGTTAAAAAGGCAACTCTCTCCTCTAAAGTGACTGTAGCTTTTTAAATGCTACCAGAGACATGGCTGATCCTTTAGCTAGTCATCCACCAGAATTTACCTCTGTCCCATCAGTTGCCTTCACCCAGTGGATGATACATTTGAAGAATGCTCTCATATTTTGTTATTGGTTGTTTATTCAGATAGCTCCTCCACACTCTCTTTTCTCATTGCTTAGCCAGTTAGCTGGGTAATAAGTATTTATTAAGCACCTACTATGTGCTTAATGGGTCTCTAGGTGATGCAGTGGACAGAGCACTAACCTTAGAGTCAAGAAGATGTGAATTCAAATTCAGCTTCAGACACTTACTAGCTATGTGGCTCTAGGCAAGTTGCTTAACCCCTATTTGCCTCAGATCCTCATCTGTAAAATGGACGCACATTGGAGAAGGAAATGGCAAACCACTGCAGTATCTTCACCAAGAAAATCCCAGGGACTAAAGTCCATGGAGTCCTGCAGAGTCAGATACAACTGAACATCAGCAACAACACTATGTGCTAGGCACTATGCTAAGCTCTGGGGCTACAAAGAAAATCAAAAAACACAGCATCCACTTTTAAGGAGTCTACATTCTAATGAGGGAGACAGCATACAGATAACTATGTGAGATAGGTAGAATAGAAGGGGATTCCTTTCATAAATGGAAGGGAGTCTTAGCGGGAAAGGACTAGAACTGTGGGGGACTGGAAAAGGCCTATGGCAGAATATGAGATTGCCCATGAGCCTAGAAGAAAGCCAAAGAAGCTGGGCATTGGAGGCAAGGAGGAGGAGGAGGAACATTCCAAGCCTGGGGGCTGACAGTGCAAAGTCATGGCATCAGGAAATGGGGCATCATGAGTGAGGAATAGCAAGTAAACCATCGTAGCTGGAGCATAGAGTGTCTTTATAACGTGAAAGAATAGGGAAACTCCAAAGGTATTATCAAGGATGCAATTAGTGCAAGGTCATTCATCATCACCCAAATCGTTTAATATTCTGTCCAAGAACTCAGATGGCTGCCCGGGATGGCCTTTCTTTCCATTATCCAGCCCTTTGTTTTGGCCACTGTGACCCATTTCATGATTATAGGTACTACTAATATGTGATTTCTGTTTGTAGGAGTAAAGCTTTGATGGATCAAGCATGTATCATAATTATTTCTGCTGCTGTGGCTGCTTTTCTACACTTATTACTATTATCACTTACTATGTACTGTACCTATGAGTTCAGTACCTATTTCCTAAGTTGGAGAAACTCTTACACTAAGTATGGTTTATGGTTATCATTTTTGCTTACCTGTTGAGTTAATGTTTTTCTTTGAAGCATTGCCACTTGTAACTCTATAGCTTTGTCAAAAGTGCAATGTTTTCTTCTATGTTTTCCCCAGAAAAAGTTTTGCCTCTCCCCCACCCTTCCTCTAATATGCTAAGAGTAATCCCCATTAAATTTATTTATAATATCCAAGCTGAGCAGATTCCCCATCCTGACAAAGCCACCACCCCTCAACAGCATTGACCATATGTCAACCTTGGATTAATTATGCAAACTGGTCCATCCTATGTTTGCCCCTAGACAACAGATAGAGGATAAAGATGATCTCTATGTTTGGCTGACATGGAAGGAAGATACATAAAATAGGATTTGAGAGGTTGATGAACCGAAAAGCAAGGCTGTTTGAGGGGACATCAATATGTAAATTAAAGTTCCCACATGGAAGGGCTGAGGTTGGGGTAGAAAGGAATAATAAAAGCCATGAATTTTTGAGAGAGGAGGAATAATAAACTAAACATGAGTTAGACAGCAACCACCAGACAGAACATGGGAGTTAAAGGGTTGAAGAACTTAGAAGCAAAGGTATTTGAAGGGATTCCACTATCTAAATTGAAGGTTGCAAGTCTAAAAGCAGAGTCTAGAGTGAGGAAAGACAATGTGCTTCATGTGCTGAATTTTTTCAGAGAGGAGAAAGAGCAACCTAAGGATGGGTAGAGCGCAGTGGAGAGGGTGGTGCATCTAAATTGAGTGATGCTTAAATGCTGCCGAGTGGCAAAGGCCCAAGAAGGGCCCAGAAGTAGCAGTTAAAAACAAGAAACCACCTGCTGCTCCTTCTGTCCTAATGTTTGGGGTCATGAAAGAAGGCACATCCAGGACTGGTACATCCAGGAAGGGACATCCAGTATCTTCATGGGTTGCAAAGGAATGAAAGGATTCTTAGAGGAAGAAGTTGTCTCATAAATAAAGATGAATAAACAAAGAAATAAATAGAAATTTGCTTAAAAATTAAATAGAAGTTCCAATGTAGCTTCATGGCAACTCTGTTTATGGTTTTCCTTGCCAGTTATTGGTTCTTGCTGTACCAGGAGATATCCAAAAAGCTTTCTGTCTGGGTCAGGCTTTGTATCTGTTTCAAAGTCCCCACATTGTAAGTGCAATGGACTTGGTTCTGCTACCCAGTACACCTACCATAGCATTGACAGGACAGATTCAAAGCACTTCATCCCTTTAGCTCATTCCCACCCTTGGTTCTCAACTTTTGTCTTTCTTGTTCCCATCCTAGAATTTTCTCTCCCTGATCCATCATTGTTTGTGCTCTAGCATGATGCTGAATTAGAAATAGCTCCTTTGGAGGAGCAAAGGCATTAGGAAGATCCAAAAGCTCTGTAGGCTGCAGCAGTGGAGAGAAACCAAAGGAAACAAACTGTGTTATCTTCATAGAGCTTGAACTTACTGAGGGATAAATAAATGTTTGCTGAAAGTCAGTATCAAATGGTCAAAGGAATCTGTGATTTATCAAGATTGTCGTTTCCTCCAGTGATGCGACCAATCCATTTCTTCCTATGCTATGCAAATCTTGCCCATACCCTTTAATGAGTTTCTCTCCTCCTGAGTGCTGAAGCCTTGCACAAATTCTCCTGACACCCTGTGTTGTTAAGCAAAATTGTCTCATTAGCATGGCTTTTGTTTCTTTTGAGTGGAAGTACTTTCAGCTGTTAAGTGCTAAGCCCCAGGCCCAGGGCCCTGTCAGGTGTGAAACCTGTGTGGGTGTAGATTGGTGACTTAGGAGGGGCCAGCTCGGGAACCAATGGTCTCTGGTCGTTGTGGTGGGGCTTGAGAACGCCAGAAGCTCGGCTGCGAGGAGGGGTGAGCCGGGAGACAACTTCAGGGGAGGCGGAAGCTGTGGAAGCAGACAGCTGCAGAGGCAGAAAGCTGCGGAGGCAGGAAGCTGCGGAAGCAGGGCTTACCCGTGTGTAGACCCAGGAGTGTGAGCAGGAATGTGAGGCCAGTAAAAATGATTTGGCTAAATATTATCTTGTTTTTCTGTGGCCTCCTGGTTACTCTTGTGAGGTGGGCTTTCTGGGCCTGGAGTCTTTTTGTCAAGATGCCGGAATGGGGAGGCTGGTTCACGGTTCTGCTGCGGTGGGGCCTAAATAAATTTCTTGTTGTTTTCTCCTTAGAGAACCTCTCGTACCTTGCAATTTCAAACCATTCAAACATATACATGATTATATTTGAGATTATAAATTCGGCCTTCCTACTACACACCCCAAGGTTGCAGTGGAATATGAAAGCTATCGGTTGTTTATCTCTTGTTCTCACCACATGAACGGCTCATTTTATGACCCATCAACATTGCTTCTCCTTGTTCTCAATGTTGCAGCCTATCAACACCCATGGTGCACCTCTTCATTGCTCCTAGGGTGATCCCCAACTTTAATTCCTAAATTACTTCAATGTAACAAGTCTCACAACCACACTGCATCACTGGAAAAGTAATGGCATTTAAAAAAAAGAGGGCCTTTGTTCCAGAGAGAAGTTTGGGATCATTAAAAGAAATGCATGGTTTCCAAAAGGTAACCCAATCCATTCTATCTCTCCTTCAATTTTAGATCCAACTAGTCCTCCATTTGCAAAGTCTGTCTATGATACAACTGCATAATAGAATCTGAGCTATACACATTCTTTATCCACTTGGTTATGCAATGACCTAAATCTATGATAGTGCCATTTTCTTTAAAAACCAAGAGGACAATGAACAAATCTATTTCCTACTAATGAACCTTTGAAACAGTCAGTGCCTTACAACAACTGTGGAACGTAATTCAAGAGGACAAAGGAAAGGTAGTAACATTAAGTCTCTTTTTTCCTTCTTTTTTTCCTTAAAGAATAAGGAAATTCCTTACTGTTGGGACCATCTGAGGAGGGCTCCATAGCAGAAGTTCTTCATCTTTGATCCATAGACTTTTCCTCTGATATTTTGATAACTATATTTTAATATAAATATTTTCCTTTGTAACCCTATGTATTTTTTACGCCTGAAAACACTTTTCAGATAAAGGGTTCTTGGTGTCACCAGTCTGCCAGAATGGTCCATGACACACAAAAAGGTCAAGAAATCCTGCTCTAGAGTTTCTTCCTTTTCACTAAAAGAGAATGTGCAATGCTCTCTTGCTTTGAATCTTCCTACCTCACACGTAGAACTAAACTCCTTAGTTTAAGTCAAGCCAAAAATCTCAAAATGAGCTATTTTTTAGTACACCCGTTATCTTTGCCTTGTGATAAGAAATATTCACCGTCACCAAGGACGAACATGGGAAATGTAATTCATGTTATATCATTGTCCTTCGTGTTTGAAGATGACATTACTGATAGCTTCAACAAAGAAAAGGGGTGGAATCAGCATCTTTTCAGCATTAAAACCCTCTGGGAAGTGAAATCATTATCATTGCCCTTATCTTCCTTCTCAAAATGCATTATTTCTGTCATGAAGAGTATTTGCTTTTCAAGAGACACATTGATAGTGTCACATTTATACAGTGTTGAAAGCTTATGATATATTTTCCTTATGGTTCCCACTTATGTTTTCTTATGCATAATGACACTGACCTTCTATTTAGGTTTGACATGGATTAATCTAAATTTTAAATGAATATTCATGTTTCCTTTAATTAAGATTCCTTCTTAGGACTTCGTGAGAAAGTAAATTTGTTATATTTTGCTTATCATCAGAGAGACAAAAAGAACACTGGGCCTAGAGGCAGAAGACCTAGGTTCAAGTCCCAGCTCTGACTACTAGCTGGATAACCCTTGACAAGTCTTTGAAGATTTCAGACCATCACTTTAGTCATCTGTAAAATTACAACAATACCTACTTATCTTTATTATGAAGAAAGTGATTTATAAGGTTTAAAGCAATACTTAATTTGCAAGGAACTCTTTTCTGCTATTTCCATTGCTGCTGTTCAGTCATTTCAGTATCTTCATGACCCCATTTGGGGTTTTCTTGTCAAAGATACTGAAGTGGTTTGCCATTTCCTTTTCCAGATGAGAAAACTGAGGCAAATGGGGTTAAGTGACTTGCCCAGGGTCACACAGCTAGTAAGGGTCTGAGGCCACATTTGAACTCAGGTCTTCCTGACTTCAGGCCTGGCACTCTATCCACTGTACCAGCTAGCTCCCTGCTATTTCCATAGCACAGAACATTGGTTTCTCAAGCACTGGCCTTTATGCCATGAGGATCATTTGTTTATTAAGAGAATCATGGAACTGGCTAATAACACCAGAGAGATCCATGATCGTTTAGGTTTTGTTGTCAGTCTTTCTGTAGATTTTGTTATAGAATATGTGTACATTCATTATCAAGGATCTGTGCTCAGTCCAAAATAACAATGATAATAAGGATGAGGATGAGGGTGAGGATGGTGATAAACATACCTGTCACCTTGGGTGATTCAGCACAAATATTTAGCACCTACAGAATCTCTAACTAGATATGGTCAAGGCACCAGAATTCCAAACAGGAGGATTGCCATTCTTCATTTGCTAGCAAACAACATTCCCCATGTGCCCATCCCCATGTAACATGTGCAAACCTCCACAAATCCTTGAGAATTCAACAATAACCCAGAGTCAGCATTACTGGAGACAAAACTGCCGCTTACCAGCGCCCAGAAATGTGATCTGTGAAAATTTAAGAGCAAAGATTTTAACAGATATGGTCGTGTTGTTCAAGCATTTCAGTTGCATCTTCATGACCCCATTTGGGGTTTTCTCGGCAAAGATATTGGAGTGGTTTGTCATTGTTTTCTCCAGCTCATTTTACAGATGAGGAAACTGAGGCAAACAGGGTTAAGTGATTTGCCCAGGGTCATATAGCTAGTAAGTGTCTAAAGCCGCATTTGAACTCAGGTCCGCCTGACTCTGGGTCCGGAGCACTATCCACCACACCACTTAGCTGCTCTGATGCTGTCATACTACATACTTATAAGATCCAAACTACATGAAGTAAAAACTCTCAAAATCTAGAGAGCTAGTGAAAGAAATTAAATCACATCATCCCGTCATTCTGTCTGCTATTGGTATTGCCCTGAAGATGTTTTCAGCGAGTCTACAAAAGATGCGCTACATTCCAACACTTTCATTCAATTACAAAAGCCAACGATTTTTCCACTTGGCAACAGTTTATCAAGTATTAAGCATATAAAAACAATAATAGGACAGCTACTTATCCTCATGCCCTTTCTATCTGAATTTCTTCAAGCTTAAAGATTAGATAAATGAAATAATTACTGTAATTATAATTGCAAGGAGCACAAAAGAGGTCAATGAAGCTATTCAGTGACCTCACCAATAAGCTCACATTTTGAAAGGACAACATACATGAGAGGGAGAATAGCTTAGCAAATGCTGCATGGGTCTTGAAATCAGGAATACCCAGGTCTAACTACTACCTGTGACACTTACTGCGACAACAGACCAGCCTTTTCACCTCTCTGAACTTCAAGCTTCTGTGAAATGGGGACAGTAATACCTAAAGAACTTTAACTCATAAGGTTGTGTGTGATAAGGTCCAAATGTATGAAAAGCACTTTGCAAATCTTGAAGCACTACATAAGTACCAATCATCATTACAAAAGATGGAAGTGAATATTGAAAGATAAAGTTGAAGTATAATATAACAATGATAAGCAATCATTCAATAAATATTTGTTAAGTATACACTATATACAAATCAAGGCTAGTTGCTAAGGAAGAAACAAGGTTTAGGTAAGAGATTCTGCCTTCCCTCATAGAGCTTACAGTCTTACAAGGCATAGTTCTTTAATTTAAGGAGCTTACTCTCATGTTATCCACTTTATATACTAACTTTTTTGCATAATTAAAAAAGACAAAATAATGTTCTGTAAGTTTAATTTGAATTTGGTAAAATATGTGCCAGTGGACCCCAAAACTCCCTTCTCAAATAAATTATTCCATGTTCTACTTTCCAGTATGTCCTTCTGAACTGATTCTACTGACCAAAATGTCTCCTAGGAATACTGGAATATTAACATGAATAATTCAGAAAAAATATGAGAAGGCATATGAAGGCATAAAGAATCAAGACCAAAGCAGGCCCAAAAAGCAATACATACGATGCCTATGATAACGTAAATAAAGACAAAACAGCAACAACAAAATCATTTTTCTATATCATTTTAAAGTCTGAAAAGCACTATATGTAATATATATTTGTATATCTATGTACTACATATTATACACATATGTGCATTTGTACATGTGTATGTACATATATGTGTATGTGCATATATATAATCTGATCCTTACAGCAACCCTACTGGGGAGCAGAGTCAAGATAGCAGAGTAAAGGCAGAGACTTCCTTGATCTCTCCCCCAAATCCTTCCAAATACCTGTGAAAAAATTACTCTAACCAAATTCTAGAGCTACAGAACTCACAAAATGACAGAGTGAAACAAGTCTCCAGCCCAAGACAGCCTGGAAAATCAACAGGAAGGGAGCAGAGTGCAGCCCAGCATGAACTACACCAGCACAGACTAGGCTGGAGCAGACCGCGCAGAGCAGGCCTCAGGTCACTAAATCACTGGCAGCGGTGATGTTTGCCAGACTTCTAAACCCACAAACACCACAGACATCATAAAAGGTCAGCAGGAAAACTCTGTCAGACCTGAGTGAGAGAAGAGTGTAATCCAGCCCCAGCCCCAGGGCATCAGAGGTGGCTGTGGTTGCAGTGCCACCAGCAGCTGCTTCTGGAAGCCAGGCCCACAGGTGGTGGGGGCAATCAAGCATTTGATCAGAGTGAGAGTGCAGGGATCCCTTTGCTGGCACTGAGGCAAGATTCTCTTGCTTTGCCCTGCTTGGTTCTGGGTTGCAGTCCCAGGACTGGTAGTCCTGGGGGGGGGGGGAGAAGAAGAGTTGGTGTGGCAGAGCTTGTGGTGGCTATGAAGAGAGAATCCTCCTCGCAGTTCCAGGGCAGAGAAGAGTGCCTGAGGTCACTCACAGACCAGAGCACAGGCCAGTAGAGAAGTAAGCACCTCTCCTTGGGTCATACCACCTCAGAAGAACTGAAAATTTGCAAGTGCCTAGAAGAAGGTCTGAAACCAGCTGTGCAAAACCCCTGAAGCTTGGGACAGAGCACTCTCCACTCTGGAAGCAGAGTCATACCTTGACAAAGAGCTCAAAAGTCAAGTAATTGACCAGGGAAGTGAGCAGACAGCGTAAAAAAAATCAGACTATAGAATCTTACTTTGGTGACAAACAAGATCAAAACATACAACCAGAAGAAGACAACAAAGTCAAAGATCCTACATCCAAAGCCCACCAAGAAAAATATGAATTAGTCTCAGACCACGGAAGAGTTCAAAAAGGACTTTGAAAATCAAGTAAGAGAAGTAGAAGAAAAATGGGGAAAGAAATGAGAGTGATGCAAGAAAATCATGAAAAATGAGTCGACAGCTTGCTAAAAGAGACCAAAAAAATGCTGAAGAAAAATAACACCTTAAAAAATAGAATAAGACAAATGGCAAAAGAGCTCCAAAAAGCCAATGAGGAGAAGAATGCCTTAAAAAGCAGGACTGGCCAAATGGAAAAGAAGGACTAAAAGACCACTGAAAAAATATAATTCCTTAAAAATTAGAATGGAGCAAATGGAAGCTAATGACTTTATGAGAAATCAAGAAATTATAAAACAGAACTAAAATAATGAAAAATAGAAGACAATATGAAATATCTCACTGGAAAAACCACTGACCTGGAAAATAGATCGAGGAGAGATAATTTTAAAATTATTGAATTCTCTGAATGCCATGATCAAAAAAAAGAGCCTAGACATCATCTTTCAATAAATTATCAAAGAAAACTTCCCTAATATTCTAGAACCAGAGGGTAAAATAGAAATTGAAAGAATACATTTAGTGCCTCTTCAAAAAGATCCCCAAAGGAAAACTCCTAGGAATATTGTGGCCAAATTCCAGAGTTCCCAGGTCAAGGAGAAAATATTGCAAGCAGCCAGAAGGAAACAATTTGAGTATTGTGGAAACACAATCAGGATAACACAAGATCTAGCAGCTTCTACATTGAGGGATCAAAGAGCTTGGAATGTGATATTCCAGAGGTCAAAGAAACTAGGATTGAAACCAAGAATCACCTACCCAGCAAAACTGAGTATAGTACTTCAAGGGGAAAAAATGAATATTCAATGAAATAGAGGACTTTCAAGCATTCTTGATGAAAAGACCAGAGCTGAATAGAAAATTTGACTTTCAAATACAAGACTCAAGAGAAGCATGAAAAGGTAAACAAGAAAGAGAACTCATAACAGACTCATTAAAGTTGAACTGTTTACATTCCCACATGGAAAGATGATATTTGTAACTCATGAGACCTTTCTCATTGTTAGGGTAGTTGAAGGGAACATACATATATTTAGACAGAGAGCACAGGGCGAGTTGAATATAAAGGGATGATATCTAAAAAATAAAATTAAGGGGTGAAAGAGGAATATATTGGGAGGAGGAGAAAGGGAGAGATAGAATGCGGTAAATTATCTTACATGAAAGAGGCAAGAAAAAGCTGTTATAAAGGAAGGGAAGAGAGGGGAGGTAAAAGGAAATGAGTGAACCTTACTCTCATCAGATTTGGCTTAAGGAGGGAATAACATACACACTCAATTGCATATCTTACCCTAAAGGAAAGTGGGGGGGGAGAGATAAGAGGAGAGGATGACAAAAGGGAGGGCAGGTTGGGGGAGGGGGTAGTCAGAAGCAAATACTTTTGTAAAGGGACAAGGTAAAAGGAGAAAATTGAATAAATGGGGAGTGAGATAGGTTGGAGGGAAATATAGTTAGTCTTTCACAACATGACTAGTATGGAATTGTTTTGCAAAATGACACATATTGAATTGTTTGCCTTCCCAATTAGGGTGGGTGGGGAGGGAAGAAAGGAGAGAATTTGGAACTCAAAGTTTTAAAAACAAATGTTTAAAATTGTTTTTACATGCAACTGGGAAATAAGATATACAGGCAATGAGGCATAGAAATCTATCTTGCCCTACAAGAAAGTAAGGGAGAAGGGGATAAAGGGGTGGGAGAGGGATGATAGAAGGGCAGACTGGGAAAAGGGCAATCAGAATACATGACATCTTGAGGTGGGGAAGGGGAGAGATGGGGAGAAAATTTGTAACTCAAAATCTTGTGCAAATGAATATTGAAAACTAAAAATAAATAAACTAATCTAAAAAAAACCCCTGTAAGGTAGGTTATATTATTGTCCCTGTTCTGCAAATGAGGCAAGCAAGAGTCAGGACAGTTAGATGATTTTTCTTGGCCTCAGAGAGCTAACAAATCAGATTTCTAAGGTGAAATTTAGGGGGGGCAGAGCCAAGATGGCAGCTGGAAAGCAGGGACTAGCATGAGCTCTCCACCAAGTCCCTCCAAAAACCTATAAAAAATTGCTCTGAACCAATTCTAGAACTGCAGAAGCCACAAAGTGGCAGAGGGAAGCAGGGCTCCAGCCCAGGACAGCCTGGATAGTCTCTGAGTAAGGTCTATCCCACACGGAGCTGGGAGCTGAGGGGAGCGGAGCTGAGCAGAGCAGAGCCTAGCGTGGGTGGCGTGGACCAACCAGACCAGAAGCCAGGCGGAGCGTGCCCTAGCACCCTGAATCAGTGAGCTGTGGCAGTTACCAGACTTCTCAATCCACAAACAGCAAAGACAACAGAGAAGGTTAGTGGGAAAAGCTGCGGGGATAGGGAGTTTGCAGTTCGGCCACCACCCCAGGGGCAGCAGAGGTGGGGCAGCTACAGAACTACAGCTGCAGTTGCTTCTGGCCCCAGGCCCACCTGGTGGGAGGAATTAAGTGGCTGATCAGAGCAGGAGTGAAGAGCCTGCTGAAGATCTAAGTCCAGTCTGGTAGGGGGTTCTTGGGGAAGGAGGAGTGCTGGTGCGGCAACACATCCGCCCAAGCGTGGAACATAGAACTCCTTAGTCTACAAGCAGTCATACCCCACTGAAAAACTCAAGGGTCAAGTAAATTGGCTGGGAACATGGCCAGGCGGCGAAAACACACCCAGATTCAGTCTCAGACTCTGGAATCCTTCTTTGGTGACAAAGAAGACCAAAACATACAGTCAGAAGAAGTCAACAAAGTTATAGAGCCTACAACAAAAACCTCTAAGGTGAAATTCAAACCCCTATCTTCTTGAATCCAAGTACAGTGAACTCAAATCAGATGCTAGGCACCCAATTATGATGTTACTAATTATTACTAAATTATTTAAAGTCTATTTTTTTCTATTGTCAGTCACAGTCACTGCCTTAGGTAGTTTTTGTAGAATTGTTTTCAGGGAGAATAAACTTTATGGAAGATTTTGAGGAGTATTTGCTCAGAAGCATTTGCTGGGACAAAATGTGCCAATAATTTTCTAATGCTTTTAAATACCACCTATAAAGGTTCTATTTTTTATTCTGTGTGTATAGCAGGCAATCTTGTCTTGGCATCTCCTCTTTTTTAAAAAAAGGCTTCTTATAATAGCCACATCGGGGTCTCTTTGTAGACAGTTTAATTACTCTTGCTTAGGTTTTTATAGTTGCTTTTAGCACATTCCTATCCTCTGCTCATAAAAGCAAACACAGGATGATTATCTGATTTGACTGACTTTTAAAACTTCTATCTCTTCTACTCTGTTATTTAAAAGCCATTTATCTCCCTTCATATTTTTCCTTCTGTGACTCCTTTTTAAAGAAATATAATCCTTGCTATTCTATAACTTTGTTATAGACCCTTTCTAGAAAAGGTGCCATGATGTATGAGAAAGCTTAAGATAGATAAAGCTGAGAAGTTCACAGATTTAAAGCTGGAAGAGACCTTAGGTATTAACTAGTGCAGCACCCTTGCTTGCTGGGTAACATAGCTCAGGTCTGGATCAGGTAAGCTACCTCCCCAGGTGCACACAGGTAGTGGGAGAAGTGGGATTGAAGCTCAAGTTCTGGGACTTCCAATCCTGTTTTCTCTCCACTGCACCACAAAGGGTAGAGAAATGTCTAATAGGACATATATATAGCTATTTCTAATGGGACAAACATACCTATATATGTCAAAGTGAAAAAGACAGAGAACAATGATTTATTTTCAAGGATGAGTGAGCCCAGCCACTAGTAGGAAATTTGAACTATTTCCCTGTGAATTCGTTTCAGAAGAGACATTTGTCATGACATTTTCCTCTAATTATAAATGTAAGGAGCCATGTAAGTGAATCAGTTTAGAGAGGGAGTCAGGTGCAGTATTAATGTTGTCAAGGGGCCAAAGGAAGAAGTAATAGAGGAGGAGAAGGGAGAAGGGATTCTCAGAAACCTATGGGTTACACAGGTAGCCAGGAAGGAGAAGCAAAGATAGTTTTATTAATTTCATTAATGCTCCTCTGCCCCTAACCTGGTCAAGCATTTCCACTATGGCCCATTTCCTTTTTCAAGGTCAAGCCTTCTCTCAAAGTTGGAGAATCAGTAGGAGAAGGGGAAATCTGAATCACTCAAGTATGTTTCTTTGTTCATTTGTTTTTCAACATACCTAATTTGCTGCTACTTAGCTCTATGGCCAGATATATTCTTATAAAATATCTTCTTCTAAAAGAGACAGTGTGGGCTGAAAGAAAGAGTGAAGATTGAGAGTTCAAGGAATATAGTTTCTTATCTTGGTTTAGCTACTCACTGGCCAAGTGATTTTGAATCAGTCATCTAATTGCTCCATGCCTCAGTTCCCAGAGGGGTAAAAATGTGAATAATAATGTCTGCCCTAACCTATCCTACATAACTTGCAGAGGGATCAAATGGGTTCATTCATTAAATCTTAGAGAGTCCAACCATGCCATTTAACAGAAGAGGAAACTGAGAGCTATAGAGGTGAAATGTGAAAGAAGGAAGGAGTAAGAGAGGGAGGGAGAGAAGGAAGGAAAGAAGGAAGGAGGGAGAGAGGAAGGAAGGAAGGAAGGAAGGAAGGAAGGAAGGAAGGAAGGAAGGAAGGAAGGAAGGAA
>CM053622.1:467197971-467215857 GCA_028646595.1 Phalanger gymnotis | reverse complement strand
GGAAGGAAGGAAGGAAGGAAAGGAAGGAAGGAAGGAAGGAAGGAAGGAAGGAAGGAAGGAAGGAAGGAAGGAAGGAAGGAAGGAAGGAAGGAAGGAAGGAAGGAAGGAAGGAAGGAAGGAAAGGAAGGAAGGAAAGGAAGGAAGAGAAGGCAGGTAGGCTGGCTCAGAACTTAGCTCAAAATAAAAATAGACAAATTAGAAGTGGCTTCTAAGCTCATTTGTTTTCCTCTTTGAACTTCCAGAGAATCGTCTTCCATATAACAGAAGCGCAAAGGCCTGTGAAGCCCTCCTGGGCTTTCTCTTCTCTGAATTTTCATGACACTGTTATGGCTTAGTTGTCCTCATGCTCCCTCTCGGCCTCCTTTGCAGGCTCACCATCCATAATTTGCCTTCTACCTGAGGCCATATCCAGAGTTGAGTATTGGACCCTCCGCTCTTCTCTATCTTCCTTAGTGACCCATGTCAGCTCCAATGGGTTCAATCATCATCTCTACACAGGTGATTCCCAGAGTCATATATCAATGCTAGTCTCTCTCCAGATCTCCAGTCCCACATCACTGATGGGGTGCTCAGGCCTCAGCTCTAAGACCATATCTCTGGAAGCCTCCCAATTTCTTAGTAGGCCTGTCCTGTGAGAAAATTTTTTTCTTGTTGCAGAACATGCTATCTTATTAGAGATAGAACAAAGGGGTGCCTGGCCCAAGGATTTTTGTCCCTGGCTGACCCAAGGACTATTCCTCCCACCAGATCCCCAAGTTCCATGTCTCTGACAACTTCCTCAATGTCTAATACACTCCCTACACTTTCCCATCCATAGCTCCCAAAGACACCTAGACCCTTAGATTACCTAATTAGTATCCCTAGCATTCTTTTCCCAGGCCCCTTTTCCATATAAACCCCAGCACCATCCTCAGTCTCTCAGGTGCTTTCGTTAAAGTGCTACAATAAACTCTTTGCCATTTGATTAAGAGAAGGCTTGAGTGTGTGAATTCATTTCAGGTATTCTCGGGGTCCCAGCACCCCAAAAACTCATTATCACCAGTTGCCTATTAGACATTTCCAAATGAATGTCTCATAGCCATCTGAAACTCAACATATCCAAAACAAAACTCATTATCTTTCATCTCAAACCCACCCCTCTTCAGAGCTTCCCTATTTCTGTTGAGGATACCACCTTCCAGTCAGTCATTTGTGTCGACAACCTTGGATTCATTCTCTGTTCCTCACTTTCCCTCACCCTTTGTCTTCAATCATTTCACAAGTTTTGATATTCTACCAACACATCTCAAATCCATTCCCTTCTCCCCATTTATGTGGCCATCTACCTCTTGTCTACACTATTGCAATAATCTCCCAAACAGTTTCCATTACTCAAGTCTCTTATCTTCAAACCATCCACTACACAACTGACAAAATGATTTTCCTAAAGTGTAGGTCTGACTATGTCATTATCTTGATGAATAAACTCCATTGACTCCCTGGGACCTTTAGGATCAAATACAAACACCTTCATTTTGCATTTAACACACGTTAGAATCAGGTTCTATTGGAGCGGCTAGGTGGTGCAGTGAGTACAGCACTGGCCCTGGAATCAGGAGGACCTGAGTTCAAATGTGATCTCAGACTCTTGACATACTTACTAGCTGTGTGACCTTGGGCAAGTCACTTAACCCCAATTGCCCTGCCTTCCCCACTCCCCCCCCAAAAAAAGAATCAGTTTCTACCATTCTAGCCTATTACACATCAGTTCTTCATGGACTGTATAATCCAGTCAAATTGCATTTTTGCCGTTCCTCACATACAGCATTCCATCTCCCGTGTCCATGTCTTTGAACAGAGCGCCACACTGTTCTTCTACTCACACAAGTCCACAATTTAGGAATCATCATTGAAACCTCACTCTCACTCGCCCCTGATATCCAATCAGTTGTGAAGTCTGATTCTACCTCCTCAATATCTCTGACATCTTTCCCCTTTTTTCCCTTCACATTATAACCACACTAGTTCAGACTCTAATCACCTCTCACCTAGACTATTGTAATCACCTCCTAACTGGTCTCCCTGCATCCAATTTCTCCTCTTTCCAATCTATCCCCAGCTGCCAATTGATATTCTAAAGCACAGGTCTGACTACATCATTCCCCTGCTCATAAAGCTCCAGTGACTCCCTATTGCTTCCAGGCAATACAAACTCTTCAGCTTTGACATTTAAAGCCCTTCATAGTCTGGCTCCTGAATACCATTTCAGACTAATTACAAATTACTCTCTTTCATGTATTCTATTTTCCAGCCAAACTATCTTATTTTCTATTCCCCAAACTTGGCATGACATCTCTTGCCTCCATGACTTTTCAAAAGTTGTCTCTTCATGCCTAGCTTTCTTCAAGGTTTCTGTCATGTGCCATTTCCCTGAGAAATTGACCTAGGAAATAGATTCAAGAGGGATAATTTAAGAATTATTGGACTACCTGAAAGCCATAATGAGAAAAAGAGCTTAGACATCATATTTCAAGAAATTACAAAGGAAAAATGCTAACCAGCAAGCAAAGTAGAAATTGAAAGTATCCACTGGTCACCTCCTGAAAGAAATCCCAAAAAGAAAACTCCTAGAAATATTACAGCCAAAATTCAGAATTCCCAGAACAAAGAGAAAATACTTCAAGCAGCTAGAAAGAAACTATTCAAATATCATGGGACCACTGTCAGAATCACAAAAAAATCTAGCAGCTATCACAATAAAGGGGTGAAGAACATGGAATATGATATTATAGGGGACTAAAAAGCTAGAATTACAACCAAGAATTACCTATCCAGCAAAACTACGTATAATCCTAAAAGGGAAAGAATGAATATTTAATGAGATAGAGGACTTACAGGAATTCCTAGACTGGTTCAAAGACAGAAGAATATATTTACAGATTCAGGTGTATAGATATCCATTTGGCCAAATAAAGAAGTAGAAGGGCAATGGGCTAAGAGAAAAGAAGAGGTGATTAGAGGAAAGGCAGGTTAAGGGAGGCAGTGGTCAGAAGCAAAACAGACTTTTGAGGAGGGATAAGGTAAAAAAGAGACAGAAAAGGATAAACTGAAAAATAATGGAGGAAAATATATAGTTAGCAATTATAACTGAATGTGAATGGGTTGAATTCATTCATGAAACAGAAGCAGATAGGCTAGAAAAAAAATCAAGCAATATGTTGCTTAAAAGAAACATACTTGAAGCAAATAAAAACACAGAATTGAAATAAGAAGCTAGAGAAGAATCTATTATGCTTCAACTTCAGGAAAAAAAAGTGTAAGAGTAGAAATCATGATCTCAGAGGAAGTAAAAGCAAAAACAAAACTAATAAAAGAGATAATCAGGGAAAACTACATTTGCTAAAAGTAATGAGAAGCTAGGTGTATAGTATTTGGAGCGCTAGGCTTGGAGTCAGAAATACTCATCTTTGTGGGGTCAAATTTTGCCTCCAATACTTACTAGCTGTGTGACCCTGGGCAAGTCACTTAACCCTGTCTGCCTCAGTTTCCTCTTCTATAAAATGAGCTAGAGAAGGAAATGGCAAGCCACTCTAGTATCTTTGCCAAGAAAACCCCAAATAGGGTCATGAAGAGTTGGACATAAGTGAAATGACTTAACAACAATGAAGTAATATTAATACTATATGTACCAAATAATGGAGGATCCAAATTCTGAAAGGAAAAGTTAAATTTTATAGTGGGAAATAGACAACAAAACTATACTAGTGGGGGACCTCGATTTTCCCCTTCCAGAGCTAGATTAAATCTAGCCATAAAATAAGTAAGAAAGATATTAAAGAGATGAATTGAATTCTTAAAAAGTCAAATATGATAAAACTCTGGTGAGAACTGAATAGGAACAGAAAGGAGTATACCTTTTTCCCAGCTGTCTATGGCACCTTCACAAAAAGGAAAATAATATTAAATGCATCCTTTTGAAATCATAAAAGTTGCATTCAAAAAAAGGCCTTGGAAGCATAGGTTAAAAATTAATTAGAAACTAAATAGTCTAATCCTAAAGAATGAATAGGTCAAAGAACAAAACATAGAAATAATAAATAATTTCATTAAAGATAATGCAAAAAAATGAAATAACATACCAAAATTTGTGGGATGCAGTGAAAGCAGTATTTAGAGGGAAATTTTTATCTCTAAATGCATACATCAATAAAAGAGATAAACAGCAGATCAAAGAATTTTGCATGCAACCAAAAGAACTAGAAAAATATCTCATTTAAAACCCCTGATTAAACACCAAAATAGAAATCCTGAAAATCAAAGGATAAATTAATAAAAATATAAAGCAAAAAAAAATCATTAAACTAACAAATAGGAGGTAGATTTATGAAAAGAAAAAAAACTATTGGTTAATTTGATTTAAAAAAAAAAAGAAAACCAAATTTCTAGTATCAAAAATAAAAAAAGACAAATGCACCACCAATGGAAATGAAATCAAAGCAATTAGTGGAGCTATTTTGTCAATTTTTATATGCCAATAAAACTGACAAGTGAGATGTATGAATATTTACAAAAATATAAATTGCTTAGACCAATAGAAGAGGAAATAGAGCACTTACACTAGAAAAAGAAATTGAAAAGCCATAAATAAGATCCCTAAGAAAACAAAACCCAGGACCAGGTGGATTTACAAGTGAATTCTACCAAACATGTAAAGAACAATTTCAATACCATATAAACTATGAAAAAAATAGGCAATGAAGGAGTCATGCCAAATTCTTTTTATGACACAAATATGGTTTTGATACCTAAACCAGGAAGAGCAAAACCAGAGAAATAATACTATAGACTAATATCCCTAATAAATATTACTATGAAATTTTAAATAAAATATTAGCAAGGAGGTTAGAGCAACATATGACAAAAATCATATACTACAACTAGGTTGAATTTATACCAGGGATGCAGGTCTGGTTCAATATTAGGCAAACTATCCATATAATTGACCATATCAAAAACAATAAAAATCATATGATTACATCAATAGATAAAAAAGGCATTTGACAAAATACAATACACATTCCTATTTTAAAAAACACTAAAAAGCATAGGAATAAATTGATATTAATTTAATATTAATAAGTTGATGGAATAAATTGAAAATAATTTTCTTAAAACGATAAGTAGCATCTATCTAAAACAAAGATCAAACATTTTTCATAATGAGGATAACCTGGAAGCCTTCCCAATAAGATCATAGACGAAGTAAGGATGTCCATTAACACCACTATTATTCAATACCGTGCTAGAAAGACTAGCTATAGCAATAAGATTTTTAAAAAGAAAGAAAGAAATTGAAGGAATAAATATGGGCAATGAGTAAATAAAATACTCTTTGCAGATGACATGAGGGTAGGTTTAGAGAACCCCAGAGAATCAACTAGTTGAAACAATTAACAACTTTAGCAAAGTTGCAAGATATAAAATAAACTTCCATAAATCATCATCATTTCTACATATTATAAATGAAACCCAATAGGAAGACATAGAAGGAAAAATTTAATTTAAAATAATTGCAGACAATATAAAACACTTGGGAGTCTACCCACCAGGACAAACCCAGGAACTATATGAACATAATTAAAAAACATTTTCACACACACACACACACAAAGATTCCAAATAATTGCTCATGGTTAGGCTAAGCCAATATAATTAAAAATAACAATTCTGCCTAAACTAATTTACTTATTCTGTGTCATAACAATCAAACTACCAAAAATTATTTTATGAAGCTAGAAAAATAGTAACAAAATTCATCTGAAAGAACAAAAGGTCAGGAAGATCAATGGGAAAAAATGTGAAGGAAGGCATCCTAGCAATACCAGATTTCAAACTATATTATAAAATGGCAATCATCAAAGCAATCTGCTACTGGTTAAGAAAAAAAGTGATTGACCAGCAGATTAGGTACACAATACATGGCAGTAAATGACCATAGTAATGTAGTGTTTGACACACCCACAGATCCAAGCTTTGGCAAGAACTTACCACTTGCCAAAAATTGCTGGGAAAACTGTAAAGCAGTTTGGCAAAAACTAGGCATAGACCAACAACATTTCATATCATATACCAAGATAAGGTCAAAATGAGTACATGAATACTTCACCTGTCAGATCTGTGGATAAGGGAAGAGTTTATGATTAATTGTGAGATAGGGAGGATCACAGGCAATAAAATGGATAATTTTGACAGCATGAAATTTAAAAGATTTTGCACAAAAAAAACCCAACATAGCCAAAATTAGAAGGAAAGCAAGAAACTACCGGAGTGGGGTGCAGAGGAGAGGCGGCCGGAATTTTAGAGCAAGTCTCTCCGGTAAAGGATTCATTTCTCAAATATATAGGTAACTGAGTCAAATTTATAAAAATTAAAGCCATTCCCCAATTAATAAATGGTCAAAAGATATGAAGAGGCAGTTTTCAGAAGAAAAGAAAAGCAAGGCTATTAATAGGATATAAAAATGTTCTAAATCACTATTAATTAGAGAAATGCAAATTAAAACAACAGCAAGGTACTAACTCAAAGCTATCAGATTGGCTAACATGACAGAAAGAATAATGAGAAATACCACAAGGGTTGGGGAAAAACTAAAACACTAATGCACTGCTGGTGGGGCTGTGTACCAGTCCCACCATTCTAGAGAACAATTAGGAATTATGCCTCAAAGATAGAAAACTGGGTATACCCTTCAACCCAGAAATGCCTCTACCAGATCTGGATCCCAAAGAAATCCAAAAAAAGGAAATAGACCTATTTGTATAAAAATATTTATAGTAGCTCTTTTTATGGTGGCAAAGAATTGGACATTAAAAAGATGCCCATCAATTGAGGGATGGCTCAATGAGCTGTGGTTTGTAATTGCAGTGGAATACTATTGTCCTATGAGAAATGATGAAGGAGACGGTGTCAGAAAAACCTGGGAAGACTCATATGAACTCATGCAAATTGAAGTGAGCAGAACCAGGAGAACATCCTCCTCTTAACAATAACATTGTAAGGATGATCAACTGTGAAAGACTTAGTTTCTCTAGTGAATACAGTCATCCAAGACAATTCCAAAGGGCTCATAAAAACTGCTATCTATATCCAGAGAGAGAATCGATGAGCTCTGAGTATAGATTGAGGCATACTTTTTTATTTACTTTATTTTTCTTACTCTTTTTGCAACACAACTAATATGAAAATATTTTGCATGACTTCACATATATAATGGGTATCATATTTTCTGCTTTCCCAATGGGTTGGGGATGACCTGGAGGGAAGGAGAAAATGTGGAACTCAAAACTATTTAATATTTTAAAAAATTAATATTTTTTAAAAATCTAGCAAAGGACAAAAAAAGTAATGAAATTCTCAGTTATGTACTTTTTTTAAAAAAGCCTATCAGGCACAATGACAGACAATGAACTGGGCTGAGGATGGAATACCTAGAGTACAGAAGGTTGGATTGCCTCTGGGAAATTAACTAACTCACAAGCTTCTCCCCCAAAACAAAGGCCCATTCTATCAGTAGTCATAATCATAATATCAATAATAATACTTTTCAAGCTGTGCTATTTGACTATGAGTCATGAAATTCCACTGTCTCTGAAGAACTAAAGTTGTAGGTCACCTAAACCCAAATTAATCCACAAGCATTTATTAGACAACTACTACGTTCCAGGTGTTGTGTTTGACACTGGTGATACAAAGAATGAAATAATCATTCAACTTGAGTGATTACATTGTATTTCATTAGGGGATAGAACATGGAGTGGAGAAGGGGAAGGGAACAAAGAGGGAGAAGTAAAGAGAAGGATGAATATACAGAGAAATAGAAACTGTAGTTAAGTAAAACATAATTAAGGCAGGAGAGTACTCACAATTTTAAGGTAGAAGGAAATGCTTGAGCCGAGCCAGTGAAAAGGTACAGAGAAAGAAGACGGAATACTAGAGAAATCCATTTTGACTGGATCTTAGAGTGTGGGGAGGGTTGTAATGTATAATGAAGCTGGAAAAATATGATTGGTCAAGGCCGTAAAGGGTTTTTATCAAATTTTGTGGTTTATCCTAGAGACAATGGGGAGCCACTGGAGGTTTATTGCATTGTGGAGTAAAGTGGTCAGATCTGAACTGGAGCATCACTGAAGTCTGTAGCAATATTTTAGAAAGAGTTATGAGGGCTTGAACCTAAGATGGAGGATGTGTGAATAGAAGGTGAGAGTTAGGTATGAGAGATGTGGAAGAAGAAAGGGCAAGATTAAAAGGCATAGGTTGAAACATATAGCCAGCAAAGACTTGGCCAGAAGTAGTATAAACGGTTCCATCAGAAAGGTGTATGGTCAGAAAATTAGGTGGGCCAGTCATATGGCAAGAGTGAGAAATAACCAACATACAGGCGGTGTGCTCCTTGTATATACACATGATGTCAAGAGATCTAGATGCCATAGGGTAGTTTATAGGAGAACGTGAAGAAGAATTTCATAAGGTGAGAAGGGTAGATAAGCTATGACCTGCTTTGATCTAGAGATCACAAAATCCATCAACATTTGAGAGTGACCAAATTAATTTAATTAATTAATTCTGTGATCAGTCAGCTTGTTGAGAGTTAATTCTTCATCTGGCTGCCTTCTATAGGACAGAATGCATAAGACAATGGAGACTACGTTAAACTGAACGAGGAGACATCCTCTACCTGCTGCTTCCTTTTTCTCTCTATAGATTTAAATTCCCAGTAAAGACAGAAGTGGAGAGGCATCTGGGTAAAACTGCAGATGGATCTCTTCACCTCTTTCCTTTCTAATTTCTAGAAAGTAAGAAGGGGCCTTAGGACATTTTTACTTTTAGCTTCTACTCTGTGTTCAGTGTTCACTGTGACAGTGTTCAGATTTTTTTCCAAACTATAATGATAACTAGCATTTCTATGATGCCTTGATACCTACTAAGCGCTTCGCATGTTATCTCGTCTGCCCCTCACAACAACCAGGTTAGGTAAGTGCTTATTATTATCCTCATTTATAGAGGATGAAACTGAAGCAAAGAAAAGTTAAGTGACTGGTCCAGGTTCACACACCTAGTAAGTGCAAGTTTTGAACTCATTTTCCCTGACCTGAGGTCCAGCTCCATATATGCTGCATCACGTAGCCAAGAAGTCTAATTTAAAGAGAAAAAACATGGCCTGCTCAGATACTTTACAGGGAATATTAAGTGTTCCAACATAGACCTTATTTGACTAAGTGACCAAAGCTAATGGGTCTCAGGTTACAAGAATCCTGAAAACTTGGTCTGGCACTTTATATGGTATGAGTTATTTTAGAAAATTAGATAAGTGAATTGTCATGAGGCCTTAGTTTCTCATGAACCACTTTCTAATATTTGTAAAGCATTTTGAGATCCTTTGAGATAAGGGCTATCCCAAGTGCTATTACATAGTTTTACAGCTGCAATGGTCCCAGAGTGCTATAATCCATCCAAGAGCTGCATTTTCTATTTAAATTTGAGAGTTAGTTGAAAGGTGTATAAAAACCACAAGCAACTAGGCCTATTTTTTACTGACTGCACATATCAGAGGAGACTTTGGGGAACTGTTACTTCAGAATTGGTCTATAATAAATGACTCTCAGGGTAGTTTTCCACATTCATCTCTTCTTCCATTCCAGAGTTGTCTGTGTTAACGTTTTTGAGGAAGAAAAAGAAAAAAAAATTTAAATGACACAATACTGATCATTTGATGATCAAAAAGCAAAAATATATGTGGAAGGTGGGAAAGGGAAGGGTCAGTGCTGGTTTTGAGTCCCAAAGATCAGGTAGAGAATATGAGGGCAATACACCATGGAATCCTTCTCTCTTCCCTAAATTCACACTAAATAGCTGCCTGCTACAATCCCTTCCACCGAGAGGCTTGCAAAGAACAAGATGGGAAGAGTGTTGGAGTGAGGTTCATGCTTCCCAGAGACACCCTCCCATATGTTTTCAAGATGTCATGATGCAGTTGCATGGTGCTCAGCCAAGCACACAGTGAGTGGCAAATGCTGGTGTTAGCATCCTACACAACTGGTCAGATGACCTCCTCAAATTAGCAGAACACCCATCATACGAAGCCCCTAGGCAGAGTCTTTGGGTCCATGGAATGTTGCTACCCATCTTCCATTCTGGCAAAAGACATAACAATGCAAGTTACTGCATAGAGCAAAAGGTCAATGTCACATCACCTTATGAGACTAACCAACCCTATCCATGCATGTGCAGTCTCCTTGTTGAGTAGAGGCATGGATGAATGCCGCTTGCGTACATATATCACTGCAAAGCAGCACAGTAAGAAATATGCATTACAAAGCTGATACCTACTTAACATTACTGCACCTAAGATGCTGGAGGATCAAGAGATACTTCAGAAGCAACCACATTGTTGCTTATGGTGGTTCCATGAATTCCACCAAACATGGTGGTTCCAGAATTCAAGGATCTGGGCTCAAATCCTCCTTCTGGGTCCAGATTATGAGCATAAGTAAGTCACTGAACCACTCTGAGCTACACTTTCCTCATCTTTGAAATCAAGGGAGATGAATTAAATGACCTCTGAGGTCCCTTCCAACTTTGAATACATCATCATAATGGGCACTCTTAGCCCTTTAAAGTTTATAAAATGCACTATGCAGACTATTTCTTTTGTGCCTTGTAACAATCCTGTGAGATAGAAACCACTGATACTCTTATCCCATTTTATGAATGAGGAAATCAAGTCTCAGAAGAGGTAAGTGATTTCCCTAAAGTCACAGCTAGTGTTGGAGGTGAAATTTGAAGTCAGGACTTCCTGACTAACCATTGTGTCAGGGGTAAATACATACAGGGAAGCAAATCTACTAAATCTACTCAAAAAACCCCCCACAAAATTCTAGGTCATAATACTTTGTGCCCTTGTACAATCTCCCAAAAGAACAAATTTACTCTCCTTTAAAATGGAAAAGAATTAAGCTCTATGCTTCCATTAGAAATGGTTTAAAATTGGAAAAAGGGCATAAAGTTACTGCTATTGGGGTGGATTATTTGTGCTCAGGAATTCTCAGGAGCGATAGAACTAAAGCCAATTGGTTATCAAACTTAGACTGGCACCAATATGGTGGGCCCCCTGGAGCAGTGAACCAGCTCAGGATGGAAAAGCTTCCAGGCCAATCAGCAGTGAGTACATGAGTGGCCCCTGCACTTCCAGTCTAGACAACATAGGGAGACTGATTCTCAGAAGAAAAAAAAAACTGGAAGGAACCTGAGAAATTGAATAATGCCGGCCCCTCACTTCACAGATAAGGAAAACAAGACCCAAAGAGGTTAGATTACTTGTCTGAGGTCCCAAACTTAATTAGCAGTTTATGGGACTATGATTAGGGCTAAAATTAGGAATTTTGATGCCCTGGACAAGCAGCACAAAATATAGCATCCAATTAACTTTTTAAGACAGATCCATTTAAAAGGGGCAGTCAGTCAACAAGAATTTATTAAGCAATTACTATGTGCCAGGCACTGTGCTAAGCATTGAAGATATGAAGAGAGGCTCAACACAACACTTTGCCCTCAAGGAGTGCATATTCTAATGAGAGGAAGGAGAAAGAAACCATGAAAATAACTAGGTCCATACAAGGTATATACAGTGCAAATGGAAAGTAATCTCTCGTAGTCCCTGAGAAAAGGGAAGGGAGAGAGAATATGAAAGACCTCTTGCGGAAGATGAGATCTGAGTCTTGAAGGAAGCCAGCAGGCAGATAAGGGGGACACCAAGAGAAAAGGCGGAGAGTCTGGAGATGGAGTGTCCTGTGTAAAGAGCAGCAAGCAGGCCAGTGCGACTGGATTGTAGAGTGTGTGGAGGAAAAATAGTAGAAAGGTAAGAAGGGAACAAGTTGTGAAGGGTTTTTTATAATGGCAAACAGAGTATTTTATATTTGATCTAGGAGATGACAGGGATCTACTGCCATTTATTCAGGAGCTAGGGGACATGGTCAGATCTGTCTTTTAAGAAAATCACTTGGGTATCTAAGTGGAGAGTGGTTTAGAGTGGAGGTAGACCAAACAGAAAGCTCCTGCAATAGTCTAGGCATGGGGTGATGAGGCCCTGCACCAGAGTAATAGCTATTTGAGTGAAGAAAAAGAGATGGGAAACTCCAATAAACAAGGGTCCTTTTCGTAATTTCACCAACAATGAATTAGAGTCCCAATTTTTCCATATCCCCTCCAATATTTGTCACTTTCTCTTTCAATCATTTTAGTCAATCTGATGGGTTTAAAATGATATCTCAAGGTTTTAATTTGCATTTCTCTAATCAATACTGATTTAGAGCAATTTTTTTATTTCTTCATCAGAAAACTGCCTTTTCATATCCTTTGACCATTTATCAATTAAGAAATGACTCTTATTTTTATAGATAAAAGTTCTTTATATATTTGAGATGAAATCTTTATCTGAGAAACTGTGTATAATATTTGTTCCCAATTTTCTGCTTTCCTTCCAGTCTTGGCTATATTTGTTTTATTTGTACAATTTTTTTAATTTTAGTATGTTATGGAGGGAAAATGAAGCATAGACTTTATTTTTTATTTTTTCCACTTAATAATATTTTATTTTTTCCAATTATATATGTATATATATATACATAGTTTCCAACATTCATTTTTTATAAGATTTTGAGATTTCCAAAATTTTTTTTCTCCTTCCTTCCTTTCCTTCCTGCCTCCCTAAGATGGCAAGCAATCTGATATAGGCTATACATGTACAGTCATATTAAATATATTTCCACATTAGTCATGTTATGAAAGAAGAATCAGAACAAAAAGGAAAAACCATGAGAAAAAAAAGAAAATAGTCTGCTTTGATCTCCATTCAGACTCCATAGTTCTTTCTCCGGTTGTGGAGAGCATTTTCCCATCGTGAGTCTTTTGGAATTGTCTTAGATCATTACATTACTGAGAAGAGGCAAGTCTATCAAAGTTGTTCATTGCACAATGTTGTTACCGTATGCAATGTTCTCCTGGTTCTACTCACTTCACTCAGCATAAAGCATATACTTTAAGCTAATGTACACACACACACACACACACACACACACACACACACACACACACACACACACACACACACCCTAAGGAGAAAAAGGTTCTGCAATACTGATAGGAAGAGGCAGATAACATGGAGAACTCAAAGACTGCCACTGAGCAGGTGGAGGAGACAGAGACAGCAGCTTTGGGCTGTGCTGAGGAGGAGCCTGGGATGTCATGAAGGGAAGGATGACTTTACCCTATTGCTGTGTGGTAGCTTCTTCCTTTCAGATAATTATTCTTGCTAACTAGATGCTGTTGTTTCTATGCTACAGAAGCCAGGCAAACATAATCAGTGCCTTCTAGATGGGTTTGCCCTAGTGCAGCCCTGCTGCCAAAGGATTTTGGGTGCCCCCCAAAAAATGCAGGGTTGCCACTGCGCACTCTCCTGTTTGTCCCATGACCTGAGACAACCAACCATCATCAGTCTGTCTCTAGTCTAATTCATCTGTGGCCTGAAAGAGTGTAGCCTATTTTAATTTTGGCCCCTACCAACTGCCAAGGCGTGCAGGTCTGCCCTAGAGTAAAGTCCTCGGCCCTTGCAGCCTCTCCCTCTGATTGCCTGGTTCCTCCCAGAACCTCTCTTTTAAGGAAGAGACCCAGGCTATCCATATCCTCATTTCTCAGCAGGCTATGGTCCTGATTCATCTCCTCAGGACTTTCTCTATGATGCCGTAGAAACTTCATCTTAGAAGCTCACTCTACCTCTGGACTACTTCTCACAATGGAAGTATCCTCCATACCTCTCCTCCTGATTGGCTCATTCCTCCCAGAACCTCCATTTTAAGGAGGAGGCCTAGGCTAACCATATCTCAATGTCTCTCCAGGCTATACTCCTATTTCTACTTTTCCCCAAGTGACTTCCTATCCTTCCCCTCCTCCTCCCTACTTTTGAACTATTTTTAAGTGTGTATTCTCCCATTAGAATATAAGCTCCTTGAGGGCAGAGACTGTCTTTCTTTCTGCTCATATTTGTGTTCCCAACATTTAACAGAGTGCCTGGCTATGATGTTAATGGAGGGGTGTATAAGATGTTCCCGCCCATTAACAGGCTTCATGTGGAGCCCATTAAGGAAAGCTTGCTCATAGGAAAGCTTGCATGCCTTTTGTTAATAAGCTAATTAGGCCATGAGTCAGGTTGTGATGCCTTCTGGCTCTGAGCCTATTAGCTGAAAGAGTATTTATTCTGGGAGGTGGGTTTTTGCTTTGGGGGCTCGCTTAGGAGAAAGATGTTGTGATTCCCTGGTCAAGATTCTAAGTGGCCGTATATTCAGAGCTCCCTGACTTCTCAGAGGTAAAGGCTCTCTCGATTTAGTGGTGGATGTAAAGCTTTGATTCAGGCTGCAGAGCCCTGTATGTTGGTCTTTATTTTTCTTCTCTGTGTTTTTTCTATTTAGTTAAAGAAGATTATTGACCCCTGACACAGCTGTCTTTCCTAGTAAAGCAGACAAAAGAACCTGCACTAGATGTGCTAGCGTGGCTGCCATTACACTGGCACATCCTAAATACACACTTGTTTACTCACTATCATCCCACCCTAGTTTTGGTTCTGATTTCAAGTCTCTGGACTTTCACTCAAACATTATTTTTACCATACCATACTCCCTCTTTAAACAGGTGAGAAAACAGAGCATGAACTGTATACGTTAGAATAATAAGAGATGCACTAGCCCTTCCTTCAGTCCATCTAACTCAATCTCATACCGCCCCCCTTTTCTATGCTGGATTGTTCCCTAACTCAGGGACTCCACCCTCCTCAGAATTTATGCTCAACGAGTGGAATGTAGTTTTTCTCCCACTGTCTGTAGCAGCTTACTCTGGACTCAGTTCTCCTTCAGAAGATGGTATCCAAGAACAGGGAGACCCACTTGGCTTTCTCCATCCAGCACATCAAATGAAAAGCAATAGCTATTTCTGGGCTAATACTCCCAAATACTGACCAATGATTAACACAAACAAGCTAATATTGCAAATAAATGTAAGACATCCACTAGGCTTTACTGGCCCAATCATACTTGTTTGCTAACAAACTCTTAATCATGCTGCATTCTTCCATAACAGATGAGCGATTAAATAAACGTGCCAATCTTTTTCAATGCATCTTTATTGTTGTCGGTTAGAACCAAGGAAGACAATACAGTTCCCTGGGTGAAACCATCAATGGCTATCATTATTTTTTCTTGTCACATTCAGTAAAAGCAACACGTTAACTTCCAAATCAGAAACTCTGAGGTAGAAAAACAGTTCCTTGATTTATGAGAAAGGAGTGTAATAAAATAGAAAGAGAGACCAAGGACCCAGGTTCAAATCTGAGCTCTGTTTGACCTTAGGCAATAAAACTTAGTTTCTTCATCTATAAATTGAGAGGACTAGACTAGATAATCTCTATGGTCTCATCTAGCTCTAAATTTATACTCCTATGATGGAGTACACTGCAATTCTTCTAGAATCTGTGGTTTTAATGGTGTAGATACTCCTTACACTATTACATTTTAGAAGAGGCAGGATTGTATGATGGAAAGAACCCTGCACTTGGACTCAGAGGATCTTGGTTCAAATCCTTTGACCTCTCCTGCCTTCATTAAAATGTGGGAGCTTAGGAGCAGCTGGGTGGCACAGTGGATAGAGTACTGGCCCTAGAGTGAGAAGCTCAAATCCAACCTCAGATATTTACTAGCTATGTGACCCTGGGCAAGTCGTTTAACCCCGATTGTCATAAATAAGTAAGTAAATAAATAAATAGATGAAATGAGGAAGCTTGCCAAATAACCTGTAGGTTCCATTCTACCACAGTGATGATACTATGCTAAAAGCATTCTTCTATAACTTGGTAGCCATTTTTTATACTGTCAATACCATCAAAATGGTGCAGTGGATAGAGCAAAAGATCAGGGGTCAAGAAAACCTGAGATCAAATCCAGCCTCAGACACTTAGTAGCTGTGTGACCTGGGGCAAGTCATTTAATCTCTGCCTCAGTTTCTTTAACTAAAAATGGGGATTATAATAATACCTACTTCATAGAGCTGTTGTGAGAATCAAATGAGGTAATATACTGGCAGAATGCTTAGCACGGTGCCTGGCACATAGTAGGCACTTAATAAATGTGTATTTTATTTCTTTCCTTCCTTAGTATTTTCAACTTGGTAAGACCCTCCCAGACCTTGTGCTCTGCTAGCAAAGCTTCCTCAGTTTCCTCATCTGTAAAATGAGCTGGAGAAGGAAATGGCAAAGCACTCCAGTACCTTTGCCAAGAAAACCTCAAATGGAGTCATGAAGAGTCGGGAAATGACAGAAAAAAAACTGAAGAACAAAGCATTCATTTACTCTACAGTTACTGAAAACTTAATAAAACATAATGCACTGTGCCCCATGCAAAGGGCAAACAGACTCCCTACACCAATACAGAATGCAATATCATAATTCGTATATTTTATATAATTTTATAATTTATATAATTATTTTATAATGTATATAGTAACATAGATTATCCATTCATATAGCTCTTTAAGATTTAAAAAGTATTTCCCTTTCAATAATCCCAAAAGGTAAACTGTGAAAATATTATTAATCTCATTTTATAGATGAAAAAAACTAAAGCATATAGAGTTTAAATGATTTGTACAGGGCCACATAGTTAATAAATGTTAGAGGCAAATATTTTCAATTCAATTCAGTAAACATTTATTAAGTACTTACTATGTGCCAAGCACAGAGTTGTGGATCCTGTCCACAATGAATTTACTATCTAATAAGCAAACTGAAAACATGAACACAAGTAAATGTAATACAAATTGCCATTAGAGTTAAATTCAGTAAACTTCCATTTGATGCCGAGTCCATTTAGGCAGGGCTTCTTAAACTTTTTCCACTCGAGATGCCTTTTCATGTTTGAGTGGCGGTCCTGGCATTATGTGGGCATGTGCAGTGCAAAGTGTGCATGCTTTCTGTGCACAACCAAGGCCACAGTGAAGTGTTACAATACAACATGGGCAAGCGCTGCCAGAAACATCTTGGATTTATGACAAATTTGATTTTGAATTAATTTTGGTCGTTGCACACTTAGAAACCTTTTATTGTTGTCAGTGGGGTCAGACCCACCCTTTAAGAAGCCCTGGTAGAGCACTGTGGTATACAAGAAGGCACGGCCTAGGAGAGCTCACGTTGATGAAGTGTATTTTAAGGATTGCAAAGTGCTTTCTATATATAATCTCACATGACTCTCAACGAGCTATGAGGGAGATGCCGTTATCTCATTTACAGATGAAGAAGCTAAGAATCGTGCAGCTAGTAAGTATCTAAGCCAGATTCGAATTCAGATCTTCAAGACTCCAAGTCTCCCACTGGATTCACTACACTGCTGGGCTGCCTCTAGTTTACCGTGTTCAGAGAAGATGACGTTTCTGACATCGAGAAGCTTACAGGCCAATCAGGGGATATGAGTCATAAAAAGCTCATAAAACAATATGTGGTTAAGTGGAAATGGGTAAGCAAAGGACATTCTGGGAGGTCAGGTGATAGGAGAGAAATGCAAAGGAAGGCACAGACCTAAAAAGAAACCACTATCAGCTGGGGAAATGGGAATGGATCACTGTGTTGTTAAGCAAAATTGTCTCATTAGCATGGCTTTTGTTTCTTTTGAGTGGAAGTACTTTCAGCTGTTAAGTGCTAAGCCCCAGGCCCAGGGCCCTGTCAGGTGTGAAACCTGTGTGGGTGTGGATTGGTGACTTAGGAGGGGCCAGCTCGGGAACCAATGGTCTCTGGTCATTGAGGCGGGGCTTGAGAAC
>CM053622.1:467155645-467197471 GCA_028646595.1 Phalanger gymnotis | reverse complement strand
GGGCCTAAATAAATTTCTTGTTGTTTTCTCCTTAGAGAATCTCTCATACCTTGCGATTTCGGACCATTCAAACATATACATGATTATGTTTGAGATCATAAATTCGGCCTTCCTACTACAATCACCAGGGGAGAAGGTAGTGTTAGGTCTTGAAGAATGAGAAAAAATCTAATACATGGAGAGAGGAGGGGAGAAAAGCGATTCTATCAATAGCTTCACTCTTTTTTTCTTCCTTCCTATTTTTTTTTTGAGACAAGGTCTCCCCAAGCCACAGGCCCAGTCCAATTAACGATTGTCACGGAGGTTTTGAGCTGCTCCATATCGTTCCTCCTTAGGCAGGCCAGTGGCCCCCGCTTTGGAGGGCTCCTTATACTGGCACCAGACTTAGTTCAAATACTTGCTCTCAGGACTCCTAAATTCAAGCCTCAGCCTCAACCTCCCCTGTTGCAATGATTACAGACATGCACCAGCACACCCAGCCATGCCATAAGTTTCAACCCTGAAACACTAAACAATTCGTATGTAAAGTCTTCTCTATAATTCACAGGAGCAGCTAGGCGGTGCAGTAGATAGAGTGCCTAGCCTGGAGTCAGGAAGACTCATCTACCTGAGTTCAAATCTCATATCCTTACATACTAGCTGTGTGACCTTAGACAAATCACTTCATCCTATTTGCCTCAGTTTCCTCACTTTAAAATGAGCCGGAGAAGGAAATGGCAAACCACTCCAGTATCTCTGCCAAGAAAACCCCAAATGGGGCCACGAAGAGTCAAACCTGACTGAACAACAACACAATTCACAGACTCTCAGAATTAGAAGGGAACTCAAAGGCCATCTGGTCCAAATTGTTCCTGAAGAATTATCCTCTCCATAATATTCCTTTTGCCAAGTGACCAGTAAGTCAACAAGCATTAATTAAGCTCCTATGTTTCAGGGACTGTGCTAAGTCCTAGGGATACAAAGAAAGGCAAAAGATAGTCCTTATTTTCAAGGAGCTCACAGTCCAGTGGGGTAGACAACAATGCAAGTAACTATGTACAAGCAAGATACATATGGGAGAAATTGGAAATCATCTGAGAAGGATGGCTCTGGCCTGAAGAGGAACCATCTGGCCTTTGTTTTGACGATTTCCAGTTGGGGGATCACACTACCTCCCAAGGCAATCCATTCCACTTTGGGGTCGTCTTAATTGTTAGGATACATTTCTTTACAGTAAACCTAAATTTGCAATGGGGCATCGAGGTGACACAGCATATAGAGCCTGGAGTCAGGAAGATTCATCTTCCTGGGTTCAAATCTGGCCTCAGACACTTCCTAGTTGTGCAACCCTGAGCAAATCACTTAACCCTGTTTGCCTCAGTTTCCTCATCTATAAAATGAGCTAGAGAATGTAAAATGAGCCACCCCAGTGTTTTTGCCAAGAAAACTTCAAATGGGGTCAAAAGGAGTCAAATACAACTAAACCAAAAAAAAAAAAATTTACAATTTCCATCCACTGCTGCCAGTCCTCTAGCAGCTGCTATAGGACTCCTAGGCCAGGAAAATTAACCAAGAGGCAAAACCAGTGGCAAAAATGTCTGTGGCATAATGCCACAGATGCTGATTTTGTAGGCTTGGGACCTGGGTTTGAACCCTGGCTCTGCTTGCTAGCTATGTAACCTTCGGCATGTCTCCTAACTTTCAGGTGCCTCAGTTCCTTCATCTGTAAAAAGAATACAATGTTACTACCTTTGTCACAGGGTTACCATGAGGTTCAATGGAGATAATATGTGTAGATACATGTAAACACTGATACAACGATAGAGCTATGTCAGCTATTGCTTTTACTCACTTGGCAAAAAGTATGGTTTTTCTTAGGTGAATGGAATATTTATGCATTTGCGTAAGGACACCAACAATGGCCATGCTTTCAAGATGGGGATATGGGGGGAGGAGGATTCCCTCCGGGGCAGATTACAGGTCCTCTGCACCTTTGTGAGTTAATGTGGCCAAAAAAAAATTTTTTAATCAACTATTGGCCTGGCAATGAGTATCTTCAAATCTCCAGAAGGCTGGTCTTTGAATAACAGGTATACTGTGCATCAACAGGCCTTTCATTCAAACCTTTCCAGGTTAATAGGACCAATTAGAGCTTGTGCCTGCCTGGCATAACCTTTGAGAACCTTGGGTGAACACAATGCGGTATCTGAATAGGCAGAACCACCCATGAAGTCACTGCAGTTTCTATTTTACAACAGCTCTTTGCCTGGACAGCTCTGCTGCGGCATGAAACTGTCTCTATGGGGTCATTGGAACCATACTCAGGTAGGCCACAGTTAGCAGCGCTGCAGAGACACAGGCTGAAGCCAGACCAGAGCCAGACCAGAACCAGATGGAAACAAATGCCAGCCTTGGGGCATCCTTACTACTAACAGCCTTCCTGGGCACACACTTAAGATCACAGTCCGTATTGTGGATTCTGCAGATTTCACTTATCTGTGAGAGCAGCAACTATGTGGTTTGTTACTAGGGACAAGCCCTATGAATAGTCACAGAAGAGGCACATTCTTCTCAAGGATTCTCTCATTCCTTTAAACTTAAGGGGAATGATCAAACACAAATCCAGACGATCAATGATGATGCATTCCACCCACCTCCTCACCGAGAGGTGATGGCCCCAGGGTGTACAGCAGGACATATTTTTAATATGGCCAATAGAGAAATTCATTTTGCTTGACTATGCACATTTGTCACTATAGGGACTTTTTCCCCCTAATGGTAAGGTGAAAGACAAAGAAAACTGATTTTTGTTCATCTAAAAAAATTAAATATTTTTTAAGAAGAACTGGTGCTAATCTATGGCTTTTTTATGCTACACACTCAGCAATTACAAGGTCTCATCTCCAAACTTTCTCCTCTTGCCCTTTATGGTCAGAAACCTCATGTATATGCAAAGCCTGACATGTACCCCTCTGCCAGAGAAATTGAAAAAAAAAATTCCTGACTCCTTTCCTCTCTCCCTCCTGATTAAAATTCCAAAGGGACACATGGAAACCATCACATCAGTGATAGTGACTCAGCTTCTGTCTAAACTTCCCTGGGCTTTTCTAATGGAAGGGAAGTACGCAGATAGTAAAGATGGCCAAGGCACTCATTCTCCCCTAGAATAAGTGACACTGAATAAACCATGCTGGGCATCCAGAGAGAAGAGACATCTTGTTATTGTAATCGGTTGGTATACAGCCAAATCCCTGTTCTTTCTGACTAAACCTGCAGCAGCTTTATTTAACCTCTGAGCTACTATAAAATACTGCACTATGAGCGAGCAGATTCTTCACCACTTCCCAAGGCCCTAATGCTCTTCTATACCAACAAACCATTTCATCCAATCTCTTTTTCTTCTCCTAGCATCCAAAATTAAAATCTTCCTAAGGCACATTCCCTCCTCAAATAGCAAACTAAACTGGATTTCATCTTCTTGCTCCACACTTCTCATTTATGCTCATAGCCACAAAAGTGGTATCTAGAGATGGGAAAGGAACCAGCAGTTTTATGCCACCTAATGTGTGCCAGGCACTGGTTGAAGCATTTTATAAATACGATGTCATTTCAGCTTCACAACAATCTGAGGGGTGGGTGTTGTTATTACCACCACTTACAATTCAGGAAACTAAGGCAAATGGAGGTTTGGTGACTTGCCTAGGGTCACACAGCTAGCAAGTGTCTGCAGCCAGACAAGAACTCAGTTGTTCTGACTCCATCCATTGAGCCACCTAGGCGTCTCAGACATTTCCCTACCAGTTCTTAACTGGACAGAACTTAATTGGCTAACTGGAGTTTGCCTGCATGCTTTTAGATTCTGAAAAACATGGCAAAACCCTCTAGTTCAGGGAGCAACACTTTCTCCTAAAGGAAATGGCTCTCAGGCTTGGTTTGAAAAAGTTATTTAATGGCATGTAAATTCTAGCATTTGTGCACACTGACGTAAACACCCCATAAATTAAGATGCTACCATCCAGGCTAGGAATTATCTCATGACCCAAAACAAAGTTATCGGGTTTAGGAAAGGATTCTAAGAAATTAAAAGAAGCTGATATAGCAGTGCTATCATGGTCTCTAACTCTCAGAGCTACATCTGAGGGAATAAAAAATTCCACGGAATTAATTTCATGTTTAAAAATCAAAGTTCCTTGTTTACTAATTAACTGGTAAGATTCAAAGTGAGCTTAATGGTATCTTCAGATCGCACAAAGATTGAGATCAAGCCCATGGCACAGTTTAATTTTCCAAACTATGATCTGGTAGAGAATGACTGGGTCCTGAGGCCCAAGGATCAAATGAGATTAAATGGCATCCAAATCATTGTCATAATGGTACTACTCTCTGTATACACAGAATCCACCATCAATAGGCCATGATCTATGATAGCTGTTTTCCTGGGGGGGGGGGGGGGGGCGGGGATATTTGCCCTGCTCCATCCTTACTCTCTGGATGACTTCTCTTCACCAATATATTCAAAACACTTGGCCAGGAGTTAAGAGTTCAGACTGTGGCAAAGAAATAAAGTGCTACTATCTGTCCTACAAAGGTTAAAATTCACACTCTTGGTCCATCTTCTCATCAACTCAGCTAAATACTGTAAAAAAGTAGCAGCATTCATTCATTTGGTCACTTGTTGTAGTTCAGTGACTTCAGCCCTGTCTCACTCTTTATGACCCCATTTGAGGTTTTCTTGGCATAGATACAGGAGTGGTTTGCCATTTCCTTCTCCAGCTCATTTTGCAGATAAGGAAACTGAGGCAAACAAGGTTAAGTAACTTGCCCAGGTCACAGAGCTAGTAACTGTCTGAAGTCAAATTTGAACTCAGTTCTTCCTGACTCCAGGCCTGACACTCTATCCACTGAGCCAAGTAGCTGCCCTTTTGGTCACTTAGCAAACAATTATTATTTGCTAAGCAAGAGAGTGTGTTTGGAGCTACAATGAATACAAAGATGAACCAGATATAGCCTTTGTCCCCATGGAGCTAGCAACCTAATAGAATTAATAAATAACTATAATACATGGAAGAATATATTAAAGGTCATAAATTAGGCATGAAGAGGCAGTGAAGCTTGGTGGGTAGATAGCTAGCCTTAGAATCAGGAAGACCTGAATTCAATCTCACATATCCTAATTGTGTGACTCTGGGTAAGTGACATCCCAAAGGCCCCACACAACTCTCTATGACATGCAAGGCTGGTACCCATCTGACTGAAGGAGGGAATTTCCTCACTGGTTAATTCCTTTTATATGTCCCGGTGAAATCACAAGTCCAACTCCCACCTCCCTCCTCCCTCCAAAAAAGGAGTTGTAAACCATGACCTACAGAGGTTCAGCAGAGGAAGAGGCTACATGTACTATCACAGAAAGATTCATGAAGTGAAATTTGAACTGGTCCTTGAAGGATGGGCAAGATTTCAACAGGCAGATATGAAGGGGGAAATGGAGAAAGTGAAGGAGGGGAGGGGAAAAGAGTGAGAAAAACAGAGGGAGATCACGGGTAATAGAAATTAACATATTGGAGTCTAACCTTGATGCAAAAGAAAATGGGCCAATAAAGTAAGCTTTACTTTTTAAGAGGCAGATCAAGCCCACATACCTACTAAGCACTGCATAGCAGAACTGAAAGAATCCTGTTATCTACAACCGGGGAAACTGAGGAAATGGGGGTTTACATTCAGAAGACCTGGGTCACTGTCCCAGCTCCAGTATTTACTAGCTTCTTACTGGTTCTACTCCTCTGAGTCAGTTTTCTCATCAGAAACATGGAGATAACAGCATGCACACTCCCTTCCTCACAGGACGGCTATGAGGAAAGCATTTCGTAAAGAATAAATACTACATTTATAATCCTTATCCAAGTGCTTGACTTCTCAAGGAGGTGAAAGGGGAGGAAGGGAGGGAATGTGGTACTCAAAATCTTAAAAAAAAAACACGAACATTAAAAAATCATTTTTACATGTAATTGAGAAAAATAAAAGAATATTTTAAAAAAGAATAAGCCCTATTGTTATTGAGTTATTGCTACTGGGCAATAGGAGAAACCATACAACTAGGTACCAGCCTTGCTTGCTCAGAAATGCCTGAACATAGACTGAGACAGGCACTTCCCCTTGGTAAGGAACATTGTGTTCACAAAAACATATTTTATCCTACTACAGGATGAAGTCAGGTTTAATTTCACCCCTCCTTTTGTCTGTTTTGGCCGCCCCAGCCAATGTTCCCCAGGCTCTCAGACTGTCAACTTATCCCAGCACCTGGACCCACTGGGGTGTATCCTATCATCACATCCTTCTCCCTGTACAAGACACTTCAACTTTAAGTAAACCCAGAACTTTGCTTTTTTTTCCTCCCGTTCTCCCAAACTCTAATATATTATAATCTAATTCAATAGTCTGATTCTAAGCAGAATACTAAATATGATCATGATTTCTACCTTATACATACACTGGATAAAAATCTCAAAGCAACACAGATTCTAAATCAGAAAAAAAAAAAAAGGACCCATTAAACAGAGACACTGTCTTTCCAACTGATGACAGAATGATGCCTGTTTAAATTCCCAGGTGGCACACAGCAAGGCTGATAGGAAACCTATGTTCTTCAACTCTCCCATATAGCTCTATACTAGGTGGCAGGAGCAGGGATTTGTTTCTTCTGAAGGCTGATGGGGATGTTAAACACATAGACACACATATACATACCAGTCCTTTGGCTTCCCACAGAGCTGTAGCAGCTTTCCAAATGAACAAGCTGTTTCCATGACACCAAACCCCTAATTTGAAACAGACATATAAACAGGCAAAGAGCGTGATGCCACAATGCACCATTTCGTATTTATTTTATTTGGCTCCTTTGTCTCACATGTCTCAACCTTGAAAGGAAATATCCTTGCAAATATCTAACAGACAGAGTGACATTTTATTTGGCAAAGGATTTCTTCCTTTCATAAAGAACCTGTTTGGTTTTGTAGCAAATCTCTTTTGTGGTTAATAAATCCGTAGCAAGACGCAACAACAACGGTTCTGCTTCTCTGGTGATTTCTCTACCCCACCCCGACTCCCCACGTAATCCTAGGCCACTGTATTCTTGACGGTTTCTTAGCTAAATTTTATTTCTCTATCTCTGTCAACGTACATTTTCTTTCCTCACTTCTCTGATCAAATAATGGAAAAATCCTCCCATTTACAGCATTTGTAGTTAAGAGAGAAAAATCTAACTGCTAGAAACTTGTTGGCCTCAAAAGACAGGGAATCAAGCCCTAACTTTCCCCTCACGCCCCGGTGCCCCGACATCCTCCCTTCTGCTCTGATCTGCGGCCCTCCTTGCCATGCATTTCACAGCTGGCAAAGTCGAACAATCCGCGGCCTTGCCGTCTTGTTTAAAAATAGTCGAATCTATTTTGCTAGACGTTATTTTGCGGGCTGAACAAATTTAAAAGACCAGGACGGGCCTGAACCATGGAGGGATCGTATAATTAGATAAACACACAGTTAATACGGCCGCGCAGGCATCCGACCGCAGGCACAAATCAACTTCGTTGTCAGAAGCCTCATGCAGAAGCAGCTGAACATTATTTCATGGCATTTGCTAGCCTATGACACCTACAATATATCCACCCACACATCCTCACACGCTCCCGCACTCACACGCCCAGGGAAATGCTCGAAAAAGATCGTGTTACTGGAATACAGAATTCCAAAAGGCTTCGGGCTAGGAGGTGGCTAAATTCGAGGGGTCTGGCCCATTCAGCTCCCTCCCGAGAAGGAGCCAATCGGCCCCCGGGGCTGCAGGATGTGAATCATTGCCATAAATCGCCTCGGATTGCTAAATATACATGGGGAGTTTAAGGAGGGAGAAACGAACACACACAAGGTGACATTCTCTCGGCAACATTCAAAGCCTGGCTCTTTGACAGGAGCTAGAGCCAGGGGGACCAGACCATTCCAGAGGAAGTGGTGGTAACTGAGAAAAATCCCATCAGAGGCAGAAGGAAGAGTCACAGGAAACAAGGAGGAGAGGGGGGCCGAAGCTGAGGATGACGCAAGAAATTTGGGCGCAGATGAGGTGCCGCTGCCCCAGCCCTTCAATTTCCGTACAAGGCACCAGAGCTGCTTTGTCAACGCAGGTGCACCTCGCTTTATGAAAAAAGCTGTCTCCTTAAAAGGCTGCCTGGAAGGTGAATTTCTGTGTTCAGAATCTCTTCTTTTCGGGTGACTGGCATTACTAAGTAGTAACTATTCCTGGAGGAAGAATTAACCTGGTGTAATGAATAGTGCTGTCCTTGGAATCTAGAATCTGACTTCAAATCTTGCCTCGGGTACTTAACAGCTGTGTTACCGTAGGCAAGGCACAACCTCTCTGGGCCTCAGTTTCCGCATTTGTAAAACGAGGATTAAATAGCCTCCCAGCTCTAGATACATGCATGATCCTTGGGGTGGGGGAGGGGGGCAGATAAACCACACACAAAAAAAAAATCCACACTTAAAAAATATAGAAGCCTCTTAAAATTATGTAAAAGTAATTCTCTAATAAAAGTGTTTTATACTCAAAATAAATTTCAGCCTACACATGCCAATGATCTGGGCCTTTTTAGTTTTTAATTTCTAAAGGAAAGGCCACAATAAAGGCTTAACTGAGCAGGACAAACTGGCCCGAAGTCACCCCACTCCTCCAAACTCTTTCACCAAGATTCTGCCCTTTGCCTCAGGTTGTTATGAGTAATAATAGCTGGCATTTATGCAGCACTTTAAACTTTCTCTATGTACCTTTGAGCCTTACAACAATCCTTCTACAGACGTTGTTAGGCTCCCATACAACTCTGACCCGTTTCTTGAAATAACCCAGAAGCTCCTGGCCTTTAGAAGGAAAAAAAAAACTGCCTGATCTAGACCAGAGAGTTTAACCTCTGTATTTGTCATAGACCCCTTCGGTAGTTGGGTGAAGCCTATGGACCCTTTCTCAGAGTAATTTTTAATGCATAAAATAAAATCCAATTTGTTGTTGCTCAGTTGTTCAGTCATTTCTGACTCTTCATGACCCCATGGACCATAGGGCCTTTCTGTCCTCCACTATCTCTTGAAATCTATCCAAGTTCATGTTCGTTATTTCCATGATACCATCTATCCATCTCACTCTCTGCCATTCATTCACTTCTCCTTTTGCCTTCAGTGTTTCCCAACATCAGGGTCTTTTCCAATGAGTCCCATCTTTTCATTATGTGGCCAAAGTTATCTAAGTTTTGGCTTCAGTATTTCACCTTCCAGCAATTAGCCTGAATTAATTTCAGTATTGACTAATTTGACCTCTTTCCTGTCCAAGGGACTCCTTCCAAAGATCATATGATCCTTGAGGTCAAGATCTTAAACTTCGCTAGACCATCCCTGCAAGCAGATGACATTTAGTAAATATTTGTTGAATATTCCCTAGTTCGTTACTCCCTTTACAGAGAATTTTGGTGTCTAATATTTCATGAGATTCAAAATGGAGTAGAGCAAAGAGAACTGAACTGGGAGCCAAAAATAACTGGATTCAGGACTTGCCTCTGACTTGTGACTTTGGTCAAGTTACCTATCCTCCGGTGAGCCTTAGTTTCCTCATCTGCAAAATGAGAGCATTAGACTGGGTGGCTTCTAAGGTCTCTCTGAGCTCTAGATCTATGATTCTGTAATCCATATAGCAAGTTCTTTTGTAACAAAGTATTGATGTAAAGATTTGAAGGCATGACACAGGATAGTCACAAGAATTTCAACTATTCCTCTTATGATGCCATAGATTTTCTGTCTCTCTCATTACTGGCTGCCTTTCTGAGCTTAGTCTGTTTGTCCAAGGCAAAATGACAGCTTGACACAATTCCCCAGGTAAATGAAGAAAAATCTTTCTGAGACTTCTTCTACTTTATTTATGCCCTTAAAATGGAGGGGGGAAGGAGGGGCATGTGAAATGTGAAACCATATGCAACCAAGTATGTGTACAATTATCCTTTCCACATCTCGGGGGTTAGGGGCACAGCGCCCCCATGATCTGGAAAAACTTGAGTAAATTTTTTTGGTTCTCTCTTTGTACCGAAGAAGACTCTGATTGTTTTTTTTTTCTTTTATAGAGTGTTCACAGTACTTTATAGTAAAATTTGAGTTAATTATTTGGTCAAAGGTTCTGTGTCTCTGCTGGCCTTCATGTGTCAGCTGCAGCTCCTGCAAAACTCCCCAAAATTCCCATTTAATTTCTTATGCCAGCTGGGGATATAGCAAAACTGAGATGGGGAAAGTCAGGATGTGGAACGGATAACTGGATTTTTAAATACAAAAAAGAGAGACAGAGACAATAGAAGAAATAAATACTGTGATAGTGACAGAGACAGGAGAGGGGAGAGGGAGGGAGGGAAAGAGAGAGAAGGAGTCAGAGAGAAAGAAAGAAAGAAGGCAATGTGCTACAGTGGATAGAGAGCTAGCCTGATCTGGGAGCCAGGAAGACCTGGTACATATTAGCTGTGTGATTTAGATAAGTCACTGAACTTTTCAGCGCTGGAGGCAACTCTCTAAGACTCTAACTTACAAAGAAGGTAACAAGTTACATTAGTGAAGGGAGTTTCCTCAACCATGAACTCCCTGTATTAAGGAAGTCACAGGTTCAAAGTCAATTTTTTAAAACAGGCTTTCAGGAAACTGGCAGAATAAAAGTCCCTCCCTGCCCAATCTGCTGTCTTTCTTCACATGGATACTTTGAAAAGGACAATGTTGTCTCAGAAGGATTTGACTAAATAACAAGGAGCCAGAAGAGGAGATGAATTTTCAAGACAAAATGTTATGTTTCCCATAATGGTGTGTAATGGAAAGAAGGCAAATTAGACCCTTGAGGTTTAAGTCAATGGATTTATTGACCAAAAAGCAAAAAACAAAGGAATATTTCTAAACCAAAAATGAGACTATCCAAGGTTATCAACAGCCCCTGTGCCTGACAGTCCTGTTGGATTTAATAGCTTTATTAAGCGAATTCTGCAAAATTGACTACATGAAAGCTGACCATACCATGCAATGTGTGTATATGTGTGTGTGTGTTCGTGTGTATGTGTGTTTGTGTATCTTTCTGGAAGTTCTAATGAGTAGTAAACTGGCCAAACAGTAAGAAATGACCAGGAAAAAGTAAGAGGGCAAAGATAATAAATAAAATAATAGGTTCTGGACAATTAAAAAAGATCCCAAGTAACAGCTAAGGCTAAATAAGGATTAATGGCAGAAATAAAGAAAGCTAATTCCTAAATTCATTAATTAATCAACAAACACATTAAGCATCTCAAATATTCAAAGTACTGGACTAGACACTGATGGAAATCATGGCCTCTACCTCCAAGAAACTTAACGTCCCGTAGGAGAAACATATCTATAAATAGACAACTATAATACAAAATAAGCATAAATGCCAAAGGGCATTGTATGAGACACAGGGCTTCTTAACCTTTTTGTGTCACAGGCCCCTTGGGCAGTCTGGTGAAGTCTATGAACCCCTTCTTAGAATAATATTTCTAAATGTGTAAAATAAAATACATAGGATTACAAAGGAAACCAAAAGTATGATAAGATACAAGTTGTCCCAAAAGTCTTAGTAAAGTTTTAAGCATAAAATAATAGCTTTAAATTGCTCTAAAACTTTTGGGACATCTTGTGCCATTTCCAAAATATTGTTAAAAACCAAGTTTGTACAGCCCTCATTAAAAATCCCCATAACTGGAATCTAGTAAACTAGAGTATGAAGAATGGACTAGAACTTTCACTAGAGAAGCAGCTCTGTCTTATCTAAATTTTATCTTTCCAAGTGCCTAGCATTGTACTCTATACATGGCTGATGCTTAATAAATATTTACTGATGGTGAATGAATGACTGGATGTTTCTATTTCAACCTTAATCATTAGTTTATTTGAACTAAACGCTTCTATAATCATTAACTTTTGCAAATAAGACCTTTGAGTCTGATAAGTATATTAGAATTGGACTACCCTCGACCATATAAGCAGCTGGGTGGCCCAGTGGGTAGAGAAATGGACTTGAAGTCAGGAAGACTTGTATTTAAATCCTACAGCCCCTTAGTAGCTGTGTGACCCTGCGCAGTTCACAACTCTCTCTATTTCAGTTTCCTCATCAAAATGGGGATATTACTATCACTTGTCTCTCAGAGTTGTTGTAAGGATAAAATGAGATAATATATAATAATATAAGTAATGTAATAATATACAATAATAGATGATATAATAAGTTCTTTTTAAACCTAAAAGTGCAGTATAAATTTGACCTGATACTGATATATGATTCTAAAGTACTTGGCAAAATTATTAAGAGCTTGCTGTTATTACAACAGTACGGTAAATATTGTAGAGGAGATCTAAACAATAAAAGGCACGTATTCTCCTTCCAGGAGCTTATGGTACAGATGAAGGGACAGGCATAAATACACACACACACACACACACACACACACACACGACTTTATGAAATAAATAAGAAGAAAAAACTGCAAAACATGTTACACATTAGTCACTGAATATTTCAACAAGGTTTCTAATGCTTCTAAAATGTGTTCAAATTTATGTTATTCTTAGAGTTATGATATCTTTATTCTAAGGTAGCAGTATGAGATCTTTCTTCTTAAAATATCAAATTGAAGTTTACACCAGCAGCACAAACATGGCTATCTAGTTTTAGGCAATAAATGTGTTCTTGAAAAGTATGTAAATTGTCTAATTATAGGTGTATCAAGTGCACTCAGGAATATAAGGAACACTAAAACACTTGGTAAAGTGAAGAATAGACAACTTATGTGAAGTGATCCAACCATTCTACAGAGCAATTTGGAACTATGCCCATATAAAACTGTGCATACCCTTTGACTCAGCAATACCACTTCTAGGCTGTATCCCAAAGAGTTCATAAAAATGGGAAAAGGACCTATGTGTACAAAAACATTTATAGCAGCTCTTTTTGTGGTGGCCAAAAATTGGAAATTGAGAGGATGCCCATCAATTGGGGAATGGCTGAACAAGTTGTGGTATATGAATGTAATGGAGTAGTATTGTGCTCTAAGAAATGATGAGTAGGCGAACTTCAGAAAAACCTGGAAAGACTTATATGAACTGATGCTGAGTGAAGTGAGAGAACCAGGAGAATATTGTACAGTTAAGAGCCATATTATGCGATGACTAACTTTCATATACTTGTCTCTTCTCAGAAATGCAAGGATCTAAGACAACTCCAAAAGACTCATGATGGAAAATGGTGTCCACATCCAGTGAAAGAACTATAGAGTCTGAATGCAGATCGAAGCATACTATTTGCTCTCTTTTGTTGTTGTTTCATTTCTTCTTTCTCATGGTTCCTCCCATTCGTTCTAATTCATCTTTACAACATGACTAATGTGAAAATATGCTTAATATGAATCTGTAGGTAGAGCTTACATCAGATTGCATACCATCTTGGGGAAGGGGCAGGGGGAAAGGAAGAAGGAGGAGAAAATTTAAAACTCAAAAGCTTATGGAAATGAATGTTGAAAACTAAAATTAATTAATTAATTTTTTAAAAAATGATAGACATATTAAAAAGTGAACAATAGCCTCTAAGTAGAGGTGTCTGGGTAGTGTAGTGGGTAGAGCCCTGGACTTAGAGTCAGAAAAAGTTGAGCTCAAATACAGCCTCTACTACTTAGTAGTTGTGTGACCCTGGGCAAGTCACTTAACCAATGCCTGCTTCAGTTTCCTCAACTGTAAAATGAGGATAATAATAGTACCTACCTCCAAATATTGCTGTGAGGAGCAAATGAGATATTTGTAAAGGACTTAGCACTGTCATATAGTAGGCACTTAATAAATGATTGTTTCCTTCCTTCCTAATTGGTCTTAAAACAACTACATCAGAAGAGCTACACAAAAATAAAATAAAATAAAAACTCAAATATACCTCAAAATAATTCAAAGCTAGTTCATTCTGGTAATAAACTGGTATTTGCATAACCTATATAATTCTGTGCTCAATAATATTAGTCATATAGAGGTCTAAAAGGAAAAGTAGAACCTCAATCCTTCTGATGAATTGGGAAACGGCCAGTGTGATTTATAGACTAATTTTAAATATGACATTCAGTTTTACTACTCGCAGACATACAAAGGAGTTAGAATGACTGTAACAAAGTGTTGCTTGACTAAAGTCCTTAGAATATCTTCTTTCAATGAATAAATAAGATTTTAATCTAGCATTATTGTTGTTGTTTTGGTCTAAGCCTATGATTTTATCTTCGTAAAGAACTCCCTGTGTGGAAACTCCCTCCACCAATGCAGATTGGCAATATAGTTATTATTATTTGTAGCCAGAGAGAGTTGCCAGGAACACCAAGAGTTTGAGTGACTTGCCCAGAATCACACAAGTCAGAACCAGTATTTTGTACCCAGGTCTTGCTGTTTTTTTCTAAGCATGTCCTTTATCTATTATGCTATGCATAGACAGGAGGGTACAGTGGAAAGACTTCTAGATTTGAAGTCAAAGTGCCTTTGAGTCCCAGATTTGTCCCTTGTGATCTATGAGACCTTTAACAAGCTATTTTACCTCCCTGGTTAAACTCAATGGTCTATAAGACATCTTGTAGTTCCTAATCTATAAACATTTTCATACATTGTGCTATTACTTGCTTGTATGTGAATTGGATGCCTCAGGCCGAGGCACGATGGTGTATATTTAACAACTAAGTCTGAAAAGATGTATGCACCACATGCTTTTCAATTTAATCTGCAATGTTAACATATTCTCCATCACTTCTTAAGTCTAGACAATCAACAAAACAATAAATCAAGCCTTAATTTTTAACATTTGTCAATTTCCAAGGTATAAATGCCCTCACTAAAAATTTCACAGTTGTTTTTCCTGATCCATATGGAACTCCAGCATGCTCCTGTCACTTCTGGACCTGAGCTCAAATCCTGTCTTACTCCATGTGAAAAGTGATTGGATAGAGAGTCAGAGGACCTGATTCTAATCTTACCCCTGTCATGAGTTAATAGTGTGAACAGAGATGACATAGTTTCTTATATACTTTCTGAAGAGCCTCTCAAATTCAATCTTAGATTTGGAAACGAAGTCTTTGAAACCCTACCCAATGTAAGAATCTTTTCTTGAACATGCTCAAGTGATTAACCAATCTACTCTTGGACAGGGAGGTAATCTGATGCAGTGAAAATGGCAGCAACCAAACCTGAGTTTGAATTCTGGCTCTGCCACTTAACTGACTGTTTGAACTTTCTGGTCTTTTCCTCAGGTGATACAGTGGATAGAGCACCAAGCGTGGAGTCAGGGACACAAACTCAAATCTAACCTCATACACTTAATAGTTGTGTTACTCTGGACAAATCACTTAATTTTGTTTGCCTCAGTTTCCTCATTTGCAAAATGAGATGGAGAAGGAAATGACAAACCACTCCAGTATCTTTGCCAAGAAAATCCCCCAATGGGATCACAAAGAGTTGGACACAACTGAACAAATAAATGAGTGTTGGACTAGATGACCACTTTAATGTACTTCCAGCTCCATAATCTATGATCCTCTATAAACTACTCAAATGTGTTTTAAATTTTTGTTCCTAAAAAATAATTTTTGTTAAGTAGTTTTAACAATCATATTTTTGTCAAAATATGAAAGTATTTGTCAAAATACAAAAGGTATTTTTCAGTCAAATTTCTGTCCCATAATTTAAATCTCTCTTCCTCATGATGCTTCTGTGACCACCTCAACCAAAAATCACCTCTCATTCTTGTTAATTCTTCTTTCTTCACTCCCAGAAAGTTTGTTCTTCTGTCTTTTCCATTTAGCCAATTAGAATAGCAGAGTCGCAGACCAGGAGGAAAAATCTGAGGGCTTCTAATCACACCCATACCTGGTACATGAATCTCTTCTAAACAGACTATAAAGAGTCTTTGAACTTGGATGGGGAAAAAATTACATTTTTATTTTCACTAACATATAAATGAAATTTAACATTTCTTTCCATTATGAATGTAGGCAATAAGAATTATTCTGAGAAGGGGTGCATACGTTTCACCAAACTGCCAAAGATATCAATGACAAAAAACAAAGTAAAGAATCTCTGTTTAACCTTTTAATGAATTGAAGTCAAAGTCAATTGCCCATAATTTGAAGAATCTATTGCCTTCCTTCTTTTGAAAATTTGTTCAGCAATTCCTCATCTTGAATGCTTGAAGTGTTACATTCAAAGTTCCATCTTCCTTACAATACTATGGTTGCTCTCCAGACAGCCAAGAGCAGTCTAGCTATCTCAAGTGCAAGTTCTTTCTGTGCTCTGGGAAATAGTCTGGATGACTTGAATTCATTGAGGAGAAGATGCTCTCTCACTCTTTTCTCATCTTGGGCTTCAGATTCTTATTGGTCATTTTGGTTTGGGCTCAGTCTTTTTTTATTTAATTTTATTTATTTTCTTTGTTACATCCCAAACTTTCTCCCTCTCTCCCTCCCTGCTTCACACTAGAGAAGGCTACCATTTAACACAGATACAGAAAGAAAGAGAGAGACAGAATCAGATAGACAGAGACAGTGAAAGAGACAGAGAGACAGAGACAAAGAGGGGGGTGGGAGGTAAAACCATACTATGCATACCGTCCATACCATGCATAAAATTGGTGTTCAGTAGTTCCTTCTTTCAGTCCACCATTATGATCTTCTTAAACACATTAAGTGGGATTTTAGCCTGTTAATGTATTTATCTGTCCCATATAATTTTATAAGTCTTTTTTTATTATCTTTAGCATTTACTCCAAGCCTCAGCTTGTTCTGGCTTTAGCCTTCCTGATATTATTCCTATAGGACTCTGATTATGTACTCCCTTGTAAAATCTTTTTCTGCTTTATTGAGCTCATTTACATATTGTATCATTATTCAATTTTTTTTTTTTACAATTTCATTTATTATCTCCCTAATGAGATTGTAAGCTCCTTAAGGGCAGAGATCATGTCTTAGGCTTTGTATTCCTTGTGGCACTGATTACAGAGCCTTTCACACAATAGGTACATGATAAATATTTGTGGATTTCATCGGAAATTCTGTACTTATTATCCAAATTAATAAGGTTTTATTTCACTCTTCAGAAGCTTTGGGGGCAAATAGTTCTATGTAAATTTGCAGTTTCTACTTCCTTTCTCAGGGCTTACTTACCAACAAGTGACAAACACTCTATCTTTGGCCATGTGTATTTCTTTATCAATAGAATACATATTTGCCAAATAAAGTTTCCAAAAACAATTTTTAAATAGAGAGCATTACTAATGAGTTAGTTAGCCACTGGGGCCATGACAGAAACTTGCAGATTTTTAAAAAGAAAAGAGCTTTTTAAAAAGATGCAGGGCAGGATTAAACCAGGATTTAGTAAGAAAAATGGATCCGAGAATTAAAAGTAGAAAAGAGGAGTCTGAGGTAGAAAACTGTCACATGGAAGGGAAGCAGAACTGGCAGACCCCACAGAGTAATCAAGCATTTGCCCAGTAACCTATGAGATAATTTACACTTTCCAGAGTGAGTGGGAAGTGATGGTAGGCAAGGGCAATGCCCCCAAAACTCTTGAAATTGTGCCTAATAGCCTGGCATCATGGGAGTTTTCCTGGTCTGCTTTTGGAGGTCTTCCAATCCTAAAGACAAAGGAGCAAGCCATAAAATTAAAAAAAAAAATTAAGCACTGGCTTATAAGCCCAAGGCTTAATGAAATTGGATCATGAGTCAAAATTAATTTAGTATACTCTATCTCTCCTATTTAATCTCATTTTGTGCTAAAATTTTGCCCCACATTCCCCTTTCCCCCAATCTGTGTTTACGTGGCATCTGAGTACATTTACTATAGGCAGCTGCTTGGCTTCCTTCCCCTCGTGCTATGGGGAGGAGCGAGGGGGTAAAAGGCAATTGGGAAGTTTCACAGGTGGCATTAGTTCATGTGTATGGAGCCAATACAAATTATGAGAGGCTAGTAGGATTTTTACAGGCCTGGCAGGGTTGAAAATCTGTTTATGAGTCTGCTGTTGGTGATATTTAGGATTACCAAAAGCTAATGCCATGGGCAGCAAAAGTGATTCCAATTTTCATAGCTTTCCACATCTCTGTTTTTAGCTTTAAGGGGGAAAAAAGTGGTTACCCACAAATAGCAGCTCCACTTAGTTTATCCAGGCTAAGGGCAGCTCAAGCTTAGCATGAAGACGAAATCAGAAGTCAGTGGGCTTTTCCTCTCCACTTAGATATAAATCATGCATAATCAGGAAGCAAACAATGACGATAAAACAAAACAAAACAAAAAAAGCCATTCATGCTGAATGATTCTAGTATGCAAATCAGATCAAAAGGGAATGTCACACCAGGGGAGATCTTGAGGAATGTCTCACACCTCCCTCCAGCACAGGTGCCCTTAGGAATCCCAACAGTGACAAAAACTCCCCTTTGTGGTAAATGGTACTTCCTAGCTATTAGCCATGATTATGCTGAGACTGAATCAGGCTGCTCTCAAAGCGCGGGGAGCCCCTTTCAGGTGGGCATCCCACTGTCCTACTATGACACAGCCAATGACATTTTTGGAGCAGACAGAAAGGGAATTTCACGGTGCTCTTCCTCTCCCGACCTAGTCAGGATGCCAGTGGGCAGTGAACACCAGGCTCAGGCCCTGCACTCTAGTGGAGGCCATGATTTAATGACTCAGGCCAGACAAAGGAATCTAAATGGCTACCCACCATCCCCAGAGATGAGGACAGTGGCATAAGTGTGCCTTTGGGAAGGAATGTGTTTGACATACCAACAAGTGAGTTCCCCACCAGAGTCATTTCCCTTCAGACTCTGAGGGTTTTGTCCAGTCGAGACAGCTTGACACTGAGAAATGGAAGTATCTGCACCTCTAACATCTCTCCCGAAAAAACTAAACTGAAGAAGAATCGAGAAAAAAGGAGGAGAGTAAGGGGGTACAGGAGGAGGAGGTAAGGAAGAGAATGCCTCACATACATAGAGTACAGTTTTCAAAATATTTTCATCTACGTTATTTTATTTGAGCCTGTGCTTACAGGCATGCCTCCCTCTGTATGATGGATATGTTCTTTAAAGGGTTGCTATTTAGGGGCAGCTTGGTGGCACAGTGGATAAAGCACTAGCCCTGGAGGCAGATGGACCTGAGTTCAAATGTGCCCTCAGACCCTTACTAGCAAGTCACTTAATCCTGATTGTCACAAAAAAAAATTGCAAATTAAACTTTTATAACAAGACCCATATATCAGGAAATTGAAAATGCAAGGGGATCCTGGGTAAATACTAGGTGGGCCTGTGGATAGAGTGCTGGGCCTAGAGTTAGGAAGACCTGAGTTCCAACCTGGGCCTAAATGCTTATTAACTGTGTGACCCCAGGCAAGTCACTTAACCTCTGTTTGCCTCAGTTTTCTCAAACTATAAAATGGGATAATAATAGTATCTACCTCCAGGGTTGTCATGAAATGAAATAATAATTGTAAAGTTCTTAGTGCAGTGCCTGGCACATAGTAGGCACTTGATAAATGTTTTTTTCTTCCCTTCCTTTTCAGCAAAGAATCTTTTTTGTTCTCTCACTTGCCAACCATTTATTAAGCATGGATACAATATCCAATGCCTTGGGCTAGTCCCTAGAAAAGATGCAAAAACAGTCGACACAGTCTCTCTTTTTATATGGACACTTAGATGGCACAATGGATAGAGTGTCAGAGAGTGCCGGGTGTGGAGTCAGGAAGATTCATCTTTGTGGGGTGAAATCTAGACATTTATTAGCTGTGTGACCCTTGGCAAGTCACTTAACCCTGTTTGCCTCAGTTTCCTCATCTGTAAAATGTGCTAGAAAAGGAAATGGCAAACCATTTCAGTATCTTTCCCAAGAAAACCCCAAATGGGATCGTGAAGTGTTAGACATGACTAAAACACTGAATAACCACAAAAAGAATCCTCCTTTTATGGAGCTTAGAATCTATCTGGAGGAATGTGACACATGCACAGGGATATAATAACTATAATGGATTTTGAAGTCAGAGGACCTGGGCTGAATCCTGGCTTCACTTACTTGATGCCACTGTTCTACATTTATGATACTGGCCTGAAAAGAATATAGCAAATTAGGTCACAAATCAAAACTACTTTTATGCTCTATCTCTCCTATATCGCCTCATTTTTTCTTAGTTTGCCCAGCGCAATCTGTGTTGATTAGGCATAGGAGTTCATTTATTACAATCAACTGCTTGGCTACTTACACAAAGCTGTCTCCGAGAGTTATAAGAAAGAAAAGGTCATTTCCAAAGGGCAGGGTCGAGGAAGACTTCATTTATTTATCCGAGCTTTGAAAGATGGATAAGATTCCAACGGGTAGAAATGGTGGGAGATGGAATTTCAAGTACCTGGAAAGTTCAGAATTTTCCAGTCTTCTTACACCTCATCCTTCTTCATGTATTCTGTGATCCGGGGACACTGGCCTCCTCGCTGTCCCTCACACAGGGGGATCTCCCTTATGGCTACCAAGATATTCAGGTGCAGTGATAAGGAAACCCAGGTCTTGGAGCTGGAGTTACTGATTTGAGTCGTTTGCATAGAAATAGTAAACGAGAATCAGGAAAATGTTGAGAGAAGAGAGGAAGGCTGAAGACAGAAGTTTGGGGAACAACCACTTTAAGGGCATTCGGAAGAAGAGAAAGAACAGAAAGGAGTCCAGAAGAAATGGAGTGGGAAGAAGAGAACTATTTTATCATAGGATCATGAAAAGTTAGTACTGGAAAGAACCAAAGGACTTTAGAAATCAACTAGACAGTGAGATATATATATATATCCATTTATGTGTAGTAATGTATTAAGCCAGATTTTCTTAATATTAAACCCACTTCTTGCCTATAAACCACCTCTTCTTTTTTTGAGGCAAATGGGGTTAAGAGACTTGTCCACTGTCATATAGCTAACACATATCTGAGGCTGGATTTGAATTTAGGTCCTCTTGATGACATCTCTCAACTTCTCGCATTTCCCCTAGCCTTCCCCCATGTCTGGAACTGTCCCCCTCCTCATCTCCACCTCCCTTCCAGTCCCATGTAAAATCCTGCTTTCTGTGGGAAACCTGTTCTTTTCTCAAATTTTTTTTTTGGAGGGGAGAAGGCAAGGTAATTGGGGTTAAGTGACTTGCCCAAGGTCACACAGCTAGTAAGTGTCAAGTGTTTGAGGCTGGATTTGAAATCAGGTCCTCCTGACTCCAGGACGGGTGCTCTATTTCCTGGGAAGCCTTTTCTAATCTCCTTTGATTTTCATATCTTTCCTCTACTGGTTATCACCAGTTTAGCCTGTGTATATCTTGTTGGTACATAGTTGTTTACATGTTGTCTCCCCTATTAGTCTGTGAGCTCCTTAAAGAGTAGAAACTGGTTTTTGCCTTTCTTTGTACCCCAGTACTTGGCACAGTGCCTAACAAATAGTAGGCATTTAATAAATGTTTATTGACTAACTGAGGCAAGAGACCATTGGTAAAGTTTGTATAGAGCATTACACAAATGCAGGGGAGTAAGTGGTATAAGATAAAAATAGAAAAGTCCTTACTATAGCCTCCTTAGGCTATAGCTTGTAGAGGGCCTTAAATGACAAGTTAAAGAGTGTCAACTTTATACCATAATCTCTTTAGTTTGCATTTATATAACACTGCGCTGTTCCATCCCCTGAAGGGTTTTGAACAGAGGAGTGGCACAATGAGATAGGAACCCAAGGAAGATAAATCTGGCATCAGTGCGAAATGTGGATTAGAAAGAGGAAACTAGAAGGGGGGAGATTAACTGCTATGGTCCTGAGCAGTAATGAGGTTTGGTGGTGACGATGACAATAGAAGAGAAGGAACAGGGTCAAGAAATCTTGTGGAAGCAAAATTGAGGCTTGATAGGTCACGGCACTTAATTAGTTGTAAAGGGTAAGGGAGAGGGAAAGCTCAAAGATGGTGAGGTTTGAGGCTTGGGGAGTGGGGGAATGGTGATACCATTGACAGAAATAAGGAAGTCAGAAGGAGTCAGCCTAGAGGAAAGATGATCAATTCTATTGTGGCCATCATGGAGTTGGAGGTGCTACCGAGATATCCAGGGACAGCAATGAGGAAACCCATGTCTGGAGCTGGAGCATTAATGTGAGACTCATTTGCATAGAAATAGTAAATAAGAATCAGGAAAATGATGAGAGAGAAGAGAGGAAGACAGACGTTTGGAGAACATCTACTTTAAGGACATTGGGAAGAAGAGAAAGAACAGAAAGGAGTCCAGAAGAAACGGAGTGGGAAGAAGAGAACCATTTTATCATAGGATCATGACAAGTTAGTACTGGAAAGAACCAAAGGACTTTAGAAATAAACTAGTCAGATCCTCTCATTTTATAAATTGGGAAACTGGAGTCTCAGAAATGTGAAATCATTTGTCCAAGGTCATGCAACTAATTAGTAGTTTTTTACTACTACTAATTAGTTGCATTTGTCCAAGGTCATGCAACTAATTAGTAACAAAGCCAAATATATAGAAATACAGAGATAGATATCCATTTATATATAATACTGCATTAAGCCAGATTTTCTTAGCATTTAACTCACTTCTTGACTCTAAACCACCTCTTCCTTTTTTTCCTCAGGCAATTGGGGTTAAGTGACTTGTCCATGGTCACACAGCTAGCAAGTATCTGAGGCTGGATTTGAACTTAGGTCCTCTTGATTCCCAAGCCAGTGCTCTATCCACTGTGCCACCTAGCTGCCCCTTCTCATATCAGTCCTCTCCCCTCTCCTCTCTCTCTCTCTCTCTCTCTCTCTCTCTCTCTCACACACACACACACACACACACACACACAGAGCGCCTCAGGCCCTCATCAACTCTTGTCTGCACTGTTGAAATAACCCCCAACTGGTCTCACTGCATCATGCCTCTCTATACCAGTTCATTCTGCAAATACATGATTTTCCTAAAGCAGGGATCTGACCAGGTCACTCCCCTGCTCAATAAACTCCAATGTCTGTCTATTGCTTTTAGGATCAAATATACGCCTTCTGGTTGATTTTTCAAGTCCAAGCTACCTCTTTAGTCTTGTTACACATTACTCTCCTGCCTACATTCTACAATCTGGTCATACTGACTTACTGGCTGCTTTTCACACTTGACACAACATCTCCCATCTTGGTGCTTTTGCCCTGGCTATCTCCATTCATGGAATTCCCTCCTTCTTCACCTCTGCCTCTCAGAATCCCTTGTTTCCTTTGAAACTAAGCTCAAGAAGAACTCTCTATGAAGCCTTTCTCGATCCATGCCCCTCCCCCCACACACATTGATAGCATAGAGCACTGGGCCTAGAATCAAGAAGACATGAGTTCAAATCCAGCCTCAGACACTTACTATGTGACCCTGGGCAATTCCTTTAGGCTCTGCCTGCCTCAATTTACTCATATCACTTGCCTTCTCAGTGGGTGATGGACCGGCAAGAGGCAGAGAATTTAGAAACTTTTTTAAATTAAATAAATATTTTAAAAATAGTGCCTCCTTCACAAAATTACTTTATATTTATTTTTTAGGTAATGATATATGTATGTCTCCTACAATAGAATGCAAGCTCCTTGAGGGCCAGGACTATTACGTTTTTGTCTTTTTATCTGCAGAATCTGATACATAGTGAGCATTTAATAAATGCTTATTGAGAGAACTTTGTTTTCTACTCCACTGAAACAAGCATTTGCTTGTATAGTATTTGCTAGTATGTTATATTCAACTCTACATTTCAATTGCAAATTACCTATCCTGCTTTTACACTCACCGCTGATGCACCATGGGAAAATCCCTCCAACCAAAGGATTTGTTGAGTCTCATTCACGACTATGAATACATGAGTGCCCAGGAGCCTGGAGCTGTGCACTCTGACACTCGGGAGGCAGTAAGCACAGACTGGATGCTCTAGATCTCCACTGTCCCATTGAAAAAGAAGGAATCTCAGTGTCCTAGCCAGCCCGAATTCCAATAGCCAAGAACTCTGTGTGGTGCAGTGCAGAAAAGACTGGAACCTGAGTCAGGAAGACCTGAGTTCAGATCCAAGATCAGACACTTACTAGTCACTTAATGTCTGTCAGCCTTAGTTTCCCCAAATGCAAAAATAGGATAATCATAGCACCTACTTCCCAGAGTTGTTGTGGGGATCAAACGAGATGATCTTTGTAAAACACTTTGCAAACTACTTAAAGCACTTTAGAAATCCTTGCTATTAGTATTGTCACTCCTCGATGTACTATTTCTCTCTTCGGAAGTGCTATCAAAATGCCGGCTTCCATTTTTAATTACTATTACTCATCAGTAGACTTTCTCTCTTGACCAAACTTTGCCAGAGAATATTTTTTAAAACAGACAGTGATTATTTCAACGGTGAAGAACTTTTTTAATATTTATTGGGTGCGTGTGTCGCTCTTAATACTCCACTGTGATTGTTTGAACTCATCTCTGACAGTATTCCTCCCAACGAGACAGATCAAAGCCATCCCTGCCTGCTCGTCCTGTATAATTTTCACCCAGGGCCTTTCACAAGCTTTCCACAAGTGGGGAGCACATAGGCTTTCCACCTTCTCATGACATGACCAACCTGTCTGTTTTCCCTATCATACTTTTTATTGACATTTTATAAGATTTCTCCAATGGAATTCCTTGATTGTAATGAGTTGCACTACTCCTACCATGTATCTCTCTCCATTGCACTTTGAATGGTCTATTTTGCTATAATTTGCTTTTGTCCTTTAGTTCACTTGTATAGGAAAAGTCAAGTTTGTTTTCATAAGTACTTTCAGGAGCATGCCTACCCACTGGCTATTGAATAAGAATCTCATCGCTAACAGCTAAATTAATGTTTATAGAGGGCCTAAAAGTTGTGTGATTCTTAATACCTTCTGCCCCCTTCTCTAACACCATTACTACAAAAGCATAATGAGGCCACACAGGACTGAAGGTCAATTGTGACAAGTGATGAGTATCAGGGCCAAGAAATTCATCACCAAGGGCCAATCTACTAGTAATGAACCCCTCTGTAGTTAGGAAACTGGCCCTTGGAAAGCATAATTTTGACAAACCTCCACACTAGTCTTTTCAGCTTGGTAGAATCTGCCAGCAAACGTGCTCCAGTGGGATAGCCTTGAGGTCAACAGAGAGTTAACTCTCTACCGTGATGGGGCATCACAGTTGGACTTTGTGGAAGTTACATTCTACAAGACTAGGAAAACTTGCTTTAAGGGTAGGAAGGAGAAAACAATTTTCAAAGAGGTTGAAAAGCTGATCCAAACTGTAACAAAAAAACACAACAGGTCAAAATGGGAGTGAAGTGAATTAGTAATACAGTGATAGATGGTAATTTTGACAAACCTCCACACTAGAGGAGAAACATGATTTAGTGGAAACCTCACTGGCTGGGGAGGCAAAGGGCTTGAGTTATAGTCCTGACTGAGATACGCATCTACTATTAGTTTACCTTCAAGATTTCAGCCAAGAAGAAAAGCTCACAATCATACAAAGCTTTGAGGTCTATAAGGTGTTTTACTTCTCGGTCTTCCTTAGTCTCCCCATATGTACAACAAGAGGACTGGGTTAGATCAGGGGTGGGGAACCTGTGGCCCCCAGGCCACATGTGGCCTTCTAGGTCTTTGGGTGCTGCCTTTTGACTGAGTCCAAGTTTTATGGAACAAACCCTTTTTTAAAGGGATTTGTTCTGTGAAGTTTGGATTCAGTCAAAGGCTGCACTTGAGGACCTAGAGGGCCACGTGTGGCCTCCAGGCTGCAGGTTCTCTGCCCTGCCTTAGATGATTTCTAAAGTCCCATCCTTCTGTTAGGTCTAAGAATAGTGATAACTGGCATTTGAGGTTTGCAAAGCACTTCAAATACTCTACATTATCTTATTTGATCCACACAACAACCCCAAAGCAGTATTAGAAATCTTTCTTTTCATTTTCCAGTCACACAACTAGTAAGTATCTGAGGCAGTATTTGAATCCAGATCTTTCTGACACGAAGTCTAGTGCATGATCTGCTAGGCAACACTGACTCAGTAAATAAAATAGTTCACATCTATATAATGCTTTAATATTAACAAAAGAAAAATGAAATTCCATTATACACCTCCCGCTTTATTGAATTATCTTTAAGGAAAACTACTAAATCTCTCTTCCCTCTCTTTACCTTTTTTCTTCTCTGTTTCTTCCTCCCTTTTCTTCCTTCTATTTTTCTCTCTCCTTCTCTCTGTCTCTCTGTCTCCTGCCCCCTATCTCTGTCTCTCAGTCTCTCCTTGTCTCTGGTTCTGTTTCTCTGTCTCTTTCTGTCTCTGTCTTTTTTTCTGTCTCTATCTCCCTCTCCCCCTCTCTTTCTTTTTCCCTCTCTTTTCTCCTCTCTTTTTTCCCTCTCTCTCTTCTCCCTCCCCCCTTCTTTCCTCTCTCTTTCTCTCCTCCCTCCTTAGCTATCTTTCCTACCTCTCTCCATCCCTCCCTCCCTTCTTCTTCTTACTCATGTTCCCTTTCTCTCTCTTTCCTCCCCCTTTCTTCCCTCTCTTCTTCTCTCCCATCCCCATCTCTCTTTGTCTCCTCCCTTCCTCTTTATCTGTCTTTCCCATTTCTCTCCCTCCCTCCCTCTTCTTGCTCATGTTCCCTTTTGCCTTCTCTCCTCCTTCACCATCCCAGTGGTGAGACCACTTCCCTAGTTAATGAAATTCTTAAGATTATGCTGAAGCTGAATGCAGGGCAATACCAGCTATTAACGATTTCATCAGGAAGAGGAGTCTCAAACAAGGAGAATTGAGCTGAAAGGAGTTCATTAACACATCCTAGCAAAAAAGTTCCAGGCCCACTTATGAGAAAGAGAACCACCTTTTATTGCAGGTAAAATGAGAAGGCAATAGTTCTTTAACATTCAATGGTAAACAACTTAACAATGGCGCTAGGAAAATTCCACATACTTAAGGCCCTACTGCAATCCTGAAGCCAGAGACAAAAATCATTCCTTTTTTCCCTTTTAAAATTGGAATGAGTCATATCATGCCAGCGTATATGGTCACAAATATTAGATATACACAGAGAGGGTGAATATCAAAATTAATCTGTTCAGATACAAAGAGAGGTAATTACTAACTGTCTTATTTTTTAAAACAAGCTAAATTTCTCATTTCTGGTGTCTGTCATAACCAATTGTTCTACTCTTTCCTTTGTGAAATGAGTTGTTTCTTTATGCCAAATGCTTAAAGGGATTAAAGAACAGCAGTCTTGGAAAGCTTTTCTAGGGACTCGGGAGACACCACTTGACTTGTGGTCTAATTGGCACTAGCCTCAGGAACCAGTTGATTTTATCCTTTCTTTACTATAGCTCTTTCATTTTCCAAATAAGGAAACTGAGGCCATGATATGAGACATGACTTGTCCAAGGTCACAAAATACATCAATGGTAGAGCTAGCTAGAATGAAAATCATAATATCTCGGAATCTGAGAATTTAAAGCGCCTCGGCCATCTAATTTAAAACATGCCCCAAAGGAATAGCTTCCATGGTACATCTGACAAGTAGCCATTCATTCTCTCTTGAATACTTCTAAAGATGGAGAATCCAACAGTAGCACCTACCTCCCAGGACTGTTGTGGAGGTCCAATGAGATAATTGCAGAATATTCAGCCTAGTGGCTGACCCAAAGTTAACACTATATAAATACGAGCTCTTGTTATTCATCAAATTCCCACATCACTACCTCTACCCTAGGTTTGTGCTCTGTTGTGTTCACCAACCACTTGTTTAATGATTTGTTCCAGGACTTTCAAAGTCAAGCTCATTGAACTATATATTCCTGAATCCAATCTCTTTAATTTTTTTTAAATTCAGACATTTGCCCACATTCGATTTGGTGGTACCTCTCCTGTTTTCCAAAGTTTTTCAAATACTGACAGTTCATAACCACATCTGTCTGGTTTCCATAACTGAAAACATAATTCATCTGATCCAGGTGACTTGAATTCATCCAGTGCTCTCTTAATTTTCATGGGTATTAACTCCCTGTTAACCATTTTTGTTCTGATATTTTCAATGCAAAGGTCATCTTCTTGGCAGAGAAAAATAAGAATGAGCAGCTATGCCATCTTTCTCTTAGACTTAACCACACCAAACAAAGGTCCAATCCTTATTTTGATCCTACTTTTTCCCTAGTATAACTAAAAAGGCAAAAAATTCCATTTCATAGTCTTTGGCTTTCCTTGCCAAACTTGTGCTGAATGTTAGTGCTGCTGACACAGTTTTTACAGGACCATGTCATGATCTTATTCATCTTCTGGTCCCCGGCCTTGCCTCCATCTTCTATACATATACTTTTTAAACATAAGCTGATTGGTTAACTCCCTATGCTTCTACATTGGTCTCCTCAAACTACTTCCTCCTCCTTGGACTTATTTTCCTCTGTGTCTTTAGAGCTTCATTCTTAAGCATCTTCCATCCCTCCTAGACTGACTTCCCTGTAGGATTTTAATCCATAGGATCCTACCTGTCTGTCCTCTGAATCTTTTGAAATATATTTTCAAAAAAAAATCTATCATCTATTTCAAACCATGCCCAGATTTCTTCTTTCTCTCTATCCAAACTTTAGGAGTGAGTGTTGACTTCTCCCCAAGGTTCCCACCAATTCTGCCCCAGCAATCGGTACCACAGTAAGAATCAGCTGCAGAATGGAAATTCCCTTCTTTGTTCCTCTACCTTTTGAAAGGTAAAATTATTATGAAGGCAAGTCAAGAAGTTAATAGCTGCTTCGTTTTTAGCAAAGAGACAGTTCTGAAAGATATCTGGGCACTTGGTTGCACAGTGGGTAGAGGGCTAGGCCTGCAGTCAGGAAAACCTGAGTTTAAATCCAGCCTAAGACATTTATTAGCTGTGTGATCCCAAGCAAGATGCATAACCTCTGTTTGCCTCAGTTTCCTCATCTGTATAATGGAGATGATGATAGCACCTACCTCCCTGGGCTAATGAGGAGCTAATGAGATAAGAATTGTAAAGCATTGAACATAGTGTCTAGCACAAAGTAAACACTTATTACTAATTAAATTCCCCCATCACAACCTCTCCCCTAGGCTTGCCCTGTTTCCCAAACTATTCATCTATTTCCCCATGTTGTCCAAGGAGTATGTAGTATACTTTAAAGGCAAAATCATTTCTATTCCTCCCTTGACTGACCTTCACCCAGATGCTTTTTATGTTCCTGCATAAGTATACCTTCTACTCCCTCTGAATTTTATCTGTCTTGCTTATTTTGAATAAAGCTTACTCAACCAGAGCCACCTTTCAGTCGTGGGTTTCATTCTACCAAGTCTCAATGATCCCTATAAGGTCAAATCTTCCTCTTTGCATTGGTCCTTCTTGCTTTTTGCCTAAACTTTGGCCATTTGAGTCCAGGGATTTTACTACTAGCTCCTTTCTTGGGTCCTCTCTCCTGTGAGTTTCAGGGTCCCTCAACTGTTTATTGCTTCTTCGCTGTATCTACAATCTCTGGTGTTTAGCTGTGAGAATATACACAGGCTGTCTTCTCCCTCCCCACTCTTTTTCATAACAATAATAGGCAAAGAGATAGGGGAAAGGAGTAAGCATTTGTGCAGCACCTACTATGTGCTAGGCACTTTACAAATATCATCTCATTTGATCCTCAAAATAGCTCTGTGAGAAGGGTGCTGTTTTTATCCCCATTTTACAGTTGAGGCAAAGAGAGGTTAAACGACTTGCCCAAGGTCATATAACTAGTAAACAAGATAAGATTTGAACTCAGGTCTTCCTGCGTCCAAGCTAAAGAGCTCTATCCACTGTACCACCTAGCTAGAGTTCACATAGTGGGCTAAGGTCCGCAAGGAATTTTGTGTAATTTATCTCATTTGACCATTCTTATTTTAAAGGTCTTTTGATTATATTTTCAGGACGCTAAGCAAATACAATTTCACCAGCCCTTGGTAAATGTATTCCATCCGTGAACAGAAATCTGTCATCACGACATGTCAGCATGTAGTCCAAAAGTCCAAATCCAATTCTTAGCTTTCATTTGCTTAATCATTCTTAGAGTCCATTCGCTTCATCATCTGTTCGCTTTCCAAATCAGTTTTTCTTTTTTTGCATCCTTTACCTTCGATGACAACAGCAATGAAAACATACCTATGCACCTGTGGCTATTTATCCATTCATTCAGTAAACATGTATTCAGCTCCTACTGTGAGCCAGACACTGTACTAAAAGTACTGAGGATACAAAAAGAAGCAAAAGAAAGTCCCTGCTCTCAAGAAGCTTGCAGTCTAATGGGGGAAACAACATCAAACAAATGTATACAAAGCAAGCTGCATACAGAATAAATAAGAAATGATTAAAAGAGGAAAAGCATTGGAATTAAGAGAAGCTACGGAAAGCTTCCTGTAGAAGGAGGGATTTTAGATGGGACTTAAAGGAAGCCGGAGAGATAAGCAATTAGAGTTGAGGAAGGTCAGCATTCCAGGCATGGGGGATATTCAGAGAAAATGCCCAGAGCAGAGAAATGGAGCATCTTGTTATGAAACAGTCAGGAGGATGGTGTCATTGGAAAGAGTACCTGCCAGCAAGGAAAGCATAAGAAGACTGGGAAGGTAGGAGGAGGCTAGGTTATAAAGAGTTTTGAATGCCAAACAGAGCATTTTGTATTTGTTCCTGGAAGCAACAGGAAGCCATTGCATTTATTGAGTAGGGTGGTGACATGATTAGACCTGTGTTTCAGGAAAATCACTTTAACAGCTGAATGGATTGGAGTGGGGAGAGACTTGAGGCAAGCAAGCCCATCAGTAGGCTATTGCAATAATCCAGGTGATGAGGGTCTACAACACAGTAGAAGCAGTGTCAGAGGAGAAAAAAGTGCATAATGGAGAGCTATTGCAAAGATGAAATCAACAGGCCTTGGCCATAGCTTGTATTAACTATCTTGGTTTCTGTATCACACTCTTTACTTGTATTGAGCTTGCTAAACATTAAAACACCCAAATATTTTCCAGCTGAATTTCTACCTAGCCATACCTCCTCCTAGTTTGTGCCAGTGTGGCTATTTTGTGAACCTAAATGCACAATTTTTATACTTATCCTTATTAAATTTCATCTTTCCAGGTTGTTACTCAGTGTTCTAAGCTTTTAAATGCTTTTTTAATCTGGACTTTTATCATCCAGTGTATTAGCTCTTATTTCCAGTTTTGAATCACCTGCAAATTTGAGAAGTATGCCATTTAAAACTTTATTCAAGTCATTGATAAAAATACTTAATTGTACAAGGCCAGCACAGACCCACTCCATTAAAGACCTCTCTCCAAGTTAACATCAAACAATTAATGCCTAATCTCTAGGTCTGGCCATTTGGGTCCAACTCTACCTAATTCAGAGATCTTAACCTGAGGTCTGTGAACTTGTTTGGTTGCTTTTAAGATTTTGATAACTGAATTTTAACATAACTGATTTCCTTTGTAAACCCATGTGTTTTATCTAATTCACTTAAAAACATTATTCTGAAGAGGAAGCTACAAACTTCATCAGACTGCCAAAGGGGTCCACAACACACACGTACAAAAAAGGTTAAGAACCTCATTTCTACATGTATCTATATACAAAACCATAGTATTAGCTCTACCCTAGTTACTTTTTCTCCTGTCTCTTCCAATCCAAAGATCATTCTCCTTGGCAAAGAAAACATAAACAAAATGAAAATTGAGCACTTCTGCCTCTTCTCCATCACTGGTGATCATTGTCCCACTCACATTGAGCAGTGGTCCTAACGTTGCTTTGATCCTCTCCTAACTAATCGAGCTCATTCATAACTTTAACGCTTCTGAGATTTTTCTTTAAAGTAGCGTGCAATAATTTTGCCTTTGTCCTCTATTACTTGCCCCAGCTTCCATCTTCCGTACATGGCTTTTTAAAGTCTAAATTGGTTGATGAGTTCCCTGTATGTCCACATCACTATCTTTTGACGTTCCCACCCCTTTCACACATGCATGCTTGCACACACATGTACACATACACACACAGATACACACTTTTTCCCTCTTCAGTTGAATTCTTTTTCTTCGTTTCTTTTTAATTTAATTCTTGAAAGCTTCCCATCCACATCAGGCTACTCTGTACTTCCTTTGAATCCCTGGAAATCTATTGTCTCAAAATCTAGGATATGTGTCCCCCAATTCTCTGTCCTGGACCCTCTTCCCTTTTCCCTCTTCCTCTTACTTAGGGATTTTGTCAGCTTGCATGAGTTCAGTGATCATCTCTATGCAGATGATTCTCAGATCTAGATATGCAGTTGTGGTCTCTCCTGAGCACCAGTCATTCATTACCAACTTCATCTTAGATATATCCGACTGGATGTCTTGTAAGTATCTCAAATGCACTATGTCTAAAAAAACCAACTAATTGTCTTTCCCCACCAAACCCTCCCCTCTTTCAAACTTCTCTATTACTTTTGATGACATCACCATCCTGCTAGTCTTCCAGGTCTACAATCTCAGAGTCACTCTTACCTTCAATCATCCTACAATGTCAATCTACTGCCATTTCTTATCATTTTTACCTTCACAACATCTCTTCAATACCTCTCCTTCTCTAGTAGTGGTCTTCCTCCTGGACTATTGCAATGGTCTTCCAACTGGTTTCTCTACCTCAGATCTCTCTCCACTCCAATCCCTTCTCCACTCAGCTGCCAAAGTGATTTTCCTAAAGAATATGACTAACCATGTCATTCTACCTCATCTCCAGCTCAGTGAGCTCCAGTGGCTTCCTATTACCTCCAAGATCAAATTAAACTCCTCCATTTGGCATTTGAAGCTCTTCGTAAGCTGGCTCCTTCCTACCTTTCCAGTCTTTGTCTACTTACTCCCTTCCACACAATCTGCTCTCTAATTATAAAACCTATTTATAGTTCCTTGAACAGAACACCCTGTTGACCGTCTTTTCACTGACTGTGCCCTATTCCTGGAATGCTCTGCCCTATCATCCATCTCTTGGTTTTCTTAGCTTCCTTCAAGACTTAGCTTAAGTCTTACCTTCTCTAGAAGGCCTTTTTCTGTTCCTTCTAGCTGTAGTTCCTTCCCCTCTCAGACTGGCATAGATAGATAGATAGATAGATAGATAGATAGATAGATAGATAGATAGATAGATAGATAGACAGACAGACAGAAGCACATATATATATACATACACATACATATATACACATACATACACATATATGAATATGTGGAGGAGGGGAGGGGAGAGAGAGAGATGCAATGTATCTAGAGGTCTCTATATTACTTCCATCAGAATGTGAGCTCTTTGAGGACAGAGACTATGTTTTTGCCTTTCTTTGTATCCTAAGTATAGTACCTGACATATCATAAGTAATTCCTCAGTGCTTACTTACTATCTGGCTATTCCCAACTTCCCTTTCCATCTTTGTCACAAATGTTAAAGACAAGCAACTACTTCTTCCTCAGAGGGTTCAGAGGCCTCATATTCAGAAAAGGCCTCAAATTCGTTATCTGATTCTACATTTATACGCTATAGTACTTCAGTTGTATGAATCATATTTTCCAGAAAGTAGGGGGAAGTCTGAAGAAAGAGACAAATAACAAGAGAAAGATGGGACAAAGGGAGAGGAGAAACAGTCAGAAAGACAGAGAGCAAGAGGAAGAAGAAGGAGGAGCAGGAAGAGGAAGAGGAAGAGGAGAAGGAAGTAGGGAAGAACAACTCTATGAATAATCTAAGCTTCTCTTTGAAACAGAAACCCATCTTTCTAACATGTGTTCTTCCAGTGATGCTATATGGTGATGAATTATGGACTACCAAAACCCCAGAGAACAAAAAAAAAATTATAGGTCATCCAAAGAAGAACCTATGGTTGAGATAAGCAATAGGCTGTAGCTTATTAGCAATGATAAATTGCCAAGGAGAAGAGATATAAATAATATCAACAGAGATACGTATGGAGGCAAACCATTTATGGGGCCACCACCTAGACTGAGCCTTACACATAATACTTGCTTTAAAATGTTTATTGAATTGAATTGAACGTAGTGAGAGGCAAAGACAGGTAGCCCACACGCTGCATTCGTATCCTTATACTGATAAGCAAGCCAAAGGAAGGCTTCAGTACTTGGAGTGGCAAATATGGGCAAGAACCACACAACATGGAAAGCTATGGCAATGGTTGTCATTCAGTCCTGTCTGACTCTTCGTGACCCCATTTGGGGTTTTCTTGGCAAAGATACAGGAGCAGTTTATCATTTCCTTCTCCAGGTCATTTTAAGAATGAGGAAACTGAAGCAAACAAGGTTGAGTTGCCCAAGATCACGCAATTAGTAGGTGTCAGAGGTCAAATCTGAACTCAGGTCTTCCTTACTGCAGGCCTGGCCCTCAATCCACTGTGCCACCTACCTGCCCCAAGCTATGGGAGTAGGTTATAATATGCAGAGTTGGACTGAGTACTGACAACAATGAGACCACAGTTACATGAAGGCCTTTTTCCTTCCTGCTTCTACTCCATCTTCCATACTAGACCATCGGAGGTCTTACCTGGAAGAAGCTAAACCACTGGCCTCTGTGCTCCCTGGGACATGACCAGTCTCATCCTTTCCACTACACTATTCTCTACCCTCAACTCTTTTTTTACTTCTTTCTCTGAGAACTATAGTTAAACCACTACTACCATTGCCCCTGGGAAAGGTATGTCAATGGCCTCTTCTGTCGCTCGGCTTACTATCTCTGCTACTTTCCCATACCATTTCCTTCCCTGGCCCTCCCTCTCTATATATGTCATCTCTAGAATTAGAATGTAAGCTCCTTGAGGTCAGGGACTGTCTTGCTTTTGTATTCATATCTCCAGTGTTTAGCACATAGTAAGCTCATAATAAATTATTTTAATACATTTATTGGTTCCTAAAGTACAGTGTATGGAGTACAGGGCCTGGAGTCAGTGAGACCTGAGTTCAAATTTGACCTCTGACACTTACTAGCTGTGTGACCCTGGGCAAGTCGCTTAACCCTGTTTCCTTCAGTTTCTTCATCTGTAAAATGAACTAGAGAAGGAAATGGCAAACCACACACCAGGATCTTTGCCAAGAAAACCCCAAATGGGATAACTAAGAGTTGGGCACAACTGAACAACAAAAACTACCTCCTATTCATATGGTTTACCCCTGGACTACAATGGGTGCTCAATAAATTCTTAATTATTAATTGAGTGATTGATACCTCAAACTATGGCTTTAAATTGCATGTTTAATGGTGCTTAATAAATGTATATTGATTCATCATTAGAGTAGCTTCAAAAAAAATCTAATTTGGCTAAAGGATTTTCTAACTAGTCAATAGCACCACCTACTGTTTACACATGAAAACACCCACTCAGATGCTATGGTACTTGTTTTGGATCGTAGATTTGATCTCTGTGGATATGATTATAGGATGTAGACTTGGAGTTGGAAGAGATCTTAGAAGTTTTGTATGCAAATCCCCTATTCAATTATATAGATCAGGAAATTAAGTCCTAGAAAGGTTCAGTGATTCGTTTCAGCTCATACAAGACAACTGGTTAAGTCAAGAAGCATTCATTAAATGCTTGCTATGTGTCAGGCACTAAGCTGAGCGCTGGGGATAAGCACAAAGAAAGACACTGCCTGCCCTCAAGGAATTTAAATTCTAACAGGGCAAGACAACACACAAATGGGAGTTTAAAAGGGGGAGTACTCCTGCTGTTACTAAGGAGGAGGAGGAGGAACAGGAGGAAGAGGAAGAGGAGGAGGAGGAACAGGAAGAGGAACAGGAGGAGGAGGAACAGAAGGAGGAGGAGGAGACAATTGCTTCCTAATTTGGAAAATTATACAACTCTATGAATAATCCAAGCTTCTCTTGGAAACAGAAGCCCATCTTTCTAACACATCTATTCTTCTAGTGATGCTATATGGCTATGAATTTTGAAGCTACCAGGAGCAAGTAGCAGAACCAAAGTCTTATGGTTCAAATCAGTATTCTTTCCACTTCCTTCATTGATGCAGCTCATCACTTATCCATGCCTTCTCATCCTTTGTGATTTTTGTCCGTAACTATAGAAATCCGCCCTAGAATGCTTCCTTCAGTTTTCTTTTTTATCTTGGAGGCTACCACTTAGGTGGTATTCCAGTCTGTTTTCTCTCATTCTTACAACATGATTAGCCCACTTGCCTCTCCTCCTTATATATATGGGGAAACTGAAATTAGGAAAGGTTAAGTATGTGGGGCCCACATACTTAACTAAACTAAAGCCAACACCTTTTATAGTATCTTTTATACTGCTCTGTGTCAATAATTTTAAGTAACATGTACATCTATACTTCCTCTTTGGTTTACCCATCATTTCAATTATTCTGACATCGTGGTTTTCTGAAAATTTGTAAGCTTTGAATCATGGAATACCCAATCAGATCTTTTAGGTTTAAATTTATGTTTATCTATTATTATACCCATAAGGCAAGATTCATGACCTGGAGGATGACCATGAACATGACTGTATGGTTCGGAATCACAAAATATGAAAAACTCTTTAGGTAGAAGGCAGAGGAAGTATAACATTTATTTAGACACCAAAGAATCAGATCCCAGAACCAGTAATTCCAATTCAATATAGCAGTAACTGTATTCCAAAACCAGTAAGCCCAAGTCAATGTAGCAACAAGGACATTAAAGCACAATATTACAGCAAAGAGCCAAGTTATCCTGTAACCATCCCCCCTGCTAAGGCCTTCCCATAAACAATCACTCACAAATCCTAACCGTTTGTTGTCTGTGTCCTCTCCCCGCTCAGTCCTCTTGTCTGCAGCTCTCTGGTTTCCACTCTCCCCTCAGTACTCTCTTCTGCAGCTCTGTGGACTTGGAGTTCTTACTCCTTCTCCTTGGGCTGAATTCTGAAGTCTGGCTTCTCTTCTGACTTCTGACTTCTTAATTCTCAATAGCTACCTTCTGTGTATATATATGTTCTTTTTAGGGCCCAAGGGCTTCACGCCCAATAGGCAAAAGAGCAGGAAAAATCTTTAACCGGGGATTGGCATCCCAAAGGTATGGGCCTGCCTCTCTTCACTGGCCCCACCTGAGGCCTACTGAATGGGTGGGAAAGATCTTCACTCACATCATCACTACAATTATCAAAATGGTGCTGCTAAAGCCCACTCAAAGCCATGCTTCCTCTTATCCTACATCTCTGATGAAATCTCAAAATTCATTTTGCTTTCCTTTTCTATTCAGGTTTCATTTCGAGTTTAGTGCACTCATAGTATGCCCAGATTTTTTAAAAAATCAAAAGGAGTGGGGTGGGGAACAGCGATGGGAAGAATGAGTATGAGATGGGAATCAGCGGCAGGCTGGAGCCAACACATAAGGGCTCCCGAAGTTTGTTAGATTTTCAGTGTGAGCCTTCACACCTCAGAAATTGACAAATACTACAAACCAGGGCTAGATTTTTGTTTTGTTTTGTGGATTGAAAGTAATGGGGGAAATGTTAATAATGCAGAGTAAACTTAAAAACATGTCTTGCATACATGCATACATATACATACATAATGTATGATGAATGTGACATCTTTTTTAGGTGTTATTTCTAGAAGGTGTAGGTGTTCATAAAACTGATAAACTTTGGTCTCTTTGGCATCAGTGGTTAGGGCATAGATTTGTTTTGCTGTGATGTTGAATGGCTTGCCTTGGACGTGAACAGATATTGTTCTGTCATTTTTGAGATTATGCCCCGGTACTGCTTTTCTTGCCCTTCTGTTGACTATAACGGCTACCTTTCTTCTGAGGGATTCTTGCCTACACTAGTATATGTAATGATCGACTGAATTAAATTCACCCATTTCTGTCCATTTCAGTCCACTGACACCCAAGATGTGGATGTTTAATCTTTCGGTCTCCTGTTTGACCACATCCAGCTTACCTTGGTTCATAGATCTTACATTCCAGGTTCCTGTGCAATATTGCTCTTTGCAATATCAGACTTCCCTTTTGTCACCAGATGCATCTGAAGCTAAGTGTCCTTTCAGCTTTGGTCCAGCCACTTCATTAGTACTGGAGCTACTTGTTGTTGTCCACTTTTCGCCAGTAGCATATTGGACACCTTCTAACCTGAGGGACCCATCTTCCAATGTCATCTCTTTCATCATTTTAATATCGTTCATGGGATTTTCTTGGCTAAGATAGCAGAATGGTGCGCCATTTCCTTCTCCAGTGGCTCATCTTTTATAAGAACTCTCTACTATGACCCGTGCATCTTGGATAACCTTGCATAGCATAACTCATAGTTTCATTGAGCTATACAAGCCCCTCTACCATGACAAGGCAGTGATCCAGGAGGGGATGCATGAGTGTGTGTGTTTGTGAGTGTGTGTGTGTGTGTTAGTTGGTTGGTTGATTGGTCGTTGTCCTCTATGCTCAAAGAAAACCAAAATAACATCACTATGTTGGGATCAAGGTACAGTATGTCTAACTGTATGTGTGTGTATATACATCAGAGACAGAAAGATATTAAATATTTACCAGCAGACTCCTGGATGTGATACTATCATTTACTACTGAAATAGACAGTTAAAAAGGAGTTTAATTCATTCCACTAAAATTAGGCTGTAGGAAATTGACTTTGAGACTATACTAGATAAAATTCCATTATGCCTATTTCCTCTTCTTCTGAGATTGATATATATCTTCCAAGCCCCTCTAGTGTCATCAGCTTACAGTGATGCTGGGTGGTCTCTTAAAAGAACATATATAAAGCTATGAGTTACTGAAAATAAATTCACCTTTTAGCATTATGATCAATTTCCTCTTTTAAAATTTCTTATATATTTTACAATAAAATTATACATATCATAAGAACCTATAATTTGCCAGACTTCCTATTCCTATGAACATTGAAGAGTCCTTAATGAACTTTGAGAGAGATCTTTCTTAGCCAATTAATTACCAAAAACTTATTCAAAAAGAGAGGAAAATGGCAAGAACAGATTTGCATTTAAAGCTGCCCTGATTTTGCCTTATCTTTTTTTTTTTTTTTTGCTTTTACTCTACCGGAGTAAATCCAAGAGAAGTGTGAATTTTATTGGTTGTCATTGTCATCTTTGGTGTTATCCTTAATTTCTCACTCTCACTTACCCCACGTAGCCAATCAGTTGCCAAATCCTATTGCTTCTACTTTCTCATATCCACCCCCCTTGTAACAACTCAGGCAGCCACCATTCTCCTCTAAGCTTTATCACTCCTCACCAGGACTTTCTAATTGTCCTCTCTGCCTCATTTCCTCCTACTTCAGTCCATGCTCCACTCAGCTGCCAAAGTGAATTTCCTAAGTTATAAGTCAGCCTATGTCACTTCCAAATAAAGGCCTATAGGATAAAATAGAAAAGTCCTTTGATATCTAAAGCTCTTCACAACCTGGCCTTTTCCCACTTCAGGCTTCTAACAATGTACTTCCCTCAACTCAATCTACCATATACCCATCCTGGCCTACTTTCTATTCCTTACACATGATGCTCCATCTCCCATCACTAAGTATTTGCCCAGAATCCCTGGCTTGCTTCATAACTCAGTTCCAGTGCCTTCTGCAGGAAACCCTTCCTAGTCACTGTAGCTCTTAGTGTCTCTTCCTCTCCAGATGCTTTCCATCTATTCTCCACATGTAGTATATGAATCTACTTATTTACATGTTGTCTACTCTATAAGAGTGCAAGGTCTTTGGGGGCGGGGACTGTTTGTGCCTTGCTTTGTGTCCCTAATGCTCAGCATAGTGCCTGGCACATAGTAGGTGCTTAATAAATGCTTGTTTATTAATTGATTAGAGTCACATATTCACATGTAGGAGAGTTTTGCTTTAGAATGATTTTTAGTGTAGGATTATGAGATGAAATGAATGGAAGTATATTCAAAAGCAAGTTAAAGATTTAATGAGAAGATAAATTAGTCAGAAGATCTATGAAGGGTGTAGAAAGGTGGGTGGTGGGAAAGTAACACTTCCCGTGTTAACTTTTCCTTAAAAAATCTCAAGCTTCTCTCTGCCCTTTCACTGCTAACGTGTTTGATTGTACTCACTGCTTACACTTCCTTACCACCTTCACACTCCTAAATTACCTCTAATCTGGCTTCCATCACCACCACCTACTGACACTACACTCTCTAAGATTCTCAATGACCTTTTAATTTCCAGATCCAATGGCCTTTTCTTTTTTATTTTTAATAAAAAACCTTTCATTTTCTCATCTTCACTGATGGATTATATAAGATGCTTTGTTTTTACATAACTTTTCATTAATCTGATTTCTACTATATTTTTCTTTATTTTTTAATTCAATTTTGTTTTATCTTTTGTTCCAAATTCTCTTCCTCTACCACTCATTGAGAAGGCAAGAAAAATAAATTTTATGACAAATATGTGTAGACATGCAAAACAAATTTCTGTATTAGTCATGTACCAAAAGAAGGGCAAGAAAAAATAAAGAAACAGAAAAAATATGCTTCACTTTGCATTCTGAGGCCACCAGTTCTCTTTCTAGAGGTAGATAGCATGTGTCTTCATAAGTCCTTTGGAATTGAGGTGGGTCATTGTGTTGATCAGAGTTACTGAATCTTTCAGATCTGATTGCCTTTACAATTACTGTTACTATGTAAATTGTTCACCTAGTTCTGCTCACTTCACTTTGCATCAGTGCATATAAATCTTCCCAGGCTTTTCTGAACCCATCTCCCTCATCATTTCTTACTGCACAATAGTATTTTATCACATTCATATACCATAACTTGTTCAGCCATTCTCCAATTGATGGGCATCCTCACAGTTTCCAATTCTTTGCTACCACACAAAGAGCTACTGTAAATATTTTTGTATATATAGGCCCTTTTTCTCTTTGGGTTATAGACCTAGCAGCAGTTCTATTGGGCCAAGCAATATTCATAATTTTAATAGAATTTTTTGGCATAGTTCCAAATTGCTTTCCAGAATGATTGGACTAGTTCATAGCTCCACCAACAGTGTGTCAATGTACCTATTTTCTCACATTCCCACTAGCACTTATCATTTTCCTTCTCCATTGTCTTAGCCAATCTGATGCACGTGTTCTTCCTCATAGTTGTTTTAATTTGCATTTCTCTATTAGTCATTTAGAGCATTTTTTGTTTGATTATTTAAGCTTTGACTTCTTCTTCTTAAAAAGTGCCTAGTTGTATCTTTTGACCATTTATCAGTTGCAGAATGGCTCTTATTCTGGTAAATTTGATTCAGTTCTCTATATATTTTAGAATTGCGACCTTTATCAGAGAAATTTTCTTCAAAGATTTTTCCCCAGGTTCTTTTTTTCTAACTTTAGAAATTACTAATTTGGTTTAATTTTTGAAAAAAATATAATTTTATGTGATCAAAATTATCCATTTTATTTCCTATGAACCTGTCTTTTGTTTGGTCATGAATTCTTTGCCTTAATCATCTAACAAGTAATTTCTTACATGCTCTTCCAATGTGCTTATGATATCACCCTTTATGTCTAAATTATGTACTAATTTTGAGCTTATCTTGAATGGTATGAGATGTTGGACTATGACTAGTTTCTTCAGTATACTTTTCAGTATTTTTTTGAGTCTCTTTTAGCAAGTCATTGACTTGGTTTTCTCTCATCCTTCTCATTTCTCTTCCCAATTTTTCCTCTACTTCTCCGACTTGCTTTTCTAAATCCTTTTTGAGTTCTTCCATGGCCTGAGACCAGTTCATGTTTT
>CM053622.1:467140058-467155145 GCA_028646595.1 Phalanger gymnotis | reverse complement strand
GAAGGAAGGAAGGAAGGAAGGAAGGAAAGAAGGAAGGAAGGAAGGAAGAAAGGAGGGAAAGAAGGAAGGAAGAAAGGAGGGAAGGAGGGAAGGAAGGAAGGAGGGAAGGAAGGAAGGAGGGAAGGAAGGAAGGAGGGAGGGAGGGAGGGAAGGAAGGAAGATTAGCTTCACATGAACTGTTTTTGATAAATCTTCCTTTATAAATGCTCAAAAACCATTCCTTTGTTAATATGTTCTAGAACCTTTCCAGGAATCAATACCAAGTTTACCATGCCATAATTTGAAGAATCTGTACTGCATCCTGCCTGTAAACCTGGACATCTGATCTTCTTCAGTCCTTTTGAACCTCTCCCATTTGTCAGATTTTTCAAAACTCACTGATACTGGTCATCCCAGCTGCCAAAGCTATCTCCGAGGCAGCTTTTATCTTGGGTCTATGGACATGAAATTATTGAGGGCATTTAAGCACTCTCTTTATTATCTCTTTCCTTCCTGGTATCCATATCCATTAACACAGTCTCATTACCCTGTGTCCATGTAGATATCCTCCTCCTAAACCCCTTTGTAGTGCCCCTTTGTCTGTTTTCTTCCTCCATTAGGAGGTAAATTCTTTGAGAGCGAGACTATCTTGCTTGCATTTCTATCCCAGATCTTAGTAGTAATTACTAAATTTACTAAATTACTAAAAAGTAGCTGTTACTAAATAACTCCTACTTAGTAGTAGCAGCAGCAGTAACAATGGTATTAGCAGAAGTAATTAATAATAATAATAGCATTTCTATATCACTTTAAAGTTTGCAGAGCACTTTACAAATGTCATTTCATTTTATCCACAGCCTTGGGAAGTTGGTACTACATTTTCCCTATTTTACATATGAGGAAACTAAGGCAGACAGAGGTTAAGTGACTTGCCCAGGTTTATATAGCTAGTAAGTATTTGAGGCTGAATTTGAACTCAGGCCTTCCTGACTCTGGACTCAGAAGTCTGTCCAATGCTTTATTTCTTTATGCATCTAGCTAGCTAAGAAATGTCACCTGCCCATTCTGGCAGGAGGAATCTCCCAGAAGTGTTTGGGGAAGCATAGGGTAATGTCCGGTGAAATGGCTCTTTCCTTTCTAAGCCAGCAACCAAATTTTATGAGGTTATAGAACAACCTCTTTCATCTTCTTATTCTGAAATGGGTTGCATAGGTCACTTTTGAAAATATAGAAAACTAAAAATGAATGTCAAACGCTAACCCTGATTGGCTGTGTGACAGGGCAAGTTTCTTCAACTTTCATATCCATAAAGTGGGGATATTGAGCTAAAATAGGAAATTAGACAGCCTGCAACAGAGAATTGAGTACTTAGAGTCAAGAAGGCTCAGGTTTGAAACTCATGTCAATCTGTCAGTCAGCAAGCATTTATGAAGCACCTACTATGTTCTATAGACAAAAAAAAAGGCAAAAATGTGTTCTCTGCCTTTAAAGAACTCACGTTGTAATGGAGGAGACCACATGCAAAGAACTAGGAACATACCGAGTAGATGGAAGGAAATCTCAACAGGAAGACTGGGAAGGAAGGATTGGGGAAAGGGAGACTGGGAAAGGCTCTCCTCCAGAAGGTGGAATTTGAGCAGAGTCTTGAAGTAAGCCAGAAAAGCTGGTAGGCAGAGGTGAGGAGGGTGAGCATTCCCAGAGTGGGAGACTGCCAGGAAAAAGGTGTACCAAGAATACAGAGTCCAGAGATGAAACATCAAGTGACTGATAAACAAACGGCAGGAAGGCAGGAGTCGGGATAGTAGCTGTGTGAGTGGAGAGAAAGAAACCTATCAGACAGATGCTGTGGAGGCAGAAATAATAATACTTGGCAACGGATTCTCATGGCTGAGATTTAATAGCTGTATGGCCAAAGGCAAGACGTTTAGCCTCTTTTGTACCTCAGTTATCTGGTCAATAAAATGGGATGAATACTGTTTGTGGTATCTATATCACGGGATGGTTATGAAGAATAAAATGTATGTATAATATATGTATGTGTTTGTGTGTGTTACTGCAAGCTTTAAAGTCATATATAAATATTAGCTATGACTAAGTGACCTCTCCGTACCTTTCAGCTCCAAAGCGTTGTGATCCTATGAAGCTGACACAGATCCTATTAATAACTCCCTATGTATGTGTGTCTTTTATCATCCAAACCTCATTATTTAGTCTCTGTTCATAAAAAAGAAATGGAATAGAAATTATTCAGTGAGAATTAGGTGAGGCAGGGAATATCAAAAATGGAAAAACAACGGGGTCATGCCTCAGTCAATCCCTAGGGAAGCTTCTTGGGGGTTGTCATAGTTCACAGTTATTCCCGAAAGGAGGATAATTGTCTTCTTGAGGTGAAACATGGAGTTTGTCAGCTAGGCTGAGCAGTCAAAAGAGCTCCACCTCAGCTGGGCATTTCTTCTTAGGAAGGGGAGTAAGGGGAAGAGGGGGTCCCTCTTAATGTTTACTATCTTAGCACGGCCTATAAATGCTTTGATGATAAAATACCACCAGATCAAACTGAATTTCAGAGCATGGTTCCTGGATCACAGGAGCATTTGTTATTCAGATCTAGCCACATATCAGCATTTGATGAATATGACACCTTCCAAATTGCTAGGTTTGCTCTGAATTGAATACAAATCAAAAACTCAGGCTGCAACAGAGAAAATACATAAATATAAATGTATATTGGGTTGAAGCCTTTATTTCCAGATTATCTGATGCACCCCACCCCATTTTCCATAACGACAGGTATAATTTGACTATCAGGAGGCTGCTTCCTTACAATGAAATGACCAGGTGCAGGGCCAGCCCTAGGCAAGATTGGGAAGCTGGCTCCATCCAGCCGGGAGTCGACTTTATTGAATTTTCATGAAAACTGACAGTTAGCATCCTCAGTGGAGTCAAGTTAACAGCATCGTCAGCTTGCTCCACAGATGGGTTTCAGACCTGGATCTCTCTCCAGAGAAGCAAGTCAAGGTTTCTTTCCATGCCACTCAGTTCGTTATTCGTCTTCCCTTTTTCCTTGGAGAGGAAAAAACCCAACACCACCTCCAAGCTCAATTAAAAATCCTGGAAAAAGAAAATTGCTTCTCTCTAGGAAACCTAGCCTTTCTTAGACTGTCCTCACCCCTATTACCTGAATGCAAATGACCAAAGGTTATCATTGAGATTTCGGTCAGCTTGTCATTTCTCTTGAATAAATTGGTAAAGCAATACCACTGTTGATCATTTGGGTTTCTTCATGGTATTGCCTGAGGCACGACGTGCTGCACATGACTGACACTTTAAATTAAATCCCCATTAAAATTCAAGCTGTGAACCAAAGAAGAGCAATTTAATGGCGGAACAGGGTGCTTCTCAGTATTTATCTGGGATATTCAGCTTAACCCCATTGTGTCAGCAAGCCCTTCTAACGAAGCTGGCAGGCCGCTGGAAATGCATGTAGATAAAGGAGTCTGAGGCGGAGGCAGTTCTAAACCCACAGAGCACTAGAATTTACTCAGCATCTTCGCTCTAGGGCTTACTGGGTGATAGAAGCATGGTTCCATGACTTAGCCAGCTACCATGCAATAGCTTCTCTCCATGGCTTAGCTCTTATCAAGTTGGTGCTATAGGAATCATCCAAACTCGGCCCAGTGGGGCTCATAGGTTAGAGGAAGCAGAGATGAGTATGCTAAAGAGAAATGTGTCCTGAGAATGAGATGCAACATCAGAGGAAGGGAATTAGGAAGAGAGTTGATGTTACCCCCTGCTGTATTCTAAATTAAAATCATGATTTGTTTTTGGTAATTGATTCTAAATTTAATGTGTAACCAAAGTAATGAGGTTAACACAAGAGTGATAAGTTGATTAATCCCAGTCCATGCCAAGCCCCTGGCAGCTAGTCTAGAAACCAATTATAATTTTTTTTGCAATGCAATAGTAAAGGGACAATCTAACAAAAAAACAGCAATGGTTCACCTTAGAGATAATGAATCTTTGTACTAATGACTTAGCATCATTAAACCCTGCAGAAGATGTCAAGAGGTCGGCCTGGACATGTTCCTGAAGAAATGGGAAAATGCTTGATGAATACATGTTCCTACTTTTTCAGACCAAACTAGCTCTCACCATTTATGCCTGTGACCCCCCCCCCCTCGGGTGAATATAGCTTCTGCTGTGCCCAACCCTTCCTCCGAAGAAGTTTAACAACTGAGCCAGAGGAATTTGTTCCAGCGTAAAACTCAACAGACTTCCTATTTCTAAGAAATCCAATATGGTCCATCTCAAGTAAGAAGCAATACACCCCATCCCCGATAAAGCATATGGTGTGCATAAAAATGCCATCATATGAGATATAGAGGTTGTTCAAAAGACACATTTCTCTTTCACCATTTCATCCTTTTAAGTGACACAAACATAGCTGAGCAGCAAAGAATCCTAATTTATTCTTTCTCATGTATAAGTAGGAGATTTCTTTTCTTTTTTTTTTTCTGTGAGACAATTGTGGTCAGGTCACTTGCCCAGGGTTACACAGCTAGTAAGTGTCAAAGGTTGGATTTGAACTCAGGTCCTTCTGACTCCAGGGCGGGTGCTCTATCCGCTATGCCATCTGGCTGCCTCTGCCATTGTTGTTGTCTTCTTTTCCTTCTTCTTCTCCTTCTCCTTCTCCTCCTTCTTCTTTGTCATTATCATTTCCTCTTCCTCCTGCTCCTGCTCCTTCTCCCTCTCCTTCTCCTCCTCCTCCTTTTCCTCCTGCTTCTTCCTTCTTCTTCTCGAGTTATTTGCAAGTCTATTTCAATTGCTCCTCTTCCCTTACTCTACAGGATAGGCGATCTGGCCTTCTTGTGGTTTCTCCCACCATGACCATCACTTCTTGTCTCTGTAGTCTCTCCTCACCTCCACCTCTTAGAATCCCATTTCCTTCAAAGCTCTTCTCAGGTATTGCCTTCTATTCTACATGAGACTTTTCCTGAGTCCCCTTTCCCCCTGCTATCGTCTCCCCCCATATAATTATTTTTTATAGCTCATGTGTGTTCTTATACTTACGAATATGTTGTCCCCCACCTGAATGTGAGTTCCTGGAGGGAAGGGACTATGCAAATGCTTGTTGATTGATTTGGTTGATTAACAAGATGAGTTAGTTGTGACTTTGTCTTCAGACTTCTTTTCTCTGCAATGCAGAAAATATTCTTTGCCAACACAGACCTGCAATTCTCTCTGTAACTTAGACACTTAGAGAGTTACATGGAAGCCTGAGAGGTTGTGACTTGCCCATTATAACAAAACTGCCGACTTTCAGAAACAGTGTTTGAATCTAGGTCCTCCTCAATGCTATTCTGCCTCTCTAAGAGTCATGATATCCAGAAGTAGGGAGGTGAGTGTCTTGCTGAAGACTCCATCCTGGTCATACCTCATCTGAAATATGGTATTCATTTCTGGTAGCATCTTAGAAAGGACATTAATAAGTGGGTGGGGCAGATGGCACATTGGATAGAGTTCCAGGCCTGGAGTCAGGAAGATTCATCTTCCTGAGCTCAAATCTGGCCTCAGATAATTACTAGCTGTGGGACCCTGGGCAAGTTACTCAACCCCGTTTGCCTCAGGTTCCTCATCTGTAAAATGAGCTGGAGATGGAAATGGCAAACCACTCCAGTATCTCAGCCAAGAAACTCCCAAATGGAGTCACAGTCAGAAACAACTGAAAAACAGATGAAAGACAACAAAAAGCTGGAGAGAGTCAGGAAAAGACAACTAGAACGGTGGAGGAGTTAGGAATGTTTAGCCAAGAGACGAGAAGATAGGGAGGGGCAACGGATATGGTACATGATAGTGTGGGGGGGGGGGGGTGAGACCACCCACCAGAAATTAATTTAAAAAGTCAGAGGTCTCTCAAACTTAGAAACAGGAAAAAAAAAACTTCTTTATTACAATCTCGCAGGAAAGGTGGTCTCCAAACCAATAGACAATCGGTAGGGAGAGGCAGGGGTACAGGAAGTGAAGCGTAACTATATACCTTAGCGGTTCCAACCTCCTCTCACCACTGACTTTCACCCTCAATGGTGGAGTTCAGGCTCACAATCTCACAAGAAATCTAACCCAGGAACAAGGAAGTGAAAACATCTTTTCCCTTATTTGGCGAGGCTTATGCTGAGGTGGTAGTAGGGAAGAAGTGGGTCCAGCTACTCTAAATTCCAGATTCCTGTGGGTCACGTGATTCCAAACTTAGGCCTAGCTGACAATCAGAAGCCCTGAGCCATGCCAAAAGATCCCTACCCCCGTTCATTCCACTCAACTCACAGAAAGGCCAAGATCCAGATTCCATGAGAGGGCTTCACCATCCCACTCAATAGCTTTCTTCAGGTACATGAAGACCTATTAAGTGAAAGAGACTGGATTTGTTAACTTTGGTCCTAGAGAACAGAACTTAAAAGAAATAGGTGAAGTTTTAAAGAGGTAAATTTAGACTCAGTGTCAGGAAAAACCTCCTAATAATTGTCCTTGTCGTTTTTCAGTCATGTCCAACTTTTGTGACCCAGTGGACCTCTGTTCATGGGTTTTTCTTGGCAAAAATAGTAAAGTGGTTTGCCATTTCCTTTTCCAACCCATTTTGGAGATGAGTAAACAGTGTTAAGTGACTTGCCCAGGGTCATGCAACTAGTAAGTGTCTGAGGACAGATTTGAACTCAGGAAGATGAGTCTTCCTGACTCCAGGCCTGGAACTCTATCCACTGTACCCTCAACTGCCCATCCTAATAATTATAGCTATCTGAAAAGGGAATCCCCTGCTGCCCGGGGAGGTTGTGAGTTTGCCCTCGATGGAGCACTCCAGACAAAGGCTATGATTCTGAGATTCGGACTATGGCTGGATTAAATGAGCTCTTGAAGTCCCTTCCAGCCCTTTGATTGCTCCTCCTTATTGTTTGCTAATTATAAATTTTGGAAGAAAACTATTGCCATACAAGTTAAATTAATGAAAGCAACAGGAGTGAAAAGAACACGTGCCAGTTTTTTGGGGTTCCCTGTTACCCCAAATCCCAGGCCTTTATCCAGCAAAGGCCTGATCTCCCAGGCAATGAACGAGGCAAGAGGCATGATGGTGAGCAACTCTGTTTATTCAGGTTAGTAGCAAAATTTTTATAGCTTTGATTACATAGCAATAGGGCCGCCCTGGTTCCTCCTACTCTCCTCCCCTTTCCTTCCCGTACTCTCCCCATAATTCACCTGTGCACAGGTAAATCCGGAAAAGAACCTAGCACCACGTTGCCAACAAGGGCGAGACCCTTCCTCCTGACTCCATCTTGTCCCACCCTTACCTCAGAGCCCTGAGTTTGCCTAAGCAGGCCCTGGGCGCAGAGGTCCAGCAAGGGCAGGGGTTGGTTCTAACTGCCCCATTACACCAGTTTATTAAAAGTGCCTAAATCCAGTTTGCATGCAAGTACCTGAGGTTGTAGGTGAGTCCTGAAAAAACGTGGTAGCCAATGTGAGGAATTAAAGGTTGATACTGTGAAAAAGCCTGACAAAGTACTGAATTATAGGAAGGAGGATTTAATTTATTCTTGTAGAAAAATCTCCTCCCTCTGCCACCCTTCCACCAGAAATCAGCTTTCCACACACTTTGACCCACTTCTACTTTCTTAGAAGCTCAGGGTCTCTTTCATGTCTCTAGCCACGCATTCAAAAGTGGCTTTCCTATTCCACCTTCTGATACAAACCACTTCCAGGTTGTTTGTCCTTCCTTTTCAAAGACAACCAATGACATCATGAGATGATGTCTTTCTCCTTGCTTCTTTCCTTCCTTGCTTCCTTGCTTTATTCCTTCCTTCCTTCTTCTCTTTCTCAATACCTTAAACCCAGTTCACTCTGAAGCTCATAGATTGGACCACAACAGGTCCCTGCCCAAGCTCCACTTACTGGCCCTCCTGGCTTAGAGTGAATGTCAATGGTAACTGTTTCTCTTTGGAACAGCAACCCTGAGGGTCTTCCCCTCCCAGCTTGATTTTTTTTTTCTAATTAAATGGGCCATCCCTTGACTCATTTCTTAAAGAGGCCTATTCACTGAATGGAAGTTACCTCACTCTAAGTGAGTACATGAAAAGGCCTTAGCCTAAAAGGGCCAGGCTCTCCTATTACATCCTGGGCCACCTCCAGTCATCTTGATGAATATCTGGTCACTGGATCCAGATGGCTCTGGAGGAGAAAGTGAGGCTGGTGACCTTGCATAGCCCTCCCTCACTCAAATCAAAGTCAACTGCAAGTCACATCATCATTTCCCTGATGCCATGGTCTTCTTTGAAAACGAAGGACAAACATAATACCTACATTCCAAGGTTGTGAGAACAATTTATAAGACAGGATGACCTGGCTTTCATGAACCAACCATAGACCTTTGCACAGAATTGGCAAGGATGCCTTTTCTATCTTTACTGTTGGCAAATGGTTATGGGGAATTTAGATTGGGAACTTCTTTTGATGGAGGAGACAAAGATTAACAATTTGAAAAGGGTTTTCTAACTATTGGAAAGTGCCACCATTGCCAGCAGGATGTAGGCACCACTCTTCTGCAAGTGTAACAAGAAATATGATCACTAATGTTATACATAAATGTATTGTACTGAGAGCCATTTTGAGCTGGAAGCTGTCAGTGGTCATGAAAGTATTCAGAAAGAAATCCATCAGTAGTTCAAAGAATTCTTGGCAGGGCACCTTTTTCCAAACAACATGGCAAATCTGATGGGCAAAGTGTAGCATAGCTCAATGGCTGCTTCCATGAGCAGAAGAAACAGAAGCCCCAGGACCAAGAAAAGTATGCCAAAGTCAGGAGGTAAGGGTCTTAATCACCTCCCTGAAGATGACTTCCAAATCTACATAACCAGCTTTCATCTCTTCTCTAAGTTCCCGTCCATAACACGTAAAATTTGACATGTCCAAAATGGAACTTACAATTTTTCTTCAAAAATGTATTCTTCTACCTCACATGCCTATTTCTTTCAAGGGAATCACCAGGTTTTCAGTCATCTAGATTCCTAACCCCAGAGTCATCCTTGACACCACTCTCCACCCATCGTAATCAGTCAGTTCCCAAGTCTTAAAAACACTGTTTCTCTCTTGCAACCAACCCCTTTTCTCCACTCATACAGGCTACTACCCAAGTTCAGGTGTTCATCGCCTCTCACCTGGACCATTGAAATAGTCCTTTAATCTACCCAGCTCCTGTCTCTTCTGTGTCCATGCAGCTACCAAACTTATATTCCTAGAGCATAATCTTAACCATGTCACTTCCCCACTCACCAAAGTTCAGTGTCTCACTCTGTGATAAAATACGAACTCTACAGACATCTAAAGCCCTTCACTATCTGGCTGCAGCGTCTCTTTTCCAAAGGAATCCACATTGCTCCCATTTACACATGCTATATTTTAGTCACACTGTCCTATTTGCTGTTCCCCATAAACAAAATGTTATCTCCTATCTCTGTGTTTTTGTAAAAACTGACCCCCATGTTTGGAATGCATTCTTCTCTTACCTCCAATTCTTAGAATTCTTCCCTCCCTTCCCTCACTTCCCTGCCAGCTCCCACCTGAGGCCTTCTTATTTCTCCTTAGTTTTCAGTGCTCTCCTCCTCCCAAAAAAGTTATTTTATATTTACTTTGTGTTTGTTTGTTTCTTCCTTTCTTTCTTTCCTTACTCTTCTGCATAGATGTTGTTTCCCCAGGTGGAATGATGAGCTCCTTGAGAGCAGTGACTAGTTCTTTTTTTCTTTGTCTCAATACCTAATGCTTAGTAGGTGCTTCATAAATGTTTATTGAATTCAGTTGAAAATTCTACATACTCCGATAAAATCCAGTAAATTATTCCAGTATTCAAACTCTGCATTTCAAGGGCACCATAGTCCCCCAGCCAAATAAAATACAACAGGTGCATAGTAAATTACAAATTTCACCTGACTCAACCGTGAGGGATGTTGACAGCTTCGGAACCACGTGTTGGAAAACTGAAAACATGCTTCTTCATCTGGGTGGGCTGTATGGAACATGAATGGCCTGGGGGCATACTGTGAGATCCTCCAATCTCTGCCTGACCTAAACAAAAATAAAGCAAAATGAAATTGCATCTGAAGTCAGAAGCTCATAAATATGTATGGCAGACTGTCCATCAGCTTCCCACTGGGGATTCCCCACCTAACACTTAGGAACCAAAGCAATTTCCACAAATTCATCTTCATTTCCCTCAGGGAATATTATCTGGAGGGAAATTAGTTCTTCTGTCTTTTCAATCAGGTTATTGACTTAGCTTTTTAAAGCATTTGGAAACACAATGTATATACATAAATAGGTTTGACAAGCATTTATAAATTCATGTTCTGAGGTAGCCACAGAATGGTGTTTATTTCCCTGCTACATTTCTAAAAATAAAAGAAGAGAATGCAAAATGTCAGTGTCACTGGAATGAAAATAAAAACCGCTTCTAGTGCCTGGAGGGGAAAGGTAGAGGGGAGACATTCCCAAATACCCTTAATCTCTGCATGGTCCATTCTCAGATCTCTCCTAAATTATGCTAGAGGTGTTTGGTACTGTTGGCAAACAGAAAAGAAAGGTGTCATAACTTTAACAGTAGCATGAAAGGATTGTATAAAGGAACAGAATCTGGAGGAAATGCCGAAGGCAGAGTTCTCTGCAGTGAAAAAGCCTTCTTTGAACCAATTCCAATGAGAGTGAGGTTCAAGCTTTGCCTGCCACCCCATCTCCCTCTTCCTCTCATTGTAAAAGCTCTTCCTTTCGAGACTTTTTTATGTGAGATAATTTTCCCCATTCTTTCTCTCCCATCCCTCTCCTCCCAGTGCATCCCTTAATTTTCTCACCCCTTAATTTTATTTTTTAATCACTCCATCATATTCTACTCACACCTGTACTTTCTCTGTATACTCCTTCTAACCACCCTAATAATGATAAAGTTCTTCATGGTTACAATTACCATTTTCCCATACAGAAAAGTAAACATTTTTACTTTATTCCCCTATTATTTCTCTTTTCTGTTTACCTTGTCTTGTGTCTTTTATTTGAAAATCAAATTTTCTATTCAGCTCTGGTCTTTTCATCAGAAATGCTTAGAAATCCTCTAATTTCAATAAATATCTATTTTTTCCCTGAAGGATTATACTCAGTTTTGCTAGATATGATATTCTTGGTTGTAGTCCTAGCTCCTTTGCTACCAGAATATCACGTTCCAAGCCCTCTAATCCTTAAATGTGGAAGCTGTAAATCTAGTCTTGACTAGCTCTGCGACACTTTAATTGTATCTTTCTAGCTACTTGCAATATTTTCTCCTTGACCTGGAAGTTCTGGAATTTGGCTATAATATTCTTGGGAATTTTCATTTTGGGGGTCTCTTTCAGGGGTGGTTGGTGTATTCTTTCAATCTCTATTTTACCCTATGGTTCTAAGATATTGGAGCAGTTTTCCTTGATAATTTCTTGAAATACGGTGTCTAGACTCTTTTTAACATGGCTTTCAAGCAGTCCAAAAATTGTTAAATTATCACTCCTCAATCTGTTTTCCAGGTCAGTTGTTTTTCCAATGAGACAGTTCACATTTTCTTCCACTTTTTTATTCTTTTGATTTTCTTGTATTACTTCTTAGTGCCTCATAGAGTCATTAATTTCTGATTGCCCAATTCTAATTTTTAAGAATTATTTTCAGGGCACCTAGGTGGTGCAGTGAATAGAGCACCAGCCCTGGAATCAGGAGGCCCTGAGTTCAAATCTGGCCTCAGACACTTGACACACTTACTGGCTGTGTGACCTTGGGCAAAAAAAAAAAAAAAAAGAATTATTTTCTTTAGTGAGCTTTGGTGCCTCTTTTTCTGTTTGGCTAATTCTGTATTTTAAGGTATATTCTTTGGTATTTTTTGTGCCTCTTTTACCAATCTGTTGACTCTCTTTTCATAGCTTTCTTTCATTGTTCTCTTTTCTTTTTCCCAATTTTTCTTCTATGTTTCTTATTTGATTTTTTAACACCTTTTTGAGCTCTTCCAGGAACTCTTTTTGGGCCTGTGACCAATTCATATTTTTCTTTGAGATTTTGCACATAGCTGCTTTGACATCATTGTCTTCTTCTGGGTTTTCAATCTTGATCTTCCCTGTCAACATAGCAACTTGTTATGGTCAAGTTCTTTTTTTGTAGTTTGCTCATCTTTCCAACCTATTTCTTGACTTTTAACTTCATATTAAAGTTGGGCTCTGCTCCCAGGATAGAGAGGGCACTGTCCCAAGCTTCAGGCTCTCCTTGCTGCTGTTTTTAGAGCTAATTCTGGGAGTCTATAGATTTTCAGTGTTTCCATTGTAGGTATGCTCTAAGGAGAGCTGTTATCACTGCTGTCCTGGCCTGCATTCTGGCCCTGAGACTGTGCCCAGCTCCCCTGCTTTTCTGCAGCCATAATTGTTTGTGCTCACTTCTGTCTTAGAATAGAAACCAGGGTCCTTACTCCCCTGTGAGCAACAACAAGCATGCCTCTCCACCCTCAAACTGCACCTTGGCCCCTGATCCTCTGCCTACCTCAAGTGCTATTACTCCTTTTGGCCCTGGGACTATGACTAGGAACCTAGGAATTGGGTGTGGACAATGCAACAGGGTCCTGAGAACTAGCAAAGGGTCCCTCACAATCTCCTTCCAAACTGTTGTTTCACACACACACACACACACACACACACACACACCACTGTCCAAGAGCAGAGAGCTCCAGAAGTTGCTGCTACTGCGACCAATGCAGTCTCCCTCAAAGCACAGCCTGGCTGCCTGCGCTGACCTCTGGGGGCCCACTACCACTCTGGCTAGCCAGACTTTTCCTGCTAATTTCCTAGGTTGCCTTAGACTGGAAAATTGTTTTACCCAAACTTTTGTTGGTTCTGCTGCTCCAGAATTCCATTTGAGGTGTTATTTTAGAGTTAGTTGGAAGAGAATTTGGGAGAATTTGGTTGAGTGCTTCCCTAATCTGCCATATTGGCTCCATCCCCTATCCATATTCTGTTTTTGATATATTTAAGGATATAAATTCTCAGAGGGCGCAATCACCCTGTGAATTGATTCTAACACACTGGGTCTGCTGCTGAACTCTTAAAAATAAGGCCATAGGATAGTATATCTTTACAATATGAGAGGCTACATTAAAAAAGACCCCCATCCCCACCCCAAACACACTGCCACCCAAATAAAAGCCTCCTTTTAAAATTGTTGTAAAATTTAAAACAAGAATGTGCTTTTAGTTAGGACTATCACATGAAGACCATGGAAAGTAGAATTTCCTATGTAACATGCTGTCAGAGTAGAAATGTGAGTGTCTGGTAATGACCCCAAGTGGGGTGGCATGGAATCCTTAAACACTACAGATTCATGGAGAAGGGCAATGTCTAAAAAACTTTCCTGGGCTTGGAGAAAAGGCAAGCTTCTACCTTTGTCTCTAACTATATATACTAAGAAGAAATTCTAGGTACCACATGTTATTACTTTGCTATGACTATACATGGGCAAAGAGAAGGGGCCTTAGGAGGCCTCTTCAAAGTAAGTGCAATAAAGGCCATGACAAGAAGTGTACCTTGAGGGAAGTTGGCAGAACTTTTTGAATAATGGAGCAATTAGTGATAACCCTTTCTGGTCCCAGTCATGAACCTGTTCAAGGACGTATAAAATGTGTTACTGTGAGAAGAAGAGGATTATAAAAACACATGTACTTTGACCAAGCTACATCACTGCTAGGCCTATACCTTAAAAAATCAAGAAAGAAAGGGCCCTATATGTACAAAAATATTTAAAACAATTCCTTCTTGTGGTGATAAAAAAAAAAACCTGGAAACTAAGGGGAAGCCCATCAATTGGGGAATAATTGAACAAATTGTGGTATATGAATGTAATTGAAAACTATTGTGTTATAAGCAATAAGGAAATGGATCATTTCAAAGAGATGTGGAAAGATGCTGTAATAGTAATTAAGGTGGGACTTTTTGCTGTTGACCTTTAATGATTCTGGCCTTTGTTTGAATGGGGCAGATAAAGTGGGATGTTTTTGTATTTCTCAGCACTGAGACAATTGGGAGCCATTGATTTGATCTGATGTGATATTGGGGGTGGGGAACTTTTCCATGCCCAGGCTGGGTGAGGTCAGGGCCCTGAACAAGATATATAAGCACAGAGGTTAGCATTCTTTCTCGAAGCTCTGAGCCACAGTAGGAGTGTCATGTGACTCTGGGCCAGCCATTCTAATGAGCTCCCCGGCTGTACACCCAGATGTTGATAACTATGAATTGTTATATGGTCTGTAATTCAGGATACTGGCTTTTTCCCTTGAACTAGGTGGATGTTATTTGTATGCTGGATTAAAGTAAGATTGTTAACCTCTTAACGTTGCTTTCCTTAAGTAAAGCAGATCAAAAGGACCTGTGTTGGCAGCTTTCTGGGTGCTGGCTGTTGGTGAATCTTAAACCCCCCACAGAAGCTGCTAGCTGGATTGTTGAAACAGATGCGTATGAACTGATGCAGAATGAAGTAAGCAGAACCAGAAAATATAGCATCCATATTGCATAAAATATTATATTTAAGTATATAGCATATATAATATATAAAATGATGGCATCAGTCTGCTAAGAATGAACAACTTGGAAGATTTTTATTAACTGATTAAGAATGAAATCAGCAGGGGGGCGGAGCCAAGATGGCGGCTGGGAAGCAGTGACTGGCGTGAGCTCCCCACCAAGATCCTCCAAAAACCTATAAAAAAATGGCTCTGAACCAATTCTAGAGCTGCAGAACCCACAAAGTGGCAGAGGGAAGCAGGGCCCCACCCCAGGACAGCCTGGATGGTCTCTGGGTAAGGTCGGTCCCACACGGACCTCCCAGCCCCCAGCCGAGGGGAGCGGAGCTGAGACCAGCACGCACGGCGCGAACGGACCAGACGCGGACCTACCAGACAAGGAGACGAGCGGAGAGTGCCCTGGCACCCCGAAATACTGAGCTGTGGCATGTACCAGACCTCTCAACCCGCAAAGAGCAAAGACAGCAGAGAAGGTTAGTGGGAAAAGCTGTGTGACTGAGTGGTTCCGG
>CM053622.1:467117570-467139558 GCA_028646595.1 Phalanger gymnotis | reverse complement strand
GTCACCTTCATAAAGCTTCCTTTGTTCCTCTGGTCAGTAATGACTTTTCTGCTAGGAACCTCACAGATCATTTTTGTGTCACCGCTATCGGAAGCACATGTCATGCAATACTGTGTTTTATACTCATTTGTGTGTGTGTATGTGCATGTATATGTGATTCCCCTTTCTAGATTGTATGTTCCAAAAAAGTAGGAACTGGTTCTTATGTAAACATTGGATCTCCCAAAGAACATGGCACAGTAATCTGTATGCAACAGGTCCTTTAAAATGTTTATTGAATGAATGGATGAACATGGCTCTCCATAAATGCCAAGATTAATATTGCCTTGAATTCAACTTTGTAGCAAAATTTTGGTTGGTAATCAGTTTCTACTGGGAGAACTTTTTATAATCTCATAGAAAAGGCATTTTAATAGACAGACAAGGTGCTCAATTTTTTAATACTTTCAAAAACAAACTGTATGTGCACACATCAAATGTATGTGTATTAAATGTATTTTCAGTTAAAAAAAAAAAAAAAAAAAAAAAAAAAAAGAAAATCCTTCCCACCCATTCAATAGGCCTCTGGTGGGACCAGTTAAGAGAGGCAGGCCCTTACCTTTGGGATGCCAATCACTGATTAAAGATCTTTCCCACACTCTTTTGCCTAGTGGGCGTGAAGCCCTTGGGCCCTAAAAAGAACACATATACACACAGAAGGTAGCTATTGAGAACTGAGAATTCAGAAGTCAGAAGAGAAGCCAGACTTCAGAATTCAGCCCAAGGAGAAGGAGTAAGAACTCCAAGTCCACAGAGCTGCAGAAGACAGTGCTGAGGGAAGAGTGGAGACCAGAGAGCTGCAGACCAGAGGAATGAGGGAGGAGAGGACACAGGCAAGCAAACAGCGAGTGATTGTTTATGGGAAGGCCCTAGCAGAGAGGGAAGGTTACAGGATAACTTGGCTCTTTGCTGTAATGCTATGTTTTAATCTCCTTGTTGCTACACTGACGTGGGCTTACTGGTTCTGGAATACAGTTACTGCTATATCAAATTGGAATTACTGGTTCTGGGATTTGATTCTTTGGTGCCTAAATAAATGTTATACTTCCTCTGCCTTCTACCTAGAGAGTTTTTCATACTTCGCGATTCTGGGTACTTGCTCTGCAATCTTGGGTAGGATCCTACCCAACTAGAAGACCTTGCAAACAGAATCAAATCTAGGTGAATTCTTGCCTTTACAAAGCAAGTCTATGCCCTTTCCGTATGCTCTATTGTGGTCTAAGGTAACCCAGCTGATGGAGAAAACCAAACAGAGTTCTCTGGGTAGAGATGGATTCCTTTGTCCAGATTACTGAAGGCAGTTGGGCCACATAATCAAGTCACATTCTCAGCAAGAGGAGCTAAAGACTTTTAGCCCACCTCCTCATTAATATGTGCACTGTCTCATTAATTGTTCACCAGTTAGGGTGGGTTTTCACCTGTCAGGAGCACTTCCTTTTCCAAAGGTATATAAGCATTCAGTAATCTCTATAGTTTTGTCTTTGGTTACTGAGAGAGACCACTGACTTCAATTTATTATTTGTTAGCCTAGAGCACCTGTCTGGAGTCAGGAAAACCTGAGTTTAAATTCAGGCTCAGATACTTACTAGCTGTGTGACCCTGGACAAGTCACTTAACCCTGTTTACCTCAGTTTCCTTGTCTATAAAATGAGCTGGAGAAAGAAATAGCAAACCACTCTTTTACCAAGAAAACCCTAAATGGGGTTTACTGAAACAACTGAACAACAACTAAAGGTTTACAGAATTTTCCAGAAAAGTCATACAAAATGCTCATAAGCTCTTCTTGAAGGGAGAATTTGACAACAGAAGTACAATGATAGTGATGGCCATAATATGTATTGTTCCCACATTTGTTAAAACAACTAAATTTGCCCATCTAAGGTGTCTTCAGATTTAAGCCTGGCTCAAAGATATATTTTAAAGAATAACTTGCTAGCAGCTTTAATCAGTGCAATTAACATCACTGTAAAAAGGGAGAAAGAGCCTAAAACACCTAAAAAAATGACGTATCCCTGCAATTAACTGACAGCTTAAACCATTAAGGGAGAAATGAATAAAAGCAGAAAAGTGCCCACTGACTTTAAACAGCTTCACAACAATCTAGATGAGACTTCTAGCCTCTGCTCCTGCATTAAAACTATGAATCAAGACAAGATATAGATTTGCTAATGTTCATTTAATCACCAAAGGGCTAAAGGTGGTCTGAATGTAATTAATTTAATCCGTTAAATGCAAACCAAAAAAAAAAGTCCTGGCAAAACAGGAGAAGCGATGTATCCTTAGTGTTGAGAGTGAATTTAAATATTATTCGTGGCATATAACATAATCTCTCTGTTTCTTTGGCTTATAACCAGGTGACAAGAGTTAATTGTGTAACTTTCAGTGTGAATATTTATACTTCAGAAAGAGGCAAACATTAAAAATCAGGGTTTGGTTTGATGTTTTCATTGTCCATAGTTAAGAAAGTTATGGAGAAAGTGTTAATAATGCATATTAAACTTTAAAATATGATACACATACTTCTTGTGGGGAGCCAGTTGTTAAACATTTGCCAGCATAACCTTGGTTTGTTGGTCTTCCACTGCTCTGCTATATTATTTGCTAATGGATTTGAAAGCACTTAAAGCCTGGAATGAGAGCAGCACAGGACAGATCTGTTTTAGATCATTTATTTTTCAAAATGTCAAGACATCTTCCCGACTTGTCTATATTGGGGTGATAAATCTGGTGATGAAACATACTTAAGAGCTGCTATTGGGTATTTTTCCGGAAGAAATAATTCAAGTTTAAAAGTCTGTCCTTGGAAGGAGAAAGTCTGTGGCCCCGAAATGATTACATGAAAATAACACCTATTATTTATGTGTGTTTGCCTCGATTTCCTAAACTATAAACTGGAGATTATATCAGCGCCTACCTTGCAGGATTGTTTTGAGGATCAAATAAGGTAATATTTGTGAAGTGTTTAGCATAGTGCCTGGAACATGATAGGCTTTGTGTAAATGTTTATTCCCTTCCCCCTTCGCTACCTTCCTCCATTATTTCCATCGGGTTCTGCTTTTATCCTAGGAACTGGCTCTACCTACAAATTCTGGCTTCCTTAATAATCCAATGGGAAAATCAGCCTATCTTGTCGCTTTGAGAATTCAGAACATGGGTTTTATCTCCAGCTCCGCTGGCCTCATACGCAAGGCGTCCTTCGCGCATCTTAAAGGACAATATATATCTTTTTGTTGTCATTCTTGTTATTCCATTTCCCTTTTTTGATTCATTTGAATGTCAGGCGCCACTGTACCGCATCATCACGTGATCTTTGCACCTTCTTCTGATCCGATGTTGAACTCGAGCCTTGCTTCCGCTGGTCAACGGTTGAGCGGCTCACTGAGCTGATCCTGATACGACTCCCGCTTGAGCAAACAGTGGTTCCCTGTCTGTTAAGATAAAGTACTTTTCGCTTCTGGTGCTGATATTCAGCATTCACTATATGGCCACCCTTGACAATTTACATTTTCAAAAGACATATACACAAAGCAAAAGGAACGGCAGCCTGCTGAGGATGAATACAAAAGAGCAGGAGCGGCATATCAGAATCATGTCAAGACCACCAATACTCAAAATAAGCTAATTGTAAATGCTAAGAACAGTCAAAAAAGTTTGTTTAATTGTTTGGAGCAAAAGCATAGTATCTGGCATAGAGTAGACATTTAATAAGTGCTTGTGACTGACTGAGTGATTGATAGGACCAGCAAGAATGGGTGGGATGATATAAGGCAGAATTACTGGACTCAACGTTCCTTTTGTTCATTTTCTCTGACAAAAAGCTTAGTCTTTGGACTGAGAAGTAAAGAACAAACATGTTAACAGGGAATGAAAAGGTGGTTAGAAGCATCTACCTGCCCTTTGTGTTGTGATAAAAATCTGCAATAAAGAGAAACCGAGGCCCAGGTTTTTGAGCACAATCGATGTATTAGCAAGACTAGCAATTGCCAATAAAAGGAGTCAATGGATCCTTAGTAGCCAGAGACACACCTGATGGTCAGAGCAGCTTTTTATGCAGTTGGTTACATAAGGTCCAGTGATGCAAACTAAATTAAGGCTGTGATTGGTCTATAAGAAACGGGAAAGGTGGGCTATACATTTCGCTTAATCATGCTGATGTGCAAGAGGGAGTTTCCAGAATCTATAGCTCAGGGAATTAATAGCACTTCTGGAAAGTCCTATACCAGAGACAGTTGAATACCAGAGAAATCCAATGCTAGGCAAAACATCTCCTGCCCAGGCTGACTCATCTTCTATCCATCTTCCTCATCTCCCTCATGAGACAGGACCAGTTTGTTGCCCTTAAAATTAAGGAACCTAAACTCTTACGAATTCTGCTACCGAGGCCTACACAAGTCAATCCAAATCTGATCCACAGATATTAATTCCAGTAGTTAACGAAGAGGCTTAACTATTAATCAATCAGTAATCTAACTTTCACATCCACCCCCGCTTTGATTCTGTGGAGCCACGTCTCCATTATATCACCATAAAGACCAAACTGATATGATTAGGCATGATCAGTATCCACTGAAATTAAATTAGCAATGGAAAGTAATAATTACAGGGCTCAAGATTTTAAATAAGGCCAGCCATAAAAAGTTGATTATTACTATTGCTGGTTGACTATTACAAATGGCCCAGTAATGGGCAGCTAGGTGGCGCAGTGAGTAGAGCAACAAGTCAGGAGGACCTGAGTTCAAATGTGACCTCAGACACTTGACACACTTACTAGCTGTGTGACCTTGGGCAAGTCACTTAACCCCAATTGCCCTGCCTTCCCCTCCTCCAAAAAAAATGGCCCAGCAAAAGGTGATTTGACAGAAATAGGCTCCCATGACTCAGGAACTGTTTTGATGCTACAGCCTTGCTACCTATGGCCAGCATGTTGACAAAATACGTTGGAAGCAGTCCCCTTTGGTAAATTAGCCTTACAGAGAAAATGGTTCATGGAAAAGGTAGAATTTATAAGTCTTCCAGGTAGTACAGCAATCAAGTGTCTTCGTACCAAAAGTAGTCCACTTTTAATGTCCATTTAGTCTCCAACTAAGTTTCAGATGTCTCAGGCATTCATATGATCTCTGGAAACAACATCTAGCGATCTTATTCAGAAATAAGTCTCAGTTGATGGCAGCTCTGGTGGGTCTTCATAGAAGGCTTCTTGTCTGGTGCAGAGGTCCCTAGGTATTTCTGCTATGATTCTTTTACAAAACACATCTTAAAACTCATAAAAGAAAAAAAATAAGTTTCTAAAATCAGAAAATAGACCAATAGGCCAAATAGTATATTCCATGAAAGTCATTTTTATTTGGGAGCCAATGGTATGCACACACGTGTCTTGCTGCTCCTCAAAATTGTGTGCTCTATTTAATTTTTAAAAATTTTACATTCAGGGGCAGTGAGGTGGTGCAGTGAGTAGAGCACTGACCCTGGAGTCAAGAGGACCTGAGTTCAAATCCGGCCTCAGATGTGACACGCTTACTAGCTGTGTGATCTGGGGCAAGTCACTTAACCCCAATTGCCCTGCCTTCTCCCCTCAAAAAAAATTAAAAATTTTACATTCATCTTCATTCATCTTTTTTCCATCTTTATCTAAATTTGATTCCAATCAATTCCCCACTTAGGAGGATATTGTGATTATATTAACATAATGAAAGGATATTATAGCCTTGATGGCCTATAAAATACTAACATCAATTGTAAGGCCTCATGGTCTCTATTATTTGTAATTCAAATGACAATTTAAAAAGATTCCTCACTATAGTACTATTATACCAGTAGGTGTGTGTGTGTGTGTGTGTGTGTATTTGTCCTTCATTCTTGAAGAGGACCATGACATCAGGGAAATGACGATGTGACTTGCAGTTGACTTTAATTTGAGTCAAGGAGGGCTGTGCAAGGTCACCAGCCTCTCACCTTCTCCTCCATCTGGGCTCAGTGGGCTGATATACATCAGGCCAACTGGAGGTAGCCCAGGATGCACCGGGAGACCCTGGCACTTTCAGGGTAAGGCCTTTTCAGGTTCTCACTTTGAGTGAGGTAACACCCATTCAGTGAATAGGCCTCTTTAAGAAGTGAATTTTGGGGAGGCAATCAGGGTTAAGTGACTTGCCCAGAGTCACACAGCTATTAAATGTCAAGTATCTGAGGCCAAATTTAAACTCAGATCCTCCTGACTCCAGGGCCAGTGCTCTACTCACTGCGCCACCCAGCTGTCCCATCCCAGCATAGATTATTCAGTCAAAAGTCACAAGTAGGGTTTATCTCTTATGTTTATTACAATGAAAAAAGAAGCATCGTTATATCTTTTCCCTTATAAAAGGAATTTGTTATATGAGGCAAAAGGAAGAGACATAGCAGTATCAACATTGTTCTTTAGTACTTTAGTACAGTTAACTTGTAAGATCTTATGACCTTGCCTGAGTAGGAAATCCCAAGGAATTTCACAGACAAAGATTTCTTAAGAGGATTTTGTTATTCTATTCTCCCAATAATGTCATTATTTTTTAATTTAAAATGCAGTATAACCCATTAAATATTTAACAATTTTCAAATATTTTTGTCCTATTCTTTAGAGTTCAATTCATAACAGCATCCAAATAAAAAGGGAAGTCACTTTTCTAATGGCATTGATGACAAAATGGTTTCAAAATTTAACAATGTAAGAAAGATTTTAGAAATAAGAATATACACAATGCTATATATTTAAAACATTATCAATCAGGTGATATTAATTCAGTCCAATGCATTTCCAAATTATTTACATAGAATTATCTTATTTAGAATTTATGTAGAATTATCTTATTTCTGTAGAAAATCGTTTCTCTTATTAGCGCTGGAATTTTAATACTAGTCACATCTTAATCCAGCATGGAGTAATCACACTTAACAGTAGTTTATTTAGTGCTTACCACATGCCAGGCTTTTTCTTGGCTTATAAAGCTTAATTTAAAGAGTTTCAGGGCCGTGCTTTCTGTAGTACTTTAAAATGTTTAGTCTTAGATTTTCTGGTTGTAATTTGAATTTCTGAAATGTATCAGTTCTCAAATTTGTTACCTTGCAATGACATTTTTAAAAAGCACCTTTTAAGTGGCAGAGCATTTTGACTGAGTGAATTCCTATAAGGATAAGGTCTGAACATTACAGTGCCCATCCTCTGCGCAAGCCATGCACGTCACAATTATGTGCTTCTCCCAACAAGCCTGGGAGGTAGGTGCAAATTGTACTTCTTACTGTAAATGAGACTAACATCATGTTTTAGTTTCAGGAGAAAAATTTCAACCAAATCAATTCTTGATTTATAACTACTAATGGCAATATTTAACTCATTTTTCCCTAGAGTCCACTGTTTTTTATTAGCTCGTGTTCCAAAAATTCATGGTGGCACTCCCAGCTCCCCATAACTGGTTCTTTATTTCTTTAAATCACCCCAAATGCCAAATTAGTTCCTTTTATTTTCCTAACTTAATCCTACCAGTGTACCTTAAGAGGCCAGATAAAGAAAGAGAATGTCTTTTCTTACCGGGAGGCTTCTTGGTTGTAACCCTGGCAGGAAAAGTTACTACATGGTTTTACAAAAGCCTTTAATATAACTATTAAACCAGACCAAAGAAACAGTATTTTCTCTGTCAATCCGTTAGTTAATATGTATTTGTTAAACTTTCATTTAACCCTTCATAGTCTTACGAAATTTCTTTTGTAACCATATTTGTTGGAGAAGGGAGCCCTGCTATACTTGTCCAAAAGGCATTTCTCTAAAAATCCCTCAGATCTTTTTATTTCAGTGGGATGAAAACCCTTCTTCAAATCTCCTTTTTCAAACCTCTAAAACTATTTACTCTCAAACCTTCCATTCACACTGTGTCAGCACAAACATGCTCCAACTTTCCTTTAACTCTCTACCCATTCTTCTCTCATCCCTACTTCCTTAAATTTTCTTCCTTCCTTTCTTTTCCTATCCTTTCAGTGGAATTTGATTAAAGCCCTTCAAAACTGCCCAGTTCATATTTTGATCTAACACTCTCTTACTTTCTTCTACTTGCTAAATTCCCATAGTCTTCATTTCCCAGTCACATCCAAGACTGTCTAGGTTGAATCTTCATTCTACTAAATTTTCCTTTATACGTTAGTACAAATTTTTATTGCTCAAAACCAATTAATTGCAACGCTGTCACATTTGGAGGTTACAAACACATAGTTCGTTCCCATTTCTTTGAGGTCTTTTAGCCAATTAGAATTGATTACAATCTTGGTTTTTGTAAGTGATAGTCAAATAAACCTAAATATAACTCACTCAGCACAACTACAAAATGTAAGGTCTCTCCTAGGTCCTAATTGTAGAGTGTCACAGATTTCAGTAACCCGAATGACTTTGGAGAAGTCATCTATCTCCTTCCTTTATGCTAGAGAAGCATTTATCCATGTACTTCACAAAGGAGTTGGCAATGACTGGGGAACTGGCCACAGCCCAACTATAGTCTCTCAACTCATATAGTCTGTTGTATAAAAGCAACTTTCATTTTGCTACAGGTACTTAAATGAGTAAAGAAACTGGTAAACACTTTTTCTTTGATTGTAAAAGATTTTAGTTTCTAATTGTCTTTTCCTTTTACAAAGTTTTTGACATTTTCTACTACAATAGGTTATTAAATTGTTGTATCTAATTATGTAGTTAGGAGTTTTAAGTTTGTCTCTCATCAAAAAGGAGTTAATTTTCTCATGATTTGAAATTAACAGAGATATTGATCACACTAATTTAATTTTTAGATTCAACTAAATCAAATCTAGCTGTATAATCACTAATGTTAACAATATATAATCTCAATTTTCACAAAGACCATTAGCTGCCAGGATTTCAAATGTCAGGGCCCACTATTAGCAGTCAGCTTATGCTTTAATTTTATAAAATTAACATGTTGAAAAGTGAAGCTGAGACTACAATTGTGGAGAAGTAGTTGTGAATAGCACATTGGTTCAATCAAATATAATTAAACAACAGTACCTTTTGACAGTTTCTTTGATGTTTAAAAGAGACTAATATAGCCTTCCCTAATGACTCTATGCCACTTTCACTAACTGTTTAATGCTAAAGCAGATTATTATGATTTAATTAATATATGAAGGCAAAATTTGATTTGCTTTTATTTAAAACACAATCTTGACTTCACACATCAACCAGAACTATTAGAAATTGCACTACTGAAAAATCAGTGTCTGATGGAAAATACAATTTTCTGAAGGCTTCAAGGTGTAACTTTTTCTCTTAAAACAGTGAGCAACAGAAGAATAAACAAGCTCTAACTTTACTTACTTTTATTTCTTTGGAGAGAGAAAACTGAAGGCGGTCTAAATTTTTCCTGTTTTGCTTTTCAATTAGGGATAAAAAAAATTACATTTCCATCCTACAATAAATCTGTCATTACTTTCAAGTGAAATTTTTAAGTGTACTGTTTAAAGAATTTGCAATTCACACTAAAGTTAAAGCTAATTCTACAGAGTGGCACCCAAAAACTTCAGACTCAGAGTGACAAACTGAAACTGCTTTGGGAAAGTGAACGTATTCTGTTGATCAAAAAGTGGGACGGACTGCTCTTGCTGAACACTAAATGGTTTTGCTCAGGTAATATTTGAGCAGTTAGAGATTAAATCTCACTCTTTAATTCTCCAGCATATTACTTTAACGTTAAATAGCAAACAGTTTTTTTTTTTTTAGTTCTTAGCTGTGGAATTATCTAAACTCACAGGAGTTTTACTCTAATTTTTCCTGTACTATTTTCCTAAGTTCTTAACACTTCTGTGAATTTTACTGAATTTCTCTTGAACAGATTTCATGGTTAATAAAAAAAAAAAAACAGTTCTTAAATTTTAAACTATAGCTTTAAAAGCAGTGTCAAGGCTTCTTAAAGCCCCTCCTTGCTGTGAGGTAATTGATCTGCCAGTTTTTGTTTGTATCAAACTTTACAAAGTTTACTGATGCCTCAAAAAAAAACCTCTCGAAATACTTATAGAAAACATTCAAATCAAAATTTAGAAATTTTCAGTAGAGGAATTTTTTTTTCTTTTAATCACAAACCTAGTGTCTCATTAATTTTTGCATCTGTCTTTCATCTCCACAATTTCCAACATGGCCAGTCTTAGAAATATAAAGAGAAAAGAGAGGCTTGCCCTTTCTGAAGACTTTTAAAAGTTTTACTTCTTACAGTTTTTTCCCTTCCTTTGCTGATAAGATAGCACAGACAAAACAGACATTTATACCCCCTTTTGTGGCAATAAAAACATACCTGTTCCATGAAGTATTGTGGCAAAGTTCGCAAAAGAGCCGGGATTTGGGCAGTGGCCAAGATTGCCTGAAGATTCTAAGTTTCTCTCTTCCTTATCTCTTCCTTTCTATTGGTCAGTTTCTGGGGTAACAAGATAAAGTCCTAACAATATCACATTTCTGGTCTGGGTGACAGCACGTATAAACCTCTTTTGGAGAGTAAAACCACCAATAGCCAGTCCCTTTTGTCTGAAAGAGGTTAGATCTTTTATCATCCTGGAAGAAGAATTAAGTAGAGGAGCAAAAGAGGAGGGTATAGTCAGAAAAGGATAGTCAGAAGCAAGTCCTTTAAGGAGAAGTGGCCATGTCCAATCAGGGCTGCCCCATACCATAGTTTGTTTTGGGTTGAGATTGTTCACTGGCCATTCTTAGTTTCTCTAATGTGCAATAAACAAAAGTGTCAAATTCAGGCTAAAATAATTTATCAGCTGAGATTTCTAGCAGCCTTAGACCCAATGTTATTTAATTTAACAGAACAGTGTACGTTTTCATCATTCCTTGCCGTGACTCCAGGATTTAAGCAGTTTTCCCAGGGTGTGGGGGTTTCTCATAGGAATACTGTTACCTGGCTCCATTGTCATCCTTTTAAGGCATATTAAGTGAGAAACCAGCAGCAGTAATCACAAGGGGTTAGGGGAGGGTAATTAGGAAGTTGATACAGGTGACTCACAGTGGGGCCCTCATGGAAGAGGGCAATGACTAGTGAGCTGTCCCCTCACTCATCCCAGTCAAAACATGGAATTCAAGAATTTCTCTTTTCAGACTATTCTAGGTTGCTTATGGCTGATTGTGTAAAGGTACAGTTTTCAGGATTGCCTCGGGAGGCCAAACCTCCCACCAAGGTTTTATTCCTCAGAAGGTCACATGGTTCAACCGAATCCCTCATCCCTTGCTTTCTACTGTGGCTCAGTTTACCTGGCCAAATAGATGCACCAGCTTTGGGAGCTGGTACTTGGCTCATGGATCTAACAAAGCCCAGGAAATCATATCGGGGGTCCCCCCCCCAGCAGATCACAGTATTCCAAGTAGTAGCCCTTACATTTGAAACTGCTAACACAGCACCATGCTTAAGACAGCCTCGAGGCAACTGCCCCTAATTATCATGCCAGAGCTGGTATTTGGTTCCTGACTAATGGGTTAATAAGGAAGTCCCAAAGACTGATTCTCAATGAATTTGTCAGTTGGAAAAAAGCCAAATAATCACTTAAAGTTTAAGTGATGTCTTATCAACTGAATGCTATTTTGCCTTGGCCAACTGCCACTTGGAAAAAAGGGAGGTGCTAAGTGTTATAAATTTTTATAATTTCTCTGTTAAGTTTTTCTTTCTTTTCTGAAGTTTTCTGCTAAAAGCCTAGTGCATACAATCAATTCCTAAGGCCTTTTTTCATTTTGCCATTCTGCTTATATAATAACTGTCTAAGTGCCTTAAAGTTTTCCTAGGCGTAGGAGACGATCTTCTATTTGCAAAAGAGATTCTTCAGTTTGTTGGAGAAATAAATCTCCTTCCTCCTCTTGTGACAGAGATTGCTCTGTCTATAATAGGGTTTCTCCCTTCTTCATCAGGGACTGTTCTATGCAAGACAGAAAAGTTTTTGGCTGGTTTCAAATAGCTTCTATTCAAGAGTTTACCTTGGCTCAGAGAAAATTTGGCTTTGAGCTGAAGGGGAAATCCAACCTCCAAGGAGTCCTCTACAAAGAGGTCTAGAGGGTGTGCTAGGGTAGAGGACTCATCACTAAGTCCCATCTGGTAGCTAATTGTCATGATAAAATTCTGCAATAAAGAGATGCTGAGGTACAAGTTTCTAAGCATGATCAATTTCTTAGCAAGGCTAGCAATTGCCAATAAACAGAGGTCAATGGCTCCTCAGTAGCCAGAGACACATGACAGAAGAGTTTTTTATACAATTAGTCACGTAAGGTCCAGTGATGCAAAGTAAACTAAGATTGTGATTGAGCTATAAGAAAGGCAAAGGGTGGGCTATACATTTTGCTCAATCATGCTGACTTGCAAGAGGGGGGTCTCCAGAATCCATAGCAATGGGAAAAAACAAAGTTGAACAACACCTCTTCAAAGTCCTGTGCCAGAATACCACTCAATACCAGAGAGACCCAATGCTTGGCAAAACATCTCCTGAGCAGATTGATTCATCTTCCATCCATCTTCCTTATCTCCCTCATGAGACAAAATCAGTTCATAACCATTAAAATTAGGGAATCTTGGGGCAGCTAGTTGGCGCAGTGAGTAGAGCACCAGCCCTGGAGTCAGGAGGACCTGAGTTCAAATCCAGTCTCAGACATCTGACAAGCTTACTAACTGTGTGACCTTGGGCAAGTCACTTAACCCCAATTGCCCTGCCTTCCCCTGCTCCAAAAAAAATGTCTTGCACAGGGTCATACAACTAGTAAATTCTGAGGCTGGATTTGAACTCAGATCTTCCTGACTCCAGGGCTGGTGCTCTACCAATTTGCCACCTAGCTTCCTTTAAATTCAATATGAGAAAAATTGGATGGTGGGAATTATCCAAGAAAGAGGGTGTGAAGGAAAGAATTGAAGAGAGTCAAATGGCAAGTCATTTTTAAGTAGTAAAACATTAAAGTTACTGAGATAGTATAGTACCAGCTAGATATAGAGACAAGTAAAGCCAAAGAGGAGGAGATGGACTAGGACAATGGAGATGAGAGACAAAGACCCAGTAGTAAATGCAAGGAGTAGGTTTATATTGATGAAAGAGTGTATAGACTGCTTCCATGACAGCTTGCCAATCTGTCACAGTAATGTATCATCTAGTTCCTCAGATGGTAGGGTAAACCAGGGTATATCCACCACTAACTCACCTATGCTTCTTCTTCCTTTGATCCTTTTTTTTTGAGGGGGCAAGGCAGGACAATTGGGGTTAAGTGACTTGCCCAAGGTCACACAGCTAGTGAGTGTGTCAAGTATCTAAGGCCACATTTGAACTCAGGTCCTCCTGACTCCTAGTCTGGTGTTCTACTCACTAAGCAACCTAGCTGCCCCCTGCTTTGATCCTTACTTAATTTTTTTTCCAATATCTCACCGAGGTTCATAGACTTCCAAATAGACATCATCTCGTAGCTTCTGTTTGATATGCTCCTTCCTCCTCTTGTACCTAATGTGTTCTTTCTGAGCAATGTGTTTTCTTCCATTATAGCATTCCTGTCATGAATCATCTTCTGCCAAGTCTCAGTTGTACTTTGAGATCTTACTTACCTCCTCACATGGAAGTCTCTAGTTCACTTTACCATTCATAGTATGTGTATACTCACCTGAGCCAATGTAGAAGGGTTTCTGCCCACCTCCTTTTCTCTACTCACTTCTCATGTAGATTAATTACTAAGCACCTCTACTACCATTCCTTTTTTGTGTGTCATGCCTATTGTCTTCCACCTCTACAGGTGAAAGGCATAACTTTCCCTTTGGTCACCTCCTTCTCTATGTCACCCCGTTCCTTTGACGACAAAGTCTGGACACTGCTTAAGACACTAACATTTAAAGCCACCCATCCATGGGGATGGACTTGGAAATTGTTCCTTTGAAGAAGGATGGAAAATTGAGCAGAAATTAGGTTTAGACCAACAGTTCATACCATGTATCACACTAAGCTCAAAATGGATACCTGACATAACTGCAAAAGGTCACTTTACAAATAAATTTGAATGGGCAAAAAAAAAGAGATACCTCTCACAACTGTGGTTAGGGTCTCATTACCAAACAAAAAATAGAGAGGATCACAGGAAATAAAATAAATGGATTTGAATGTATGTAATTGAAAAGCTTTTGCACGAATAAAATTAATGCAATCCACATTAGAAAAGAAGCAATAAATTAGGGAAAATATTTGCAGTAAATTTCTCTTCTAAAGATCTAATATCCAAAGGGAACCAATTCAAACTTCAAAAGAGTCATTCATCAATAAATAAATGGCCAAAAGATAATAGCCCATTCACAAAAGAAGAAAAACAAGCTATTAACAATCATATAAAACGCTCCAAATGGCTAAAAATAAGAGAAACACAAATTAAAACAACTCTGAATTTCTACTTCATAGCTATCAGATTAGTAAAAATGATAAAAATAAAAAATGGCAATTGTTGGAGGGGTTAAGACTGGACAAACATGTTGATCTACTGTTGGTAGAGCCCTAAATTGGCCAAGCCATTGTGGAGAGCAATTTGAAATTATATTTTGTCACTAAAATGGGCATATCCTTTGACCCAGCAATATTATTACTAGGTGTATACTTCAAATAGATCAATATATATGGGAACATATATTCATATAGATCAATATATATAAAAACATTCATGCCAACACTTTTTGTCACCACAAAGAAATGGAAACTAAAGGGTGCCCATCAGGAGGAATGGCAAAGTAAATTCTGGTATATGACTGTAAAGGAATAGCATTACAACATTTAAAAATGACGAAATTAGAAAAAACAGGTTGGTTGTTGTGCTTCATTCTCAAAGAAGACCAAAATGACATCACTATGCTAGAGTCGAGTTTCACTGTGCCCTACTGTGGCTGATCAAATAATATGAGCTTGGAATGTTCTACCACAGGTGGAACACAAATAGCATGTGTGAATATTTGGGGTGGATTCCCTAAATTTGTGCATCCTGAGTTTCTTTTGAGTTGTTTCAATCATACTTTGGTCACAGAGCATAACACCTTCTCTGATGATGGCATGCTGTGCTGGGTGGCCCTGAGCCAGTGTCTCACATGTCACATAATTCCAAAGTTCTTAAGAGAGACCTTGAGAGTGCCCTTGCACCGTTTCTTCTGACCACTATATGAATGCCTGCCCTATGTGCGTTCTCCATAAAATAGTCTTTTTGGCAAGCCTACATTTTGTATTCGAACAACATGGCCAGCCCATAGGGGCTGCGCTCTCTGAAGCAGAGTTTGAATTGCTTATGCCTGTGAAACCTGGACAGTCTACCAGTCCCATGCCAGGAAACTGAATCACTTCTATTTGAATTGTCTTAGGAAGATTCTGAAGATCACCTGCCAGGTTAAGACACCAGGCACTGAGGTCCTTACTAGAAAAAAACAGGAAGACTGGCATGAATGGATGCATGATGACATGAGAAGAACTGAAAGGACAATTTACACAGTTATTACAGCGTTGTAAAGAAAAACAATTCTGACTGAAAGACTTAAAATAACTTGAAAATTCTGATTAAGGCAATGACGAATCACTACTCCAAAAGACCACTGATAAAGCATCCTCCTGCTTCTTGATAGAGACTACCGTTGCAAAATGAGACATAGTTTCATAAATGGACAATAGGTGGATTTTTTGTTGGTTTATTTGACTTTACACTTGTTACAAGGGAAGGCTTGTGGTTTTTGGTAGGGGAGAGTGGTGAAGAGAAATGGGGGGGAAGGTCTAGTAATTGTCTGCCCCCCCACCAACAACAAAAAAGAAAATGTATGAAGCATTTAAATTTACAGAAGAGAGCAGAAAGAAACATAGAGGGGGACAGATAAGTAGGAGAGCTTTGAAATTAATGAGTTGAATTTATCATTATATTTGAAATTTTATTGTATATGATTATAAATAAGTTATACATTGTTCATATGCAGTCCTCTTTTTCTACCCTTTGTATATAGAAACCTCGCACAACAGCTATCCAGAATCCATACTCCCTTAAGGGTGTACAAAGGCCATAGAAGCAGGCAATGTTGCCATTCTGGCTCCTTGCCTGCCCTTGCTGTTTGACCAGAATCCATTACTCTGGGGCTGCCTGTCTCCTCAAAAGGGTCTCCACACTCCCCAATACTCCAATTCTATTCCTCACCTCTGATTCCTAAGGAACAATTCTATTTTTGGCTCTAGTCTATGGAGTCCCCAGCAAGGAGAAAAGGGGGTGGTGGGGAGGTGGGAGAAGTTGAATGGAATGTAAAGGTCTCAAGAGTACAAACATTAATCAGGAATAGAACAGACAGTTTTATTCCCACACAGAAAGGGAAATGCTAAACAATAAAGAATAACAGAATTCATTAGAATCAGTTAAGAAGTTACTATTCGAGTCTCTTTGGGATGTTTGCAACATGGCTGCTCATTAGCTGTTTTTCAATTGTCCTCCATTAAGCACAGTGCAATCAATGCCAAGTGAGTTCTTTCTTTCCTGGGTTTCCTATCTGTGAAAAAAAACTGTGAGTATCTGTGAGTAACTCTTACCAACAACTGGTACCATCTTATTCACTCCAGCCCAGGAGCCCAAGAAAGGTAGAAACACCAGCTGCCTTCCAAGGTTTTACAAGATTCATGTAAAGGGGGAAAAGACACCAATAGGAGGTAGACCCATTCCAGACACATACTGCCCTAAGAGGCCATGTGCTCGTGACTTGGGTCCAGTGGGGGAAAGTCATCCCCTCATTAACCCTTGGAGGGCATCCTTGTACTTGAAGGCAAATGGGAGAAAGTTTCCTTGAGGGGCAGGGATTGCCCTTTTAGTAGGCTCCGTGGAATTTCAGGTCAGTAGCCAATTAAAAGAATACCCATAAGTGGCAGGATGCCTTCTCAGAAGTATGGATTGGGCTGAGGGTTTAAGATGCTCCATTGCTCATCCTTAAGGGAGTACTACAAAAGTGTTCATGTTTTTTGATCTCTCAAATTCAAAATCTTTGATCTTTCAAATTCGGAATGACAAAAGAATTTAAGTCAAAAAAAGAAAAGAAAAGAAAAACTCCACAGAACCCCTTATGCAAGACATGCCTCTCTTGGGTATATAATACCACGCAGGAAGAAAATTGCAGATTCCAAACACAGTAAGCAAAAAACAAAAATTATGGAAAATTCAGCCTTTAAGGACATGGGTAATTTTTCTAAGAAAAGCAGAAATAGCATTATTAAAACCTAGAGACAACTTGTAATTTCAACAAATTTTCAGGAAAAATCTCTTGACTGTGTTAGCATCCAGAAGAGCTTATGCAGTTGAGATGCAGGGGAAGAAGCAGGCTGACCAAAGGCAATGACATTTCCACCCACACCAAAACATTGTGTCTCTAGTATATTTAAGTGTGAGAGGCAGTGCAAGGATCGTTGGTGTGGTGATTCTTCAGAATCTTGCTACATAACACTGCAGTACAAGGAGAATGGGGACAGGGGGCAGATAGGGCTCTGTCTGTAGAGCCAGACAGTGCAGCTGCAGTGAGTTTGCCATCCCCCACCCCACCCCACCCCACCCCCTCGCAGCTGCCTTTCTCTCCATGGATCAGTGTTCTCTGCTGGTTCACTGACCCTCTTGGTAAAGTAAATATGGAAAATGCTGCCAAATCTCAACAGCTAAATTCTACCAATTTTGTAAAGGAAAGTTCGAGAGGAAAATGAGATAGATTCAGCCAAAAAGAAAAAGCAATGACCCACACTAATTAATATTTCCAGAGAAGATATTTGAGGAGTGCGGTTCAGACAAACCGATGCCTGTGGAAAGTTCTGAGTTATTTGACAAAGTTAGCTGTTCCCACCTCCCTCCCTCCCATCATCTATTTACTTTCCACACAGCCAACCTCTAATCCCAATATTTGTGCCCCAAGGGAACACAGCCCAAGAGGTCTGATTGCAGTGGCACTCTGCCTAGGCCTGGCCCAGTATACATGTATTCCTGGGTTACAAGAATGTTCTCATTCCTTTCAGGCAATTAGTAGAGTAATAAGCAATTAATACACCACCTGAGGAAACAACTTCCAGCATTCACTAAAGTCCTAGACCTGTCGGACATAAAGAATCCAGGTTATCCATAAGGTATCCGCAGATTTTTGGTGGCTGGTGGGCATGTAGCTTCAAAAAATATCCTCAATGTCTCCAAGAATATCCTATTCCCAGGACAATGGTAAAGAGACCTCCTTAAGAATTTCAAGGACTAGAAATGGTTTCCCATAGTAGAGCATAAGCTCCTTAATGGCAAAGTCTATTTCAATTTTGCTTTGTATCCCTAGCACCTGACACATAGCAGGTGTTCAATAGATGTTTATTAAATTGAATTGAATTTTTCTAAAGCCTCTGAATCCCTTTATCAGAGGCAACTTTAAACAACCACCACCAGATATGAAGCAAAGACTCCCCCCAACACTCACCAACCCTTGCTTCTGAGGGGGAGAGATCTTTCCAAAGACCATCTCCAAGAGCCACATGGGATGGGCAGCATACAGAAAACACCCTATCATAAACGCCTCACCCCCAAACACTTCAGTTTTCTCTCCCTGTTCCTGTCTTGCTCACTCTCTAACTTACACATCATAGAGCCACTTGCAGGACGATCTCAAGAATGAAACAAGGACATAACTGTCCATTTCAGGGATTAAATGATATTGGCTCTGAGTCCAGTCCCCATAGCCTCTTTAATAAGCTAGTCCAAAGATTCCTCTATAGCTCGTCGAGTTTTGTGAGGCTTTAAAAGAAAATTGCTTTCCTATACATCACTCTGGGGTGCTTTGATTATGGTAGTCTATTTGACGTGACATTCTGCCCTCCATATGTAGCTCTGTATTTCAATAAATACCCTTTAGATCTGAAAATTAAAGGTTCTTTATGGATAGCTCAAAGCCTACAGTTCTAAAACAAAAACTATTTGACTTGTTTGTACCTTTCTAATTTTATCCTCTAATATTTTATAACAATGCTACAACCAAGTTTGAAGTGTAGACTTTTTTAAAAATAAGTTATTGACGTCTTGCTTTTTTATATCTCTCTCATTCCTTCCAATATCCTTTCCCTCGTCCTCTCCCAGAGGGCTAGCCCATACAACAAGTAGTATCTTTTTAAAGATGAGAGGTAGGGGGAAGAAGACACAGAGATTGAGAGAGAGGAGAAAGCAGCATAAATATGTCAAAAAAGATTAAAAAAAATATGTACAAAACCTATGGACACATCCCACCTCTGCTAAGGGATGGGATGGGGATGTCTTCTCATGTTTCTTCTTTCAAGCCATGCTTGTTATTTATAATTTTGCAATATTCATTTGATTTTTTGTGAAGGTTCTTTCTGTTTACACTGTTTTATAGTCACTGCATGTATCATTTTCTTAGCTCTGATGATGAAACATTTACGTTAAAGTCATTCCGCCATCACCTAACAAGCCTGTTTCCATCTCAATCCATATTCCGGTCTTATTTATAAACACGAAAGTTACAAACTGCTTCAGAGAGATCTTGATTTGGTCCATTTCTCATTTTGTTTTCAAAGTCAGGCCCTTCATTCTCAGGGCACTCTATCTGCCTTGTATTTGGCCTTGTATTTTTTCTCTTCAAACTGATCTCATGTGACATATAATAGAAAGAGTCCTGTGAGGAAAACATTCACATTGGACCCCTTTCCCATTTTCATCTCTGAGCAATACCACCCCAGAAATAAAACTTGAATAAGCCCAGCCCATGTATAATCTCTATGATCACCCCCACAGGCTCTACAGGCAGCAAATGAGTTGTCTTCTTAAATGACAAACTTTGAAACTGTTATGAAACAAGATAGATCTTAAAGATTCAAATTGTAAAAATGGTTTCTAGATCTGAGGACAATTGAAGTTTCATGCTTTTCATTTGAAAGACAGACTGTCCTTGATACACCCTTTGCAAAGAAACAACTGAGAGCTAGTTCTGTAGCAGAACATGTGTGGGTGGGTCCATTATGTAAGTATGATATCACAGTGTGAAATTCTTCCAGAGTGCCATCCACAAAGAAAAAAGGCTGATAGGAAAAAGTTTATGTGGCTTTCAATTACTGATCACATATTAATGGAAGGCTTTATCGTACTCAAGGCAACATGGGGGATTTGGAGCCATTTTGCTCTTCAGGCGTTTCAGTTGTGTCTGACTCTCCAACTCTTCATGACCCCATTTGGGGTAATCTTGGCAAAGATACTGGAGTGGTTTACCATTTACTTCCCCAGCTCATTTTACAGATACTTATACACTTATAGCTAATTTACAGATACATACTTATAGCTAGTGTCTAAGACCAGATTCAAACTCCTTTTACTCCCATGTTAAAACAGCACACATTTGTTGTTATTCAGTTGTTTCAAACTCTTCATAACCCAAAAGACTTCTCTGTTCATGGGTTTTTCTTGGCAAAGACACTGGAGTGGTTTGCCATTTCCTTCTCCAGTTCATTTTACAGATGAGAAAACTGAGGCAAACAGGGTGAAGTAACTTACCCAAGGTCACACAGCTAGGAAGTCTGAGGCCAGATTTGAACTCAGGAAGATGCTTTTCCTTGACTTCAAGGCTGGCATCCTATCTACTGTACCACCTACCAGCCCCAGCATGCATTTATATAGTGCCTTAAGGTTTATTTAATTTGACCTTCACAACCACCCCCCAGAAGATTGGTGCTATTACTTATCCCTCTGGAAATATGGAGCAAAGTTAAATGGCACACCCAGGGTCACACAGCCAGGAAGTGTCAGATAGAGGACTGAAACCAAGGTCTTCCTGACTATAAGCCCAGTGCTCCATCTACTATGCCAGTGGTCTCCAAAAAGAGATGCATAAACCCAGGGGGTTGCTGATAAATGTTTAATAACCAGCTCCCCAGGGAGAAAAAAATGTACCCACTGTGCAGTTTTAAGCTTATTCTGCATTATTAACATTTTTCTCAAGTCTGGATAATCAATAAAACACATCAAGGCCTGATTTGTAGCATTTGCTGATTTCCAAGGCGCACTCTCAAAAGTTAACAATCAGCTCTCTAAAACAGATTAAAGCTGGCTCCAGCACAGCCCTGGAAGTCACCCCATCGGGGTGCACAGGACAATCTATTGGAGTATGGGAAAAACTGAGAAAAGCTAAAGAGCTATTCTGAGAGCTTGAATCCAGCACCTTGTTTCCACAATCTGGCTAGCAGCTTCTGTGGGGGGGGGTCCAGATCCACCCACAGCCAGCACCCAGAAAACTGCCGGACAGCCAGAAAGCCCTGGTTCTTTTGATATGCCTTAATAAGGAGAGCAAGGTTAAGGGGTTGGCAAGCTTACTTTAATTCAGCACACAAATATCATTCACCTAGTTCAGGGGAAAAAGCCAGCACCCTGAACTTCAGAACAGAATACAAGCAAATTACAAACTTCAACAGACAGACCTTGTCTGATTCAAATCCCAATACATAGTTACCAGAGTTCAACAAAGTCTCAGCATCCGGGTTTACAAGCTGGAGGGCTCCTGAGCTACAGCTGCCGGGAGTCTTAACATTAACACCCTCTCAAGAGCCCAACATCTGGGTTTCAAAGCTGGGGGGCTGTTTGCAGCTTGCCCAGAGTCTCAACACTCCTTCCATGAGTGTGCCCCCAAAAATCAAATGCCAAGCTCTCCCCAGTTATACCCAGTTTTTGGAGCCCTGAAGACTTTGACCTCACCCAGGCTGGGTCTGGGAAAGTTCTCCATCCCCAGGATCACATCATATACAAATCAATGACTCCTACTTGTCTCAGTGCTGAGAAATGCTCCAAGACAAAAAGATCCCACTTTATCTGCCCCAGAATCATTAAAGGCACTTAAGAGAAGGAAAGCAAAATGTCCCACCTTAATTACTATTACATAATAATGTTAATGTTACACCTAATAGGGGTTTGGGC
>CM053622.1:467061057-467117070 GCA_028646595.1 Phalanger gymnotis | reverse complement strand
CCATCCCCAGGATCACATCATATACAAATCAATGACTCCTACTTGTCTCAGTGCTGAGAAATGCTCCAAGACAAAAAGATCCCACTTTATCTGCCCCAGAATCATTAAAGGCACTTAAGAGAAGGAAAGCAAAATGTCCCACCTTAATTACTATTACATAATAATGTTAATGTTACACCTAATAGGGGTTTGGGCCTGGAGCTTAGCACTTAGCAAGATTCAGTCACAAAAGCCAAACTCTACAAGGGCACTTGTTGAACTAAATGCTAAGGAGACAATTTTTTGCCTTATGACACACACCTGCCCCTAGCTGATTCTCTCCCTCCTCACCCAGCAGTATGGGCTGTGCTGGAGGATCAGCAGCATGCTCTCCTCCTAAGCAGGCCATCACAGGCCAGTAGGAATTCCTTCCTGTCTTCCCAGTGAGAATGTGAGCTCTTTGAAAGCAAGATTACCCGGCTCTTCTAATAAATGCTTCTTCATTCATTCAGAAAGTCACTTCTTTACATGACTTTATACACATGGCACTATTCTAAGACTGTGCTGGGGTGACTTTTAGGGCCAACCGATAAATTTCTAGCATGAGAATTTAAACCTCAGAATTTAAACCAATGCTCATTTCTCAAATATATAGGTAACTGAGCCAAATTTATAAACATAAGAGCCATTCCCCAGTTAATAAATGGTTGAAAGATATGAACAGGTAATTTTCAGAAGAAATCAAAGCTTTCAATAGTCACATAAAAAAGTGCTCTATCACTACTGATTAGAGAATTAAAACAAAATTAAAACAATTCTGAGATACTACTTCGCATCGATCAGATTGGCTAACATGACAGAAAAGGAAATGACAAATGTGTAGGAGATATGGAAAAGTTGGGACACTAATGCACCGTTGGGGGAGTTGTGACCTGTCTCAACATTCTAGAGAACAATTTAGAACTATGCCCAAATCGCTGTAAAACCATGCATACCCTTTGACCCAGCAATACAGCTACTAGGTCTGTATCCCAAAGAAATCAAGGCAATGGAAAAAGGACCTATTGGTACAAAAATATTTATAGCAGCTCTTTTTGTGGTGGTAAAGAACTGGGCATCAAGGTGATGCCCTTCTACTGGGGAATGGCTGAACAAGCTATGGCATATGATCGTGATGGAATTCTGTTGTGCTGTTTAAAAAAAAGTGATGAGCAGGATGGTTTCAGAAAAACTTGGGAAGACTTAGATGAACTCATGCAAAGTGAAGTGAGCAGAACCAGGAGAACATTGTACACAATGTTATAAGGATGATCAGTTGTGAAAGACTTAGGTACTCTGATCAGACAACTATCCAAGACAATTCCAAAGGACCCGTAATGAAAAATGCTATCCACCTCTGATCGAAGCACACTTTTTAACCTTATTTTTATTGCTTTGTCTGTGTTTTCTTTTGCAACATGACTAATATGTAAGTATATTCTGCATGGCTGCACATGTATAACCTCTGTCAAATTGCTTGCCTTCTCAAGGAGATGGGAGGGTGGGAGGGAGGGAGAGAATTTGAAACTCAAAATTTTTTAAAATGAATATTAAAAAATTTACATGTTATGGGGAAATATTTACCAGAACAAGTAAAAATGAAGAAAAAAAGAAATTAGCCAATGCTCTAAGTCAGGACTTGATTTGTCATTTTGTTGAATGATGAAGAAAATGTTAATAATGCAGATTATACTTAAATATGTGTTATGAGTATTTTTCCAGCTAGACAGTTGTTAAGCATTTAACAGCCAACCCTTGATTCTATGCGTTTAACTGGGATAAAAAATGCCATCTGTTACGACTTTATCAGTGACAAAGGCAATGCCTATTAGATTGAGAACTTCCTGAAGACCGGGAATGTATCCTAGTTCATCTTTGTTTCTGTGGTGCCCCACAGAGTAAGCATTTAAATGAATGTGTGTTGAATTAAAAGAGTTCAGTGCTCTGTATTGAGAGACCTCTGGGCTAGAAATCAGAGACCTAGGAGTCAACAAGGTCTTGGGACCTTGAGCATGTCTCTACAGGTTTCCTAACTTAGAAATGGGGGGGGTGGGGCGGGGGGGAGGGAACCAGATGATGTCTAAGGTCTCTTCTGTTGAGGGAGAGGGGTAGGGAGATCCCCTATACTGATTTCTTGAGTTTTTTGACTGGCAAAGTGGCAAATATCACAGCTTTTACAGTAAGTAGGCAGTGATAGGTGGCCTGTGCATAAGAAAAGTTGCAAGCCACAAGGGTTCTTAACTTTCATTAGGTCATGGACTCCTTAGGCTCCTCAAGTGCATGGAAAGAAGCCTAATATGTGCCAGGTACTGTGCTAAGTGCTTACAAATATTTCATTTGATCCTCACAACAACCCTGGGAGGTAGGTGCTTTATTACCCCCATTTTATAGATAAGGAAACTGAGGCAGACAACGGTTAAGTGACTTGCCCAGGGTCACACAGGTAGGAAGTATGAGGCTGGATTTGAACTCAGGTTTCCTTACTCCAGTTGCAGTGTTCTATCCACTTTGCAACCTACCTGCCTCTTCTCAGAATAATGTTTTTAAATAATTGATGGAAATGCTAAATTTTAGTTAGAGACTAATGAAAATTAAGATGCCATTTTTCTTCCTCATTCAAACTTAAGGACCCCCTAAAATCTATCAGTGAAGGAGGGGTGGGAAGTCCACGGACTCTAGATTAAGAACCTCTGTTTTAAAGGGTTCACATAGTTTAGAGGAATTAGATCAGCCAATCTTGTGACATAGTTCTGATTTCCTCTAATTTCTCATTTCTCAAATTTCTAATTTCCATAATGTCTGACTGTTTTAGTCCAAAAAACTCTTGGTTTTTAAAGCCTTGCTACTCCTGTCATGTCATCTCTATAATAGACGTGTGCCTTCCACCTAATCAAAAGACTAATGGCTGGTAGCCAATTGGTACCAACCCACCTATGACAAAAGCAATGGGAACCCCTTTTATGCCTAAGCACAAGGTGTGCCTGAGGAACACTACTGCCCTCTGGATAAAATACTTAGCCTTCTTCCACATCCCTGGGCAGCCTCATTATATGGGTCATGGGGTGGGGAACCTGCAGGCTTGAGGCCACATGTGGCCTCCAGGTCCTCAAGTGTGGCTCTTTCAAAGAGGACCTAGGCCATGTGTGGCCTCGAGTCGGCAGGTTCCCCACCCCTGCATGTTCATCCCAGATAAGTTTGTACTGAAGTCTTTAAGAGGATTGTAACGTGTCATAATCAACTGTCCCTGTGGTACTATCTTAGTAAACGCCTTTGCTGAGAGTTAGTTTTGTCTCTAGGTGATTGTTAATAGGAACCGCAGAGGGGTGGGGGAAGGGCAGTTCATGAGCCACATTTTTAGAAGTGTAAGTAGCCACAAAGTTTAGGTAGCAGCCCCCTTTTGGGGACTCAATCTGTGAGTACTGGTGTAAGTCTGAGGGAGGAGCATAGAGAGAGAAAGTTTATACATATATACATACATATACATCTGTGTGTATACATATATACACATACATATGTATATACATATAAATGTATATAATGAGGAAGAAATAAATTTAGTACTTTAGAAATGAAATATACTATAGAAGAAAATTTTGGACTCAATGCTTTAGGCATATGTCTATCCAAACTAATTTTGATTAATTTTGATTATTCCAATCTAAGCATTTCTCTTAGAGAAAGGGGCAACCAAAGACAGAGCCACCTTATGACTCTGAAAATCTCTCTAACAAGCCATTTTGAGGATACAATTTATAGCGTCCCCAACAAGGAAAACTCACAATAGGATAAACATAGTTACAGAGCTCAGGGTGAGATAAAAGATCAGATAACAACTCGCTTCATCAAACAGAATAATAGGCACTTATCTTTCAGCATGTCCTTGGAGAATCATTTTCCTGAAACCATTTAACCCCTCTTTGACCATCCCTTTTAAAGATTCTCCTTTCCACCTGGTCAAAGGTGAACTCAAGAGATACTTCCATCTAACTGAAGTAATCAAAGAGGTGTCTTCCTTCTCTTAGTTTTCTGATTAACCTAATCTAGTCAAGGTGGGTGCATCAAAGGCCCTTTGCCCTCATCCAGTAACCACTCTAATTGCTTCCTGGGCTCTGGAAAGGGATCCAGGATAATTCAAGAAATCCATGCTTCCATCCATGAGAGAACTCTCCCAACAAATTCATATTACATCCCCTCTTTGCCTCAATGGCTTCTATTCTGTCCTCTCCATCTCCCTCTCCCTCTCCCGATCACCATCACCTAGTGGCCAGCCTTTTTTGGTGATGAGTCTCTCTGAAGTTAGCTTGACTGGTCCTCAGGCAGTAAACGCATGGTTGTTCACTGACCCCACACTTGAAATTTTTACTTCTTGGTAGAGCCTTCCAGACCCTGCCTTCCATAACCTTTTGAGAACCCAGGTTCCCTTGCTTAGGGGCAGCTAGGTGACACAGTGAATAGAGTGCTGGGCCTAGAATTAGGAAGACCTGAGTTCAAATCTAGCCCGACACTAGCTGTGTGACTCTAGACAACTCACTTAGCCTGTTTGCCTCAGTTTCCTCAACTATAAAAATAGGGATAATAAAAGCATCTACCTCGCAGAGTGGTTGTGAAGATTAAATGAGATATTTATGAATCACTTAGCACAGGGCGTAGAATTTATTCCCTTGCCCTCCCCTCTTCCCCCCCTCACCATCACAGAGGTGGGTAAAGGACCTTAGATCCAGAGCCGGAAAAGACATTGGAGTGATTTATTCTTCTAATTTTTCATTTTCGGGTGAGGAAACTGGGTCCTAGAGATAGGAAGTGACTTGCCCAAGGTGAGATGTAGATCAGAATTATGACCTCAGGTCCTACATCTGCCAGCTCAGCATGGTTCCCACAGTGCTACATGGCTTACCCACAGAAGAATCTTTGCTAGTGACTTTAAAATAAGCTGTAAGTCTGCTTGTCACTCCAGGTACAACTATCGCTGTTGTTCAGTCGTGTCTGACTCTCTGTGACCCCATTTGGGGTTTTCTTGGCAGAGATATTGGAGTGGTTTGCCATTGCCTTCTCCAACTCATTTTACAGATGAGGAAACTGAGGCAAGAAGGGTTAAGTGACTTACCCAGCTAGTAAGTGTCTAAGGTCACATTTGAATTCAGGTCTTCCTGACTCCAGGCCTGGCACACTATCCGTTGTCCCACCTAGCTGCCCTTCTATTAAGAAAGAATATTTGCAAAAGAAAAGACTATTTGCCCACATTTAACCTGAAGCTCCTTTTCTTGGCAAAGTTATAAAATTGGAGAATTTAGGCTTATCATTGAAACACACTGACAGTTTAATTACAACAGAGAAAATGAGCCTCTGGAGTAGAAAGGCCTATGATTACAGATCCTGTGTTTGCATTTCCAACAGTTTTCTTTCTGTTATTTTTTTGTTGTGGTAAAACGACACATTCATTATGGTCCTATTTCTTCTATTATTTTGTTAAATTGGCTTTATTTTCAAACACCTTAAATGCCTGCCAAGAAGGAACACTGCGAGCTTGTTCTCCCATTATTAAACCCTATTTATTTTAAGCAGTCTGTACTTAAATTGATTCCTAAATTTTTCTCTTTTCTTATCACATATACAATTAAAACCATGGCTATTTTTAAGATAGTCACTTTTTCCCTTGGTGGGTTTTCCCCTCATCCAGCTTCCTCTGCCCTTCTCCTACTAATTCTAGTCTACCTCTAGTTCATATTCATAGTCAGTCCTTTATGCTTTAACATGTCAGTTAATACAGATGAGGTGTCAGAGCCTAAGGGTTGACCAAACAACTGGTCAAGTGTAAGTTGGGAACTGGGTTAAAAAAAAAGCATAAGTACATATGTGTGTGTACAGTGTGTGTGTATGTTTATATATGTATGTGTATATGTATATATATATGTATATAAAATGTCATATTATATTAAGTAATGTTATTTTGTATTTGATTAATATATTCATTTTACATATGCCTATATAAAACTAACCCTTTTTTGCCCAGTATTGAATGCATTTAATGAAACCTTTAATTTCATAGTAGCCCCCTAAGGTGCTTTATTTGCATTGGCATGGACTAAAAAGCATTGGACTTGGAGGTCTGAGACGGGAGATCTGCCACTCAATTCATTCAGCAAGCATTTATTAACTACACGTAGAACCCTGGACCCAGAGTCCGGAAGACCTGAGTTCAAGTCCAGCCTCAGACATTGACTAGCCATGTGACCCTGGACAAGCCATTCTGTTTCTGTCTGCCTCCGTTTCTTCAGCACCTCCCTAAAGGGTTGTTTTGAAGATAAAATGAGATAATATATATTAAATGGTTTGTAAACCTTAAAGTGCCCTATAAATCTTAGGTAGTATTGTTTTTATTGTTATATGCAAGAGTGTGCTTAGTAGTGACTGTACGAAAGCCAGCTGAAACATTAGCTCTAGAGTCAGACCATGTCAGGGGGGTCCGAAGTCAGGAAGATTCATCTGAATTCGAATCGGGCTTCTGTGTTGTTAATGAATGGGAAGATCTTTTCCATCCATTAATAGGCCCGTGTGACCTGCTTGAGTCATATGGAAGCCTGAGTCACATGAGCCTGTGGTGGGAGGAGCTTATGGAAGAGGTGGAGCAGGAAGGGGAGGGGCAAGAAGTTGGAGGAGTCAGAGCAGGGAGAGAGAAAGGAGGCAGGGAGAGCAGAGCCCCTGGCGTGAGGGACAGAGGGAGGGATTTTACTTGAGGGAATCTGTTTGTGGGAAGGCTTGGGGATGGCGGTGCCCCCTGCATTGATAGTGTGCATAGATTTCTTCCTTGCTATGAGGGATCTGGCTTTCTGGGGTTGGAATAAATGTCTTGGTGTCATCAGCAGTAAAGAGAGTCCGTTATATCTTGTGATTCAAACCCGGGAATATGCCGGCATATTCGTAGCAGCGGCTGTGAGTATCACATTGGCGATGTAGCTTCAGACAAGTGTTAGCTGTGTGACCCTGGGCAAGTCATTTCACCCTGATTTGCCTCAGTTTCCTTATCTATAAAATGAGCCAGAGAAGGAAATGGCAAAACCACTCTAGTATCTTTGCCAAGAAAACCCCGCATAGGGTCACGAAGAGTGGGACGTGAATGAACAATAACGACGGACGACCTGAGTTCAAATACTACCTCTGCCATTTACTGTTTGTACGATCTTGAACGAGGAACTTCGGATCCCTCATTCCGTATCCGTAAAATGATGGAGAAAAGGACTAGTGGATCTCTGGAATCCCTTTCCACTATAATCACAGCTTACATTTCTATAGTATTCGCTATGTACTAGGCATTACACCAAGCACTTTACAGTTATTATCTCATATTTCATAGCAACCCTGAGAGGCAGGTGACTTGCCCAAGGTCACACAGTTGGTAAGTGTCTGGGACTAGAATTGAATGAAGGTTGTCCTGACTCCAGATCCAGCCCTTTATCTACTATACCATCAGCTGCGCAGATCTAGGATACTGTGGAAACAAATAAATATGCAATAAACTGAGGCAGGAGACATCATTAACTAGGGCATTTTGAAAGGCAAGGAAGACCTAACCTTTAAAGGAAGCTAAGGCTTCTAAAAGGCAGAGGAGAGGAACGAGCGTGTGAAGACTCTACAAAGAGAGATGGGGCTTCTGGTCCATGCAGTACCAGGAGTTTTGAGTTACTCTTACATGTACCCAGCACGTGTACCTCACTACCATTATATACTAAGTTTGAGGCCACTTTTCCCTTGGATGCTGTGTGTATTTCTAGAAGAGTGTGCCCCAGCTTTGGGCAGGAAAGGTTTTGTAGCTACTATTTGTTCTGTACTATCTTAGTAAATGCCTTTGCTGAGGGTTAATTTTATCTACTGGATAATTGTTAGTAGGAATTACTTGGGGGCTTCAGGGGGAAGAAAGCAGCTCATAAGCGGTAGTTTTAAAAGTAGAAGTAGTCACAAACAGGGTATTCTGGAAGCTTAGGGAGGAGCCACCTTCTAAGACCCAATCTATAGGTGCTAGTGTGGTGGAGGAACATAGAGGGGGTATTACTATATACGTATATATGGGTATATGTATATAGGGATACATACGTAAATGTGTATTATGTAATCAGGAAAGAACAGATTCAGTGCTTTGGAACTAAAATATATTGTAGAAGAAAATTTTGTACTCCATGTTTTAGACATGAGCCTGCCAAAAATAATTTTGATTATTCCAATCTAAGCATTTGTCTTAGAGAAAGGGGCAACCAAAGACAGAGCCACCTTATGACTGAAAATCTCTCTAACAAGCCATTTTGAGGATACAATTTATAGTTGTCCCCAACAAGGAAAACTCACAATAGGATAAACATAGTTACAGAGCTCAGGGTGAGATAAAAGATCAGATAACAACTTGCTTCATCAAACAGAATAATAGGCACTTATCTTTCAGCACGTCCTTGGAGAATCATTTTCCTAAACCATTTAACTCCTCTTTGACCCTCCCTTTTAAGTGTTCTCCTTTCCACCTGGTCGAAGGTGAACTCAAGAGATACCTCCATTTACTGAAGTAATCAAAGAGGTGTCTTCTTTCTCTTAGTTTTCTGATTACCTAATCTAGTCAAGGTGGATCTATCAAGGGTCCTTTGCCCTTACCCAGTAACCACCCTAATTGCTTCAAGGAAGAGTCCTTCCTGGGGAGAGGGATCCAGGATAATTCAAGAAATCCATGCTTCTATCCATGAGAGAACTCCCTCAACAAATTCATATTACAACCCCTCTATGCCTCAATGGCTTTCATGAGCTTCTATTCCGTCCTCTCCATCTCCCTCTCCCTTTCCCTCTCCCTACCACCATCACCTAGTGGCCAGCCTTTTTTGGTGATGAGTCTCTCTGAAGTTAGCCTGAGTACTTCCATTTACTGAAATAATCAAAGAGATCTCTTCTTTCCCTTAGTTTTCTGATTACCTAATCTAGTCAAGGTGGATCCATCAAGGGCCCTTTGCCCTTGTCTAGGCACCACCCTAACTGCTTCAGGGAGGAGTCCTCCCTGGGTCGATCTGGAGAGAAGAAGCACGTTGACACGTGCTCCTGTGGTGATGGTTAAAGAAAGACAGGTAAGATTTCTCTTTTAGATTAGTTAGAAGGCTCTAGACTAGAATAGTTTTTAAGTGATGTCCTAGTAATTGTAAAAGAGGGATCACAGTAGGGGTGGAGGGAGGAGAAGGGAGAAAGAAGATTTAGTCTGCTTCAGTATCTTCTAAGGAGCAAACATCTTAAGTAGCACTTTAAACTCAAGTTTACATTTTCTTAGGAACCCATTGCCGCTAGGTCCTACCTAACCTTACTTTGACATATGCCACTTTCCCCAAGTTCCTCTTTTGTCACCATCCCTTAGGGATTTATTTATTCATTCATTGATTCAACAAGGATTTCTCAAATACCTACCACATTACAGGCACTGTACTTGATGCTGGTGTTACAGAAACCAAAAGAGTCCCTCCTCTCAAGGAGCTCATATTCTATTTGGGGAAACAATGTATAGGAGTATAAGATATGCATGTATGTATGTACAGTATGTTTTATATGTACGAATCACTATTAACTGGGGAGATGAGGGAAGGGAAAAGGTTTTTTTTATAGAAAGAATGGCGCTTGAACTAAGTTTTAAAGGAAATTTGAGCTTTGAAAATGAAAAGGTGAGAAGAGACTATAATAAGCATGAGGGCAGCCTGTGCAAAGATGGATTGTCATTCATGAAGAACTTCATGTAGAAGTCCATAGTAAAGGTTAGAAAAAGAATACTATCTTTTGACCCATGGGACATACCCTGACAGTGTTTTAAAATTGTGTCTTGTTCTGGTCCCCCTGACCACAACACCCCTTTCTAGTCAGTATAGTAAGTTTCGAAGTAACCAGTATGAAGGTGAAATAGCATGAAATAAGATGGCAAGGTGGGACCTTGAAGTCATGGACAAACCATCCCAAAGATCAAAGGAGTATAATTTACAAGTCTTGTCATACATGAACCACAATTCACATCTGGTCATATGTGCTGAATCAGGGGATGCCATCAAGGAGCTGCTGTCAAGATCTCAGATCCTAGGATATATAAATTCCAGACAAAATCCAAACCTCCACAGTTCCAGACCAGCAGAACATCAGAAAGATGCTGATAACTTTAACCTGTAACTTTGAAGGTTTACCAGTAACGTTGAGAAGATTTGGATATGTTAATAAAATAACCCTAGGGTGGCATGGGGTGGGGGTGGGGGCTGACTTTGTCAGACCTTCACCTTAGCAATGCCATTTCATCAGCTGCATAGAATATGAATTGAAGTGGGGAGAGACTCGGGGTGGGAAAAACAAATAGAAGGCAAGAGCCCGTTCTAGTGTCGTAGCTGTGTGAACTGAGAAGGGGATATCGAGATTGAAATCTGTAATAAAGGTAAGCTGAGGGAACAAAGTTCTGAGCCCAACAATTTATTAGCAAAGCTAGCAAGTGCCAATGAAAGAGATCCAAAGGACCCCTCAGTAGTCAAGGACACCCATAACAAGTTTACATAATCTTGGGCAACATGGGCACTGCTTCTTTCTGATTGACTGATCAGTCAGAAAAGGGAAACTGAGGTTGGAACAAAGACATTGCAATTTGGAATATTTGCACATAGGGAAACTGGTTGGGACAAGGAACCTTGTTGGAACATTCTGGGCATGTTGTGCCCACAATCCCCCATCTCAACCTTGTAGTGTGCACATTTGGAGAATAGGGAGCTCTGTGGCTTGTGCCCCCTAGTCCACCAGAATGCGCATAATTTACAAGAAACTTAGCACAAATGGAGGACTATAATCGACCTGATTCAAAGATGGAGTCCAATTATAATTACAATTCAAAGGGACATATTCTAGAGATATGAAGATCTGACAACAGACTGGATACTACATGGCACAAGTGAGGGTCAAGAGTCAAGGATGACAATGAGGTTGCAAGCCTGGCAGACTGGGAGGATCACGGTTCCCTCAACAGTCATCACAAAGTTGGCAATGGGCGAGGGTTTACAGTGAAGCTCAGGAGAAAAACTAGGGTTAGAAACATAAACCTGGGAATCATCTGCATAGAGGTGATTTTCATAAGAACTTGAGGAGGTCATCAAGAGAACGCACAGGAGAGATCCTTAGGAGACACTAGGTACGACCTGGACAACTACCCAGCAAGGAACAGTCAAACAGACAGGAGGCAAATCAGGAACAAGCGGTGTATACGGAGGGTAGAGAGTGGTTTTGTTTAGCTAGAAATATGTTATGTGGTGACTTCATGTCACAAGGTCTGTGACAGCTACTTTCTTAGCAACAACCTCCACAGCCCTTCAAGTGGTAACATGAACAAATGCATAAGGCTAACCTACCTACTAGGTCATAATGGCTATGCAAGCAATCCCTGTAAAACTTAGGATCCAGCAGCCTGGAGAGGTCTAAGAGTCTTGAAAGCAGAAGTGAGAGAAGAGGGCTCCTCCTTCTTAATTGCAGTCCCACAAAACCCTTCTTTGTATTACTCACCTTCTCAAAGCTGCAGTCACCACCTCTTAAGTTTCCTCTACTTTCTACTTCACTAACCAATCCTCCAGAATTTAGGTTGAGAATAAGTTCCGCCTTGTCATTTTCTTCACTTTCCAAAGGATGAAATTTAATTAGTTGTTCTGCTTTCAACAGAAAAGCCCGTATAGATGTCTGGAGATGGAAGTTTCTGAACACAGTTATACCCTCCTTCTGGGCCAGCTTTGTGATCACTCTCAGATGCTTCAGTGAAAATGAAAGTAGCAGCTAGAAGTTCTTTTTCATATCATTATAGGTGATATTCAGTGACTTTGTGATACAGGGGAGTCAGGAGGACCTGAGTTCAAATCCAGCCTTAGACCCTTGACACTTACTAGTTATGTGACCCTGGGCAAGTCACTTAACCCCAACTGCCTCACAAAAAAATAACGATTTTTAAAAAGTGGTTACAGGGGAAACTATTAAACCTGCGGGGAGAGCACAAAGTGGTTGTCCGGACTACGCAGGAGAAAGATACTTCTCCTAGAAACTTGGCTTTAGCTACTTCCGTACTCAGACAGTTCTGTGACCTCATCGATGTGGGTACTCCCTCCAGTGACTGCGATCACCACTTCTCTATGCCTCCTGAGTGATTCTTGATGATATAAATCCTCCACAGAAGAACTGGAGCTACTTTTTTGAATCTTGACATTGCATGGATACCAGTGGTGCAGAAATAAATAACATTTAAGTAGTGGCTTGGGGGCATTCCCCTCACAACTCACAGCACACTGATATCCCAGGTTCAAGGTATTCTACAGGCTCACAAGCCCCAACCAGTGCGTAATGAACAAGAGGACACAATTTGGTCAAAGCGAAGACATTTAATGGAATAGCATGGTTAAAAAAAGTACTTTACAAAACAGGTCCCCCTGTAAACCATGGGCACTGCCATCCACAAATACAGATAGCTGCAGCAGGACACACATGAAGAGGCATATCCCATAAGGACCATGTGTCAACTCATACCACCAAGGCTGTAGGAACACTAACAGCTTCTGGTAATGTCATCACTCCTTTTCCACAGCTCATATTCTTTGCTGGATGGGCCTGCTCCGCCGTGATGGACACATCATCTCTTCAGGATGTTGTTCCTTTGATTTCCACAGGATGATGATCTGGTTGTCATACGTGATTTCTACTGCATATTGCTTCTGACTCAGCTATCTCTCCCTCACAAAAAAAAAAAAAAAGGTGGCTACTACTATGCTTTCAAGCTTGAAGCCTGAACAAAGACTATTCCCAGTTCTTTTAGAAAAGGCAGGAAAAGCCCTGTCCCCAGAACCAGCAGAAACCTTTCTCTGTTTTCTTTCCTTAGAGCGTCAGTTACCGCTGAGCCTTTCTTCTCCCTAGGGCCAGCTGCCAAAAGTTTTTGAACAAAGAGCATGGTCATCCTAGCTAGCGAAGGCTCTCGGGCTTCCCTTTTCTTTGGGATTTTGGCTCCTCTGTCATAAACCTTATCCTAGCCCTCAGTGACTATACAACATACGACCCCAATCGACACCTCTGATGGCAAAGCTACAAGCTCAGTCATTGTTATTTGTCTAATAACAACTGTTAAACCTGAAAGTTTGGTTGAATGAGGCAAACAAGCTAGGTGATAGAAAAATCCATGTTGTTTATTATTTTCCCTTAAAGCATAGCTAAGCTAGCTTGCTTGTATGTACAAGGAGTCAGAGCATAAGCTCTGGCTGTCTGAACAGAGAAATGAGAAAACTTATAACTTATATACGTTATTTTAGCAGACCCAGCAAGCCTGTGTTACCTCGCTTTTATGAGGATTTTCCTTAATGGAATAGGTTTGTAAAGACAAGAGTGTTGACAAAGGTCAGTTAAAGTATATACTCGTAGAATGTTAAGTAAGGTGGTCTTCTCGGGATTAGGGTCTCATCCCTTAATGGCTAACAGGGGAAAGAATGTCCTTAGGTCAGTCTGCTCTGGCCTTGTTGACAGAGGTAAGGGTATTTCCTGAGCAAACTTTTAGAGAACAAAGAAGCCCAGGTCCTGGATCTTCTTCCAGTTACTCATTAATTCAGGCTCTGGTTGAAATTAAAAATGATATAAAATGGTATAAAATGTTCCATACTACCAAACACATCTCTGCGGTTTGCCATTTCTGATTTTTCAGACCTTAAGCATCTTCCGTTTTCCCGTATACATGAAAGAGCAGAGAAAAGCCAGAGCAAGAAACAGGAACAACCACAGCCCAGTGCAGCTGTCCTCTACCACCCCTAGAATCGCTGTCCTGGCCTTTTTTATGCAGATGAGGCCAATCATATTCTATAAGAGGTCCTTGTCATGGCTCTTATGTTTAGATGGGTTTACCATGCTTTTCACATCCATCATCCCACCTGAGCCCTGAACCAGCTTAGAGGTGGATACTAGGTGCATATTTCCCCCGTTTTACTGAAAAGGAAACTGAGACTCAGAAATAATAACTTGTCTATGGTCACATAGTTAATAAGTATTAGAGGTAGGATTTGAACCCAGGCCTTTCCACCCTCCATTGACTACAATAACTATCCTTCATTCTTGCTACATGACCAGTTCACTCTTATTTCACTCTTATGTCAGAGTTTTCAGGCATTCTGTACTCCTTTGGGGGCCTTTTGGGCGATCCTTTGCTGTAATTCTTTAGAATCTGTTCTGTTCCATAGCTTTACTCAACCAAAAAATAATGACAAGAAAGAAAGGAAGGAAGGAAGGAAAGGAGGGAGGGAGGGAGGGAGGGAGGAAGGAAGGAAGGAAGGAAGGAAGGAAGGAAGGAAGGAAGGAAGGAAGGAAGGAAGGAAGGAAGGAAGGAAGGAAGGAAGGAAAGAAAGGGGAAGGGGAAGGTGATAGGGGAAGGAAAGGGAAAGGGAAGGGAAAGGGGAAGGGAAGGGGAAGGGGAAGAGAAGGGAAAGGGGAAGGGAAAGGAAGGGAAGAGAAAGGGAAGGGAAGGAAAGGGAAGGGAAGGGAAGGGAAGGGAAGGGAAGGGAAGGGAAGGGAAGGGAAGGGAAGGGAAGGGAAGGGAAGGGAAGGGAAGGGAAGGGAAGGGAAGGTGGAAGAGAGGGAGAGAGGAAAAGGAGAAGGGAGGGAGAAGCATAGAGACTATTCACCAAGAAATAGTGTACTCTAAGCCCTCTCATTTTATAAATGAAGAAACTAACCCAGACATTTCAAGAGTAATAGAACAAGCTTTTCTTTGTTCTCACAATTCCTATCTACACGTAAAAGAAGCTACAGTGAAAATTGTATATAATAATTAGTGGTGCTGTGTTTTAAGAATCAATTTTCCCCTTCTGTGTAATCTGATTGAATTACTTTTCTAATCCTTTCCCTTAAATCCTCTTAATGTAAGTTTCCCAATCTGTGATTTTTCTAAATCCATTTAGGTTCAATGTAGAAGACAGTGAAAAGAACACCAAGCTAGCAGTCAGGAGACCTCAGTTCAATTTATGCCACTAACTAGCTGTATGACTTTAAGCAAGTCATTCTACCTCTCTAAAACTCGGTTTTCTTAACTGTACATTGGAGGAGGGATAGAGTAGATGGCTTTCAAGATTCATTCCAGATCTAATATTCCATAACTCTATGATTCTACACCCAGAGCCATATCTATAAGCTTTTAAAGGGTTCTGATTGATCTAAGATTTTTGAGACACCTTGTTTAGTTTTTACTGCCTCTATCTAGAACATAACTATTTGACCTAGTATTTCACGCAGAGAGAAAGTGCCTGTCATAAAAGTGAAAATCATTTTGAGATCCAGTGAAGACAATGTACCATGAACATATGCGGCTAGAGCTACACCCCACCTTAAAATAAAAAAGCCAAGTTCTAAGCTGATCTAATGAAAATCATGTTTTCCATTCGAAATGGGTTCATCTGTTTGGGGGATATTTAAGGTCAGTCTTTTGAGGCAAGAAGAAAATTGAGCATGATATTTTAGTAGCTAGTATCTAAGATACCCTGGAAAAGGTGCTAAATGCACCCTAAATGCACATCCCTAAAGCTCTCTTCAGGCAGCTAGGTGGCACAGTGGATGCAGCACTAGGCTTAGGAAGACTCATCTTCATGAATTTAAAATCAACCTCAAACGCTTAGTAGCTGTGTGACCCTGGGCAAGTCACTTAACCCTCAGTTCCTCATCTGAAGAATGAGCTGGAGAAGGAAATGGCAAACCACTCCAGTATCTTTGCCATGAAAACCCCAAACGGGGTCACAAAGAGTCAAACACTACTGAAGTGACTGAACGACAAAAGCTCTCTGCAGAGAAACTAAATAGTTCCAACGCAATTCTAGCCATAACCACTGGGGAGAGGGAAAGAAACTATTCCAACTGAAATCCTTTCAAAGAAGTCTTTTCTTCTTATATGTGATCTTGCAGCATCTCATATCCTTATAACAAAATAGTAGAATCCCTTGTACCATCTATTTAGTATTCACTAAGAATCAATTGGGAGAACAAACTGCAATAAACATCTGCTGCTCTAGAGGGAGCCAGAAGTGTGGAAAATTTTTATCTGCGGTTAGATTATTCTTCGCTTCAAATATCCAAAAGGCCATAAGGCAATCTTTGATACATACTAGAGATGGAGGAAAAAAAGAAAGAAGAAAGCATTGAAAGAAAAAAGCAAAGAAGAGTCATGCTACTGTGCACCTAAGGTCTTAAATAACTACCTAAGCATAGCCCATAAAACACATTCCAAGTACCCAAGGCAAAAGTTGTCCCAGCACTATGAGTGCCACTCAGTTCTCCCTTTAATTCAGTGTCTTCCAGGAAAAGTGAATTGAAAACAACCATGTTATTAGACTTGCTTAGTGATTTTCCCCCAAAACACATTATCTCTCAACTCACTTTGAGATAATTTGTATAAAGGGTCCAGATTTTTCAGCATTTTACTTGCCTAGAAAACTTAGTGTATAGGGCAGCCATTCTATCTGGCAGTAAAAAATAAAAACATCAGGTTCGACTACATATGCAATCTTTAAAATTCTTCAGATCTTTCACAAGCGATATCACCAGTTTCTAAACCACTCTTCTATCCAAGCACTAACGGTACTCCAAAGTTTCCTTGATAATCTTGAAAACTAAGGGTAGCTTCCTGAGAAAGAGGGAAAAGAGAAAAAGACTGGGGGAGGGGGGATGGGATCAACCCTTGTTTGCAAAGATGTTAGCTTCAAGATTCAATTCCATAAACATTTATTAAACATCTATTATCCGTAAGGACCTGTGCTAGGCAGGCACAAGGAATACAGAGACAAAAGGAAATCAATCTCCGCTCTCCAAGCAAAGGCTTATATAGAAGCAAATACTATGAGGGTTGGGATTGTTCTTTATTTTTATTATTGTTGTCGATCTGGAACTGTGATTTCATTGGTGTAGAAAGCTTCCAGTGTGGAAACTCCCTCTAAGGAGGCATATCAGCAATTGGTCTCCTGCTCAGTCTTAAAGAAAAGCCATGAAAAGTCAAGAGATTTGCCCCAAGTCTCAAAGGAAGTCTGCTTCAGGCAGGATTTGAAACTCAGTCATCCAGATTCTGAGGCCAACTCAATCTAGCGACACAGTTTCCACAGGATGCTTAACTCACATTTACCACAGGACTGGTTATCAGGTATCGATTCAAAGATTCACTGAATCTGGATAAAATCTAATAGGGATAAATGAAATATCTTATATTTGTAGTTAAAGAATCAAACTCACAATTGTAAGGCTGGAGAGGCAGGAATAAGGAGTCATTTTGTCTGAAAAATAAATGGAGTTTTTACCATACTGCAAGCTCCGTAAATCAACAATATAATATGGTAGTCAAAATAGCTAGGGTTATATTAAACTGCAATAAGACATAATGTCCAGAGTTAGGCAGATGATAATTCTAATATTCACTGTCCTGGTCAGATCATAGCTGGAGTATTGTGCTCAGTTCTGAGTGTAGTAGATTAGGAAAGACTTGTTTTTTAAATTAATTTTTATTCAATTTATAAGCATTTTTTTCTCCTCACTGTGATAATAATTTTTCATCTTTGATTACTTTTTGTTAATTTATATCATCTGGGGAGAGGTTAGGGCTTTTCCTCTAAGGTAGGAGGTTATTGAGCTGTCTGAAACCTGTCTCATGGGATGTGAAAATTAACTAAAAGCCTTCAACATTCCTCAGTCCAGAAGCCAAAAAAAGAAGTCAAGGCATCCCAAGTAATTCAACTCACCTTATTTGAGGAAGGATTCTATTGATGCTGACTCTATAGGAATGTAAATCTCTCTCCTCATTCAGACCATGGTGACCCCTGCAAATAGAGTTTAATCTGTAGCTTGACTTAGTTTACCTATAGTGTCTGTTTGATTAGGTTTGCTTCCTTAAGGGATGTACAAGATAACAGTTCTGTTTAACTAAATTTGTTAAACTCTTATGACATTGAAAGAAGCACGGAATTATGAACCTGTCTCTTTTTTTTAACTTTTATAGCCTAAAGGAATATACAAGATAGTAATATAAAAAAGAATTATTCTCTGTCACTGACATAATTTTGTCTATAAGAAGCCTTGTTAGAATCCTAATCATGGTTCAGAGGTTATTTTTCCACAAATGCCTCCCACACTCAAACCTGTGCTTAAGCATAATAAAACCTAGGTTTTTAGCCTCTATCATGTCTGTATTCTGGTAGATTTATTTCAGCAACAGTAACCTACCACATGAACTCAAAGAGGAGATATTTCTCCCATGATACCACCTACCTGACCCCCCCAAAAAGAAAGAAAAATAAAATGCTTGTAACAAATATGTAACCTGGGACTCAAGACCATTTGCATAAGACTCTTCTAACTGGCAGAGAACCTTTACTCAATGCTCCATACCTATGTAAGGGGTGGAGTTGGTGACAGCTTGGGAGAGGAGAGAGATCCCAGTTCTTTCTTTGGGAAAGGCCAAGCAGGTTCCAGGCTTTCTTCTGGGAAAATCCCTCTGGAAGGAGAGAAAGACTCTAAGAAAAAACTTCTCTATAGAAGAGCCAGAACCTGAATCATATCCCTGGTCCTAACTTACCACTCTAGAAATTTAGAAATTTGGGGGAATTTCTCTTTGGTAGAGATCAGATACTCTCTCTATATATGTGTCTCTCTCTCTCCATCCTTCTCTCTGCCTCTGTCTCTGACTCTGGTCTGTCTGTTTTTCTGTCTGTCTCCGTCTCTCTGTGTCTCTGTCTTTCTCTCTTTGTCTCTGTCTCTCTCTGTCTTTCTCTCTTGCTGTCTCTCTCTGTCTCTCTGCCTCTGTCTCTCTCTGTCTCTGTCTCTGTCTCTGTCTCTCTCTCTCTCTCTCTCTCTCTCTCTCTCTCTCTCTCTCTCTCTCTCTCTCTCTCTTTCCCTCAGATATCTTATTTCCAGTGGGAGAGCTCATTCACTTTGCATTGACTGGTATGGTCTGATTTGTATAACCTCTTTAACTTCTGTTTGGTATCATTTTGAAATATGGGTTTATCTACTTGCTATTCACTATGTATAATGATCTTTGTGTAACTAGCATTTGGTGGGATTGGAGATAAAGTCTTCTCGATATGACTTGGGACACTCTTTCCTCATTAAAGAGAGAAGTCCCAGGAGTGTAGCTTGAACTTAAATATTATTCCCTCTAGATTAGCAATATTTAGGGAGCCAGGAAATAGATATAATTCTAGTTCCATAGCCTAGCCTCTTTCTGAAAAGAGAGCAGGTAACCTTCTGCTCCTGTTGGGGCCCAAGGGCACCCCAAAATTTTGGAGTGCAGAATGACAAGGAATAGACAGGTGAGTTGAGGTATCTTGAATGAATTCACTCAGACCATCTCCAAATTAAATAAAGGTGTTTATTGGTGGTTACACGCCCTTTGGACTCTGCTCCTTACGGGAGGCCAGAGCACCCACCGGACCCTGCTCCTCATGGGAGAGAGAGTGCTTAGCCAGCTTAGGTGTCTGCTCTATACACAGTTTGATAGGATAGGGGGAAGGAGAAGCACAAGAAGGGTCTGGAATATCAGGTAATCCCGAGTGTCTCTGTGAATGCATGGTCTTGAGTACTTTCTGGCTGGTCAAATCCTGTGTTCTATCTCCTAGCTCACATCTTGTATCCTGTTTGCCCCATCTGCCTCAAACGCTCCTATCTGCCTCATCCCTCCCTTCCAGGTAAGAATCAGTCTTCCTCAGAGAAGTGTGGGGGTAGAGAAGGCTCAAGATATTTATTATCAAACCTTCCTATTCAGACTCATGTGGCTAGAAATAACCTGATGGGCAAAACACATACATACTCTACATGTGGTCTCCCATAAACAAGAATATGGCAAGAATTACTAGTCACACACTAGTCATTCCTTTATAGAAGGCTACATTTAGACTCTCCACTTTCCATCAGCAGTTCTGCTTGGTTTAAACTCCATGGAACATGATGCCCCTGCATCAGATATCCATTGATGGTCCCTTAACCCCTGCTTTCCAGTCTCCTTTTGTGTACTGTCTCTGTCGAGAACAAAACCTCAAACCTGAAGATGTTTTAAGAAAGAGTTTTATTAAGTGGGTTTGGACTCCCTTTCAAGTCTTTGAGTTTTGCATTGTGTAGAGTTCAAACAAACATAAAAGGGGCTCATATGCAGACAATTTCCAAAAAGGGCAGTTCCCAGATGTTGCTTGAGTTATACATCGCAGGTTAAGCACAAACAGTCAATAAAATTTGGGCTAAGCCAAAACACAAGCTACTTGAATGCATCTAAAACAAGACTTAGGTGAGGTCTAAGCATTCCTTGCAGCAATCTCTGGGGTCTCTGGTCTCTGGCCTGTGGGTGGCCAGAGCCAAACAGAGCATGCTAGAGACAGGAAAGTCAGGAATCAAACAGAATTTCAAAGTGAGGGAAACAGCTTGCAAGGGAAATTCTTCTTAAGAAGGGGAGCTCACCCACTTATGGCAGGGGTAGAGTTTTTAAGTGTAAAAACCACAACTGGCTGAACCACAACACAGGCATTTTTGGGTGTTGAGTAAACAGTCTCCAAGTCCACAGCTGGACCACAACAAACAGTCTTCAGCTCGTTAGGGTCACTGAGTCTTGTGGTTGTTTGGCAGGGCACAGAACCAGGGTTCACTTGCTGGTTACAAGCATGGGGAATTGATGGAAGTTACAAGTTCAGGGGATCGTTGTTATACCAAGCTCAGGGCACAGCTTGCTTGCTGGATTTTAGCTCTGGAAAACAGGGTGTCTCCTAATAGTATCTTAACATTTCCCCCTTTTGGCCAAAGGGAGGGGGTCTGAAAGGAGAAAGGCAAGTATAAGCCAAGATGCCACAAGAGGCCAATTGGGCCAAGACAAGATGTTGCCTAGGAGGTTAATTCTTTGAGGGAACCTATTGGGGGACTATGTCCCAGGTAGCATTGTAAAACTCCCAAATAAGCGGATAGAGTAGTAGGTCTTGTCTAGACATTGTTATACGCAGAAAAAAGAGGAGAGCCAAGGGTATGGAGGAAGAAAATGCCAACACAGATGTGAATCAGGGCCTTGGAAAGAGGGGGAAAAAGTAGGATAGTGTACTCAGCCCTTGTCTGGAATCTTGGGATAGCTGTCTCCTCTGGATGTCTATAATTGATCAACCTTGAGGTCCCTGGATTGTTCTGCCATTCACTAAGGAGCAGAGGCTTTCTTCAAATGATCCAGGAGTATACAACCACAAGTTTGGCAGCTGTGGGAGTAGTGGATCTGGTAGGGGCCCTTAGAAACAATGATGGATTGCCAGTTTTCAGATAAGATACATGGGCTGCTTGAGATGTACAATTGTGGGAAAACTCCTTGCATCAATCTTTGAATCTGAGTTTTGGATCAACATCTCTAAAGAGCACATAGAGATGGTCCGGTTTCCTGAACCATGCAGGGCTCGGTTCAAACAATGCAATAAAGTTTTTCATAAATTCCCATAATTACATTAAGTTATGTTACATTAATGTCAGGTTACAGATAAAACTACTTAGAGGGCTTGCAATGGACTAGTTTTGAGAAGGGAAATTTATATATATCACCAAGGTAACCAAGAAAACTTAAACATTAACATCTTAATTATCACCAACATTAACATCAAGTCTCCTTGTATCCCAGTGACCCATTCTCAATATCCATTTAATCAGCACATTCTGAGTACCAGATGTCTGATGTAGTTATCTGGTCCCTAGATGTTTTTTCTTGGACAATAGGCTTTATTCTCAGGACCAGCTCTTAAGGGGACTCTGATTCTCTGATTCCAAATCTAAAGATTCCTAGATAATTCTGACAATATAATTCAGTTCACTAAAATTTGATTCTCCAATTTTGAAACTTCAGAGAATTTCAGTTTATGTACTATTTCCTGTTTCTATCCTTTTCCAAATCCTGTACCTTGATATAAGAATCTTTTAAAAATTTATGAAGGTCCAACCATAAAATGAGCTCTTCTACCTTTTAAAATGATCAGACAGATGGGAAATAATTGCACTTTTTTTTTACCAATACAATTTACATGTAAAATCCTTATCCAATTTTGAGAACTTATTACTAACACATACTCAGAGCCTGAATTTCCATGTTAGACAAATGTGGAAGCCAATCACAAACATCCGTATGTAGTTCTTAGAGTATATATCCTGTTGCTTTCTCAAAATTTACTGTTCCATTTATTTAGAAAACTTTTTACATTACATTTTGTCTGATCATTTCCCCTATAGGAGGATTTCATCCCTATATTATAGTTTGACCACAAATACAGGTTAAAATTCTAAGATGTTCATACTTTTTTAATTTGTTTTTTATTTTTAGTTTACAACACTCAGTTCCACAAGTTTTTTGAGTTCCAAATTTTCTTCCCCTTCCTCTCCTCTCCCCTCCCCCCGCAAAATGGCATGTAATCTGATATAGGTTCTACCTATACCTTCATATTGACCTTATTTACACAATAGTCAAGTTGTAAAGAAGACTTATGACCAATGGAATGAACCATGAGAAAGAAGAAACAAAATCAAAAAAGAAAAAAAAGAGAGCAAATATTTTGCTTCAATATGCATTCAGACTCCATTATTCTTTCTCTAGATGTGGATAGCTTTTTCCATCATGAGTCTTCTGGATCTGTCTTTGAACCTTGTGCTGTTGAGAAGAGCCAAGTCTATCAAAGCTAGTCATCCCAGATACCATGTGTCTGTAATGGTATATAATGATCTCCTGGTTCTGCTCCCCTCATTCAGCATCAGATCATGTAAGTCTTTCCAGGTTTTTCTGAAGTCCATTTGCTCCTCATTTCTTATAGCACAATAGTATTCCATTACATTCATATACTACAATTTGTTTAGCCATTCTCCAATGGATGGGCATCCCCTTGATTTCCAATTCTTTGCCACCACAAAAAGAGCTACTATAAATATTTTTGTGTATATAGGTCCATTTCCCACTTGTATGATCTCTTTGGGATATAGCTCTAGAAGTGGTATTGCTGGGTCAAAGGTCACATTGTTATAGCCCTTTGGGCATAGTTTCAAATTGCTCTCCAGAATGGCTGGATCAGTTCGCAACTCCATCAACAATGTAACAGTGTTCCTATTTTCCCACATCCTCTTCAGCATTTGTCATTTTCCTGTTTTGTCATGTTAGCCAATTTGACAGGAGAGATGTGGACCCTAAGAGTTGTTTTGATTGGCATTTCTCTAATCAATAGTAATTTAGAGCATTTTTTCATGTGACTACAGATATCTCTAATTTCTTCCTCTGAAAACTGTCTGTGCATATCCTTTGACCACTTCTCAATTGGGGATAAGATGTTCATACTTGCATCCTATTATAATAACTCAGAGATGTTCCAGTATCAACCTCTTATTTAGTAAAATTTAATATTGTACCTACAAAACTTCTTGATTATAGAAATTTGCTATAAAAGGAAAAGGCAGGACATAGCCATAACAATGCCATCTATCACAATGGGGGAAAGGGGAAAACTCCCTTAGCTCTTTTTGATTCCAGGCGTGATTCATGTAGTCACAGAGTATTAAAAGAAAGGCTGAGGACTGAACAGGTGGAAATTTTCCTTTACAGGAAGAAAGTAGCACAATAAGGAAATAAAGCCATGAGGCTCCCACCTTGGGACATGCTAAAGTCATCCCCAAAACTTTCCCCGGGCACAGACATCCACCTTTAGCAGTTCCCAGACTGCAGCGCATGCCATTTTCTACTACTGGATTCACGGCAATTCAACTATCCCTGTAATCAAAGCTCAAAACAATAATAAATTACAGTCCCAGGAATTTTTACCTTAAATAACAAAGTTTCACTAACCATAACTTAGGGCTTGAATATCTTTCCTGATATTTCCCTAACAGTTAACAAACATTTCATTCATACTTTATTTATAAATGAAAGCTACTCATCTTTGGGGGCTTTTGACATACAGCAAATACCTGATAGTTGACTCATCATTAATATATTGAAGCTACATCTTTAAAAGCACCCTATACACTTTCATAATAGCCAAGAATTTCTGGTGAAAATTTACTATTATATATTATTTGCTTAAAACTAAATATAGCTCATCAGGTATTTAAGTTTTCAACTATTCATCTTTATCACATCTTTTTAAAAGCCCAATTCATGTGTGACAGCATCCAGATTGAAAAGTTGTTTTGTCTAATAGCATTTCTGTCACAACAGTCTCTCAAATTTCACAATATAAGAGAATTTAGAAATAAAATAATAACAAATAATAGCATGTATTTAAAACATGAAACAAAACTTCAGATGACATCAATTACATTTCTGAATGTGAAAATCATATAAAAATTATTGATCTTATTACCTTTAGCATTTTAAAAACCACTTTAGAGTTATCAGGTATGGAGCAATTACAATCAATTAAAAAAATAATAATAATGTAGTGCTTAGCATATGCCAGTCACTATGTTAAGCACTTTACAATCTTATTATTTTGATCCTCACAACAACCCTGGGAGATGGGGACTCCAAAGAAATAAATCTCCAGTGCTGCCTAAGCCCTTCCCACTGGTACCAGAGAGTCCAATGGCCTGGTTCTGTGTCCAATCCCACTTCTGACACCAATTAACATAAACCAGACAGAACCAGCCTCTAACCTAGCCAAACAGAACAGACTATAGACAGGACAGTCAGGAATCAAACAGAAGTTTAATTTCAAATTGAAAGAAAGAGCTTGCAAGTGAAGTCCTCCTTCCTAAGTGGGATTGTTGGTGGTTACAAGCTTGGGGGATAGTTGTTAGTCACACTCAGGGCACAGCTTGCTTGCTGGGCTTTAGCTCTAGAAAAAAAGAATGTCTCCTAATAGAATCTTGACTTTGGGATCAGCATGAGCCATGCCCCACATTCTGGGTTAAGCAAAATCTAGCCACATAAAGCTAGGTTCAAATAATATTAATAAATAAAAAAGTATTTTCCCCACAGTTGTCTTCTCTCTTTAGACTGTAAGCTCCTTGAAAGCAGGAACTGTCTTTCTTCTTCTCATTGTATCCCCAGTGCCTAACACAGTGTCTAGCACGTAGTAGGGGCTTATTGAATTAAATTGAATTGAATCGAACTGAACCAAATTGAACCTGATATTAAGAGCCTCAATGAGGATATTGTCTTGCAATTGTTTCATTTACTGACATGGTCTTAAAAGTCTGAATGTTATTATATGCATAATTAATTTGTATATACTAATTGTAAGAAAACTTTATTGTAATAACCTTTCATAACTTTATATTGTTTGTGTCTTTGAAAATGTAGGAAAATCTTTTTCTTGCATCATGTTTGTGTTGTTTGTAGATTCTGTTTCCTTGAAAGATTAGAATGCAGCCAGCCTGAAGAACTGTTGAGAGGCTGCAAGACACTTTTTTTGTCATTTCAGCTTGGGCCACATTGGAATTACAGAAATAAAGTCAGATAATTAAAGTTTGTAGAACTGCTAAAAAAAATAATCTTAGTAGACTTTAGAGGTTTGTAGATTAGTCATTAAGGAGTTTGGAGATTAAACATTTTAAGATTTCAAGAAAGAACTCCTGGAACATTGGGTAATTCCAGGAACTCATGCCATTCTGAAATATTTTTATAAGTTTTGGGATACCACTCCATAGAATTTGTTTTAAAGAAAAATAAGAATTAAATTCTATAAACGTTTTAAGGGTAAATGTCATTTTCCCGTGAAGATTGATATACTTATTGTTTTAGTACAATGAAGAAAGACAGTTAGCTTGGAAGTAAATAAAAATATGGTTTGCACTTCATACTCAACTCTTGTAAACCCTTTCTTGACCATGAAAAGATTGTTTAAACTAAAGATCTCCTGTGCCTTGCTTCCCCTCCCCTCCCCCCTGCTCAGTTTAGAGACCCTCTCCCTTTTACCCAGTTAACCCCTCTCATCTCAGGTCAGGTTCTCAAACCAAGATGTTGGAAAAAAAAATGCTGGAAAAAAATATAGGGGAACTTGAACTACATTCCGTTTGCAGAAATGTATTAGCTGTGTAATCTTAAGCAAGTTTCCATTTACCCCAGTTTTTTGCTCCGTAAAGAGAAAAATAATAATGGTATCCACATCCCAGGGTTGTTGTGAGGATCAGAATAATATAACGATTATAAAATACTTAATACAGTGACTGGCATATGGCAAACACTATATTATTATTCTTTCTTTAACTGAATGTAAATGTTCCATGTCCTAAGAAGTAGAGTAATACAAAAGTAGACTAGATTGTTTTGGGTAGTAATGGGTTCCCTTAAACTGGAGATCTTTAAGTAGAAGCTGAAAGACCGTTTCTCAGGTTTATTATAGAGGACTACCTTTGAGACATATTGAAATGGATGTCCAGTAGAACACTCTTCCTCTCCTCATCTCTCTCTCCCCCAAACAGTGGCTTCCCAAGTCCCATGATTTGGCTACTCTTGACGATTTTGTGCTAAAAACCATGTCTAATAAGTCTAAAATGAATGTAAAATGCCAAAAATAGTAAGATAAATGATTTTTTATACAGGAAAATTTGGAAATACATTCAGCTAAATTCATGTCATCTGACCGGTAATAAGTTTTATTATCGTACTTCCATATTCTCTTATATGGTAAAATTTGAGAGCCCACCTGGAAAGACTTTGAGCATGCCTCTGGCAACTGACTGGGCTCATGCATCTGAGGACCAGCCCAGGTGAGTTCAGAGAACTTACTAATATTTTTTTTCAGGAACAGCACCTCATAAAGACTGTCCACTAAAGTGTGGAAAAGTGGTAATGTATCTGCGTGTGTGGATAGAGCATACACATTAGTGAAATCACAGATCTTCCAAGAAAGAAGTAAACCCATTAACAAGTAGAATCTTGCTGTTAAAATTGTTTTATTACATTTCCTGCCCCTGAAGACTAATATGGAAAGTAATCACTGACACAAACTCAACTGGAATAATTTAAGTGGCTATAGCTAAAGACAAGGGAAACTGAAATCTGCAACACTCAAATTCAAATATACAACAGAAAACTTCACTGGCCCAAATTGCTAAAGAGAAGTAATTTTGAAGCTGCAAATGCAGTTGATGTTGTTAATTGAAACAGGTAAAACCAAATCTCTTGCAGCATTAGCTACAGTCATTAACTGATTTAAAATATTTGTGTTTCCCTTAAGCAATTCCCATGTTAATTTGCTACTCAGCACTTGATTAAATTTACTTTACACTTAAATACAGACTTTTAATTTTACTCTAGATACTTTCAGTGCCTATACAGGAATGAAGTAGGCATTGCTATTACCATTTCAGAGTAATTTTTAAATCATTTGAGATTTCTATCTCTTCGCATCGTCACATAGTTATTACAACCATTGGGGTGGGGGGGTTTGAGAACCCCAAGGAAAGCAAACAGCTAAGCAGGGAAGACGTAGCTGTCTAAAATGATTAATTACATCACTCTTCCCCAACTATTAAAGAATACAAGATGTTTTTGTGACACTTGTTTGGTATGGTGATGTTAAATCCAACTCCTGAGTGTGTCTGTGACAGTGTATAGTGGTGAGTGAATGGATGAGAGAAGTAAAGTGATGATGATGTGAGCCTGAGGGAGAGAATGGAGGATGGGCAATTGCCTGCATGTGGAAGGTGGGTATAGAATATTTGGGAGAAAAAGTAAACGCTGGAGTCGATTCCATGTTCTAAATGAATGACCTAAAGATGTCCAAAGACAATTCTGCATTCACAAGGAGTTGTAAAGGCTTGGGAAGTATAGATTAGATATCAAGGGAGAAGCAGGTACTACCTGCCTATGTAATTTTCTGGAGATGTTGGGGCCATGTGTCCTAGCACTGATAAAATGATATCTGAGAGTGGAGATGACACACCCTGAGGGAAGTGAGGTGTCTGAATGGCACGTGAATGGCTCATTTCTGAACCCTCCATTGTCTCCACACAGTAGAGAACACTCTGAGAGAAACCAAAAGGCCACAACTCATTTGGAAGCATAACTAGTAACAAGAGGTAAAGAGCTTGGGAACATGTATGAGTGAATATGTAGCACATTTGTGGTTTTCCTCAAAGTCATGAGTTTCTTAGAATGGAACATTAATTGTACAGCACGAAATGCATGGTGACCTTAAAAGAGCAGACAGCTGTTAAAAGAACAGCCTAGCATAGTGCAAGGAGCGTTGTGTTTGGAGTGAGAAGACTCAAGTGCAAATACTAGTTCTGCTATTTACTACTCTTGTGTACTTGGACAACTCACTTTACGTGTCCGGGACTCAGTTTCCTCATCTGAAAAATCAGAGTGCTGGTCTAGATGATCTCAAGGTCTATTCTAACTCCAAATCTATGAATAACTAGATTACAACTCAATTCCAGGTTCTTCTACTAAATGTGGCCTTGGACTGAATCAGTAATAGCTGGTGGCACTTAGGGCTTTATATTATACCAAATATATTATTTGCAATTTTTGATCTTCATAATAATCCTTCAAAGTAGGTAACGCCAGGTTTTTTTTATCTCTATTTTACACATGAGGAATTTGAGGGCCTGCTATGTGGGCAAAACAACCTTCCTCAAACAGCACTTTTAGCTTATCACTCATCTGCACAAGGAACTACAGTGACACCTTTTATCTAAGGTCTCAGTAAAAGCCTCACCCTAAGCAAGGAAGGATTTATCCAATTTAATATGTGGTTCAGTCCCCCCATTTTTCTTGGCAAGGATACTGGAGTGGTTTGCCATTTCCTTCTCCAGGAGGAACTGAGGCAAACAGATTAAGTGACTTGCCCAGAGGCACACAGCTAGTACGTGTCTAAAGCCAGATTTGAACTTAGGAAGATGAGCCCTCCTGACTTCAGGCCCAGCACTCTTTTTACTGCACCACATAGCTGCCCTCCAATCTAATCTACTGTTTCATTAAAGCTAGGTCTTAATCAACAACCAATTGCCTGTTTTACCCAAGTCAATCATACTTGTTAATTCCTGCCTCAATATCTTTGCACATGCCAGTCTATCCACCTAGATCTCTCCCATATCCACCAAAATACTTCTCTTCAAGAAGTTATATAAAATATTTCTGGACTAGAGATTGTGTGGGACAGCAACTTCACCCAAAATTAAACTCAAAGGCTTCTCAAGTAGAAAGTAGAAATGAATTTTATTATGATCCCCATGGGAAAGGGCAGTCTCCAAACCCATAGACAATTGGTAGGGAAAGGCGGCTCCCAGGGGGCAGAACTTTAGCTTTGTACCCTAATGCAAACAACCCCCACCCCACCACTGACCTTTTACTGTCATTGGTGGAGTTCAGGCTCACAATCTAAACATGGAAATCTACTACCCGAGGTACAATTTAGCCAATGCCAACTCTTAAAAACAGTTTTATCTTTATTTGGGGAGGTTCATGATGGGGGGGTGCAGGGCGGGGGCGGGGGGGGGGCGGCGTGGTGAAGTGGTTCAGGCTGCTCTAAGTTTCGGATTCCTACAGGTAGTAACTCGAAACTTAGGCCTAGCTGACAATCAGAAGCCCTGAGCCACGCTGTAAAGTCCCCACCCCCATTCATCCCACAAGACCCTTACCAATTGAAAAAATTAATTTTTAATAAGCAGCCATCTCAGGGTAGGAACAGAAATAAAATTTTATTCAATTCTCTAGAGAATAGGGCATCCTCTGCCAGAACAGATCTAGCAAGGGAAGCCCTGTACAAGGGGCAAAGCACCAATAATTATACCTAACACAAGAGAATTCCCGTCCAAGTCTGACCCTTCTCACCATTGGCAGGGAGGCGGGCTTACAATCTGTGCATGAAAAGCTAGACAAAGAACCGGGAGGTCAAGGCACAGAAATTCCAATTCCTATTCCCTTAGTTAATGATTACAACTGAGGTAACATCTATAAATCTGAAGGAGAATAAGATAAGGGGAGGGGAAGACCTTCTCCATTCTTTTACAGTACTTCTACTATACTGTAGAATGGAGGGTGGGCAGTAAAGGAAAGCAGGTCACAGTGACCCTATTCTTCTTTGAACCAGAACCAGAAGAAAGAACAAAAAGTTTCAGGAGAAAAAAAAAAGAAACTTTCCCAGAGGCAAAGAAACTTTCCCAGCAATCAGACTCTCACAGCCTCAGAATTTTTCCACTTCGTTATTTCCCTATTTCTTGATTTTTAAACATTTCTAAGTATAGATATGAATAGATATAGATATATATTTATACATATCTTCCCTGCGAAGTCTTCACATTTTATTTATCTCACACACCACTCAGCTCACAGAAAGGCCGAGATCCAGATTCCATGAGAGGACTTTACCATCCCACTCAAGATGCAGAAAGAGACATCACCAACATATTTATTTGCTTTGTACAATCTGGGTTACAAGAGAGAACATCTATGATTGGGAAAGAGGAGTACTGAGAGTAGGTAAAGAAGGTGGTGGTTAGTGCAGCAAGAATTTCCAGGGTCCTTACTAGCCATGGTAGAAATAAGCCTGTATAGGTTACAGCCAGGTACACACTGCAGTTTATCCTCTCAAGAATGTGACACACCCCATCAATCGGTGATTGATATGTGAGTTTCACAATCCCACTGATCACATATATATATACATACATTTATGTATATATATATACACACATATATATATGTATGTATACACACCCATATATATATATATATATATATATATATATATATATATATGGGGACAGAGAGAGAGAGAGAGAGAGAGTGAGAGAAAAGAAATAGAGACAGAGACAGAGACTCTCCTCCTGAGCTACAAGACCCAGAGAGTTTGGGTAAGATCAAGAAGGTCATGTATGCAGCTTTAGAAAAAAAGCAGTTTGGGGTAAGTTGCAGAAAGAAAAAGACACATTTTTAAGAAAAGAAAAAGGATGTTGAAATTATTGCAAAGGATTTTAGCATAAGCACTTACACTAAACCAAAGAAAACTGTATCTTCTTTATCAGTCAATTAGTTAATTAGCATCTGTTAAGCTCCTATGGCTTGCATGCCTTGTTAGATCGAATAAGGAAAAATGAGGGATTTCCTGGATCTATTCAAAATCCTAAGAGTTTTCTTTTGTAATTGTAAAGTGATTAGGGGAAAGAAGTATACATATAGTATATAGTCAGTGACACAGAAAAGAAAGTATATAGTATATAGTCAGTGACACAGAAAAGAAAGAAATACAATAACAGCAAATTTAGCACAAAATGGAGTCAGTTATGTTGTCCCCAAAACCTGCTTTTGACGATGGAGACCGTAATTTTTTCAAAAAGTCGAAAATATCGCCAATGAAACATTAAAAAAAATACACAGCAAAGAATAGGCAGAAGTTTAGAAGGGCACAAATAGACAAGCAAGGCAGTTCTATTGCTATCATGTTGAATTTAAAAATTTAATTAAATTAATTAAATATATGTGATATATTTAATTTATAATTTAATCTGTAAACTTATATTTATCATATTTATATATTGTGCCTCTATTTAAAATTATAATTTAATTAAATTTAACAAAAATTAAGAAACTGTACATAAGTTCAGTTTCATATACAATTCTCTACTCATTGAAATGTTCCTGTTTAAGTTAATAATTTTGAAAAATTTTAATTTTAAAGAAAAATGCAAACCTCCTGCTTTCTTACAAATATATCGTGTTATTTTTCCCTTAAAACGTTAAAAAATATTTTTAACAAAAACTCTCAAGGTTTTTTGTTTTGTTTTGTTTTGTTTTTGTTGTTGTTGGAAAGTATATATATAATTAAGTCAGGAATTTGTGCCTGGAGGATGGAGGAAGATTGTGTTGTTTTCTTTGCTTAGCTCTTGTTCCTGATCACCTTCAATGGCAGGCCCATCAAAGAGAATTAGAGGAACAAAGTGAGCTGTCCTGGCCCAGCCTCTGCACAGCTCTTGGGGAAGTTTTAGGGTAGAACTCCTAAAATGGATTTGGAGGCAGTGGATCCCTATCATGATTAAATGAGAGTTACAAGGAATGTTCTAACCCTAAATCAAATGTTTTTCTTGGACCCCATGGACTTCAAAAACACACTAGACACCAGTAGCCCAAAAGACTTAATCTTAACTTGAGACACTGGTTGGTTTTTGTGGGCTTCCCTTAGCTGGGCATAATGGTTCAGGAGCTTTAACATATGTTAAAGGGCAAATTTAACCATGTTAAGCACATGAGTAGCTAAGTAACACAATAGATAGTGGATAGATAACAGGCCTAAAGTCAGGAAGACCTATCTTTTTTTTTTAATTAATTTTATTCATTTTAGTTTTCAACACTCACTTTTATAAGATTTTGAATTCCAAATTCTTTTTTCCCTCCTTCCCCTCCCCCTTCACCAAGACAGCAAGCAATCTGATATAGGCTATGCATGTCCGATCATATTAAGCATATTTCCACATTAGTCATGTTGTAAAAGAAGAATCAGAACAAAAGGAGAAAACCACAAGAAAGAAAAGAGAGAATAGTATACTTTGTTAATCCTTTCAGATTATTTGAACCCCAATAATATCCAAAACATCCAAATTGCTTTGCTCTATTCTAAAAATGCCTCTTTCTATGTCAGCAGCTTCAAAGACCAGACAAGATTGAGGAGAGGTATCTTTCCTGTTGGTGACAGGATGTCTGCAGGCAGAACAGTGGGATTTCTCTTATCCTGATATTCTAGAGACATCTGCATCTTGTGATCCTAATCTCTAAGTGACCTTACCTTGTAGATTGTCTTGTTTACCTAAGAACTTCCTTTCTTCAATATGGAGATCATAAACTGGCGCTGGGATTGTTACTTACACCTTGTCTTTCTTCTTCCATGATCATGTATCCTCTAGCTTCAAGGGAATAAACTATATGAATTTATATATCACTTAGCCTGTTGCCTCCTTGAACCAAACTTTCAGGTGGACAACTTCGATCTGCATTTCTGAATGCATAGTTCTTTCTTTGGATCTGGATAGCATTTTCCACCATGAGTCTCCAACATTATCATTTTCCTTTTTTGTCATTTTAGTCAATTAGATAGGTGCGAAGTGGTATACCAGAGTTGTTCTAATTTGCATTTCTCTAATCAATAGTGACTTAGAGCATTTTTATATAGTTTTAATTTCTTCAATCTGAAAGCTGCCTGCTCATATGTCTTAGATCTTTGTATTGCTCAGAAGAGCTAAGTCTATCAAAGTTGATCATCACACAATGTTGCTGTTACTGTCTACAATGTTTTCTTGGTTCTGCTCACTTCACTTAGCATCAGTTCAAGTAAGTCTTCCCAGGTTTTTTCTGAAATCTGCCTACTCATCGTTTCTTATAGCAAAGTAGTATTCTATCACATACATATACCACAACTTGTTCAGCCATTCCCCAGTTGATAGGCATCCCCTCAATTTCCAATTCTTTGCTACCACAAAAAGAACCGCTATAAATATTTTTGTACATGTGGATTCTTTTCCCTTTTTTATGATCTCTTTGGGATATAGACCTAGTAGCAGTATTGCTGGATCAAAGGGTAAGTTCCAAATTGCTCTGTAGAATGGTCAGATGCATTAGTATTCCAATTTTCCTAGATCATCTCCAACATTTATCATTGTCCTTTTTTGTCATTTTAGCCAATTAGATAGGTATGAAGTGGTACACCTGAGTTGTTTTAATTTGCATTTCTCTAATCAATAGTGACTTAGAACATTTTTATATAGAGAGTTTTAATTTCTTCATCTAAAAGCTGCCTATTCATATCCTTTGACCATTTATCAATGGAGAAGGAAGACCTATGTTTCTGAGTTCATATCTAGTATCGGACAGTTATCAGGTATGTAACCCTGAGCAAGTCACTTAACTCAATTTGTGCCAAACTGAGCAGGAGAAGGAAAAGGCAAACCACTCCAATATCTTTGCCAAGAAAACCCCAAATGGGGTCACAAAGAGTTGGACACAACTGAAAAACAATTGAACAACAACAAAAGAGCTAAAAAGATGTTAGCCCATGTCAGAAAGGTTTTCTACACACTTAGCATCTTATCCATTTTAGCAGATGGGAGCCAAAAACCCAGCAGATGGCCCTGAAGAGCTGAAGCCCTCAAGTTTGGGACACCAACAATAATCAATCAGTCAGTCAGTAGACATTTATTAAACACCTACTATACGCCAGGCACTGTGTTCCCAGGGGAAGATAATACCCAAAAGAAAGCTTAAAGAGGAGAAGGGGAGGAGAAGAAAGTACTCAGTGAGGAGGAGAGCAGGGGATATGGTGGAGTCCAGTCAAAGCGCAGATAGTGAGAAATGAAGAGTTGGCTGGTCTGGAGGCCCTCTTAAATGTTCCACCTTCCAGCTGTGCAATCAGAGGGGCAGAGGGTGCTTTTAAGGTGTACCAAAACTAATTCAATCTTTCATGTTAATGAGTTTCTTAGTGATAAGATTTCCTGGGAACACAACCAAAGTGAAGTCTGTTCCTAGGAGTATACCTGGTAAGAAATGGATGCGTTGGAGAGAGTTCTTTGTTCCACCCTCCAGCCAACCATATCAGAAGGGCCGAGGATACTGAGATAAGGTGTGAGTACCAAAGGGGATGCACACAATGATGAGTTTCCTGGTGATGAAATCTCCTGGGAACATGAGCCTGGTGGAGTCCAGTTGCCCCGAGTTGATTGCAGAGACTGGAGCAAACCTGCTGAGAAATGGAACAAGATAAAACAACTCCTCAAAGGATCATGAAACCAAAAATCACAACCTGAGACAAAAACTTCAACTGGAAAAGCAGGCTTATATTGTATTAGAAGAGCAGTCTAGATGGACATATGCTTAAGGGATGCCCGAGAAAGAAGAACCGGAGACCTGGTTCAGCAGGAGCTGAATGTCAAAAAATTGGGTCAGGTGAAATCCAGCATCCCCCAAAATTAATCTGTGCCTTCTATGCAACCATACCTGGAACTTTCCCATGTGGATTCAGAGGAGAATAACGATTGAATATGTGGCATGTCCTGCTATACTGGCTAATGGATTTCAAGTGGCAATGCATTTCAGTCATTTTATGAAAGGTATTTGTAAATTTATATGTATGTATATGTGTATGTGAATGTGTGTGTATGTGTGTATGTGAATGTGTATGTGTATCTATCTAGTTATATCTATATCTATCTTTAAATCCTATACAAGGACTAAGGGAGTTGCCATTTGGCCATATAACTTGGTATATCAGATCCAACAAATATCTCTATTGTGTTAGGATTGGGACAATTCTTTTCTAAGTATTACAGATGTAGACCTCAGTATATGACATCCATACCTCCCAGGCATAAGTATAAGAAGATGGAAGCCAGGGCTTGAAAGATGTTAGCTCCTGGCCCCCAGGGCATTCTCTCTCTTCTCTCCAGAGTCCAGCCTCTAACTCCCAGTATCTTCATTTTAATCTCAACACTTACAATGCTTGGAATTTAATCTACAAGATGTCCCCTTAAATACTGCTGTTTCTCTGTGAACTAAGGCCATTTAAATGAATTTTAATGAGGACAATTTGTGTGGATTTTAGGTTAAAAATGAGAGGGCCTACTCAGTTTTGCATCCCAATTTCAGTTTCTCCATTGGGTGGCAAAGGCCTCTTCTAATCAATGATTAACAAGGTAAACCAGAATCTTTACTAAGGAGGGGGAAGTTGCAAGCATCTTCTCAAGCCTTGCGTCCACATGAGATTTATAAAAGGATATTGATGACTGCAAATGAGAGGGTCCTCTGAGTCTGCCCAAATATGGGGGAGGGGGGTGATGTGGCAGCTCCCAAAATGGTTGTGCTAGCTTTGCCCTTTTGTATGGGAAAAGATCCTGCTCTGACTTGTATCAAGGCTGCTTCCTCACTTTTGGGTAGCTTGAAGGCGATGATTGGTGGAGAAATGAAGTGTTACCTATTACCTCAATTCCAGTTCTATGCTTTGGGATCTTTGAGCATTACAAGTGATTAAGGAGATTGAGAGGCATCGGACCATACTGCCCTGCCCCCATTTATTCATGTCTGGACACAAGGTGAGTTATAAAAGATCTTGTCTATAACCCCAAGTGCTATGGGGCCCTTTGGGGCCCTGTACATACTTGTGGACACTTACCTCTGAAATTATAACTGGTAAGTCAGTGGGAAATCTTCTAAGTCTGTTACAGAGGTAAAAGCAAAAAAAAAAAAAGTGAAAAGCATTCAAGGCTATACAGGTAAACAGAACTATGTAGAAAACAGGACTTCTTAGGGAGTCTTGTTTCTAAGTGGTTTAATCTTTGCCAGGAGGTGTTCTTGGGTTATTCTCTCAATTGAGAGACCAAAGTCCTTCTGCTGAAGATGCTTACAGCTCTCCCCCTCAGATGCTAACTCAGATTTCAATAGGGGAGGAGGAAATAGACTTCCAGTATACTAAGATATGAGGCAGGCTATATTAATAATCAGTTATTATTGTATATTTTGTATATTATATATATTGCATATATAATATTGTATATTATATACTGTTATTATAGTATAATTGTTTATATATTGTCTACCTCAAAGTTTGATTCAAGGAGGCAAACAAGCTAGGTGATATGTAAATTCATATTGTTTATTCCCTTAAAGCTAGCAGATACATACATGTATGAAGCCAGACAAAATCTGACTGCCTGAACAGAAGAATGAGATTTAAATACATGTTTAGAACAGTTGTGACTTGGCATGTCTGTGTTACTCAGTTTTATGATCTCTATGTATGTTTAACCATGATACAAGAAAGGATTCTCTAAATTGAATAGGTTATAAGTACAATAAGATGAGAGAGTTGACAAGAGTCAATTGAAACTACAACCCAGCATTTCTGTGTTTAGTTTACCATTAACGTTGTCATAACATAGTATATGACCATAAAAGAAGTCACATGATTAAAGATAGTGTCTCGGGTTAAGGGCCTCATTCTTAATGGCCATGGACGGAGGAAAGAATGCTCTTAAGTCAGCCAGATCTGGCCTTGTTGACATAGAAAGAGGCATTCTCTGAGTAAACTCAGAAAACAAAAAAGCTTAGATCCAGGCTCTTCTACTGATTGATTATAAGTTTGGGCGCTAGCCCTTACCTGAAGTTATTAAATTGATATTAAATAATTATCAGTGTATATATATTCTCTAGCAAGCATTATCAATTTATTTACATTCCTTACAGGAAGGATAGTACTTGGTACCAAATTCTAAGTAAATAGATCCTTATACAGAAGCCACAAGCCAGACACTACAAAATTAATCAAGACAGTCATAGTTGAACAGGCTCTAACGCATCCTGTTAATCAAACTTCAATGCCTATGACCTGTACCCTTCCTTTAAACTCAGTCACACACTGGGATGGTCATATCCTTAATCTAAGATCACATCATCCCCATCTCCAATGTGTCACCTCAATAACACATAACTCAGAAATCCCTAAATCTGACCATAACCTTCTATCATTACATTTTTCCCTGTGTTTCCTCCAGTCATTCTATCCCTCTCAGCTTCCCAATACCATCACCTTTGCTCTGGCCACACTTTTTTCCCTTCAAAACCCATTCTTTGACCTGTCCCATCTCTAATTATTGTCCATCTATGAGTCCACCTCATTGTCCTATTACTACTCATCCCTTTCCAAATGCTAATCCTGAATTAATCCTACCACATGCTTCCTCCAATCTTGTTTCCATGCTACTGAATGCCAATGGAAGAAGTCACACAACCCTGCTGATCAGGTCCTCTACAATTTGTTATCACTGCTCAACAAGATGCATTCCCTGCTGCAAACCAATCCTAATAACTCTTTTCTGAGGAAATGTCTTTCCACATTCCCTATAGGAGGTATTTCAATCCTTCTGTTTTCAATCCACCCCCTTACCATCCATTACCTCCCTGGGTCTCTCTCAGCAGACTACTTTCCCTGTAATTCATTGAAAAATAAAAGCCATCTGTTCCAAACTCCTCTTCCAGAATTTCACACTTCAAATCACCTTAATTTCATTCCCCATCTTCTCTCCTTTATCTCATTTCAGGGACTTAAGTAGCCCTTCTCCATGTTAACTTCAACACCAGCCTCCTTTCTTGTGTTCCTGATTCTGTCTTCTCCCATCCATTCAGGAGGCTACTTTGATTGTCTCCTCTCTCTCCCTAATTTTCAAACTGTTCTTAAATGCTGGTTACTTTTATGTTGCCTACGAATATGCCTATATTTCCCCATCCTTAAAACAAATGTTTTTGTTCAGTTGGCTATACTCTCACTCTCTCTTCTCTTTCATGACCAAACTCCTAGAAAAAAAAATCTAAACTTATTGCCCACAATTTCTTATTTCCTATTTCCTCTCAACCCCTTTGCAATTTGGCTTCCATTTCCACTATTCTATTGTCTCTGAAGACACTGGTGATCTCTTTGTTGCAAAATCCAATGGCTTTTTTTTTTAGTTCTCATCCTTCTTGATTGACTTCTATGATGACCACCTTTGCTTCCCAGTTACTTCTTCCCTGAGTTTTCATGACACTGCCCTATCATATGCCTTCTTACTTGCCTGACTAATCCTCAGTCTCCTTTGCAGGATCATATCTATGTCCCACCCCCTATTCGAAGATGTACCCAAGACTCTGTCATGAACCTTCTCCTCCACTCTATATTCTCTGTCTCTGTCTCTTTCTGCCTCTGTCTCTCTCTTTGTTTCTCTCTGTCTCTCTGACTCTTTCTGTTTCTCTCTCTCTCTTTGTCTCTGTCTCTCTGTCTCTTTCTGTCTGGTCTCTATCTTTCTGTCTCTCTTTCTCCCCCCTCTATTCCCAATGATCTAATAGGTTCCCATCTATTAAACTGTCAGTTCCACACTGATTACAGAGAATCATATAGGAGCATAGAATGTTGAAGTTTCAAGGGACCTCAATGGTCATCTAGTCAAACACATACCACATAGGAATCCCCACCATAAGACACCTAACAAATGATCGTTGAATATCTCCAAATGAAAGGGGACCTACTACCTCTCCAGGAAGTCCATTTTTTAATAACTCCAATTATCAGGAAGTTTTTTCTGACATCAAGCCTAAATTCTTCCCCTTTGCAATTTCTGCCTATCTCTCCAGATTCTACAGTCAGAGATCTAAGAGAACAAGTCTAATCCTGCTATCACATAATAGCCTTTCAAATACATGACAGTATCTACTATTGCCTCCCCACCCCAGGTTTCTCCCAGGCAAACCATCTCCATTAGCTTTAATCTATTTTTATCTGACAAGGGCTTGATGCCCTTCATCATCCTGTTTGCCTTCCTCTGGATGCTATCCAACTAATCAATGTCCTTAAACTGTGGCACCAAGAACTGAGCTCAGTATTCCAAATGTCATCTAAACAGGGTGGTATATGTATGACGCACTCAGCATCACCTTACTATTCCTGGGGAGCTATACCTCTCTTAATGCAATAGAGCATTCTAGCTGTCACATCACATTTAATCCATATTGAACTTGAAGTACATTTAAAAAGCCCAAATTTTTATAGGCAAACATTTGTTTAAATATCTAACCCCATTTCATACTTATGAAGTTGACTTTTTACACTCAGGTATCCAAACTTTACATTTATCTGTATTGAATTTCATCTTAAATTCAGTCCAATGTCCTATCAAGTCTGTCAAAATCTTTTGAATACTGACTCTATCATCCAAGAAATGTTAATCACTTAGTATACATCAGACAGCATGCTAATGACTAAGAGCACAAACAAATAGTTCTTAATCTTTATTTGAATACAGAAAGATAACACATATAAAGGACCTAGAGTTGAAAAGAAGGGGAGACTAGGGTACCAGGAGAGGGAATCTGAATTCTGGTGAGAGAAGACCAGAGTGTAAACTGCATGGCTTGGAGATATTAGGAAAGTGGTATGATGAGTGAGCCTGAGGCAGGTCAAGATGACGTGAAAGCTCATGTAGGAAAAAATGATTTGTTATATTGTACAGAAAAAAAAAATATGTTATTCTGTTTAAATCCAACACAATGTGATTGTCTATACCCGAAATGTCACCCGATCCCAGTAGCTCCCTAGGAATAATGAATTGGCTACAAGGTATTTTGGGTTTCCCCAGGTCCTTGATCTACATAAAGCATTCTTGTTTTGGGTTACCATACCCCAAGGCTTGCAGTAGATCCACCCAAGCTTGTGCTTTGGTTTCACCCAAACTTTATTAAATGTTTACAGTTACTGATATCTATCTTAATTTATCTTGCTTTCAAGTTGTTCTCATGGCAACTTTGCTTGGCTTAACTATGCATGAGTGGTTGTTTTGTGTGCAGGTACCCTTGTCTAAATCTTATGTAATGTAAAGAGCCTGGACAAGAGCCTGGACAAGAGCCAGACTTCCTTTCTGGCTTGCTCTCTTCTACCAAATGACCTAATAAATTTCTTTCTAAAACTATTTCAGATTTTGGGGTCGCTTTTCATGAACGACATTCAATGATCAGGCCCCAGAGGTCCCTGGAACAATGGTTCAAGTTCCAGTGGGAGGAGGAGGCTTGGAGATGGCCTGAAGCTATGCCTCCCTGCTGATATCATCTGCATCTTGATATGCAGTTGTTGCTGCTGCTACTGTTGCTGTGGTGGTGTTTTATTTTCTGATTCTCTGTAACCCTATTTGGGGTTTTCTTGGCAAAGATACTGGAGTGGTTTGCCATTTCTTTCTCCAGCTTATTTTATAGATGAGGAAACTGAGGCAAACAGGGTTAAGTGACTTGCTCAGGGTCACACAGCTAGTAAGTGTCAGTGTCAAATATGATCTCAAGGCTTCCTGACTCCATGCCTGGCACTCTATCCATACCACCTAGCTGCCCAATAGGCATGCTACCAACGCCTTTTCCAAGTCATTGATAATTGTTTTAAAGTATAAAATTATTGAAACAGTAACAACTTCTCTTCTAGTTTGATTATATAGCCAATTCTGAATCCTTCCAATTTTATTATCCTCTAGTCTCGAGGTGTCAAACACACTGCCTGGGCATTGACCCACAACAATTGCCAATACTGCCCTAATCAAAACTTAAAATTTAATCAGGAGAAAGTAGAGTCAAGATGACCAGTGAGAGCTAGCAATTTTGCCCCAATTCCTTCATATCCTCCCCTACAATGAATGATAAAGAACATCAGACCAAATTCTGATTGGGAAAGGTAAGAAAAAGTCACAATGAGTCATTTTCCCAGCCTAGGAAAACCTAGGAAGTCAGAAAGGTCTGCAGACACTAAGGTAGTGGCTGGCCAGGGGTGCAGTACGCCAATCAGAAGCAGCAGCAGTCTGCAGAGGCAGCAGCAGCAGCAAGGAACTGCCCAGACCCAAGGAATGATCACCTCGAGAGAATGAGGTCCTGGAGGATCCCTGTACTAGCACTGGGCACTAGAATGGATACCATCTGGCAGCTCCATTGTTCCATTACCCAGTTCCAGTTTATAATTCCCAGGTGGAGAGAAACAATCGTGGTCATGAGAGAGAAGGGACCTTACCTGTATGAGGAACAAGTTCCAAAACTTTAGCTGACTCTTTAGCTGACAAAGAGGGATACAGATCTAACCCTTAGTTTCACACATAAGCCTACCATAGAGTAGACCAGGACAGAAGACAAAAACCAAGGGAGAGTCAGCAGTTTAGTTGCTCTGATCCTCCAGAACCTCTCAGTGGTCTGTGATTGAGTCCAGCAGCAGTTTGCAGAAATTCAACCACACACAAGTCAATAGATCCAAACTGGTTCAGCAGTTTGCAAACTAGGAGTGAATAAGCGACAAACAGACCTGTCACCAGATCATACCATTTTAGAAACTTATAAGGCCCCAGCTTGAGTTATTAAAGCAGTAGAAAGACATAAAAGACAGAATCTCAGGTCAGAAAGTCTCTCCAGAGATGAACAGAGATGAACACTAACTTAAAGTTCAAAGTCAAGAAATAGGCTTGAAGCATGAGAAAACAAAAAAAGAATCTGACCATAAAAATCTACTACGGTGACAAGGAAGCTAAAAACACAAAAAAAGAAGACAATAACTTGAAAACTTCTACAAGCAAAACCTCAAAGAAAAATGCAGATTGTACCCAATCAATCAATAAACATTAAAACAATTACTATGTGCTAGAACCAACAATTCCTTGAAGACTTACAGAAAGAGATTGGGAGCAAAGGGCAAAAAATTATTTTAAAATCTAATAAGAGCTGTAGAGGAAAAACTGGGAAAAGAAATAAGTGCTATGCCAAAAAAAAAAAAAGATAAAACAACTAACAGCTTTGTAAAGGTGGTACAAAACCTTGATGAAGAAGACAATTCCTTAATAACTAAAATTGGCCAAGTGGAAGCTAATGATTTCACGAGACATAAAGAAACAATAAAACAAAGTAAAAAGACTAGAAAAAATATAAGAAAATGTTAAATATCTCGTAGAAATACAACTGTCCTAGAAAAGAGATTGAGGAGAGATATTTAAAGAATTATTGGACTACCTGAAAGCTATCAGAAAAAGAGCCTAGACAACATATCTCAAAAAAGTATAAAGGAAAACTGCTGAGATAACTTAGAACCAAGTGCAAAGTAGAAATTGAAAGCATCCCCTGTTCGCTTCCCGAAAGAAAACCCCAAATGAAAACTGACAGGAATATATTACAGCCAAAATCTGGAACTCCCAGGTCAAGGAGAAAATACTATAAGCAGCGAGGAAGAAATAATTCAAATATCATGGAGCCACAGCCAAGATCACACAAGATTTAGCAGCTACCAATATAAAGGAGTAGAGTGCTTGTAATATAATATTCCAGAAGGAAAAAGAGCTAAGATCACAACCAAGACTAACCTACCCAGCAAAACTGAGTATAATCTCACAGGGGGGAAATGAATATTTAATGAAATAGAAGACTTTCAAGCATTCCTCATAAAAAGATCAGAGCTGAATAGAAAATCTGACATTCAACACAAGACTCAAGAGAAGCATAAAAAGGTAAATAAGAGTAAGAAATCATAAGGGGCTAAACAAAGTTATACTTTATTCATGCTTACATGAGAAGATGATACATATATAACCCTTCAGAATTTTTATCTTTACTAGGGCTGTTGGAGTCTATTTGACAGAGGCAAGGGTGTGATTCTATTACATTGGAATGATCTCAAAAGGAAAATAGAAGGGTTAGAAAAAGTGACACACTGGGAGAGGAAGAATGGGGAAAATTATCTCACATACATGGGGCATGAAATGAGGAGTTTATACAATGAAAGGGGGAGAAGAAGGGGTGGAGAAACAGGCAACATTTGAACCTCACTCTCATCTGAACTGGTTTAAGGAGGGAAGAATATGTATATATACAGTTGGGTATAGAAATTTATCTTATCCAACAGGTAAGTAGGAGGGAAGAGGGTTAAAAGAAAGAGGAGGAGTTGAGACAGTAGATTAAGGAAAGCAGTGGTCAGAAGCAAAACAGATTCTTGAGGAGGAGAGACAGTAAAAAAAAAAAGAGAGAGAGACATACAGGAGAAAGTATATGTATAACAGAAAAGAATGGAGGGAAATACACATTTAATAATCATAACTGTGAATGTGAATGGGACGGCTTTGTCCACAAAACAGAAGATAGCAGAATAGATGAGAAACCAGAGCCCATCAATATGTTATTTGCAAGAAATGCACTTGAAACAGAAAGATACACACAGAATTATGATAAGAGACTAGACTAGAATCTGTTATGCTGAAGTAAAAAAAAAAGGCAGGGATAGAAATCATGATCTCAAACAAAGAAGCAAATACAATTAAAAGAGATAATCAAGGGAAACTACATCTTGCTAAAAGGTACCATAAACAACGAATTAATAACAATACTGAATATTATATACACCAAATGGCAGAGCATCTAAATTCTTGAAGGAAAAGTTTAATGAGTCACAGGAGAAAATAGAGAGTAAAACTATAATAGTAGGGGACTCAATTTATCCCCTCTCATACCAAGAGAAATCTAAGCATAAAAATGAATGAGAAAGAAGAAGATGGATAGAATTTTAGAAAAGTCAGATATGATAGCCCTCTGGAGAATACTGAATGGGAATAGAAAGGAGTATAACTATACCTGACCTGAGTATGGCACTTTCACCAAAACTGACTATGTATTTGGACATAAAAAGCTTGTAAATAAATGCAAAACGGCAGAAATAGTAAATGCATCTTTTTCTGACCATAATAAAAACTACTTTCAATAAAGGGACTAAAAAGCATAGATTAAAATTAATTGAAAACTAAGTAAGCTAATTCTAAAGAATAAGTGAGTCAAAGAAAAAAACCATTTTAAAAAATCATTAATTTCATTAAAAATTAAGACAACAATGTGGTAGTATACCAAAATTTGTTGGATGAAGACAAAGCAGTACTTAGGGGAAATTTTATATCTGTAAATGTTTATGTTAATAAAAGAGAGAAACAACAGATCAACAAATTGACCATGCAACCACAACAACCAAAAAAATTGTTTTTTCTAAACAAGAATAACAACAAATTAACAACTCCCAATTATATATCAAAATTTAAATCCTGAAAACCAAAGGATAGATCAATAAAATTGAAAGTAAAAAAATTTTTTTGAACTAATAAAACTAGGAGCTGTTTTTTTAAACCAATTGAGTGAGATAGTGAGGGCCTCTCATGAAATCTAAAACAGCTTTCTACTTAAGTTTTTCTGTAAGACAAGTTAGTGACCATGGCAAGACAAGTTAGTAACCATGAGATCCCCTGAGAATAAAAATAGGACACAGAATGCTTACATCCTGTGTATTTACATAAGGGCAAGGGGCCCAAAAGAAGGATAGATGCAAACATCTGGCCGGAAGGCCAGATGTGAGAAATGTTCAGGAAAGACCAGGAAGATGTAAGAATGGTGGGAGAATAGGCTCACCATCTGTTACAGATGTAAGAATGGTGGGAAGGTTAAGTTTGTCACCTGCTTGTCAAAAATAACCACACCATTTGTTCTTTGTCATTGTCACTGGGGTAGATATATCATGTTCCAGATTGTACCCTCAAGGCTTGTGATTTTGAGCCAAGAGGAAGAAGTGGGGAGAAATCGCAGTTAAGGTCCTATAAAAGAAGCTGAATTTTCTGTGTTTAGTGCACTCTGATACTGAGCAGACCCTTGGTGTTCTTAGTGCCTGAGTTGCCCTTTCCCATGGGATCATAATAAAATCCTTTCTACTTTCTACCTGAGATGTCTCTGATTTTAATTCATCAACTGTCACATACACAATAAAATAGATAAACCATTTGCCAATTGATTTCTAAAAAGAAAATCATATTAACAGTATCAAAAATGAAAAACAGTCAATTCACAACCAATGAAGATAAAATAAAATCAATTATTAGGAGTTATTTTGTCTGACTATATGGCAATAAAACTTACAATCTAAATGAATAGATGAATTCTTTTAAAATATCAATGCCCAGATTAACAAAAGAGAAAATAAATACTTAAATAACCCTATCTTAGAAAAAGAAATTGAACAAGCCATGCATGGTTGAGCTCCCTAGGAAAAAAATGTAACTTAGAAAAATGTAATAAAATAAATTAAAAAGCACAGATGGTGTTAATATATGACTTTCCAAGTCAATATGCAGCCCACAGAGATCCTCATGAATGATTTAGTGGCCCCCATTTCTATGTGAGTTTGACATCACTGTTCTAGTTCATCTCTCCCCATCTTTTCCACAAGAATCATGAGATATTTTACCAAATGCTTTGCAAAAATTTACATAAAATATGCCCATAGCATTCCTGTGATCTATTAGTTTCTTAGCCCTGTCTTAAAAGAAATAAGGTTAGTTTGGAATGATTTGTCTGTAATGAAGCCATGCTGCTTCTTTGTTACTTTGTGACTTTGTTACTTTCCTTGTTAGATGTTCACTAACACTCTTATTTAAAGATATGTTCTAGAATTTTCCCAGAAATCAAAGTGAAGTTCTATGGTTTGTAAGATTCTGTTCGCTTTCCCTTTTTGAAAATCAGGACAATATTTGCTATTCTCCAGTCTTAAATAAACAGGTAAGTGGTGCAGCGGATAAAGCACCAGGCTTGGAGCCAGGAAGACTTGAGTTCAAATCTCAACTCAGATACTTACTAGCTGTGTGACCCTGGGTAAGTCACTTAACCCTGTTTGATTCAGTTTCCTCATCTGGAAAAGGAAGTGACAAACCACTCTAGCATCTTTGCCAAGAAAACCCCAAATACAGAGTCAGACACAACTGAACAACAACAAAGTCCTGTATAATCTCTCCTGTTTTTTTCAAATAATACTGACAGTGACTTAGGAATCAATATTTAGTATCTAGGGATGTTATTCTACTGGGCCTAGAAGTTTTAATTCATTAAGGGCAGACGGATGCTCTCTCACCATTGGCCCGTTTCTTGAATTTTGTCTCCTGTGAATTTGAGTGTTTCAACTGCTCTTGCTAAGCATACGTTTTGCCTTTCCCAATTAGATTCCTTAGCTTCTCAGAAAATAGAGTGTTTCTTCTAGTCATTTTATATTCCTTATTCCCCTGCCTCCAAATGTTTAGTAGGGACTCAATGAATACTTGTTAATAAGTACCTAACTACAGTAGTTCCTCTTTTTGGTAGGGTCAAGACTGAAGAGAAAGGCACAGAAACCATCAACTACAGAAAGCCTTTCCACAAAAGAGATCAGAGGATCACAACTCTAGAAATGAATGCCAGATGCAACTCATAGATCTAGAGCTTGGAGTGATTTAAAAGACTATCTTGTTCAATTCCCTTGTTTTCCAGAAAATGAAAAAGCGGCCTAGAGAATTGAAGAGAATTGCCCAGTCTCACGAAGCAAAGAAAGCAGCAGAGCCAAGATTTAAATGCAGACTCCAAATCCAACACCATTTCCCCTGGGTCTCAAACAAAGCCAGTGGACAAATGCCTCTTTAAAACCACACTTGTGCCACTTGGTCTATTACGTGTGCAATTGCCTATGGTATTAAATTCCAAGATGGCCCGGTTCTTTTCCTTATATTATACTATTTAGAGCCATGGTGGTTTTTCTTAGAAAATACTAGACAATTTCCCCCACTCGGCCTTTATCATTTCCCACCAATCATTGGCTAGCTAGCTCATTCTCAGCCCTTTTCTTACAAGTTTAAAGGCTTCTTCAGGAGTCTCAGTGGTATTTGTCTTCGGTGGTGCTTTCAAGTTTGTGAATGAAATAAAATCCTCGAGCATAAATTTAAAAACTAGAAACTACCATTAAGTCACACAAGTCTTCTCATGAACAAAAAGAAAAGTTATCTTCGATTACAGAAAAGATGATGGAACACATCAAAGATTCAATGTCTACCCACCTACAAGAGCACAGCTACAGTGTGATAACCAAGATGGCTTTATAAAATGCAAATTGTGTGGGACCAATATAAATTCTAAGATGAAGTGATATGTCTTGTTGATGGGGATGCTCAGGTGAAATTGTGAAGTATGCAAACTTTGTAAACAGCAGCCCACCACCAACCCCGTTCTGTGCTTTTCTCTCCACTCCCCATGAACATCAATGTGTCCCCGACATTCTGCTCCCACCAGTCTTCCAATGCTCTCTGTCAGAAAGGAAATCAATCTGATAAATTAATTCAAACTATTGCAATGTGTCATACTTAGAAATATTTACATTTTTAAAAGAGGACTTTAGGAAGTGAGTAATGCTCAACCCAAAGGAGTGAATGTCTAATACTGGAATTTCAGAGAGTATAACATCTGGAAGGGATGTTTTTTGGCTCGGGTTCTTGGGTATTGAGGAAGTGAAACTTCATGGTTTCCCTCAAGTCATACTACAAATGTAATCAATAAATATAGTACATAAGGACTTCTATTAAGTTTTTTATTCAATCCAACAAGACACATATTCACAAACTATGGTGTTTAGTGGAAACTATGATGGAAGTGTAACAAGACACTGGTCCCCTCTCATCCAGAGCCAGCATAAATATGAGAGCCAATGGCAACTGTTAACTGGAGACTGGCTAATGAGCACAGTCCTTACGAGCATGAAGAGAGGACCAGCTGATGCAATTCTGTACGTAAAGAGTCTGGGGAGCCTGTTTCCTGGAGAGTCATGAAGAGATCTAGTAGAAATGCCTGGGAAAGATTTGGAACATGGGCAGATGTTCTGAACTGGTTCCAGTTTGCTAACCTTGTGGTAACAGGAATCTCTTTGATTAGTTACAGTTGTGTACCCAGAACTGAGGATACCTTCAAAAGGCATTGGTTGACCTCATTCTTCCACTCTTAATTTAACTACTCCCAGGCTGGTAGCCTTCTGGTAAGAGAAGAGACAATGTTATAAGGAAAGCTTGGGCCTTCCCCAACTAAAACCAAGAGAGAGTGCCTTCTATATCCTGCTGTGAGTAGCATGTCCACTGAGGAAAGGCTGCTTGGGCCCAAGCCTGGCATCTTCCATCTGGCCCAAAGCAACCATTTCCATCTATGCCAGCAAAGGCAACTTCCATTTCCTGCTGCCAAACCAATATCCCACCTGGGATGTAGAGAGTCTCCAGTGTGAAGAAGAGCAACTCTCCTTTTGCTTCAGTCCTCTCATTTCCTGCTGTGCCTCTCCTTGGAGGTTAAAGGAGTGGCAGTCTCCACTCAATGACAAACAGTTTTACACTTGGTCATACCCTTCACATCCCAGTGACTCTGAACCCCTGTAGAGCATCATCCAAGCCCCATCCCCCACTCCCTCCACCTGGTGCCTCATTCTTATTCTTCCCACCCCAAAGTTTCAACCTAACTACACCCAGATCTTCCAATGTACCCTTTGGAATGCTTGCTCCAAAGGCAACAAACTTCCCTTCTTAAATCTTTTCCTCTCTCAATTCTTTCATCTACTAACTCTTACTGAAAACTGCCTTCCCCCAGATAACAAAACCTCCCTGACCCCTCTTCCCAATACTTGTTGCACTTCATTTATTCTCCAGCTCACTAGTCAAGGGAGGGGAGTTAGCACATCCCTTGCTCCCCATGCCATTTCCAATTGCTTCCCCTTCTTCCATCATTCAGTAACCTCTCTTCCTTGAGGCTCACATTATTCATATCTAACACCCTATCCAAATCCCGGTAGCTGTTGTCTACAGACCATAAGATAACCATCCTTCCCTCCTCAATGAGTTCGATACCGGGCTAACTCCAGGGAGGGCCTAGTTTACGTGTCTGGGACAGCAGAGGCTCTTAGACCACGTGGGTTTAAGTCGCCTCTTTGTGACCATCTAGGTCATGTGGGTGAGTTGCATGTGTGACTCACCCCTGACCTGAAAAAGATATAAAACCAGGGCTTGGCCTCCTCTTCCTTGGAGCTCATTCCTGAAGCAGTGGTGGTGCTCATGACTCTGGGCCAGCCCTTGTTTTGAGCTCCCAGGCTGAACCTAGATGTTGGTAATTATGAATTTGTATTGGGTCTGTCTGTTGATGTTTGTACTTTGTAATTTGCTCTGAAGTTCAGGGTGCTGGCTTTTTTCCCTGAACTAAGTGAATGATGTTTGTATGTCGAATTAAAAGTTCAGGGTGCTGGCTTTTTTCTCTGAACTAAGTGAATGATGTTTGTATGCTGAATTAAAGTAAGCCTGTCAACCCCTTCACCTTGCTTTCCTTAGTTAAGCAGATCAAAAGAACCTGTGCTGTTGGCAGCTTTCTGGGTGCTGGCTGTGGGTGGATCTTGCACCTCCACAGAAGCTGCTAGCCGGATTGTTGAAACAACTCTAAAACAATAGAAGGAACTTTGCCTAAGTAGGCACCTGCACAGTAATGGTAAAGAACTGACCTAGAGTGAACTTATGATATAGAGAGGCTTATTGTAATATCATTATCATACAGACCCTCCCAAAAGGTTTTTTCTGAATGCATTGTGGGTAATTGTATGTACAGTTCCACTGTAGCTGGGACCCCTCCCCTATTACCTAAGTCTTCACAAACCCCTCCAGCCTTTTTAATATTCATAATTTCTATTATGTAATTGCATCTCTACCCTATAAAAATCCATATTGCTTTCTCTGAAGTTGCTGATTCCTCTTGGAACTTAGCCCACTTCATGAGAGGCATCAATCTCAATAAATGCCTATACTTGGATTAGAGGCGGTCTGACTCTGAATTCCTGGAGATGGTTCCACCACAACATATCATGAAATCCCAACAGCTTTTGGCATCCATGGGTGGGCAGAGTCTGAACCTCAACACCATTCTATCCCATTTCCCCCAATAGATTGGCCCCTCTGTCATCCCCACTCTTTCACTTATTTTCAGTTTCTCTCTGTCTACTGGCTCATTTCCTACTGCCTGCAAACATGCCCATGTCTCCACTATTCTGAAAAAATCCTGAGTTGATCCTTCCACCCCCTCTATAACCCTATATCTCTTCAACTCTTTGTAGCTAAACTCAAAGAGGTCACTATGATAGATGTCCCCCCTTTTTCTCTTTTCAACCTCCTCTTAATCCTTTACAATCTGGCTTCTGCTCTTATTCTACCAAAATTGCTCACTCCAAAGTTATTAATGATCTCCTAGTTGCCATTGGGGACACACACACACACACACACACACACACACAAATAGAATGTCCACTTGTATTCAAGGAGCTTACATTCTATTTATGGAATACGACATACACATGAATGAATATAGTTCAAAGGAAAACCAAAAAAGTAGAGAATATTAACATCTCTAGGGGAATCAAGGAAGGCTTCAGAGGAAGACAGTGGCAGAGTTGAGCCTTGGAGGAAGGTTATATTTTAGGCATAGGAGTGAATAGAGGCAGAAATTATCCCAGTTTAATTCCAAGGCAGAGTTCTTGAAATAAGTATTGAAATAACTGAGAGAAAGGAGGAGAAAAGAATTTAGCAAAATTGGCAAGAATTGTCAATCGGACTTTTTTCACCTAAAAATGTAATTCCTTATTAAAATAACAAGAATATTGATTTATCTCTAAGTTACTAGGTTTTTCAGAACAAATTTAGGCCTACATACAATAAAAAGCAGTTAAGTACAAAGACTTTGGTATTGTCTAGAACCTTCATTACTAAATTTCAACTGCTTTTTTAAATTAAGGTTTTTTTTAACTATTTCCAATCACGGATTACCTTAACCCTGATTTTCCCTAGCAAATCCAAGTAGAAAACAACTTGATTTCCTACAGGATTCTTTCTTGAGGGTCAAAAGTCCTCTGGCTTACTACTTAGGATTTCACTTTGCTTTGCTGTTTGGGAATTACATTAAAGTTTGCTCCTTCAAGCAATTATCTACTTAATTATCTACTTCCTTTAATTATCCTAAGATTTCTTCAGCACTATATCTTACCTCTTTCTCCAGAAAGAACTACCTTTCCTCTGCATGACTTTTCTCTAGCTCAGTTTCCTACATGGTCTTTCCCCTCTGGCTATCTAGCAGAGAAGCAGAAGAAGTGTGTACCACTGCTGACATCTGCAGTCTGGCTTTCCCATGAATCTAGACTTCCTTTAGTAGGCAAGTTAGGAGTCATTCACTCCTAACTCCCACCCTCTCATCTATTTTTCACTATATTACTTAACATTGCACTTCAAATTACCATTTTATTTTCTACCTGCTTTCTTTCCAAAGGCTTGTTAAGAAGGTTATCTATTTTTTTCCTGTAAATCTTTTCCGTACTGACACAAAACAGAACAATTTGAGGGTTTAAATTTTTTAACACAATTATTTTGCAATGTCCTAAAAATAACCCTAGTAGCCAAACAATACTAAGGATTTTTACATATTCTGCTCACTGTGCTCAGTTCTTAAGAAAGGAGATGAGTACTTGTCTATTCCTGTCCCAACACTAAAAAAAAAAGAGAAACCATATTTTGTCCCCATAAGATTTAGGGTTAAAAAGAGATGGACTGCAAATAGCTACAACAATTCCTCAAAGAAACATCTGGTCAACCTACAAAGAAGTAGCATACGTTGATCATTTCAGCAGAGAGATGAAAATCAAACACATTTCATCCTTCCTAAGATCACTAAGGAAATAGCTTTTGAATTGTATGCTATATTTTAAGTATTTTTGATTTAAGTATTTTTAATTTGTGAATGCTATTTGGAATCAAGAGGCTTTATTCATATCAGATAAACTGTATTCTGTGTGCATAATTTTAGTATCTAATGAAAGGGTTCTTTATGTACAATATAAAATTAAATCTTCCTTTCTAAAGAATTGAAAGAAGCAGACAGGGCAACCAGAAAAGGCTTCCTTTCATTTTGGCTATTCACATATGTTCATTTGGGCTCTTATTTATTTTTCCATGTGTTCCTACGATATTTTTTTTTATGCAATAAAAAAATCTACACTCTGTATATAGAAATTCATAGAGGATTTAGAGTCAGTGTTTTTTTCTTTACTAACTAGTGATGCAATGCTAAAGGAAGTGTTTGGCAAAGGACTGCAGTTTTCTTTTGGATTAGATATTCTGAACGCATGTTTAACATTCAGGAATGCTGCTGGACTCGGAGGACTCAGGCATTGCAGCTGATGCCACTTGCTAAGATGCCTGTCTGCTTCGGACCCAAGCACACAGTCAAGACTTGAGTTCATTCCCAGGGAGCCTGGATTCTAATGAAAGGGATTAGAGACTCTTTTCTCAAACTCTTCAACAGTTTAAACTCCAGCCCCCAACTCTAGAGATTATTTGATTATAGTTTAGGTTTTGGCTCACACCCAGATCTCCCCAAGCGGTAGAGTAAAAAAGTTATTCAATGTACAACGCAAATAAGTCATGGCACAGGATTTTTTTTCCTATGTATAAAAGAAATGCTAAAACACAAAAGGTTTCTGAAGTGTCCATTGACACAATGACTTAAGATATGATTAAATAACTTAACCTATAACTCCTATTACAATCAGTCTGTTAACTTATATTTATTAAGCATTCCCTCAGTGTCAGTCAAAGTATGAAGCTCTGGGGATTCAAAGAAAGGCAAAAAACATTGGTCCCTCATCTCAAGAAACTGAAGAAATGGAAAAGACAACATGCAGAGAAATTTGTACAAACAAGATATATGCAGGACAAACTGAGGGTAGCCTCAAGAGGGAAAGCACTAAGATTAAGGAGGAATAGGAAGGGCTTCTTACAGAACTTAAGACTTTAGAGACTTAAAGGAAGTCAGAAAAGTTAGGAGGCAAAGATGATGGAGAGCATTCCAGAGATGGAGGAGAATCACTGAAAACACTTGGAGTCAGGACTCGTTATGTGTTAGTTAGAACAGCACAGAGGCCACTGTCACTGGATTTCTGGGGATATGATGTTGAATAAGGTATAATAAAACTAGAAAGGGAGGAAGAGGCAAGATTATGAAGAGTTTTAAAAGCCAACAGAGGATTTTATATTTGATCCAAAAGGCAATAGAGCTCCTGGAATTTACTGAATAAGGGGATGACATGGTCAGACCTGTGCATCAGGAAGTTCAGTTAGACGGCTGAGTAGAAGATGCACTGGAATGATAAAAGACGCGAGGCAGGGAGCACAAGCAGCCAGTTACTGCAATAGTCCAGGAGTGAGGTGATGAGGGCCTGTGCTGGGATGGGGGCAGAGTCAGAGAAAAAAAGAGTATAGGAGAGAGGTTGGAAAGGTAGAAACAACAAGAGTTGACAACTGATTGGGTATGAGGAGTGAGAGTGAGGATGATATATAGGTTGTAGCCCTGCGTGACTGGGACGGTGGTACTACAACCCACTGTATCCCGGGCCAACGTCAGTCATCCTGACCTTTGTCCGGCCACCAGACTTTGATGATTCTGGAGGAAAGAGCGAGGCCGACAACTTTGTACAGCTCTACCTCAGTTACGTTAAATCCAAGTCACTGCAAGTCAAGACATCAACCTTGTGATACCATGGGTCCTCTTTGAGAATGAAGAACAAATAACAGTAACAACAACCTTCAATCATAATATGGAAGTCCCAGGAAGGCTTGGGGGAAAGACAAAGGCTTCTGCAAGACGCCTTTCCTATCGCTCCTTAATCTTAGTGCTTTGCCTCTTGAGGCTACCCTCAACTTATCCTGTATATATCTTGTTTGTACGAAGTCGAGGTTTTAGACATGTTAGGTTATGATATCTATAGGACATTCATTTCAAGATGTCTAATAGGCACTTGGAGATGTAAGACTAGAGGTCAAGAGAAAGGTTAGTGTTACAATCTCTCAGGAAACTGATATTTGGACTTTATCAGAACAAAAAGCAATTTTGTAGAATTGCTGGTTAGTTATCTGACATTTCAGGTCAGTTCACACTGTCCAAACTATTACAGGTATATGTCTTCTATAGTTAAAAAAAAAAATAGAGGGCAGCTAGGTGGTGCAGTGAGTAGAGCACCGGCCCTGGAGTCGGGAGAACCTGAGTTCAAATCTGGCCTCAGACACTTGACACATGTACTAGCTGTGTGACCTTGGGCAAGTCACTTAACCCCAATTACCCTGCCTTCCCCTCCTCCAAAAAAAACAGCAACAAACAAAAAAAGGCGAGTCTTGGGCTCATCCTCTTCTTGGTGTTCATTTTCTCCAGAAGCATGGAAGTAACTGAAAAAGGTCTCCTCCCCACTTTGCCAGTCAAGTCCAGTCCCAGGATCCGGGACATTTTGAACACACAAAGTTGCTTCCAAGCCTTGATATGTCAGTCTTAAGATAGATACTCACCTATGATCAAAAAAGGAAAATAAAAAGCAGAAGAGGCAACCAGAGATGCAGAGAAAATTGCATAAAGCTGAGTCAGGGACATCTGCTGCTCTAGCTCCTCTTAAGCATGGTCATCGTGATGCTGGGGTACAAAAGGGCCAGACCTTCCTCGCTGCTCACTAGAGGTCTTGGAGTCACTTGATGGCACCTGGAGAGTCAAAAGAAAGGAATGAGCCAGAGCTGTCTCTCATTTCACTGATGCTGCAGCATCCCTATCCCCTGCCATGTCACGGGGTGCAAGAGAACCAAGGGACCATTAAGAGTGTGTCCCATCATGCCAAGTTATTTCCTTTCAATACTGGATCACCACATGAACAGAAGCATCCAGGGAGCTTGGCAGCTTCAGTTCCTCTAAGTGCTGAATCATACACGTGTTAGCTCAAAGCAAGCAGGGAATAGCTGTAAGTGTTCTATGCAGCTCTTGTTATACATATCAGATATATTTGTTCACATTACATATGCTGTAAAGTACCATGACATAGTAAATAGAGAGATGGCTCAGAAGTTAAGAAGACCTGGTTCAAATCCTGCTTCTGACATCTTGGCCATGTGACTTAGACTCTCCACATCCCAGGTAACCCTCTAAAACTCTCAGCTGAAGAATATTTCTTGTTATTCATTAGAAAAAGGGTTTCTTGGAGGGGCGGAGCCAAGATGGCAGCTGGAAAGCAGGGACTAGCGTGAGCTCCCTGCCAAGTCCCTCCAAAAACCTATAAAAAATGGCTCTGAACCAATTCTAGAACTGCAGGACCCACAAAATTGCGTAGGGAAGCAGGGCTCTAGCCCAGGACAACCTGGATGGTCTCTGGGTAAGGTCTATCCCACACAAAGCTGGGAGCAGAGGGGAGCAGAGCTGAGCGGAGCAGAGCCCAGCAAGGGTGGGGAGGACCAGCCAGACGAGAAGCTGGGCGAAGCGTGCCCTAGAGCCCTGAATCAGTGAGCTGCAGCAGTTACCAGACTTCTCAACCCACAAACACCAAGGACAACAGAGTAGGTTAGTGGGAGAAGCTGCTGGGGACTGGGATAGAGTTTGTGGTTCAGCCACTGCCCAGGGGGGCGGGGGGCAGCGGAGGTGGAGCAGCTACAGAACTACAGCTGCAGTTGCTTCTGGCCCCAGGCCCACCTGGTGGGAGGAATTAAGTGGAGGATCAGAGCAGGAGTGAAGAGCCTGCTGAAGATCTAAGTCCAGTCCAGGTTGGGGGTTCTTGGGGTAGGAGGAATGCTGGTGTGGCAGAGCTGGCACATCCCCCCAGGCTTGAAACATAGAAC
>CM053622.1:467010027-467060557 GCA_028646595.1 Phalanger gymnotis | reverse complement strand
CAAAATATAGTTCGTCCTTCACGACATGAGTGTTGTGGAAGGGTTATACATAATGATACACATGTGGCCCATATTGAATTGCTTGACTTCTTAGGGAGGGTGGGTGGGAAGGGAAGAGGGGAGAGAATTTGGAACTCAAAGTTTTAAAAAATAGATGCTCAAAAACCAAAACAAAAAAAGTTTTGCATGCAACTAGAAAATAAGATACACAGGCAATGGGGCATAGAAATTTATCTTGCCCTACAAGAAAGAAAGGGAAAAGGGGATGGGAGGGGAGTGGGGTGACAGAAGGGAGGGCTGACTGGGGAACAGGACAACCAGAATATATGCCATCTTAGAGTGGGGGGGGGGTAGAAATGGAGAGAAAATTTGTAATTCAAACTCCTGTGAAAATCAACGCTGAAAACTAAATATATTAAATAATAAATAATAAAAAGAAAAATGGAAAATAAAAAAAAAAGAAAAAAGGTTTCTTCAGTGAGAGCTTCCAACACTGATGAAATCACATACCTAGGCCTCCCCGCCCAAAATAATCCACACTACCTAGCATAGCATTTTACAAATAGAAGGTACTCAATGAATAACTATTGTTGAATACAGTACAGTAATATATTTATGAAATAAGAAGTGTTAGAGGGTTTTTTAGTGGTTCTATACAAAACGATGCCAAACCTAGACATCATTTTCTCTCCTTAGAAGTACAGTATCATGCTTCTCGAATACAACCCTTCAGCAAAGCAATAACAACAAAAGGTTTTGGGCACAAATAATATTTTCCTTTTTATTTGATTAATGTATTCATTCAGTTTTAGTTTTCAACATTCATTTTTATAAGATTTTGAGGTTCTAAATTTTCCCCCTTCCTGCCCTCCCCAAGATGGCATGCAATTTGATATACGCTCTACATGTACAATCATCACTAATAATATCTTCATTCTTTAAAAATTGAAGCCTCCTTACATTTCTCCTTCTCTTGAAGAAGTAATGCGTCAGATGTAGTTTCTCTTATTCCTTCAGAACCTTGGAAACTTTTTATCTTTTTCTTTCCATAAAATGCAAGTGATAACAGGATGCTGCCATCTAGTGGAAGTTTTCGGCTATACAGAAATAATTTGGGCATGGCCAGTAGGACCAATCTAATCAGAGATGCTCGATATTTTCCAAAGTGTCAAGCTTAAGCGGAGGATAAAATAGCCAATGAAATCACATAATCCAAATTTTTTATACAAAAGGGAACTTGGATAAGTCACTTAATCTTTTAGGGCCTCACTTTCATTAATTGGACGACTTCTAAAGTCACTTACTGCTCAAAATCCTACAGTCCCGCAGCCTTGTGATCTTATAGCTATAGTCCGGCATGGGAAAGTATAAAAGCTATAAAATAAGATGTGTAGTAATGTGCTGTTGTGTCATTTCCCTTTCCTCTAGGCGCTTGCCCCATAGCCTTTTCTCTCTCCCTGATTTTCAATCCATTATTTGGGCTAAGATTGCTTCCATCCTTAAAAAATCTTTACTTGATCTTACTTGTCTTCTGAGCCTGAATGGGTGGGAGGCTGAAGAGGAAGCTGAAAGGAGGAAAGTACTCACTTCTTTCTCTTGCCCCTGCTATTGAATATGGGCATTACTGGCCAAGTTCAGCTATGTCTTTTCTCTTTCCATTGGGCATTTCTACTTCCTAGTTACCAGCCTTGACTCCACATATGTAAAGAGCTTTTTCTCAGCACAACTGTGAAGGGATGTGGGAAAGAGTGAATAAGTCAAGGTGACCCAACAACACCACCTTGCCCCAAAGAGCAAAAATGTTTTTCTGACTCATTTTAGTCTGAGGGCAGTAAAACTCCAAACCCAGATTAGCTGGACCTTCTGGAAAGTTTATTTTTAAAAACCCATTAAGATTCTCTCATTTTTAGCATGACACCCCCAGTTAGGATAAAAGAAAAAAGAAACCAAACCATAACTTTTTTTCTGTAATAGTATTTTTTCCAGTTACATGTAAAAATCGTTTTCAACATTGATTTTTGTAAAATTTTGAGTTCCAAATTTTTCTCCCTCCCTCCCTTCTCCCCTTCCCAGGATAATAAGCAGTCTGATATCGGTTATACATGTACAATCATGTTAAACATATTTCCACATTAGTCATGTTGTGAAAGAAGAATCAGAGCAAAAGGGGAAAACCATCAGAAAGAAAAAAGGTGAAAAGTGGTATACTTTGGTCTGCATTCAAACTCCATAGTTCTTTCTCCGGATGTGGATAGCGTTTTCCATCATGAGTATTTTGAAGCTGTCTTGGATCAATGTATTGCTGAGAAGAGCTAGGTCTATCAAAGTTAATTATCACACAATGTTGCTGTTGCAGTATACAATGTTCTCCTGGTTCTGCTCACTTCACTTAGCCTCAGTTCATATAATTCTTTCCAGGTGTTTCTGAAGTCTGCCTGCTCATCACCTCTTATAGTACAACAGTATTCCATTACATTCATATACAACTTGATCAGCCATTCCCCACCTGATGGGCATCTCCTCAATTTCCAATTCTTCACCACCACAAAAAGAGCTCCTATAAATATTTTTGCATGTATGGGTCCTTTTCCCTTTTTTATAGTTTCTTTGGGATATAGACCTAGTAATGGCATTGCTGGATCAAAGGGCATGCACAGTTTGGTTGCCCTTTAGGCATACAAGCTATAACATTTTACAGAGAGGCTTCAGACTTTTGTCTTTCTATATACCAATACCAACACTATAAATCTTTCCTTGAAACCCTTCTGTTCACAATTAAGGACAAACATTATTCTAAAAGCAGTAAAGAGTGATCTTCATTTTCTTCCTCAAAGAATATATCCTTATCAACAAATTGAAACAGAAACATGACTTCAAGGGACAGAAAAACTTTGGATTAAATGTCTACCATCTCGGCAGCAAGAAGGAGAGCTAGGAAACAGTCACTGTTGTGTCTGGAACCTTTTCTCTTAAATGGAGAGCAAGCAACTACTGGTGCCTCCATTCTGACCATGGAAAGGGGAGAGAGCTGCTGTACCCAGAGCCCAGGCAGAAGCTTCCACGGGCAGTTTTGGCACCTCAGTTCTTGACTTCCCAAGCTTTTAGTCTTCTGCTCTGTCCTTCCATTTCCTAACTTATTTCAAATATATGCCCACATCTTCTGACCCTGACTCAACTGTCCCATAGGACATTGAGAGTTAAAGTGGACTAGGAGCTGCAGTAATGGCTACGTCCCAGTATCTTCTCAAACTACCAGCCTGCCATCTATCTACGTTCATTTTTTTTCTTTTTTCCCCAGACTTTTTTCCCAGTCTCTACCATATTCTGCCAATGAAGATTGGTAACTGATATGTAATTTTTAAACTTAAAAAGTGGCCTGGGGAACTAAGAGGATAAGTGATGATTTACCTAGTCACCTAGACAGTATGGGGTCTTCAGAGAGGACTAGCACCTGATGTGAGGCCTTGCTGAGCCCTTTTCAGGACTGCTCATCCACCTTTCACTTAGCTCTCACCTGAGGCTCCAAGAAACTGTATGTGGCATGGACAGTTGTCATACCCCAGTAAAACCACCTCAGCAGAGAAGCTAAACCAGATTCAGGATAACTGACAAACCCATTCGTGAGTTAGGGGGATGTCTACCCCACACATGGTAAGACTTTCCCCAGGAGAATAGGTGCATGAGAACAACTTGTTCCAAAGGCCAAGAAAGCAACTGAAGTCGGCACTGTGGGGAGCTTAGAGCTTGGTCAGACATTGAAAATGCCAAGGTCATCTACTGCATCCTCGGCCACTGATAGCCATCTTGACTTTTGTCTTGCCGCTAGACTTCAATTAGAGAAAGTGAGGCTGACAACTTTATGCAACTCTGCATCACTTAAATCCAACTCACACATGAGTCAAGACATTACCCCATGATGTCATTGGTCCTCTTCAAAATGAAGAATGAACAACAAGTTACCAAAGACAGGATTTGGTCTTCATGACTCTGAGGTATGATTCCTATCTACCACACCATGATCCTCAGGTATGTTAATATTATAATTTATGTAATAACAGAACAATATATTATTATAATGTATCGTGACATTATTATAATGTAAAATTATATTCATATTTATGTAATAAGTGTCTTGAGCACATGTTTTATCAACTATGACTAAATTATAAGCTCCCTGAAGTCAGAAATTATATTTGTTTATTTTTACATCTCCTCTGTTGCCAAGCACAATATTTTATCTATAGTAAGCACTTAGAAAATGTTGGTTCAGGGAACAGATGAGGGAAATGATTAATTGTGAGAAAAATAACCCACTTGAGGGGTCAGATTTCTGTAGATCTGAGGTAGCCAAGCAATAGTTGCAACAGTAAACTTGATGCATATGGGGAGTAAGAAGTAGCAGGGAAATGAGAACGACACCTCGGTTCAGAGCCTGAAGGTGGGAGAGCCTGGTGCTACCTTTGACAGTAATGTCACCGGAGATTTCAGGAGGCAAGATGAGTTCAGTTTTGCACATGTTGACTTTAAGATATCTACTGGACATCCAGTTTGAGATGTCTGAAAGGTTGTTGGAGGTCAGCAGGGAGATCAGGCTGGGTCATTTAAATTTAAGCATCATTGGCATAGAGATAATAATTAGATCCATAGAAGCTGATGAGACCACCAAGTGAAGCTGCAAACAGGGAAAAGAAAATAAGGCCAGAGACACAATTCTGGGGTTAGTTAGAGGGCGTGGATGAGGATCCGGCAAAGGGCACTGGTAGGAGGAAGAGTCAGCAGAAAGTGAATGGCATCCTGAGAACTTACAGAGAAGAGAATATCAAGGAAAAGAGAGTGACCAACAGTGTTAAAAGCTGCAGAGAGGTCAAGAAGAACGAGGATTGAGAAAAGCCCTCTGGATTTGGCAACTAAGAGGTCATTGGTTACTTTGGAGAGGGCAGTGTGGTTGCAATGATGAGGTCAGAAGCCAGAGTGTAAGGGGCTGGGAAGTGACTGGGAAAGAAGAGGCAACGATTATTATATTTTCAAGGAGTTTGGCCACAAAAAGGCAGAACACATATAGGACAATAATTAGCAAGGATGGAAGGGTTGGGTGAGGGGGTGTTTTGAAGATGGAGGAGACACGGGCATGCATGTAGTGAGTAGGGAACGAGCCAGCAGACAAGAAGAGAAATAATGAAAATAAATGATAGAATGGAGATGACAGAGGGGCCAACCTGTCGGAGAAGATGAGATGTAATGAGATCACTTGTGCAGGTGGAGAGGTGAGGCTTCATAAAGAATAAGGTCACCTCTTCATGGGAGACAGGGGTGAAGGAGGAGGAGATAGCGGCAAAAGGCATCAGAATAACATGAGATGAGGAAGAGGAGAGAAGGAGCTCACAACAAACTACCCCAATTTTTTTCTATAAAATATGAGGCAAGGTTCTCAGCTGAGAGAGTGGAAAGAGGTCAAGTCATGTACATCTGAGGAGTCTCTGTGAAAAGCAGTACTGTGACCTGATAAGGGAGGCGTAGTAGAATTGTCTAGCAGCCATGAGGGCCCAGCTGAGGTTATGTAGCATAAATTTGTAGCAGATCCAGTCAAAAGGGTTGCATGGTTTTTCCCCACCTACATTCAGCAGCATGTGTGTAAGAGCTGAGTCATCCAATAGTAAGAGTGATCCAAGACTGAGGCTTGACCAAGTGCAGTCAGCCAGGGATTCAAGAGATGACCATAGAGTAGAAATTAACTGGTTCACAAAAGAGTCAGATAGGGAAAAGAGGTAAGAGTGGCTAGTGCAGAGGTGATGGCCTAGGGAGAACTGAATTAAGGAGTCAAGAGACTGAAGGTCAAAATTTGGACAGATAGAGTTACAGGCCCTGAAATCAGGAGTGCCTGAGTTCAAATCTAGCCCCTCACACTTACTAGGCAAGTCATTTAACATTTAACCCCAATTGCCTCCAAAAAAAAAAAGAAAGAAAGAAAATTAGACAGAGTCGGATTTTGTCAAGGAAAGCAAGGTTATGATTGGAGAAGGGGATTTCTGAGTCCTTGAATGTGGAGATGGTGCATTTGCATGTAATGATAATCTTTTTGTGTGGCTGAGGTGGTGGATATGAATAGCACAGACCTGATCTATAGGCAACAAGCTTCCCTTTAACTTACATCTTCTCCCGTTCCTTCCATTTTCTGGCAGTCACTGAAAGCTAACTCTTCTTTGATGACACAGCCTCCCTGGCCACCCTTTCCAGTACTGGCTGCACCTTTATTCATTTTCCTTGGCTCGCTGGTCAAGGCAGGAAGGCTGTACCCCATTGCCATGCCTCGCTCCCCACTGCTACTTCCAGGTTCTCCCCCTAGCTCCATCACTCAGGTGTTCTAGAAAGCACAGCAGAAGAGGCTGGTGGCTTCTGACTGTGATGGTTAAAGGGAATGAGAATAAGGAATAAGGAGCTGGGGGTGGGGGATGGGGTTTGGATGACAGGAGTTCAGAGTCACTGGAATGTGAAGGGTATGACTAGATGTGAGAATAATTATCACTGAGTGGACGGTGCCACTCCTTTTCCCAGAGGAGGTTGGAGATCAGGCCAAACAGGAGATGGAAGTCAAACCTTTACAGAGATCTGCTCTCTGTCTACCTTCCCCTTCCTCTTACCTCCAGACAAGTGACACTGAATCTTCTCTTCTCACCTGAGGCTGAAGACATGTGACAGGAGCTGGAAGGCTCACATTCACAATGACAGGAAGATCTGGCTCCTCTTCTCATCTAAGGCTGGCATCCACAGAGGAGTATGTATTGCAGCCTGGAAAGAGACAAGGGCAGAATGAGAGAGGCCTGGCACAGTCAGGCCTCTGCTTCCATAGATTGGCTTTTCTATCCTTAATGATTAAAGTTGCAAAAAATTTAAGTGACTTATTAATGTGGCTGGATAATGGCAGTATCTAAAACTTGGGAATGCTAAAGGAATCATATACCCAAGACATAAACTGTCCACACACACAAATTAGTGGTGCTTGGTGGCACTGCCCATGCAGTCAGAAGAAGTGAGGAAATAAATGAAAGCTGTACAATATACTGAAGTCATTTCCACATCCACACAAGATGATACACCGATTTGCTGCTGGCAGATTCCAAAAAAGTCAGGGTAGAGATTTGGTGGGGGAGTACATGTGAGAGTTTGGCATTCAAAATCCCTTGGGGAGAAGCTCATAAACTGTCATGGCAAGGAATGTAGTCACACACAGAAAAGACATCCAGATGTCCCACGTTGTTTGGATGTATCAGGTATCTAGGTGAGAAAAAGAGAAATGTGGGAGAAAAAAAAAAGGACAGCCTGAGGCACAGAATGTTCATGGTCAGGATAAGCAAAAGATGAGGTGAGGTAAACAGAAATGGAGAAGCAGCTTTAAAAAGAAATTCCCCAGCCAAAAAATAGAGGATCTTTAAATATAAAGAAAGCAAAAGGGCATTAAGTACTTGACAATTATAATGCAGTGGGGGAGGCTGGGGAGGCAGGAATTGAAAAGGAAATAGCAGAGGTATGAGTGCTGTTGGGGAAGCTAGGTGGTGCACTGGATAGAGTGCCATTCATGGAGTCAGGAAGCCTTGGGTTCAAATCTGACACAGACACTTACTAGCTGTGTGACTCTGGGCAAGTCACTTAACCCTGTTTGCCTCCGTTTCTTCATCTGTAAAATAAGCTGGAAAAGGAAATGGCAAAGCACTCCAGTATCTTTGCCAAGAAAACTCCAAATGGGGTTACAGAAAGTAGGACACAACTGAACAACAACATGAGAGCTGTTATGAATATTTTACAGATAAAGAAACTATAGTGGGGGAGAGAAGTTGGGAAAGAAAGGGAATTATTAGACTGGCCAGTAGCTACTGTGAGTCACTTGTATTTTTGCATTCTGTCTGTGAGATTATAATTAAGGTTACCTTGTACCCAATAGCAAGGGTGTGCTGAAGGCAGATCTAACTGGACAGCTGATTGTTAAATGTTCAATGTGAGCATTTACACCTCAGAAGATCACCAGTCACTATAAATCAGGTCTTCATTTATTGTTTTCTTGATGTTTTCTAGACTTAAGAAATAATACAGATTAATAATACAGATTAAACTTAAAAGTGTGTGCATATGTCTTCTTCCCACCCCCCCCCCCAGCCCTTTAGCTAAACATTTACCAGCACACCCCTGTGTTTACCTATAAACATTGCTCCAGATCACCAGAATTGCAGTAGAAGACTCAGGGGATGAAGTCATCACCAGACTGGAGGCCTAGTAAGGATGGGTTAATAATTAATAATAACAGTGATAATAACTGGCATTTCTACAGTGCTTTAAGGTTGGCACAGTACTTTACATCCATTATTTCACTTGAGCCTCACACCACCCCTTCCTGATAGGTGTTGTCACCGCAAGAGCCTATGAACAATCTGGGGACCCTTTTACACACACACACACACACACAGAAAGCTAAACTTCTGGGGTTCTCAGAGGAAATGGGGGGAGGGGCAAAACAAGTTAAAGAGATGACAATTACCAGGCTTCCACCATGATTGAAGCTGGCCTGTTTGAGCCTAGGATTATGGACCACAAGATACAATTACTGTCTCAGTTTGACTGACGAATCAGCTAATGCTCAAAGGGGCTGAGTGCTAGTCAGCAAATAAGAGCCAAGGTTCAAATTCAGGTCTCCTGACTCTAGTTCTAACAATTTCCCACAACATCAAGACTAGAAGGAAATTATAAGCCTGTATTCCCCTGGAATTCCAGGAATATTCCTGGAATTTGATTTCCTGGTAAATAAGACACTAGCCCAGGGCAATTCCTTACATCCCGATGGCAATTCCTGGGAAAATCCTAGAACAAATTGAACAAATAATTAGAGGGATAGTTAGTGAAAACTTAGAAAAGCTAAATAGAGGTCACTTTCCTAGGTCCTACCAGATATGCCCCAAAAGGAAGAAACCATCTCAGAAGGTCTGGCTACCACAGGACCTGAGTCACAGAACCATCTCCCAGACTGACTTGGGGAGACCAACTCCCCAGTAATGCTAACCATTCTCAAAGCAGTTCAGTAACATATCCAACGGGGCAGCTAGGTGGTACAGTGGATGCAATGCCAGGCCTAGAGTCAGGAAGACTCATCTTCCTGAGTTCAAATCTGGCGTCAGATACTTACTAGCTGTGTGACCCTGGGTAAGTCACTTAACCCTTCTTGCCTTGGTTTCCTTATCTGTAAAATGAGCGGGAGAAGGAAATGGCAAACCACTCCAGTATCTTTGCCAAGAAAACCCTAAGAGGGATCATGAAGAGTTGGTCACAACTGAAACGACAAAACAACAACAACATATTCAAAGATGCCCAAAATATTGTTGGGGAAACATGTACAATAGAATCCTTCTGGACACTACTCCCAAATGGAATAAGCAACATCAAGGCCCAATAGTGCACACAGAGGAGAAGACAATAGGTATCCCAAACTAACATAGCCATGCTACCCTATCACAAGAGTCCTTCCTGACTCTTTATCTCTTTCTACTTATGCTCATTTGCTTTGTGCTTTGTATCTGCAAAACGGCAGGGGCCCAGCCTTGATAAAACAGGTGTGATGGCATTACTTATCTCTGTTAAAAATACTAGCAACACAGGTACTGGCAGAAACACCAATGTGCTTTTCTACTTGTCACTTAATGGTGCAGTTGGGGAGTGGGAAAGGAGACAAAACACTGGATTTGGAGTCAGAAGGCATGGGGTTCAAATCCAAGTTCTGTGACTTGGACCTGTGTGGCTTCAGAGATTCCACTTAATTTCTCTGGACTTCAGTTTTCACACTGTTTAAATGAGGGGTTGAATTAGATGTCCTTCATGGCTCCTTTTCCAGCTCTAAACCTATGCTCCTATGAACCCCAATGCTAATGCTTTGCCTTCTGGATTGTACTAACAATAAAGTCATTGAAAACAAGTTCCTGGAAGATGAACTTCATTTCCTTTTTCTATAGAGTAGATAAAGTTAAAATTACCAACATGATTTATTTAGATTTCAACAAGGCTTCTGACCAAAGACTCTCATAAAATTCTTGTAGATAATACAGAGAGATGTGGACTGGGTGAGAGCAGTTAATTGGATTTAGGATTGATTTAAAGATAGAACCCAGAGAATACTGATTAGTAGAAGTAGCTATGCAATGAAAGACACCAGGGATCTGTCCTTAGTCTTCTTTTGTTCAATATTTTAATAACTTATATGAAGATATAAAGCTGGCATGCCTTGTATATTTTACAATGATACGTAGCCTACATGGACTCAGAGGGTAGAAGATACAGTAATAATGATTTTGGAACAATTAAGAAAAAACCCCTAACAACCTGGCATCCAAAAAGATCTCAACAGTCTTAGCTGAATCTAACAACATGATATATAATAAGAATAAATAGAGCTACTGAGGTAAGGACTACCATTTGATAACAAGCTGCTAAAAAAAACCAGACAGCAGCAGTACAATAGAAATTAGGTTTAGACCAACACCTCACACCTTATACCAAGAGAAGCTACAAATATATGACTGTATTGGTAATTAAGGTGAGACTTTTTTACTGTTTTCCCTTTTGGAGCACTGAAGTAATCAAGTCCCTTTGTTTCTTTGATTAAATCTTGGAGTCTTTGATGACCTGCTTAAGAAACAAGAAAGCCTAGTTCACATAGGTTTGAGTCGAATGGTTGTGATGCCTGAAGGAACATCACATGGTTTTGAGTTGCATGATTGTGACATCCTTTGACCCTGAACAGGGTATATAAACTCAGAGGTTAGCATTTTGTTTGAGGCTGTCACTCACTGGAAGAGAGTTGTGTGATTTGACCAGATGAGACTCTGGGCAACTGCTGGAGCCCCCTGGCTTTGGAAAACCTGGATGTTGGTGCTTCTCTGGTAACTGTATATTGTGATTTGGTTAGACAGAAATGTTGATCTGTTTATATTATCTCTGTTTGTAATTTCTATTTGTATTTGCTCTCAAGTTCATCCTGCTGGCTTTATATGCATGTTTGATTAAAGTGAGACTGTTAACCCCTTAAAAGTTGCTTTCCTTAAAAAAGCAGATCAAAGAACCTCTGTTGGCAGCCCTTCTCTGTGCTCTTGTTATTGGTCTTACACAGGCACAGTAGCTGCTAGCAACTTGTTACAATGTTACAATTGCTGTTACCACGACATAGATATAAAAGGTCACATCACAAACAAAGGAACTAGGAAGGAATTACCTCTTACACCTATAGAAAGGCAATAATCAATAAGGTTCATCATAATCAAAAGGTCAGAGAGGTTCACAGAAGATAAAATGAGCAATATTGAATGTTTAAAAGTAAAAAGTTATTATACAAACAAATCCAACATAGCTAAGATTGGGGAAGAACACTTGGGAAGAAATCTTTGCAGAAAATGTCTCCAATAAAGTTCTCATTTCCAAAGCACATAAGAAACTGACTCAAATGTATAAGAATAAGAGTCAGTCCCCACATGATAAGTGGTCTAAGGCTATGAACAGGGAAGAAACCCAAGCCATGTGAAAAAATGCTCCAAATGATTAATAATTCAACAAATGAAAACTAAAGCAACTCTAAGGTTCTCATTTCACATCCATCAAGTTGGCCAAGTCGACAAAAAGTGGAAAATTACAAATGTTGAAGGAGATGACACGAAAACAGGCACATTGCTTCATTTTTGGTGTAGTTGCAAATTCTGAAGAGCATTCTGAAAAGTAATTTGAATTATAACAAAAGAGTTACTAAACAATGTATATCTTTTGACCCACTTATACCACTGCTAGATCCATACACCAAAGAGATCAAAGAAAGAAGAAAAGGTCCTATATGTACAAAAATATTTGTAACAGTTCTTTTTGTGGTACCCCCAAAAAAACCCTCAGTGCCCAGGGCAGGTAGGTTATGCAATGGAATCAGAAAGAAGTCATCTTTTTGAGTTCAAATCTGGCCTCAGTTTCCTCATCTGTAAAATGAGCTGGAGAAAGAAATGGCAAACCATTCTAGTATCTTTGCCAAGAAAACCTCAAGTGGGTCATCAAGAGTCAGACACAACTGGAAAATGATTAAATAACAACCAAAAAAGGGTGCCCATCAATTGAGGAACGGGCTGAACAAATTTTGGTATATGAACGTAATGGAATAGTTCTGTGCTATAAAAATAAAAGGAAAAAAACAGTTTCAAAGAGACTTGGAAAACTGGTGCAGAGCGGACTGAGGAAAACCAGAAGAACAATTTATACTATAACATAAATATTGTAAAAATGAACAATTCTGAAAGACTTAAGAACTCTGATCGATTAAATGATCAATCATGATTCCAGTGGAGTGATGGAGAAGAAAGCTGCTCACCACATGTCAGAGAAGGGACTAATATGCAAAATTAAAAATGTGTCGTTAAACTTGGCCAAGTGGGAATCTGTTTGGTTTGACAATGCTTATGTAAGGGTTCATCCTTCCTCCTTTCCTTCCTTCTTTCTTTTCTTCCTTCCTTCTCTCTCCCTCTTTTTCCTTTATTTTTTCCTTTCTTCCTTTCTCTTTCTTTCTTTTTTTTTCCTTTCTACTAATTAGGGGAAGATGAAAGGGAGAAAAAATGCATTTTTGATAAATGAAAAAGAATTTTAAGCTATCTTTAAAAATAAATAGATTCCTTCCCTCTCACTCAAAAAAAATCAATTAAAAAATATAAGATAAGAAAGACCTAGCTAGAGAGCAACTAATATGAAAAAGACCTGAGAATTGTAGAGAACTACATGTTCTACTTGAGCCAGTGACATGACATAGCAACCAAAAATGCAATAAAGGTCTTAAACTACTTTTTTATGCAAACCTTGCCATAGAGAATAAGAGAAGAATTTTCCCCACTGTGCTCCATCCTACAACCAGGATCATACAAAATTCACAGACTTGCATACAGGCCCAAGTAGTATCACCATGATAAACATACATAAGAATGTTCTTCCAGGGATAATTTAACAACAGAACCATTGAAAACACCTATTTTGGAATCAACTGGTGTTAGTCACTATTTTCCCTCCTAAATTCAACTCTTGTCCAAATTTCACTATTTCTGTCCATAGCCTATAGACTCTTGGGGTACTATTCACAACTTCTGCTCACACTGGTAAGCTGGATCCCCAGCAGGCAGCTACATCTCCCCTTCAGTGTTACAGGAGTGCCTATGAGGAGTTGAGAGATTCTTATAATATCATGCCTCCATTCTGGTGGCCGCTAGGTGGCACAGTGGAGCACTAGACCTGGCTGGACTCAGGAAAACCACCAAATCAAATCTGACCTCAGACACTATTGCTATGTGATCCTGGGCAAACCACCGATCTTCTATCTGCTTCAGCTTCCCCATCTGTAACCTAGGCATAATAGTAACACTTTCCTCACAGGGTTTTGTGTAGATAAAATAAGATGTTTGTAAAGCACTTTGCACATCTCAAAGCACTACATAAATGCTGCTACTGTTACTGTTATTATCGTGATTCTCCCCAATGTAAATTGCCAGTTATCTCTTCATTTGTATAGATGCCATTAATGAGCACCCCGCTATCGATTTAACTGGGCAGCTGGGTGGAACAGTGGATAGAGCAATGGCTCTAGGCTTAGGAGAACCTGAGTTCAAATCCAGCCTCAGACACTTACTAGCTGTGTGACCCTGGGCAAGTCACTTAACCCTGTTTGCTTCAGTTTCCTCATCTGTAAAGTGCAGTAGAAAAGGAAATAGCAGATCATTCCAGTATCTCTGCCAAGTATCTATGCTCAAATGGTATCACAAAGACACAAGTGAACAACAAAAGATACTGAAAATTTGTAGAAAGAACAGAAGTACAAAAGCATCCCCTTTCAAATGAAGGCGCATTGTCCCTTCTACTACCTCAGTCCCTGGGGAGAGTGGGTTTAACCTTAAAGCAGTTTCTACAAAGCACTTGTTCCGTCAAATTCATTTCTGAATGCAGTATATGTACCTTGCTTCAGGATATGGTGTTTGAGCTCCCAGATTATCTACTGCTGAACTGAGTAAAGCACATCTCCCCTCTGGGCTGCTCTAAAGCTTCAGGCTCAGCAAACTCTGGTAGGGACTCCCATCTCTGGACCGCTGTTCCTTTAACCTTTCTAAGTCTCATAAGGCACTGAAGAAGACAGAAATAGAAGGTGGCTCCATCCCAGATACAGGCTTCCCTAGAAGCTCACGTGCTCATGGAATTCATCAATGAGGAACGAGGGAAGACAGGAAGAGGGAAAGGGCACCCTACATATACAAGCTCTCCAGAACTCAGAGATGCTCTTACTCTTCATGACCAGTAGGAAAAAAAGGAAAGCAAGTTTCTCCTTTGGAGCCTTTTGTATGCACTCTTATTTCCAGCTCAGAAGTCTACAAAAAGTCCCTTTCTTCACTGTGTATGAAGAGAACAATAAAAAAAGCCTGGACCAATGCCTGAGCATGCTCTGAAGTAGAGAGCCAAATTCCTCCATTCCGTGCCATCACACACTTGCAGAAGCAGTCTCATGAAACAGCCATGTGAGCTTCCTGCAAATGCCCCCAGGACTGGGCCCTCAGTGAAGCCCATGTTACAGGTCAGGACTACCACCATCTTTCCAAACACTGAGGCTTGCAAAAAAAAAAAGTTATCCTCAACTCTTCACTTTCCCTCACTTCTTATACCCAATCAGGCACTACATCTTGTGGTTTCTACTCCCACAAAATCTCCTATTTGGCTGCTTATCTCTACTCAAGCCCTCATCACCTCTCACCTGGATTTACTGCCATAGCTTCCTAATCGGACTCCCAGCTTCCATTTTCTCCCCTCTCCAATTCTCTAAGTAATAAAAATATTTTTCCTAAAGCATGTCTGAAGATGTAGCTCCCCTGTTCATGAAAACATCAATGGTTCACCACTGCATCTAGGATAAATTACAAACCCTTTTCCTTGGCATTTCAAGTATTTCAAGGTCTAGCTCCAGCAAACTTTCGAGGTTTATTGTATATCACTTCCATTCATGTATTTTATGTTGTAGCTATCTTTCTATCCCTCCTCAACCCTCTTTTGGCTCCCCATTCCCCAACCCTGCCTCCTGTTTCACTGAGAAAATTGAGGCCATTTACCTAGAGCTCCCCTACTCCCTGTCTCCACATCTCACATCACTCAGATGTTTTCTGTCCCTATCTCCTCCTTCACCTTTCTCTCACGTAGTGTTGGCCCTTCTCCTTGCCAAGGCAAAGCTCCTCTAATTGGGATCTCATTCCATCCCACCTTCTCCAGCTGATTGCCTTCTCCAACAGCCCCACTCTCTTCAATGTCTTGCTCCCCAGTAGCTGCTTCCCTACTGCCTACAAACATGTCTGTGTCTCCCCCATCCTTGAAAACCCCTCATTTTATCCATCTATCCCTGCTAGCTAGCATTCTATATCTCTCCTCCTCATTGTGACTAAAATTCTTAAGAAGGCTGTCTCTAACAAGTATCTCCACTTTCTCTCACTTTCTTCTTAACTCTCTTCGACCTGGCTTCCCACTTCATTGCTCCATCAACGATTTCTTAATTGCTTTAACTTCTTAACTCTTAATCTAATGACCTTTCCTTATATCTCATCCTTCTTGACCTCTCTGCAGACTTCGACATCATCAATAACCCTCTTTTCCTTGATACTCTCAGGTTTTTGTCATACTGACCTCTCCTGATTTCTCTCCCACCAGTCTGACCCTTCCTTCCCAGTCTCCTTTGCTAGACCTTCATACATGTTAGGCCCCATTAACTATCACGGACTTCCAAGGCTCTGTCCTGGGCCCTCTTATCTCTATATATCATTTAGCTTGGCAATCTCATAGGCTTCCATGGATTCAATTGCCATCTCTATGTAGATGACTTATGTATTCATCCCTCACCTTCCTCCTGACCTCCAATCTTGTATCTCCAACTACTTATTAGACACCTCAAGCTGAATGTTCCATCTTAACTTCATCATATCCAAAGCTGAACTCATTATTTTCCCTCCTCCAACCCTCCCCTCTTTCTGACTTCCTAATTGCTATTGATTCTACCTTCCTCCCTGTCACCCAGACATGCAATATTCAACTTCTCACTCCCTCTCACCCCTCCCCCATATCCAATCAGTCTCCAAGTCCTGTTGTTTCTATCTTTGCAATATCCCTTGTATACACCCTCTTCTCTCCTCTGACACTGTCACTATCCCAATGCAGGCCCTCACCACCTCCCTCATGCACTATTGCAATAGCCTGCTGATTGATCTCCCTGGCTCAAGTGTCCCCCCACTCCAAACTACCCCACCAAACTATAATATTGACCTTTCAAAAACACAAGTTTGGCCCTCTATTCAATAAACTTCAGTAGTTCCCGATGACCTCTCAGATCAAATATATATATATATATATATATATATATATATATATAAAATATAAAATCTTTATATAAATATATATTTTATAATATATAAATACAACATGTACATTTATATATATATAATATATATAAATAAAATATATAAAATATAAAACCCTTCATAACTTGGCCCCTTCTTACATTTCCAGTCACCTTCCATTTTATTCCCCTTCATGTATTCTATGATCCAGTGTCACTGATCTCCTGGCTGCATTATCACTGGCTGTCTTCCTTGCCTGGAATTTTCTCTCTCTTCGTTTCCATCTCCAGGCTTCCTTGTCTTCCTTCAGGTCCCAGCTAAAATCCTACCTTTCCACAAGAAGCCTTTCCTAGTTTCCCTTAGCATCTTCCTTCTTTTGATTATCTCCCAATTTATCCTTTCTATATCTTGCTCATACACAATTGTTGTCTTCCTTATTATACTGTGAGGTCTTTAAGAGTAGGGACTGTTTTTGGTTTTCTTTGTATCCCTAGTACTAGCATAGTGCCTAACACATAGTAGGTACTTAATAAATGCTTGTTGACTTGACTCCTAGCCAAACTAGCCTACTTGCTGATATCCAAACTTGGCTTGCTCTCTCATTAAGGTCATGTGATTGTAACTTCAGGGAAAAGAGAGAGTTTACCAGAGCTGGGGGCTCAAGAGCTATTTTTGATAAAGTCAATCCACAATAATCCACACCCCCCTGTATAATGACTTGTTATCATCATCAGCAAACCTATTTATAGAAAGACAATGTTAATTATCCAGAGAGGACATGCAAAATCTGAATTGCCCACCAGGTGGCGCTTGAGCCGGCAGTCTAATAACTGGTAAATTAGTTTCCAGTAATTCTGTGCCTCTAAAAGATAGTTCTTTCCTAAAAGTAACAGTGTATCATCACTGGACACTAGCTTACCCCTTGGCTAGCAAAGTCTGAAATTAATGTAGGGGACTGAATGCAATATTGCTCAAAATACTATAATACTAAATCAGCTATTGGGAACCTGGTTCATCAGCCTCTGCCCTATCTAGATTCTACTTTCTCTGTTCACTACTCCCTGCTTTCAAAGATTCAGAATATTAGCAAGCAGTAATCATATAGTTTATTGTATATAGAATAAAGGGAAAAGAACTAGACCAAATGTTCCTGTATGGCAAGGCTCACTTCATCTCCTAGCTCACCTTCCAGTTGCTCTCCCAGATCTTTGGGGTCAGAGAGAATCAATTCCTACAACACTCACTGATGACTCACGGAAAAGGAATAGAAGAAGGGGTATATGTTCTCTATCTCAGAATCGTAGATCAGTAACAAGAGAAGACTGAGAAGACAGTGTTTCACTCAATCCATCCTCCTGCAGAACAGACACTTGGGAGCTGCTGGCAGCTGGACGTTGGTTGTTTCTAGATGGCACTGAGTGTCCAACAACTCCCAATTGCCATTATGCCACATATACTTAGTCTCTGCCTCTGGCACTGCCATCTTAAAGAATACTTCCACAAGGTCAGAGAAAGAAGACTGTGAAAAAGGCAGCAGAAAAAAGGAAAAGAGTAGAAAAATCCAAAAAGGGACCTATCACACATCATTTTGCCTGCCCTCTTCTGCCTTTTTTGTCCCTAACTTTCTGCTCTAGAGCTCCCTCAAAGCACAGCAACTTCTACTGTGCCTTTCTCTAGCTATTCTAGTCTCACTTTGGGTGGTGTCTCAAAAATTATCCTCCAGCCATCTCCCTCTGTGTAAAATTTTCTGGTTCCAAGGATCTCCACAGAAAGGGGGGAGGGGAATACAGAGGCACCAGCTACAAGAAATGAAGAAACTAGAATCCATCACTTAAGTGATTTGATTAAGTTCACACTAATTCCATTAGTTCACTTCTCCCATTTGACTTAAGGATCTAAGAATGAAATCCACATTACATCAAATCAAGCATGTATTAAGTGACTATGGTGTGCCAGGCACTGTCACCAGGGATTCAAAGAAAGGCAAAAGACAGTCTGTTCTGGAGAAGGTCACAGTCTAATGGCGAGACCACATTCAAACAGCCACGTACAAACAAGTTCTTTACAGGAACATCAGAAGGAAGGCACTAGCATTAAAGGGGACTAGGAAAGATTTTTTTATGTAAGGTGAGACTTTGAGCCATGTAAGTCTAGGTACGGGAAGAGAGAGGTAGAGACAGACACAGAAAGAAAGAGAGCTGAGAGACAGAGAGATAGCATTTATTATGTGCCAAGCACTGTGCTAAGAAGCTAGTAATCTAATTTCAAGCAAACAAGACAGACCCTGACTTCAAGTACCTTACATTCGAACAGGGGAAACTATGAGACTATATGTGTTGATTATCAAACAGATATTCAATAACTATTTGCTGAAAAAAATGTTATTACTCCCAATTATGGATTTTAAGAGACCAAATTAATGTCTAATTGTGGAACTCCAGATAGTAGGTCAGGCAGATGGAGAAGATACTATCAGTAAGGGAGTTTCCCTGGAGGTTTTCAAATCAACCCACCTAGATGACCACTTCACATACTCATATGATCCAGGCTATAATTTTTTTTGAGCCATTTGGGGTTAAGTGGGGTCACACAGCTAGTAAAGGTCTGAAGCTAGATTTTAACTCAAGTTCTCCTGACTCCAGGGTCTATGCTGTATCCACTGTGCCACCTAGCTGCCCCAAGGCTATAAACTTATGGAGAAATTTAGACATTCAACTAGCATACAAGGGATATTGGAGTATCAACTATAAGGAACATGAAGAAAGCCACTTTGGCCAGATTATAGATGTATGAGGGAGAGTAATGTATTACAAGGCTGGAAACGTAGATTGGGGCCAAATGTTCTCTCCTACCTATAAATCAAATAGAAACTTTTGTATGTATATACATATAGATAGATGTATACAATATATGTATGCACATGTGCGTGTGTGCATGTGTGTTAAAAAGACAGCATACCCACTACAGAAAGACTTGGGTTCAAGTCTCGAATCTGACAAACATGTGACCTACATTGGTGGGCAGAGTTTTCTTATTCAGGAGTCCTCTATTAATGAAATCACAAGTCCAGTCCCTATCTCTGTGACCACATGTACACACACACACACACACACACACACACACACACACAATTTTAAATTCTCCAGCTGTTATATTCCTGCTACCCACTTCCATTGTGGGCTCACAAAATGACTGGCCATTCTGGGTTCCCTAGCTAGACTGTAAAATGGCTGAGGGAAGGGACCCTATCTTAGCCCTCTTCATGCTCCCCACTCACATAAAACTTGGTTTGCATATAATAAATGTTGGCACTTAATATGGGGGGATGGATGGATGGATGGCTTAGTTCTAGGTCACAGCAATGTGGCAGTTAAGGGGAACGGCCAGAATGGAATCAAAGGGAAGCTCAGAATTCCAACTCTGCCCTTGTTTCCACAGTGACACCTATGGGATGGCAAGGTCAGCCTTAGTCTGAGAGGGTCCCCCCAGCTCTGGGGACTTAACCAGCCACTGATGCTGAAAGGATCACTTGTTTTTTGAGACTAGGCAGTGGAAGAGCAAGGTGGCAGAACTGTCCATAGGGCTAAACCTCCACCTGGGGGATTCCCAAACATTATTTCAGGCCTAGATCCAGATTCTTTCCACTGAAGCCAGTGTCAACACCCAGTGGACACCCTGGAGCACAGAAACCGCTATCGAGGAACCGGTCTAGGCCGAGCTCCTGGACACCAGAACCGACCTCCCAGATCCCCACTCCCTCTCCATGTAGAACAGGAAGCAAGAGAGGGACAGGAGTGGGAGCGGGAACGAGAACGTGAGTTACAGCGCCAGAGAGCCCATGTCTATGGGACTCACGAGCTTGAGGAATTAGCTGAAAGCGTCTTAGGTAAGAACCCATACTTCTCCTGCCCCATTGTGTTCAGACTCCTAGGAACCCTTTCTCCATCCCCTTCCTCCTCATCCTTCAAAAACATTCAGCTTCTGAACACAGACCAGGAAGGGGCAAAAGAAAACAGATATTGTGTAGCACCTGGGAACCTTTAATCGAGGGATGAATTTAGAAGGGATGGTATCTAGATAATGTATGCAAATTAGTAGGCAAATATAACACAGCAATAAAACCGCATTGAATCCAGAGCTGGAAAAGACCTTAGATATCCTCTAATCTAATCTCATTTTGCAGAAAGGGAAATTAATGCCCAGGGAGACTACAAAGGGCAACAGCAGAACAGGGAGTCAAGCTCAGATCCTCAGACTCCGAATACATTGTTGTATTTTGTTTTGTTTTTTTCACTTACCACCATGGTTGGATGCTCTAACACAAGGCTAGGCCAAGGCAAAACTGGGACTTGGGTAGAAAAACACTGATTTGGAATCAGAGGACCTGGGCTCTTTTTGATGGTTAGGCTCTTGTCACCAATTTTTGGTGTTACTCTGGGCAAGACTTCCTCACCTGGGAAACAAAAGGATTGGACTAGATGTTCTCTAAGGTCTTTGTCAGTTGGAAATCCTCCCTGCCCCCATTACTGGCCTTCTTTCTTCTTTTGACACTTCTGGGCCACTTTGAAGGCTTATCATATGTTTTGTTCCATTGTGGTCTCATTCTCAGTCACTGTTGGAACTCAAAGTGTGGATGGTAGGTTGATAGATCCATTATCTCATGGGATGGACAACACTCTCACATTCAAGCTTTCTCAACCTGTATGATTCTAATATCCTTACGCAAACCTTCCATAAAATATCTAATACAATGGTGACTTTGCACAGCCCTCCCTCATTCAAATCAAAGTCAATTGCAAGCCATGTCATCATCTCCCTGAGGTCATGGTTCTCCTGGAGAACAAAGAACAACCACAACCACAATTAAGCACCTACAGTTCGCAGAGAGGTGTGTTTAAATTCAAACAGACCCTTGCCTTCAGTCTAGCTGATAACAGATCTTACAGTCTAGAAGCTCAAGCAGAGGATAATTATTCTACTGAAAAACCACAAGAAAAAAGTGCCTTAGAATTCACTACTCATGAAGATGGGAAAAATGTTGATATAGATATATTAAGTTTATTTTCTGTGCCCTAGTTCTCCTACTTTCTCTTTCTGAAATGTCTTCTGGCCTTTCAAGGCTCCCTCCCTGATGCAGAACTCTCCTTAGGACAGAGGAAGAACATTTCTGAAAAAAGAAGTCCTTCCACAACGTTCATATAAGCTAATTCATACTGTAGTAGTAACAATCTGTCCTTAAAAAAAAAAGTTAACAAAACAAGGCAATTTCTAACACAAAAGGATGACACTAGAATAGTGTAATTTCAATTATTAACCAGAGCCAGGGGTGGGGTACCTGTGGCCTCAAGACCACATGTGGCCCTCTAAGTCCTCAAGTGCAGCCCTTGGACTAAATCTGAACTTCACAGAACAAATCCCTTTAATAATGAAAGTTGTTCGGCAAAACTTGAACTCATTCAAAAGGTCACACCCAAGGACCTAGAAGGTCAGACGTGGCCTTGAGGCCAAAGTTCACTACCCAAAAGCCAGACCAATGGGGTTGATTCTATTTTGGAGGACTTCGAAATCATATCACAAAGCCCAGACCAGCACTGGCCCATTCATAAGACCCATCTGACAGCCCTGTAATAAAATGAGATAATACAAGATATTTTGTAAATCTTAAAGCTGTAAACCTAGGCAATTGGGGAGCCTTTACAAATCAAGGCATCCATTTTCACAAAGCACTATGTAAAAAGTCAGCCAACATTATTAATAGTCTGAAAGGCAGATGCAATGTGGAACCATGGTCACTGCAGACTTGATTATGGAAGCTGGAGTAAACAGAACTCTTGGCTCCACTGGGGGAAGAGGAAGGAACTGGGACATAGTTTTTCTCCGAGCAATCTATTCTATCTCATTAGATGTCTTCTGTTGGTGCATGTAAAATGTTTTCTTTCCATATATTTATGATTTTGTATTATTTGGCATTTGTACTTCTCTTAAAAGCTCTCACTGGAAATGAAATATATCCCTAAAACTAGTCCGAGAACACTGGTTCTGAAATCTCGGGACTGAGTTTAAATAGGGCAGCAAGGTGACACACTGGATAATAGAGTACTACACCTGGAGTAAGGAAGACCTTAGGCACTCCCCAGCGATGAGAGTCACTTAACCCGCCTGACTCAGTTTCCTCATCTGTAAGATGCGGATAACAGCAGCTACCTCCCAGCGTTAAGAATCAAATGAAATGTTCGTAAAGCACTTGCAAACTTTATAGTGCTACATAAATGCCATTGGTATTCCACCTGTCTGACCCGAGGCTAGTCCCTTCAGTTTCTCTCGGAGTTTGAGGTCCTCGGTAAAATAAACAGGTTGGGCTCGATGGCTCCAAGGCGCCTGCCAGCTTTTCTTGTACGCTGTGAATAAGAAAACAAAGACGAGGAGGAGGAGGGCAAAAGATCAGAAGCAGCAGGAAGGGCGGAGGACAAGCCACTGATGCGGAGATCTCGCTTGGTCCAGAATCACTAGGTACTGAGGCGCCTCTGCGAGCGTGTCCGCACTGTACCCGCACTAAGGGGGCACGATCGCAGGACCCTGGGGCTGCCCCGTCAGTCACCGGTCCAGGAGCGATCAAGCGCTTGGTTACAGGTCTGTACCAGGCCAGGCTGAGAGCCTCCGGCCAGGGCCTTTCAGTTTGCCGGGTCCGCACGTTATGGAGATGGGAAGGGGGAAGGAGGGGTCGGCAGCGGGTCCGGGACCGCGCCTTCCAGGCTCTGACACGTCGCTCAGACGTGCTGGCCGTGCGGAGCTCCCCGCCCCCTTCCTTTCTCACTTCAGCAGCAGCCATCCGGGGCCGCAGCAACGGTCTTGTGCTCGCTGTCCCCGCGCTCCCTCCACGAGGGCCAGCCCGGCTGCGCGCGCAACCCGAGCGCGGCGAGCGGGCGGACGGACGTGCGGAGCCGCTTCCCTTGCGCGGCCATGGAGGATTGGGGCCGGCCCCGTGGGCTGCTCCGCCGCGGGCGGGAGGAGGCCCCGGGGACGGCGGCGCCGCTGCTGTTGCTGCTGCTGCTGCTGCTGCAGGCCGCGCCCGGGCCGGGCTGGGCGGCTGAGGAGCCAGCGGAGCAGCAACGGCCCCGGGCCCCCCACGGCGAGTGTCACTTCTACGCCGGAGGGCAAGTGTACCCGGGGGAGGCGGCCCGCGTGCCGGTGTCGGACCACTCCTTGAACCTCAGCCAGGCCAAGAGTAGGTGCTGCCCCGGCGGGGAGGGGGGCGGGGGCGGGGCCGGGGCTGTGGATGTGCGGCTGCACCCCCCTCCAGCCCCCCGACCGCGGGGAGCCTAGCCCGGGCCGGGATGCAGCTGTGGCAAGTGAAGCATCTCCTTAACGAGCCCCGGGACCCCGTGGTCCCCAAGGCCTGTGGGTGCTTAGATTGAGCAATGCAGATAGATGCCCTTGTGTTACGGGACAAAGCGCTCGGGAGCCGGAGCTTAAATACCAGGGGACTAAGCTGATCTCTGCCACTTAGGACTTGGCAGACACAGGGCAAGTTGCCCTGCCACTGGGCCTCAGTTTCCCCATCTGCAAAATAAAAGGGGTGGGGAACCCTTGATAATAAAAAGATTTGTTCTGGGAAGTTTGGATTCAGTCCAAGGGCTGCACTTGAGGACCTAGAGGGCCACATGTGGCCACAAGGCGTTCCTCACCCCAGGGCTAGATGGCCTCTAAATTCCCATGCTTTCCTAAATCTGTGATAGTGGTAGTAGTGCTGCTATGACGACTACTACTACTGTCATTCAGGGTGAGATGAAATGGTATACTAAAAGTCTACCTGTTTCCCCAGCAGCAGAATGAGGGGATATGGCCTTTAGATTTCCTTCCAGCTCCAAATCTATGGGTCCTGTTATTATCCACAGTGCAATGAAATGATTCCTTTCTAGACCAATAACTTTAATGTTCTTTACTGCTTTTTTTGTGTTTCCCAAAACTATAATACTCCAGATGGGGCCTGTGGAAAAGGAAATGGAATGAGGGAATGGGAATTAACAAACTTAGGTTCATAAACCTTTGTACCCAGCCAGTTTGAACTTAAAACTATTTGCCTTTCTGGCTGCCTAGAGAAGGACACGTCAGTGGAATCCAACCAGATTCAAGCACTGAAAAAAGATTATGTGCCCATGTGAAGAGTTTAAGACTGTAACGCTAAGGGGAAAGACTAAGGGCAATTTGCGGTGTTTTTGATAAAATTAATTTTATATCAAAGGTATATATAACCCCAGCACAGCACAGTGCTGAAGAGATCTAACAAATGCTTTTGGATTAGTTGAAAATCCTGATTAAATACATGAAGACTGTAGCTGAGAGGCAACCTTTTAGTTTAGAAAAGTCATATGTTTTGTAATTGGAAATAAATGCTTGAGATAATTTACGAACCTTAAAATCCAGTATAAGTGTGAGCTGTAACTGTTACCACCACCAAGTGGCTACACTCCCAATTTGTAGAATAAATGTCATGAGAGACAAATCCTCCCCAACTGAAACAAGCCAAAATTTTAAGTTGATCTTACCATTTTGCTTTCTAAAAAAACTTAATTTCAAATTGTCTCATGTAGTTCTATGTTTGCATGCGTCCAGTAAAATCATACTCAGATGGAGCACCATGGTATGGAAGTGACGCTTGATTCTCAAGAGCTGTGACTACAGCCTTGTAATTTTTCTGAGTTCAGGAAAATTCATCACCAGTTTTGCAGAGTGATCATTTTTTTCAGCCACGGTAAATTTCAGAGATAATATATGATATTGTTGAGGGAAAGCTATCTGCACTGAAAGGAGTTCCCACATCAACAAAAGTAAAGAGCTCTGAAATATATAGACAATACATACACTTAAACTTTAAGAAATTTTTATAAGCTTGCTACATCAGATGCCACGTTATTATTCAGTGAACATTTAATTAGGGATTTCATTTTGAAAAAATTACTCTGTCACTTCTGAAGTATTATAATTTCCAAATCTTACAGATTTTCTCTAGCATATCAAGGTACCCTGAAATGTTTATGGCAACTTGGCATTTACTAAAAAAATTACACCAACCCATGATTTCTTATGAAAACAAACAAACAAAAAAAGCTGCCTCTGCCTGAAAGCACATTTTTACTTTTACGTATTTGCTTCATTTCTGTATAGCCAATTAGCAGACTTATGCTTCAAAGAACTGTAGCTGGAGTTCAATTCATATACGATTAATATAACGTCTCTGAATGCCTAGGTGGTTTTTCCAAGTTCTTTCATTTCAAGTAATGATAAAATCAGAACCCTGACTTTGCAAAAATCAAAACTTTCTGAAGAAAAGTTAACAATTTTTCTTTTTTCTTTCTTAGATAATTTGCATTAATCATTTATGAGCATCCCCATATTTTGATCCATAATGACTTCTTATTTTGATCATTAACAACAGTATAGTAGTCCTTTTGATACTCAAAAAATCTTTCTGGGCACAAAACATAAAATTCAATTCAAATCTGCTATTTGATTCTCGTTACCTATCCTTGAAACTGCCACTTTTGGAAATTCTGTAAATAGATACTAGCTTTGGAAAGAAAGGATGGGTGGAAAATTAGCTTTCTAACTAAGCTTTCCTTCCTACGCACAGCATCTGTTTATGGATATTTGCTGAATACCTCTCATGAATACCTCTGCTTTCCAGAAATTTCAGGGAAACGTCTTATTGATCTTCGGAAACTAAACAGCTGCCTAACTTAAACTTCATTATCTGTTTTAGCAGTCTTAATTTGCTGATACATGGCTTCAGGATATAACCCTAATAACAGACTGTGTTCTCTCATGGAAATCTCTCATGTACCTAGGAGCCATCTTCCTAAAAACTGGCATTTGAAGTCTTCAGCAACTCCTTAGGCCTTGTTTTGTGTTAAAGAGTTCATTAGCATGAAAGATGATTTCCTATGGAATGGCCTCCAGCAGTTCCTCCAACGATCCAGCAACTTCCTCTGTGTGACATAACCCGTCAGATTAACTATGTGCAATCTCTCTCTTTTTTCCTTTAAGTTTCTAAATCAGCACCTTATTGGGAAGGAACAGCTGTGATAAATGGAGAATTTAAGGAGCTCAAATTAACTGATTATCGAGGAAAATATTTGGTTTTCTTCTTCTATCCACTTGACTTGTAAGTAAGACTCTCCAAAGCACTGTACATTAAAGCCTTAATCAATTTGTATCCAACAAAGCAGAACTCTCAGTTAAGCAGAGATTTTTCTCAACATTGAGCTTCTGGAAATGATGCAAGCCCAAACGAGAAATTTTGTCCAAAATAAATAGCTTTTAGAATATATCCCAGGGTTGCTATGCATTAATTCCAATCTCCTACACTTTCTTTACAGCAATTATGTTCACGATTACTAAAACACCTTGTAGCATAGAGGAAAGAGAGTGAGGCTTAGAGTCAGGAAGGAGGTTTGGTGTTGAATCTCCTTTGTGACAAGTCATGGGACCACGAGCAAGTCACTTAAATGATTGGCTTTACCTGAGCTTTAGTTTTCTCCCAGGAGTATACTCAAATGTGACATTTTCAAACTACGTGAAAATAAGAGTATGCAAAAATAATCCCAAGTTTCCTATTTGAATACAGTAACTTTCTAATCCTCCATTAAAGCCCTTTTAAAGTGCTTCATAGTGGCATGGAGATGACTCTGGGTTCTTGGAAGACCATGCCAGGGGAGCATAAACTGGCAGATGCCATTAAGCTGAAAAGGGTTTGAGTTCAGACCCAGTGATGTACTGCAAAGACTAGCTGACCTAACTTCTGATAGAATCATCACCATGTAGACTTCAGGGTGTTGTATTTTTCAGCCCCAGCAATTTAAAAGACCATGCTGTAGTGAGGGATTCTTATCAACATCCATAGAAGAGGTACCCACATTGAGAAAATTATAATTCGTTGACATTTTTATGACGAAGAAAGGAAATAGGAAAATGTTTCCTGGCTTGTGTGCCACAAATTAATGTTACTGTTTAATCAGAATTAGCTTGGAACTTCTTCAGTATGGTTTAAGCTAACTTTAGGCTTACTTACAAAAGCCCATTTCCATCAATTCCTTCTTAGATTTCTCTAACTTGAGAGGGTTTGGTGTTTCACTCCATGAATTCTACCAAATCACTTTACTGAGACAGAGCATGAGTATGTGTAATAATTAAGCTGTTTAGCTTTAGATCTGTATGAAAAATTTTTCTAGTCTTTGTAATGTTTGAACAACTGCAGTTTGTAACATGACAATCTCTGGTAAAAGCCCAAGCTGAAAATACCTATATATAAATATACATGATAGATAGGAGTGTGCTGGTAAATGTTTAGCAACTAGGCTGTTCTGGTGCTACATACAATTAAGCGTAATCTACATTATTAACACTTTTTAAAGTAGCAGAGTGATAACTCAAGCTCTGAATGTAGCAATTGCCAGTTTTGGAGGTATAGATGCTCACCTGAAAATTCAGCAATCAGGTTCTCCTGTTAGAGGTAACTTTGGCACACTCTTCCCTATAGATAAAACAGGATTGAACTTTTGGAATTCCCTTTAGTGATAAGACTAGCCTGCTTTCTATGTAAGGGCAAAAAAAAAAAATGCGAATTGATAGAACAGATTGTTTAAAAGTAGTCTAATGCAATTGAAGGTGTGTTTGCAATTCTGATTTGTTTTTAAAAAACAACTCACTGGGAAACAAGAAATAGTATTCTACAAGTACAAAGCAATGTCAGACCTGCTGTCCTGGATACATATCTAGTTCCTGAGATTCTGTCCCAGCATGCCTTTAAACAAAGGGATGAAACCTCAGGGCACCCAACAATCCACCAAGAACAGAACAACTGGTGTAGGCTTTTTTCTGCCACTATTTTTATTTATCCTCCACTAAGCCAGTTGAGAAAATTTGTCTGAGAAATCAAAGTGTTGGAGAACTGAAATTAAGCAAAGGAAACAATACTACATCATTTCCCCCTCCTCATCCCCCCACTCCCCGCCCATCAGTATACCTAGTATTTCTCCCAGGTTGGAGAGAAATAGTTTTTGGGGAAGACACCGGTATAAAAATTCTTAATTACCCGGAAGTTGGATAAGTTCCTTGCAATAGTCAGTAAACATCTAGGTCCAAGCACTAATTCCAATCATTGGGGATAAAAAGAAAAGTAAAAGACAGTTCCTTCTCTCCAGGAGCTCCTAATCTAATAGTGGACATGGTTTACAAATTACTGTGTACAGACAAGCTATATCTGAGATAAACTGGGGAATAATGAACAGAAAAGGATTGGCATTAAGAGGGATTGAAAAAGACTTCCTGTCAAAGGTGGGATTTTAGCTGGGACTTGAAGGACACAGAGTTGAGGAGGGAGAGCATTCCATGCATGGTGACAGCTGGTGACAATGCCTAGTCAGGATATGGAGTATCTTGTTCAAAGAACAGTAAGGGGGCTTGTATCTTCACTGGGTCATGGAGCAATGGGGGAGAATAGCGTACAGTAAAAGATATTAACGTGAATTCTAGGATTTTTGAAAGAAACATCAATCGATGATCTTTGATACGTTCTAGTACATAAAAGTTCACAATACAGCGAGGAATCACCTATTAAACTACATTTGATCAAAAGTGTCTTCTAAATTCATTATCACATCATAGTTTCATATATAAAACTGCTATTTTAATATACATTACATCTATTAGAATCTAAAGAATGTTTTGGAGAAAATAGAAATTATGTTGGTACTAAACAAATATGATTAACTCTTCTAAGAAAACAGAATTGCTTTTTCTTTTCTTTCTTTCAGCACTTTTGTGTGTCCTACTGAAATTATTGCTTTTAGTGACAGAATTGAAGAATTCAAGGCTATAAATACTGAAGTGGTTGCATGCTCTGTTGATTCACAGTTTACTCACTTAGCATGGTATGTGACTTACCTTTATGTGTTTTTTTACAAAAAAAAGGACATATTATAGGTTGATTTCCTTTATGACAGTAAAAATGTACTTAAACTTCTATTGAATATCTGAATATTCAGTAATAGGTTTATAAAATAGAAAATGAACTATTGGTCCAATCAAATTAAAATATGAATGCTTAAGAAGACTGTTGACTTCTTAAATTGAGGCAAAGGTAGATTAAATGCAAAAGCTATGAAAAGATGAATTTCTTTTTTTGATGTGGCCAATGTGGAGTGGGTCAAACTCCTCCTAAGGGGAGGGGAAAGTCACTGATAACTGAGCCATTGCCAGGGGAGAAAGCTTAGGGAACAGGAAAAGACAAAAAGCATGATACAAGTGCAACAGAAATGACTTCTGTTTTGCTTGACTATGCATGTATATTACATAGCCTTTTTTTTTTTAAGTAGAAGTGGGGAGAGATGGGAGGAAAAGAAAATTGTTCAACTAAACTGAATTTTTTAAAAAGGAAAAATGTTATGGGGCAACAGAGGGACTGGAGTTTTTAAGTTGTGCCTATACTTGATTTGTGACCTTGAGCTGAAAGTAAAATCTTTGAAATTTATTAATTTATTGGCAAACTTTTTTAGGAAGCCATCATGGTACAGTTGAAAATGCTGAACTTGGGTTCTCATAGAATGAGTACCCCAGCTCTTCCTTTGTGAGCTAGGCAAATCACTTGACCTCTCAAGACCTCAGTTCCCTCATTGCTAAAATGAAATGGTTAGACCAGAAGACCTCCCCATCCCTTTCACTTCTAGATGGCCCTATGATTATCTAGTACAGGGCTGTCCAAAATGCCCTGCATGCTGCCCCAAGTGCGAATCTGCCTACAAGCATAGAAATTTACATAAATGTAGTAAATAAAGTGGGGCTACCACCAAGCTCTCACTAAAATGGCAAATCAAAATATATTGTCTGTTGTTTCAATAAAAACCTAAGATTGGACAGCCCTGATCTAGTAGAAGCAGCATGGTGTTGGGCAAAAACATCCTCCCTCACCTTTAAAATACTTCTTCATGTTTAAGCCATCACACTCCCTACTTCCACTTCAGTTTTATAGAAAGAGACTAGGGATCCGTAATCTCTTTAGCCCTCAGTGCATCTGTGTGTCTAAGCAAGGCCCATAGACACCAAGACTGAAGACTAAAGTTTGAGGGAAGAAACCTGGCTTTAATTGGGAAAGTCATTTCCCTTCCCTAGGCCTGTTAATCTTTACCTGAGAATGGCAACAGCACTGGAGTTACCTGCCCTGCCGGGTGTTTGTTAGAAAAGTGCTTTTGTAAAGTAAAGCCGCCGCACAAAGGAGCTAGGTTTGCTAGGAGACATTAGGTAGGTACAGGGATGCAGCTGTGGTTTTCCATTCAAGGTGAGCAGAAGGCATTACTCTGCTAAATCTTCAAGCGTCAGGCTTCAGTTTTAACAGTAAAGACACAGGAAATGAGGGTGATCAAGTTTGGTCAGTCTTTTACTTGTTGTTGCTTTCTACTTTGTTGTATATAAAATGGAGATGATTCCAAACTCACAAACGCTGTGTAGGTTTAACTGTTTTTAGCGAATAAGAATCACAGTCTCTAAGAAATGTATACTTGATTTTTTTTAAAGGATTAATACCCCTCGGAAGCAAGGAGGCCTTGGGCCAATGAAGATTCCACTTCTTTCAGATTTGACACACCAGATTTCAAAGGATTATGGAGTTTATCTGGAGGACTCAGGCCACACTCTTAGGTACTTCCTTCCAAATCTATTTCCCACTCTCCTTTTCTTAAAATGAATTTTCTTTAGTTTAGTAGATAACAAAGTTTGTTCAAAAAACAATCAGTTAGATCTGTAAGCCTGCTGTAAATGCTCTTGGAATGTTAGATGAATGTAATATTGGTAAATATCTTTATGTGTTTATATATTATACCCATATAAAAATATATTTTAAACATGAGCTATTTCAGTACATCGTATATGTACATATATATATGCTACATACTGAAATATGCTACATATACACACACACATATGATGTACTGAAAATCAGCTCATCATTGTCATGGATGAAAATTAAAGAGATATTTCACTGAACAATTTTCACTAGGTCTGTAATGTTAAATAAGAGAATTTTATAAAAATTTGGTTGAAACAGCATTAGATAGATAACGATCTTCTGAAGAACTTAATTTGGATTTGTAGAGAGAGCACATTTTTGAGCTGTGCTTTTCTGTTCCAGTAATCCCTAGAAGTCGATAACTAACCTTAGTAGGAAGGGTTGTGCCAGTTTTAACATTCAATTCTCTTTCTAGTTTATTTTGTTTCACTTTCTAATCCAATAACAAGCCACCTGACATAAGCCGCTTTGAGCCAGCGGTGTCCCATGTATAGGAACATGATGGTGATTCTATCACATTGTAATGACATAGTATGAATAATAAAAGTGATAGATTTGATCTTCAGTCTTTGCTGTACCGGTGTTTATCACATGACCTTGTCCTTATTAGCACTGTCTTCTGTTCAAAGACACAAATATGGAAGAACACTAGAGGGAAACTCCAATTTCAATAGATGTTAATTTAATAAGCCACATAACCTCCATCTCGGTTTCCTCATCTGCAGAATGGGAACAATAGTAGCAACTGCTCACTCACCAGGGTTGTTGTGAGAATAAAATGAGATTGATGTTTGCAAAGCTTTAAATGCTGTATAAATTCTAGCCCTTGTTATTATCATCATAACTAATGATTCATCTTCACTCCTATTGGAATGCCCTATCCTGGTGTGGAGGGTACCCCGGGTTCCCCAAAACCGTCACAGAGAGTCAGGATTCTGCAGGAAAGGCTTTGAATGCAGACCCACTGGTGGCCTGGGTGTCTGTCTGAAGATTATCCTAGCCAAGTCAGGCATGTGGTATTGAATATTTTAGCCGTAGCAACTCCTAAACACTCTCCTGAGTTACAGAGGAGTTGAAATTCTGCTTCATTGGAAGGAAAACCTTTACTGATAAAATTTCATATCCTTGAAGAATCAAAATTAGCAATAAACTAAATAGAAAAATATTAATCAGGCAGATTAAGAAAATGGAGTGATGCCTAGAACGCATTTTTAATTTCATGTGGTACATGGTTCTACTGCAATCTCCAGGACTTCGCATTGACTATTCTCCATGGCTGGAGTGCACTCTCTTTTTGTTTATTATTTTAATTTTTTGGAGGTGGGAAGGCAGGGCAATTGGGGTTAAGTGACTTGCGCAAGGTCACACAGCTAATAAGTGTGTCAAGTGTCTCAGGTCAAATTTGAACTCAGCTCCTCCTTATTCCAGGGCCAGTGCTCTACTCACTGCGCCACCTAGCTGCCCCCTGCACTCACTCTTGATATCTCTGACTCCCTTCAAGACTCAGTTCAAATCGAGTCTTTCTCCCTAAACTTTCTTCTGCTCTGTACATATCTTATATATTATTTAGATCCTATTTTTATGCATGCTTTTTCCCCTATTAGAAAGCAGGGACCACTGTCTTGGCCTTGCTTTGTATCCCCAGTGCTTAGCATAGGGCCTGACTCATAGTTACATGCTTTATAAATGTTTTGATGATTAATAATCGATTTGCATAGAGGTAATAATTAAATATATACAAGTTGCTGAGGCCACTGAGAGTATAAAGAGAAAGGTGGCCCAGGACAAAAGTCTTTGGGAATACCCACAGTTAGACAAAGATGGAGATGGACCAGTCAAACACGCAAGAAGAGAACCAAGACAGAATATTGTTATAAAAGCCTAGTTAGCATAGAGTATCCAGGAAGAGAGAGAAAGAGGGTAGTCATCACTGCCAAGTGCTCCAGAAAGACCATATTAGAGGAGGACTGAGAAAAGACTATCAGATTTGCTCATTCTGAGATTATTGTGGACTTCAGAGAGAGCAGTTTCAATTGAGAAATTAAGTGGGAGGCGAGATTGCAAAGGGTTGATTGCTAAGTGAGAGAAGGAAGCTGGGGCAATGAATAGACAGATCTTCTAGGAGTTTGGCTGAGAAAAAGAGAAATGAGACCATAGCTCAAAGGAACAGGAATGGGAGGGTCTAGTGGAGGTTGGAAAGACATTGTTTGAAGGGAGTGGGGAGAGACAGAGTAGATAAGGAAAGCTGCTGAAGAAGCAGGAAGAGGGGGAGAAGGACGCGTCGGTCAGAGACTGAAAAGAGAGAGACGGTCTTGAGTCACTCCAGAGTAAATGTTGCTTTCAGAGTCGTATTGATGCAATTAAGTAGAACAGGTGATAAAAGTTGTTGGGTGACAGTGTTTATTTTCATTTACTTTTCTTCCCCTGGTGTATATATGACTACTCATCATCCCCTCCTATAGACGTAAACTCCATAAGGGCAGAAAATGTTTGATTTTTGTCCTTGTTCTTGGCAGCTCTCAGCACATGATCGATGCATGTCAGAAGCTTGTTGATTAATCGCTTAGCAGAGAGACTAAAAAATGGCAGGGTATTTGTGTATAGTTAGAGAAGGAAGTCCCAAGGGAGTTTCAGATTTTATGTCAGACTTATACATCCTGGACACCAGAGAGAGTAGAGCAACATTGCCTTCACTGAAAAGGAATTTCATTTCTCTTAATTCTTCTTCCCTTTTCAGAGGCCTTTTCATCATTGATGATAAAGGGATCCTACGGCAGATTACAATGAACGACCTTCCTGTTGGCAGATCAGTTGATGAAACTCTTCGTTTAGTCCAGGCGTTCCAGTACACTGACAGACATGGAGAAGGTAGCCTTCTTTTCTTTGCTCTTTTAGAGTTAGCAGCTATCACAGGCCTTTTGTCTTATTAGTCTGAAAAGGAGCAATGCAGCTTCCTTTCTTGTGTTGAAATACTCCAATCTTCTGATTAAGCTGTAGCTCAAATTGAGAGCCAACTCATTTCTGCTATTTGAAGACAAATTGAATCGGTTTATAAAATTCATTTTAACAGATTGTTACTAATACATTCTTACGTACCATTTTAGGGGGAACAGTAAACCAAATAAAAAAATGTTACAAAAAAGGAAGAATCCAAGTACTTAAATCCTACACAATTTAAAATTGGTTTACTCTCAAGATTTGCTGAAAGTAGTCAGACATTTGTGACAGTGTGTTGTTTTTTCAGATTAGGTTTCTATAATTAAAGTTGGACAGATTCTTCCTGTTTTAATGCAACACTCCTTTGTATTTGCCTGTTCCAGTTTTTTAAAAATATAGCAATTCCATTAAGTCTCCTTGTTGTGATACTTAGCAGATACCTATTAAGCCCTTTTTCTCCAGGGAGTTTTAATGGTGACCAAACTAAATTAAAATTTTAGATTGTACAACTTGTGGTATTGATCATAATTTCCTTAAAAGTACAGCTCAGTGTCTGGGTCAATATGCACTTTGGTTACAGGGGAAGTTCTTTTTGGTTTGCCTTTCAAATATTCTTTTTGATGGACTATTGAGTGAACTGTGCTAACTTTTATGTGGTTTGCATTTTGGTAAGAATTCTATATAAATAGCTAAGTTCAAGTCCCTTCAGATTTTTATTTGAACAAACTTTCTAACTAATATTTGAGAAGCGCTTAATTCAGTCCATTTTTTCATTGTTAAATTTAACTAAATGTAAATTGGCAATGGTGAAAGTAGGCCAATTTTCCACTGGCCAATTCAGCATTTTAAATTCCTTACTAAAGGAAAACAATCTCACATAAAAATAGAATGCTCAGCCCCCTAGAAGAATTCTGTAATTTTGTAGCAGCAGCATTTAGTTCTAGTAATTAAAAAGACACAGTTTTTTTAAAGGACTCAGTTTTTTTTTTAAACTTATGTATGTTTGTTCCTTCCCCTCTTAGTCTGCCCTGCTGGTTGGAAACCTGGCAGTGAAACGGTAAGTTTAACTGATTTGGCTTGGTATTGAAAGCATGGTGGATGGGGAAGCAAAAACCAGCTAAGCTTAGAATGTTGTTTCCCATGGTAGCACCATCTTGATTTTGTTAATAGAGCAAATAAGCGTCCATTGATGGGCAGAAATGTCAGCGGGTGAAACTTCTTAGGCCTCTAGGTAGGGTAGTTGGAGCTGGAGGAAACAGAAAGCCAATTTTGATGTGGTAAATTTAAAAACCAAGTGTTAGGAGGAATGTGCTTTTTAGAAGGGAAGAAAATTATGGAGATAACGGGATAGGTTAGAGAATCCCTCAGGGTTCAAATGTAGACCCTTAATTTATTAGATTGAACACTTAGTGAAATTGCTTTCTTGTAGTCCAAAACAATAAATAGTCATAACAGTTCCAAAAATGAAAAAAAGTATTTGAGTAAACCTGGCTTAAGTTACACCTAAGCTAAAGCTTTGTGGCCTTGTTCTTTTGTCACCTTTTAAGGAAGGACTGAGTGGAACCAGAGACAGGCCAGCTTTAGGTTTTTAGGATAAGTCTTTGGACAAAAGGAAAGAAAAAAGTTGAGAATAGCTACTTTGAGCCAGTTCCACCATTTTGTTGTTAAATTTTGACAATATCTTAGAGCCTGTTTACATCTTGTATCATTTCCCTATAGAATAGAACTTATCGTGCTTGTTTATTATAGAAAATGCCATCTTGCTGAGGTGGCACGGCTAGTTAGTTACCGAGCTGGGACTACAAATCAGTCTCCTGACACCCAGTCTGTGTCACTAGTCAACATTCACATTTATATAAGTCTTTACAGTGCACAAAGTACTTCTTAACAGAACCATGGGAGGCCAGTTTCCATTACACCAAATTTCTCCTTAAATCATAAAGCCCTATGGGGTCAGCAAAAATTGCTAATGAAATACAAAAAGCATATTTTAGTGTGTGCTTTAAAGTGCAGAACTCATGACATGGACTTGAATTTGACCAGCTTGATTATGGATAGAAAGTTACATGTATTAAGGGAAATTTTATGATGTGTTGGTATTTTTTTAATATGAAATTTTAAATTTAATTGTTCACTTTGCATGCTACTTGTGAGAATGCTATTGTGAGGTGTAACATTGTTTCAGAAACCTCTGGGTTTTTAGCTACTTAGCCAGGTATCAATGGACTCACAATACTTTCTTATTCTTGAATATATTTCAACAAGTATTTATTTACAGGACAGCAGCTGTTTCCGAGCTATTCTGCTAGGTGTTATGTTTTTTAGTTTGGCATTGGTTTCAGATTTTAAGAATAACTGACCCTTCTTACCCCCCAAAATTATAAATTAGAAGAACTCTGATGCTCCCATTAAAATTGAGATAGCTTAGATCACTTAACCAGAAATTTTGTCTGAGAGGAAATTACTTTTAAAATACATTAACATCTGTAGACATGCTCTTTCAATGTGCTTGACTTAATTAGATCAAACCTGAAGAAGCTATGAAAGCCTGGTGGCCAAAAGAAGAGTTGTAAGTATATTGAGGGGATTTGTATACAGATGTTAATTTATTAAATAAATTATAAATTTGTCACTGAAGCATTTCAAATGGATGGATATAAATGGATGGATAATATAAAGAAATTAGTTTTACTCATTCTATGCTAAATGTACCCATCTGCTGATGATAGTGTCTTTGTGACCCTGGGCAAGCCCCTTCACCTCCCTGGGTCTCAGTTTCTTCATCAGTAAAATGACAGAGTTTGCCTCTCAAGTCCCTCCCAGCTCGAGGCCTGTGATCCTTTGATCATATATGAAAATACAGTTCAAGTCATAGGAATAAGCATTTTCTACAGACAAGTGAAAGGCAGCCGTTCAGTCAAGTGGGTTTCAGATGTGACAATATAAATGTACAAACAATTCTCACATAAATTCACATTATGCAAAAAACCATATATGGTAACTTTACAGTACTATGCTCTCCCTCTCTCTGCTCCTGCCCCTCAGCTCCACAATCCACAGCCTCCCACACACCACCACCTCCAACCAAAAAACCAAAAATCCTGCCAGTAAAAACAGAACAGCAGAGAGATTGCCACCACCACCCTAGGATGGGGGCTTGGCTTGAGACCTTTGGTCCACTCTGCCCACCTGCCCCATGTATCTCTCTTCTGTCTGCCTACATGTCTGTGTCTAGTCCTCACATATTTGGCCCCTACGTGTTCTTCCTCTCAGTTCTGGGTGTGCCCCGATGTGTCTTTCCCCAGTTCTTCATGTTTCTTCTTCTGTTCTCACTTCTCTGCCCCACATCTGTCCCCTCAGCACCCACATGTCTTTAAGCCTTGTGCCAGCCCCCTCCCTCTAGTGGCTCGAGGCCCCCCTTCCTGCCTCTCTCCCTCCTTTTCCCATGTGCAGGAAAATTCGAAGTGAGTAAAAATTGCTTTACATAGATGTCTGCAGAGTAGTCCACTTAGGTGAAGTAAGAATGTCTGTACTTTGGACGTAATAATGTACCTTCTGATAAATTAATGACTTTCTTCTTTCTTATGCAGATAATTCCAGATCCAGCTGGAAAACTGAAGTATTTCGATAAACAAAATTGAAATGTTTGCTCAGGTCATGTCTAGTTCAAAAGTCACAAATAAAATTTTCGTGGTTTTGATACTACTTTGTGTTTGTAGTGATTGGGATGCACCTTAGTAGGAGGGAAAAGAAGGAGACAAGACATTAGAACCAGGAACTTCTCCATAGCCCAGAGGCATCTATTTCTTGATGAATTATACATGGTTCAATGAAAGCTCAAAGTGGACAGTAATATATCTTGGAGGATTCACGACAAGGAAGGAGAACCTACTGAGAATTCTTTTATTTTTCATTGGGAACCCTACAAGGATGAGTACTCAGGTCTTCAGACCCTGCTGAGAAGAGGCAGGCAAAGATAGTCTGCTTTTAAAAAAAGGTCTTTGTCATCATCAAAAGGCACTGTAATACTGAAGCTGTGGAAATGTGGTACAGTTGTTTGACAGGAATTCTGGTAGAGTCTGTTTGGCATATGCAAATAAAATTCAGATGAGCAGTATAATTCTCTTATTGTATCACATGCGCTTCAAAAAGTTACTAGTGTACATAATAGCCCTAAATATTTAATTATCCATCATCTTTGAACATATATCTATACCCATAAATTCTTTCAGTTTCCGTATCTACTCTCAGGGTCACAAGTTATTAAGTTCAGTGCCCATTGAGCCCTCTTGTACTTGCCCAAAAATATTTCTTCATACTTCAAGTATCACGAATCTATCAACAAATATTTATTAAAGTACTGACTATGTGCCAGGCACCATGTTAGGTGCTAGAGATACAAAGATAGAACCAAAATAGTCTGCCTTCAAAGAGTTTACATTCTAATGAAAAAAAAAATATACACCTGTATTTACAAAGAACATATACAAAGTGAATCCAAGGTGTTTTGGGAGGTCAAGTGCATTAGCTCAGCCAGAGGGATCAGAAAAGATTTCATATGGAAGTTGGTCTCGAAGAGGTTTCAAAAGGCAGAGATGAGGGAGTTCATTCCCGGCTTGGGGGACAGACCGTGCAAAGGCACGTGTAGTAGATGGAAGGACAAGCATGGAAGTTAGTAGGCCAATATGGCCAGATCATGAGGTAAATGAACCAGAGTAATAAGATTGGGAAAAGCGACAGCAGAGAAAAGCCACAAAGCTGCCTGAGCTCTCCCTAATCCTCAGAAACAATGTTAAATCAAGCCTCTAAACAGATTCTGGAGTGACAGAACCTACAAAAAGATATGAGTGAAGCAATTTTCCAGCTTAAGATAATTTAGGACGACTTCAGGAAAGGTCTGTCTCATGGGTAAAAAGGGAGTGCAGTCCAGCACAGTGCCCAGGCAAGACAGCAGGCAAATTGCCAATCCAGGAACCCCTATTACAACAGGCGCAACTAAGCCAGGCCACCCCAGCACCCGAGGCCCCAGCCCAGAAAGCCCATGACCCAGGCCCCTGGTCCCCAGTGCAAGAAGCTGGTACAGTGCCTCCTGTGTACCAGGAGCAGAGCTCAACTTTAAAAGTCATGAAATTGCTTAAAAATGAGTAAAAAACAGAAAAGAGTCCTGACCACAGTTACTGTGATAACAGGGAGGATCAAAACACAAACTCAGAAAAGGACAAAAATGCCTACATGTGAAGCCTCAAAAAGATGAACTGGAATCGAGGCCAAAAAAAGCTTTCTTGGAAGATCTCAAAAGGGATTTTAAAAATCAAATAACAGAGGTAGAAGAAAACTTGGGAAAAGAAATGAGAGTTATGGAAGGGACAGTCAACAGGAAAAGGAAGGAGAAAAAATGATTGAAAAAAAAAATTGGTCAAATGGGGGGAAAATCCACTGAAGAAAACTCCTTAAATATTAGAATTAGCCAAAAGCTAACTGAAGAAATAATTTCTTAAAAATTAGCATTGGCCAAGTGGAAGCTAATGACTTTATTAGACCATCAAGAATCAGTCAAACAAAATCAGAAGAATGAAAAAATAGAAGAAAACATAAAATAACTCGGAAAAACAACTGACCTGGAAAAAAGATTGAGGAGAGATAATTTAAGAATTATTGGATTACCTGAAAGTCATGATCAAAAAAAGAGGCTGGATAGTATCTTACAAGAAATTATCAAGGAAAATAGCGCTGATATCCTAGAACCTGGGAGTAAAATAGTCATTGAAAGAATCTACCAATCACTACCTGAAAGAGATCCCAAAATGAAAACTCCAAGAAATATTGTAGAAAATTCCAGAATTACCAGGTCAGAAAGAAATAATTCAGATATCAAGGAGCCATATTCAGGATTACACAGTGACGTGGCAGCTTCAGAATTAAAGGATCAGATGGCTTGGGATGTGAGTGATGTTACAGAAGGCAAAGGAAATTGCATTACAACCAAGAAACTACCCAGCAAAATTGAGCATAATCTTTCAGGGGAGAAGATGGATATTCAGTGAAATAGAGGACTTTTAAACTTTCCTGATGAAAAGAGCAGAGCTGAACAGAAAACTCTATCTTCAAATACAATACTCAAGAGAAACATAAAAAGGTAAACAGGATTTTGAAAAATGTTATTCAGTAAGGTTAAACTGTTTACATCCCTACATGGGAAGATGATACTCTTGAGAACTGTATCTCTATTAGGGCAATTAGAAGGAGCATACATAGAGGGGTGAGTAAAAGTTGACTTTGATGATTTGAAAAGAATTAAAGGGTGAAAAAATTATTGTACTGGAAGAGGAAAGGGGGAGGCAGAACAGGGTAAATTGCAACACATAAAGAAGCACAAAAGATCTGTTACAGTAGAGGGAAAGAAAGGAAAGGGTGAGCGTTGTTTGAACTTTAAGATTTGGCTCACAGAAGGAGTAACGTACACACTCAGGTATAGAAATTTATCTTACCTTATAAGGACGCAGCAGGGGAAAGAAGGAGGTGGGGCTGACAGAAGGGAAGGCAGATTGAGGGAGGTGGTGGTCAGAAGCAAAACACTGGTGAGGAGGAACAGGGTGAAAGGAGAGAAAAGTGTCAACAGTGGGGAAAATAGGATAGAGGGAAATACACAGTAATCATAACTGAATGTGAATGAGATGAACTGTCCCATAAAACAGATAGCTGAGTGGGTTAAAAACCTGAATCCTACAAATATGTTTGCAAGAAACACATCTGAGGGGCAGCTAGGTGTCACAGTGAGTAGAGCACTGGCCCTGTAGTCAGGAGGACCTGAGTTCAAATCTGGCCTCAGACACGTGACACACTAGCTGTGTGACCTTAGACAAGTCATTTAACCCCAATTGCCCTACCTTCCCCCCTATATAAAAAAAAAAAGAAACATTTGAAGCAGAGAGATACAGAGGAAAGGTAAAAGTCTGGAGCAGAACATATGCTTCAGCTGAAGTTAAAAAAAAAAAGCCAGGGTGGCAATTCTGATCTCTGACAAAGCAAAGAAAAAAACTGATCTAATTAAAAGAGTTAAGGAAGGAAACTACATCTTGCTAAAAGATACCACAGACAATGAAGTAATATCAGTACTGAACATATATGCACCAAGTGGTATAGCATCCAAATTCTTAGAAGAGAAGTTAAATGAGTTACAGGAAGAAACAGCAGAACTATTTTAGTAGGGAACCTCAACCTCCCCCTCTGTGGTTAGATAAATCTAACCACAAAATAAACAATTAAGTTGTTAAGGAAGTGAATAGAATTTTAGAAAAATTAGATAAGATAGACCTCTGGAGAAAACTTAATGGAGATAGAAAGAAATATACCTTTTTCTCAATGGTAAATGGTACCTACACAAAAATTGGCCATGTATTAGGGCATAAAAACAAAGGCAGAAAATATTAAATGCATCTTTTTCAAATCAGGATACAATAAAAATTATGTGTAATAAAGGGCCATGGAAAGACAGATTAAAAATTGGAAACTAAGTAATCAAATCCTAAAGAATGAGTGGGTCAAACAACAAATCATAGAAACAATAATTTCAACAAAGAACAATAATGAGACAAAACAGTGAAATTTTTGGGATGTAGCCAAAGCAATTATTATATTTTATATCCTTAATTGGGCATACGACCAAAAAAGCTAGAAAAAGAACAAATTAAAAATCTCTAATCAAATACCAAATTAGAAATTCTGAAAATCAAAGGAGAGACTAATGAAATCGAAAGTAAGACAACTATTGAACTAATAAATAAACTGAGCTGGTTTTATGGAAAAAAAAAACCCTATAAAACAGATAAACCTTTGGTTAATTTGCTTTTTAAAAAAAACATATTATCAGTATCAAAAATGAAAAGGATGAATTCACCAACGAAGAGAAAATTAAAGCAATAATTAGGAGTTATTTTACCCAGCTGTACCCCAATAAATCTGACAATCTAAGTGAAATAGATGAATGTTTAGAAAAATATAAATTGCCTAAGTTAACAGAAAAAGAAAAAAAAATACTTAGCCATCGATGAACTTCCTAAGAAAGACTCTCCAGGACCAGATAAATTTACAAGTGAATTCTACCAAACATTCAAAGAACAATTAATTCCAATATTATATAAACTATTTGGGAAAATAGATGGAGTTCCTACCAAATTATTTTTATGATACAGATATAGTGCTGATAGCTAACCCAAGAAATGCAAAACAGAGAAAGAAAATTATAGATCAATTTCCCTAATGAATATTGATGAAAAAAATTTAATATTAGGCAAGAGATTACAGCAATTTATCATTCGGATAATACACTATGGCCAGGTAGGATTTATACCAGGAATGCAGGGCTGGTTCAATATTAGGAAAACTGATCACCATAATTGACCATATCAATAACAAAACTAACAAATCATATGGTAATCTCAATAGATGAAAAAAAGGTTTTTGACAAAATACAGCACCCACTCCTATTAAAAACACTAGAGAGTACAGGAATAAGTGGAGTTTTCCTTAAAATGATAAGTAGTATCTATCTAAAATCAATGGCAAGGATTATATGTAATGGGGACAAACCAGAAGCTTTCCCAATAAGATCAGGAGTGAAACAAGGATGCCCATCATCACCACTATTATTTAATGTTGTACTAGAAATGTTAGCTTTAGCAATAAAAGAAGAAAAAGAATTGAAAGAACCAAAATAGGCAATGAGGAAAAAAACTATCACTCTTGGCAGATGATATGATGGTATACTTAGAGAATCCTAGAGAATTAACTAAAAAACTACTTGAAATAATCAACAACTTTAGCAAAGTTGCAAGATTATAAAATAAATCCACATAAATCATCAGCATTTCTATATATTATCAACAAAGACAAGCAGCAAGAGATAGAGAAATTCCATTTAAAATAACCGTAGACAATATAAAATATTTGAGAGTCTACCTGTCAAGACAGGCCTAGGAACTATGTGAACATAATAACATAACACTTTTTAAACAAATAAAGTCTGCTCTAAACAACTGAAAAAAATATTAATTGCCCATAGGTAGGCCAAGCTAATATAATAAAAATGCCAATTCTGCCTAAATTAATTTACTTATTCAGGTCCATATCAATCAAACTACCAAAAAATTATTCAATAGAGCTAGGAAAAATTAACAAAATTCATCTGGAAGAATGGTCAAGACTATCGAGGGAATTAATGGGGAAAAAAATGCAAAGGAAGGTGGCCTAGCCATACCACATCTAAAACTGTATTATAAAATGGCAATCATCATAACTATTTGGTACTAGCTAAGAAATAGAATGGTGGATCAGTGGAATAGGTTAGGTATGCAAGACACAATAGTGTAACAGTAATCTACTGTTTGATAAACCCAAAGACTCCATCTTCTGGGATAAGAAATCACTATTTGACAAAAATTGCTGGGAAAACTGGAAAATAGCATGGCAAAAACTAGACACAGACCAACATCTCACACCATATACCAAGGTAAGGCCAAAACGAGTACATGACTTAGACATAAAGGGTTATACCATAAGCAAATTAGGATAGCAAGGAATAGTTAACCTGTCAGATCTATGGAGAAGGGAAGAATTTATGCCCAAATGAGATAGAGAACATTATGAAATGTAAAACAGATAATTCTGATTACATTAAATTAAAAAGGTTTTGCAAAAACAAAACCAATGCACCCAAGGTTAGAAGGAAAGTAGAAAGCTGGGAAACAATTTTTACATCCAGTGGCTCTGATAAAGGCCTCATTTCTCAAATATATCAAGAACTGAGACAAATTTATAAGAATACAAGTCATTCCACAAGTAATAAATGGTCAAAGGAGGTGAACAGGCAGTTTTCAGATTAAGAAATTAAAGCTATTTATAGTTATATGGGAAAAAATGCTCTAAATCACTGTATTAGCTCACTACTGATAAAGAAGTGCAAATTAAAACAATTCTTGAGGTTCCACATCACACTTATCAGATTGACTAACATAACAGAAAAGGAAAATGATAAATGTTGGAGAAGATGTAAGAAAATTAGAATACTGATACATTGTTTGTAGAGTTGTAAACTGATAAACCATTTTGGAGGGCAATTTGGAACTATGCCCAAAGGGCTATAAAATTGTGCATACCCTTTGATTCAGCAATACCACTACTAGGTCTATATCCCAAAGATAATACAAATAGGAAAAGGACCCATACGCACAAAAATATTCATAGCAGCTCTTTTTGTAGTGGCAAAGAACTGGAAATTAAGAGGATGCCCATCATTTGGGGAATGGCTAAACAAGCTGTGGTATATGAATGTAATAGAATACTGTTGTTCTTTAAGAAATGATGAGCAAGCAGATTTCAGAAAAAACCTGGAAAAACTTACATGAACTGATGCTGAGGGAAGCAAGTAGAACCAGGAGAACACTGTACACAGTAACAGCAACATTGTACAATGATCAACTTTGATAGTTTTAGCTCTTCTCAGCAATATGATGATCAAAGCCAATTCCAAAAGACTCATGATGGAAAATGCTAACCACATCCAGAGAAAGAACTATGGAGTCTGAATGCAGATAGAAGGAGACTATTTTCATTGCTTTTTCGTTTCTTGTTTTTTCTTTCTTGTGATTTTTCCCTTTTGTTCTGATTCTTCTTTTACAATATAACTAATGTGGAAATATGTTTAACATGATTGTACATGTATAATCCATATTGGATTGCTTGCTGTCTTAGGGAGAGGGGAGGGAGGGAGAAAAATTTAGAATTTGAAATCTTATAAAAATAAATGCTCTAAACTATCTTTACATGTAACTGGAAAAATTTAAAAATGGGGAAAAAAGATCTGGAAAAGTGAGCAAGGAGCCAGGCTGGGAAGAGATTTAAATGACAGAGGAAAACCACTGGGAGTTTATTTGGGGGGGGTGGGGGGCAGTGTTATGGGGAAGTTAGATGACATGATCACCACTATGCTATAGGAAAACTACTTTGACACTACGTGCAGTATTGACTGGAGCAAAGAGAGGCTTGAGGTAGGAAGGCCAAATAAACTACTGAATAAGCTTAACAAGAAAGAAGCTGACCTCTATGAATGGCTGAGTCAGAGAAGTCATACTTCCAGAGATATGATTTTTCTTTTTTTTGGGGGGGGGGGAAGCCAGGGCAATTGGGGTTAAGTGACTTGCCCAAGGTCACACAGCTAATAAGTTTGTCAAGTGTCTGAGATCACATTTGAACTCAGGTCCTCCTGACTCCAGGGCTGGTGCTCTAGTGGGTCACCTAGCTGCCCCTATGATTTTTTTAAGAAGTAAATTTTTTTACAAGGTAACTAGGAAAGTAAGCATTCATCTACATTATTTCCCCCCATCTGTCAACTATAACCAGATTCATTACAATTTGCCCAATTTCAACATCTGAAAGAATAAGTAAGGCCTACCACTTTATTTCTCTTGACACACATCCGAACTAATAGACCTGGAGGAGTCTTCTCATGCACTATGAGAGGAAATGGTTAAAATCCGTCACTGCTTCTCTGTTCTCACCTTTCCCAGAATACCCACATTACAGCAGAGACTCATGTTCATTTATTTGGTCACCTCTTACCACCTCCGGATAAAGCTAAGAGGGTCCATTCAAATCCAAAGGACTGAACTATATACACACAGAGGCCTTATAACCTCTGTTCTGAATTTCCCTCTGGTGCACAAAGCTTCTTTCAAAGAATAATAAACCCTTCAAAATTTCCTTCTGTATTGATTTACACCCATACATTTCAAATGTTTGAAGACCATATCTCAAAATCAAAGTAAAAATCAGACATCCTAGAGGCCATGTGGCAGAATGGATAGAAGACTTGACATCGTGAAGGCCTAGGACTGAATCCCACTTAAGAACCTTAACTATATGACCCTGAGCAATTACAAAAATCACAACACATGGTGCTTTAGCATTTGAAAAGCACTTTACAAAGATCCCCTTATCCTCACAGCTACCCTAGGGGGTACTGTTATCCTCATTTAAAGGTGAGGAAATCCCCTCAGAGAGGTTGAGCAACTTGCCCAATGTCACATAGCTGGCAAGTGTCCAAGGCCAGATTTAAAATCAGGTGTCCCTTTATTTACTGTACCTCTCAGCTACCTGAAAGCAAGTCACTTAACCTCCCTAAGCCTTAATTTTTCTCATCTGTAAAACAAGAGGATTGGATGAGATGACCTCTAAGGTCCCTTCAAATTCTATACATGAACCTGTGACCCTATGGAAGTATGACTTCTCTGACCTATGACCTTGTACATTTAGGATAACCTTGAACTCAACTGTGAATATTTTTTCATAAATTTCTAAGTAGTACTAGAAATCTACACAAGTGCCAGGCACTGTGCTAAGTGCTAGGGATACGAAGATAATAGTGAAAGTCTGTCCTCGCAGAGTTTATATTCTAATAGAGGAAACAAAGGTACGTGCAGAACGTACAAATGTATATGTATATCCTTGCAGATGAGCCACTGGAAAAATGTCTTTTCATGTCATGGATACCTATGACTAGGAACTGAAGGGGAGGGAATCTTTTTAGTGAGGCCCAGAAATCCCCAGATGGTAAGAGTAATAGATACAACAGAGTAAGGATGGGGCATCCTTGGGCCGCAGCACCCTTGGGCTAACAACATAGTTTGTGGACTTGCCAGACCTCTTGCTACTATGTACACAGTGGTCAATCTATCACCCTTTGTGCATCTCTTACTACAAGAAAGTAGCAGGGGCAAGAAAAAGGAAGCAAAGCTCAAGTCACTCAATTTCAATCATAGAACCTATACTATCATCTAATAAACATCTTTCCATCTTGTCTACAAATCTTTCATGGGAAACATGTGGGAATGCCTTGCTAAAATTCATATACAAGGTGTCCCAAAAGTCTTAGTGTCACTTTAAGTTTTTTTTTTTGGGGGGAAGGGAGGACGGACATCCTGTATATAACAGGAATTTCAAATACTTGATATCCACTGTCGAGTCTACAGCTGAGGATTGAGTGAAGCCAGTGGGGAAACAAAGGCCCAGAGAGGTAGGGGCCTTGTCATGGTCACATAGCTAGAAAGAGCAAAGACTAGAATTATAATTCACTACAGTTTCTTGTAGTGGTGCTGTAGCTGGCTAGGATCTGCATTAAGAACTACCACTGGCGACTGGGTTGCCTGCTTCATGTCCAGAGACTTGTAAGAATATAGGAAGTGTTTGTATGTTCAATTGCTTTCATTCAGATGACATCTAGTTCCACACACCTCCAGAACCTTCAAGTCAAGATCACCTCCTCCATCTGTCCTGGCGACTACTCTTTTCATTCACTTCATTTTCCACCTCTTCTTCCTAGTGTTAGCATCTTTTCCCCTTCTCCCCCTGCTTAATATATCTATCAAAGTAGTTTTTGGAAGAAAAACACAGGTGCTGGAAGGGCTGTGGGGAAACAGGTACACTCTTGGTGGAGGTATAAATTGGTCCTGCCATTCTGGAAAGCAATCTGGAACTATGGGAAAGGGGGTGGGAATAAGCATTTATGTAGCACAAACTACATGCCAGGAACTAAATGCTTTTTTTTACAAATATCTCTGTGTTTCAAAAGTTACTGAACTGCATGTGGCCTTTGACCCACTAGACCACTACTAAGTCTCTACCCAAAGAAAGCAAGAAAAAAGGGAAAGGACCCATGTGAACAAAAGTATTAGAGCTGCTCTTTTAGTGGTAGCCAAATATTAGAAACTAAGAGTCTGTCCTATCAGGAAATGGCTAAACAAGTTGTGGCATACGAATGCCATGGAACATTGTGCCATTAGAAATTATGAAATCGAAAATTTCAGAAGAAACTGAGAAAGACCTCTATGAACTGAGGCAGAGCTATCTGGAGAACAATCTATACAATAACAAAGAGGCTTGAGAATTCTGACCAACCTAATAAGGTGTGAGTTCAAAAGAATGAAGATGAAACATGTCATCATCAGTCAGAGAAGCAAATTTTAAATGCAATGAGAGACATATATTTTCAGACGTGGTCAAAGTGGGACTTTGTTTCACCAGACTACATATCGAAGATTATTTTTCTTTCCTTTTTTTTTTCTATTTGTCCAATGGGGGATTATAGGAGGGAGAAAAGTAGTAGGAGAAACAGATTACTGGGGGTGAGGTAGGGGCCGGGAACTGGTTTCAGCACCTCCTGTTCATTCATGTATCCAATAAATGACTAACAAGCACCTACTATGATCAAAGCACTACAGTGGATACCAAGATATGCCAGATATGATCTAGATCCTTCTGGAGCATACAGACTTGTAGGGAAGCCAAGACAGGTAGGTAGAAAAGTAACTTCAATACAAGGTAGAATGCGAAGGTGTTATAAGAAGTATAAAGGGGGGGGGTACAGCCAAGATGGCAGCTGGAGAGCAGGGACTTACGTGAGCTCCCCCCTCCAGGTCCCTCCAAAAACCTATAAAAATGGCTCTGAACAAATTCTAGAACTGCAGAACCCACAAATAGCAGAAGGAAGCAGGGCTCCAGCCCAAGAAAGCCTGGATGGTCGCTGGGTAAGGTCTATCACACACAGAGCTGGGAGCAGAGTGGAGCAGAGACCAGAGTGGGCTGTGCCCAGACCAACCAGACCAGGAGCTGGGCGGACCAGGCCCTAGCACCCTGAAGGAGTGAGCTGTGGCAGTTACTAGACTTCTCAACCCACAAACACCAAAGGCAACAGAGAAGGTTAGTGGGAAAAGCTGCGGGAACAGAGTAAAAGGAGTTCGCAGTTCAGCCACTGCCCCAGGGGCAGTGGAGGTGGTACTGCTCAGAGGACAGAACTGCAGCTGCAATTGCTTCTGGCCCCAAGCCCACCTGGTGGGAGGAATTAAGTGGCAGATCAGAGCGGAAGAGCAGAGCCTGATTAAGATCCAAGTCACGGTCCAGGTTGGTGGTTCTTGGGGGAGGAAGAGCTCTGGTGTGGCAGAGCTGGCTGTGTAGAAATAGCTCTGAAAACAACAGCACAACCCCTCAAGCTCGGGACAAAGTACTCTCTACTCTACAAGCAGTCATACCCCAACAAAAAACTCAAGGGTAAAGTAGCTGGCTGGGAAAATGGCCAGGCAGTGAAAATGTACTCAGATTCAGACTCAGACCTTGGAATCTTTCTTTGATGACAAAGAAGACCAAAACATACAGCCAGAAGAAGTCAACAAAGTCAAAAAGCCTACATCAAAAGCCTCCATGAACTGGTCTCAGGCCATGGAAGAGCTCAAAAAGGATTTGGAAAAGCAAGTTAGAGAAGTAGAGGAAAAATTGGGAAGAGAAATGAGAATGATGCAAGAAAACCATGAAAAACAAGTCAAAGACTTACTATAGGAGACCTAAAAAAATACTGAAAAAAAATAACACCTTAAAAAATAGACTAACTCAAATGGCAAAAGAACTCCAAAAAGCCAATGAGGAGAAGAAGGCCTTGAAAGGCAGAATTAGCCAAATGGAAAAGGAGGCCCAAAAGACCACTGAAGAAAATACTACCTTAAAAATTAGATTGGACACTTCCTGGGGGCAGAGCCAAGATGGCAGCTGGAGAGCAGGGACTAGCGTGAGCTCCCCCCTCCAGGTCCCTCCAAAAACCTATAAAAAACGGCTCTGAACAAACTCTAGAACTGCAGAACCCACAAATAGCAGAAGGAAGCAGGGCTCCAGCTCAGGACAGCCTGGATAGTTGCTGGGTAAGGTCTATTGCACACAGAGCTGGGAGCGGAGTGGAGCAGAGCCCAGAGTGGGCTGTGCCTGGACCAACCAGACCAGGAGCCGGGCAGAGCATGCCCTAGGGCCCTGAATCAGTGAGCTGCAGCAGTTACCAGACTTCTCAACTCACAAACACCAAAGGCGACAGAGTAGGTTAGTGGGAAAAGCTGCTGGGAGTGATAGAGTTTGTGGTTCAGCCACTGCCCCAGGGGCAGTGGAGGTGAGGCAGCTACAGAACTACAGCTGCAATTGCTTCTGGCCCCAGGCCCACCTGGTGGGAGGAATTAAGTGGCAGATCAGAGCAGGAGTGCAGAACCTGCTGAAGATCTAAGTCCAGTCCAGGTTGGAGATTCTTGGGGAAAGAGGAGTGCTGGTGTGGCAGAGCTGGCACATCCCCCCCAAGCTTGGAACATAGGACTCTTTTTTTTTTTAAATTTATTTTTGACATGTTTGGTTTTCAGCATTGATTTTCACAGGCGTTTGAATTACAAATTTTCTCCCCATTTCCTCCCCCCCCCACTCCAAGATGGCGTACATTCTGGTTGCCCTGTTCCCCAGTCTGCCCTCCCCTCTGTCGCCCCATTCC
>CM053622.1:466992281-467009527 GCA_028646595.1 Phalanger gymnotis | reverse complement strand
GGGGAGGGAAGACCGGAGAGAATTTGGAACTCAAAGTTTTAAAAGCAGATGTTCAAAAAAAAAGTTTTTGCATGCAACTAGGAAATAAGATATACAGACGATGGGGCATAAAAATCTATCTTGCCCTACAAGAAAGTGAGGGAAAAGGGGATGGGGGCGGGAGGTGGGGGGAGGAGGACAGAAGGGAGGGTTGACTGGGGAGCAGGGTAATCAGAATATATGCCATCTTGGAGTGGGGGTGGTGTAGAAATGGGGAGAAAATTTGTAATTCAAACTCTTGTGAAAATGCTGAAAACTAAAAATATTAAGTAAATAAATAATGATTTTTAAAAAATAAATGTGAGGATTAAACAAAAAAGTATAAAGGGCTTACTATGTTAGTTCACTGGAAGGAGAGATTGTTTCTGGCTTTTGGGAGAGGAGCATGTGTCAGGGAATGTTTCAGGAAAGAGGCAGAGCCTTGAAGAAGAGTAAAAGGTTGAATAGGTGAAACTTGGCAGGCTGGAAAAGCAGGGTCTTTTAAGTAGAAGGAACCATAATTTGAAGAATGAAGCCCAAACTGGGCAATCCATCTACCATCCTCCAAGCCTGGACTGCAGTCCTTTCTCCCCTCACCTTTACAGAATTCCTGGCTTCCTTCAAGGTTTAGTCCAAGTGTCAACTCTTACACTAGATCCTAGTGCTCATTCCCTCTTTTCTCCAAAATTTTACTTTGTATTTATAGGCAGCTAGGTAGCACAATAGATAGAACTTTGGACTTGAAGTCAGGAAGAAGAGAATTCAATTTCAGAATCAGACACTAGCAGTGTGACTCTGAGTAAATCACTTAACCTCACTGTGGCTCAGCTTCTTCATCTGCAAAATGGGGATAATAACAGCTCCTACCTCAGTGATGATATGAGGATCAAACAAGGTAATAGTTATACAGCACTTCAAAAACCTAAAACGCTATATGAATTGGAACTATTATTATTTACTTAGATGACTCATGGCCCAAGACCTCCCCTGCTTCTCCCTCCCCTCCCATTCTGCCCCCCTCCCCAAGACTTTGGACTCCCCTTACCTGGGCCCAATCCTGGCAGCTTGATCCCTGAGATGTTACTCTCTCTTCCTTTGGCTAATTTCCCTCCTCCTGGATTAATCTAATTAAGTCTCAAAGACTTGGCTAAAGCTTGCGTCTAGGGGGCGCTCAAACATAAGGGACAAGGTCACAGATTCATACATGCAGATCTGAAAGGGGCCTCAGGCTGTCCAGTTCAACCACTTCATCTGACATGGGAGAAAATAGGCACTGGAAGATGAAGCAAATTACCCAAGGTTGCACTGGTCCTAAGTATCAGAAGGAGGATTTGAACCCAGAGGCAGTGTTCTCTCCACCGAACCACACTGCCTGCTACATCTTATACAGGCACTCTCCATACAAATGGTACAACCTTTATTTCACCCCCCAAAAAATGCATAAGACATTACAGGACTCCCAAGAGCTGGGAACCTGAGGCATTGGCCATGGGACTCTTCTGTCACACGAATGAGTCTTTACTCTCCAGAGTCCCTACACAGTTTCCCCAGACTTGTCAGACCACTCTGTGGTTGAGACTCCCACCAGAAAGTAAATAGCATATTTCTCCAAAAGTGTAGGATGAATCAGGAAATCTTTCCTCTCCAGAAGGTGCCAATGCCCAAACTCAATACAGGAACTTCTGACGTTGGAATTACCCATGAGGCAACTCTCAAAGCAGGAGCAGCCCGAGAAATCTCCCTTCTCTGCTACCACGGTTAAACTCTGAGATGGCGATTCCTTGGAAATTCGAGCTCTGCCCCCACCCCCAAATGCAAGAGGCTGGGGTTAAGGAGCGGTCCTTCACCTCCACTCTTCTGGGGATACTTTTCAGCTCATCTTTTTCTGCCGTTTGCTTTCATTCCAAGTTACCCCTGCTGCTTCCTACTGAATCAGAGAGAGGGGCCCAACCCCCTCTCCCTACCTTACTGCATTTTTGAAACAACAGCAAGAACAAAGGAAAAGTGTAAGTCTTCAAGACAATAATCAGCTTGCTTTTATATGCCTCGAGAAGCCAAAGCACTAGAGGCTCTCTGTGTTCCTCAGATTGCTTGGGGGTTGAGGGAACAGGGGAGAGGCTCTTTAATCAGAAACGAATAATGGCTCATATCGGAAATTCTCAATCTGATCAGGGACTCCTCTGATCCAACCTCACCCCCCCCCCCCACCTATTCTGTGTACATATATGTGAGAGTTAGGTGGTGCAGTGAATAGACACTGGGCCTAGAGTCAGGACTTGAGTTCAAATCTCAACTCAGAGATTTACTGTGTGACCCTGGACAAGTCACTCAACCTTTTTCTGCCTCACCTTCCACAACTGTAAAATGGAGGTGATAATAATACCTCACAGCACTTAGCACAGTGCCTGGCACATAGTAGGTACTCAGTAAATGTTTATTGAGTGTCTCACCGACAGCTTTTTATGAGGATCAAATGAGATATTTGCAAAGTATTTAGCATGGTGCCTGATGTAGTAGAAACTTCATAGATGCTCCTTCCTTTTCCTCCTGCCCCCTTTTCATCGATATAATGTAACATCCTTGAGGGCAGAGACTGCTTTCTTTTTGTCTTTGTATGCCCCAAACCTAGACATGGTGTCTGGCTTTCTTTTGTAATCTAGACCTGATTTCATTTGCCTAGGGAGCTCCCTTAACCAGTGCAAATGAGCAACCGTTCTGTAATTTAGGGGCTTAACTTGCCTACCCTGCTAGGAGTTTAGGGGAGCTGCCCAGATTCAGATGGCCAATACATGTGACCTCTGATCCTTCCTCTGACGGTAATGGCCTGTGCAGCCTCAGAGAAGTCGCTTTGCTTCCACCAATGTCCTCACTTAGAGGCCAACCCTCTTGGCAAGAGTAGATATTTCACAACCTGGATTAGATGAACGATTGAATGCAACGCCTTTTAACATGTATAGTGAGTCCAACGAGAATAGATCGTAGAGTAGATTAAGGAGGGGTATTAACAAATGACTGGAAATGTATTCCTTGGAACCAAATTATAAAATGCCATCCAAAGCTGTTTCTATTCTTCCCTTTGTCTCCTTGGGCCCCCAACACCTTCCCTTTCTTGGTTATCAGCTCTCCCAATCTACTCTGTCCTCTCCTTCACAATTCAACTCAAATGAACTTCACAGACTTTTCTCCTCTTTCCACTTTTTTCACTGCATTTCTCTGAAATTCAGAAATCAACCTATACCATTCTTTACCCCCAAAGGAGTAACTGCCCTGCTTAGTTCACTGATTCTGTCCTGGGTACATTCTCACTATTTCTGCTCCGTTGGCCCACCCTCAGTTATTCCTGCCTCAGCTTAGATTTTGTGGCTTATACAAGTTTCTGTCTTGAGATTCACAATCAGGCCTAATCTAAATTTGCTACACCAGACTTAACAGCGAGGCAGGGAAGAATCCTGGGGCTGCTATATTCTGTTCATATAGTACATCTTGTCTCTCTCATTAGAATATAAGATCCCTGAAGGCAGGAACCATTGCTCGTCTGTCTACATGGTGTGTGCTAAATAAACACTTGTTGACTGAGAAAAAAAGATTTGCAAAGCACTATACATATATTATCTCATTTGATCTAACAACAACCCTGAGGCAGGTGCTATTACTATCCCCATTTTATAGATGAGGAAACTGAGCCACAGCCCAGAGTCACACAGCTGATAAATGTCTGAGGCAAGATTTGAACTCAATCCTAACTCAAAGTTCAAGCTGCCTGGAGTGAGAGCAGAAGAAACACTGAAGAAGAACACAATCCCACCAGACTTTTAAATAAAAAAACAGGAACAATGCAACAAAGGTTTAACAAATGGTAAAATGGTCAGAGTGAACCTTTAATGTTGGTATGCACTACATGTGCAGCAAAATAATGTGTCACGAGTAGTTAGAAAAATCAGCTTGTCCTGCTTCTTTGGCAGAGAAGAAAATGGAAGCAATATAGTACTAAATGAGGCTACAAATACAATTCAAATCATCTTAGGAGTTTGGTGTTTGTTTGGTTTTTTTATCAAAAATCCCCTTTCTGGCAGTTGACAGGCGTGATCCTTCTCCATGAAGGCGGGGACACTTTCTTAGTCCTTTTCCTGCCCTCCTCAAATACCATATGCTCTGTCATCCTCAGTTTCCAAAAAGAGTGTCACTGGATAATAACAGTCCCATTGGTTTTTTGATGCATTGCACCCATGAAATGTCGCTGACCATCTAAATATAACATGGAATCTGAAACAAAAGAAAGATTGCCACATCTCAGAAAATCAGGACACGAGCAGATAAATGGGAACAAGTGAACTGGTGACAATGATATGCCACCGAACTCTTCTAAGAGGCTTCTCTGACAATCATCTGCTAGACAGGAGATGACCTGGAGTATCCCCTAGCTCCAATCTGTCACCCAATTCATAAGGTAGAAGATGAAGGGGAAGATAAGAATACAACAATGGCTAATAATAGAAATATGTTCTATTCCCCTGACCAAATGGAAGCTACTGGAACATTTGCCAGACATAAGGTTAGGAGACTTTGAAAAGTTCTATGAGAAGATTCCCCCTCTTCTGCTCACAGGCTGGAGGTGTTGACTGTGGAGCAGGCTCTGGTTGCTACCACCAATCAACTAATAGTAGGAACGAGTGTCTTCGGTGGGTCCTCATGGGCTGCAGAGGCTATTCACAGGCAGTAGGCAATCTACCTCCTTCCCTTTTTTTGCAGAAATGGGAAACTATATATATTTATATAAATGAAAAACTACAGATACCACCAGACTTGCTTTCATGCATTGGTTAACTTCAGAAACTACTTTTATTTTACTTTCTTCTGTGTTAGAAAAGATGACTCACTGGGAAGTGGGGAGGGAAAGGAAAATGGTGATGATATAAAAACAAAAGTGAAAAACAATAGCAGGAAAGGGCACATGCTAATGCAAATGGCCCACCAGGCTTCTTTGGCAGGGGCTCTCAAGCCCAAGCTGGAAGCTGAGAAGCAGGGATCCTAAGAATTTACCATACAAAGTATTGTGTTCAGGAATCAGAAGACAGAGAGCTATGTGAGTGAGCGTGTGTGTGTTTAAATATAACAAGTAACAAAGACACAAAATTCTGACAATGTTTTCCCCTTCCTTAAAAAATCCACCATTGCTGCTTACCTCCATAGGTTCTGGGAATCACCAACGGCACTTCTTTTTCAACAAAAAATGTGAAATGGAAGATATTGGTAGTCTTGTGCTCTTTAGTGCCAGGGAAAGATACTTCACTGTGTACTCTAACTTGAATGTGATTCTTTTCAGTAAAACAAATCTAAGAGAGTATTTTTAAAAGGAAAGAATAACTTAGTCAACCATATTACTAAGAATGAGAAAAAAAAGGTAGTTCTAAGAGAACAAATAACCCTAAGATATAGAAACGTATCTCCTCTTCCTTCCTTTGCTGCAAAAACAAAGGAGGTAATATTTAATTTCTAACTTCACACCTACCTGGGAAGAAAAGAATAGCAGTGATCCAATTTCAACAGGGCTCTGAAATATGATGTCATCTACAGCAACTAGAAAAGGTCTGGAACCACTATTGATGGAAGAGAGAATTGTGCTTCAAGGGTCTACACGGAGTAAAGATTATTTCTATTTCTCTCTGGCCCTGGAACCCCACTGTCTTGATTGTGATGACCTTTCCAGACCCATTATTTCAGCAAAACCCTAATAAATGCTTCACTCCATTCCTTAATGCCATTACCAACTAACTTGCATCCTATAGTATACCCCTTCCAACCCAACCTTCCATACTCTCTAATTCTACAATCATGATCAAAATCAACTTTTTCATTATTCTACTCCCATAAGGCACCCCCCCCCTCACCATCCCCATAGCTTTTAGGACCAAAGTGCCCCACCTAGGGCCACAACTTTCCTATGTGTACTGATTTCCCTATTGGAATGTAAGCCCTTTCAAGTTAAAGGCTGTCTTTGCTTTTGTATTTGTGTTTCTAGAGCTTAACACAATGCCTAGTACACAGAAGGCATTTAATAAATGCTTTTTCATTCATTCTTCTTTATGCCAGGGAGACTCATTATTAAACAAAAATAAATTTTAAAAAGAAAAAAATCATTATCATGTTGGAAAAACAAGAAGAGCCAATTTGACACCAGACCCATGTCAAAAAGCCCCCTCCTCTCAGCAAGTCTAAAATAGGAGAATTGACAGAAATACTTTTCTCAAATGAAAACTCAATTCAAGCATGTACACTGGTAACCTTTATTTTTAGGAAAAGCACATCTGAACCTCACAAAATATTTCGAATTACTATCAACGTATATATCACAACTTACGCAAAATTACAAGCAGTAGCCCAACCAAGTTCAAATGCTTTTCTCATAAGGAAACCTCCAAAGATTCTATTGAAAATGTTCCGTTCCTGTGTTTAAAATACACAAACTTTTATGTAACACATACATCAAAGAAAGAACTCTACTAAGGAAACGGGGGAAATCAAGCCTTAAGAAGGATGCTCAGAACAGTCACAGTACATGTGAATAACTCACCTGCAGGCATTCTATTCGTTTACTGTTTTTCTTCCCCACTAATATACGAGCACAGACCAAAACAACTACAGTACCTCAGGATGGCATATCTGAAGGCTCTTCAATTTTGTATCTTCCATCCACACTGAATCTGGAGGCAAAACTCGACTTTGAAAACTTATAGTCCTGTACAAAATAAGGTTTGTTCAATTATTTCAGTATGAGAATGTTATTAATAAGATACAAACATCTTCAAGAGACAATCAAAGGTACAATCAAAGAAGCAGAAAATTGCCATATTGTTCCAAATACAGGTTGCATTTGGCTTTTTGTTTTGTTTTGTTACAAACTCTGCCTTATATGAAATCTATCTGTGGTATATAAAACATAAAACCCAAGTGTTACTTTTTGACATGTGCCTTGACAGGGTTAATTTTTCCCTTCAAAGAGAACTCGCTTTAAGGAAGCAGCCTTAGATTAATACAATAAATCATTTCGTTTTAAGGTTAACAGATAGGAAAACAGGACAAAAAAAAAACCCAAGTAAGAGTCCAAGGGAGGAGTGACAAGTGCCTGAGCTAGAGTGGGGCCATGTGAGTGGGAAAACAATGACGTGAGCAGGAAATGCCGCAGAGGGAAAAGCAAAAAGACCAGAAAACCTTTGGATACAGTGGTGCTACAGAAAATGAAGAAGACTGTGAATAACTGACATTTTATCAATAGGAAATAATAAAGGGACAGAGACTATCACAGTATCATGTACATTTATGTGACAAGTCTTATTTGTAAACATTCAGGCCCTAAAATAAATCAGACTCACTGAATTTTAGGGCTGGAAGGAATTTTTGCAATCATGTAGTCTCTCATTTTAACAAATTAAAAATCTGAGACCAGCAGCTAAGTGGCACAGTGGAGAGAGTACCAGGCCTGGGATCAGGAAGACCTGAGTTCAATTCTGGCCTCAGACATTTACTAGCTGTATGACCCTGGGCAAGTCACTTCACCCTGTTTGCCTCAGTTTTCCTCATCTATACAATGAGCTGGAGAAGGAAATGGCAAACATCTCCAGCATTTTTGCCAATAAAACTCCCAAATGAGGTCACAAAGAACTGGACAGGACCAAATGTCTGAACAACAATAGCAAACTGAGACCAGAGAACGAATTCCCCAAAGTCATATAGTTCAGCCATTAATGAGGCCAAAGCCAGAGTCCATCACATCCTGCTGGGTTTTTTTGCTTTTGCTGTTGGTCTTTGGTGCTACACAAAACACAAACATGCTCCCTTGTAATCAAACATATCTTGTACTTTTCATGTCCTTCTCCCATGAGTTCTCACACAATCAATCCTACCTCTTTGCTCTCAATGCAATTAATCATTGCCTCCTCTTCCTCACTGTTTACTGTCTCTGAAAAGTTAAGGTAAATTACTAAATTTATAAAAGCGCCTGGTGCAAAAACAGGTACAGATTGTTACGAGATGTGCAATAATACCTAGCAACGAGAAGGTATAAATGGTGAAGTGTGATGTGAAGGCAGGGTCGAGTCGAGTCAGAAAAAGAAGGGAATTAGGGCCCTTGGCTGTTGGACAAGGTGGACGTCTCTGGAAGCTGTGGGTATTAATCCCACTTTCCTGCCAGGATTTGCCTCCTTCCTTTCCTCTGCCTCTCAGAATATTGGGCTTCCTTCAAAGCTCAGTTCAGGTCCCATCTCCTATTATGAGGTCTACTAGATAGGAAAACCCAGATGCTTTCCATTAAACCAGACATTAAAGAGATTTGAAGAAAATATGTAAAACAACACTCCCCACCAATTTTTTTTGTAAGAATAATTATTTTCATAAAAAGTTATTATTGTTATTTTAAAATGAATCAGTATCTTAAAATGTTATCAGGTTTAATTTTTAATGTGGTAAATAAATACTGATAGATATAACTCCCACAAATAAAAACTCTTTGAGGTCTTGAAAATTTTTTAAGAGCATAAAAAGAACTTGAGATCAAAAAGTTTGAGAACCATTGCTTTAGGGCAAGGATTATTTTGGTTTTGTCCCTATATTCCCAGTGCCTAGCACAATACTGGGCACACAGCAGATATTTAATAAATATTTTCTGAATAAGTGTAGGCAGAGCTTCACAGCTTGGAACAGCTAAGGAAATGCAGTGAGCCCTAAGGCATCTCCTATAACACCCTCCCTACAGCGTCCTTTTCATTTCAGAATGGAAACTAGAGAACCAAGCCCTTAGAAAAGCAACTACTAACATTAAACCTAATGTCAGACTTACTGAAGAACATTAAGATTAGAGCTTATGAAATAAGTGTGGAAAAAAATCACACTCCTCTCCTGAAGGCAGAGAGATAAACTCTTGAGATCTCTTCCAATATATTAATAGGGTCTAAAAACTTTCTCTCCTTGAGATGATGGAGATAGGTAAGGAAACATTATCTTATCTGTGAACCTAATGTCAGTGTGTTCTTTGATCAAAGCAATTTGAACCAGGTCCAGGGTACTCCAAGTTGTGGACACATTTCTCATCACACAGTTGTATTGTTGCTACGCAAAGTAGAAAATATGTAGCTTCCTAGACACTCCAATTCTTCAAGGACCTCAGATTTCATAAGTAAAGGTGCCACCTCCACCAATGCAAACCCATACAGAAAATTTCATGAGTAGCTGTGGATGAAAAAATTCATTCTCTGGTGGCCAACCTTCTGGTGATGGGATTCTTCAAACCTAAACACAGTAATTCTTGGATCACACATAGACCGACATCCCAGTTCCTAGAAAGAAACTGTTCCTGCCAATGTTTGTGTTCCACTGACCTAATCTTTTAAGATCCCACGGTCACCTCCATGACACCATAAGGCACTGGATAATGACTCAACGCTAATTATTCACTTGAAAATGTGTATGCCAATTTGAAATGCATTAAACTGAGCTCATCAAAAAGTCCAGATACTCTCCCTCTCTTTGAGGTGTCTGCCCCAACTTGCCTTGGGTCCAGCGTGTTAAGGAACATGTTGTGAATTGCATGCCTTTCTTCTGCAGTGGGAGCCATCTTCAACAAGGATGTAGTGGAGGAGGCAATCCTCTTCCCCTTATTCACTAGAAAATGGGAAATCCAAAAAGTTCACAATGCACCACAGTCAGAGAGAGGAGCGAGCAGTATCTGAGAAGTTTCTACTACACTCTTTCAATCAATTGCAACCAATATAATCTTGTCTCTCTAAATGTCTACATCCTTACAGTGTCATGTAGTGTTGAGAGCAATGGCTGGATCCAAATGAAACACAGGCTCAGCAGCATTGATATTTTTGTTACGTTCTAGACTGGGAGCTTAAGGAAGCAAAGAGGATAGAGCTTATTTTAAAAGCCGATTTATCTATTCTATTTTTTTTTTTTAAGGAGGCTATCAGGGTTAAGTGACTTGCCCAGAGTCACACAGCCAGTAAAACGTCTGAGGCCAGATTTGAACTCAGATCCTCCTGACTCTTGCTTGCGCCATTGCTCATCACCACCTAGCTACCCTTTATTTATTAATTCTTTAAAGTAAAAGAAATTGAATTATCTTCCCCCCCCACCAAAGTACACTTTCACATGAAGTACAGTAGTGCTTCATTCATCTAAAAGCTAATTAACAGAAAGGTAATTTCACGCAAAAAGGGCCCAGCTCAACTACCACCTCTTCTAAGTAGCCTCAGCTTCCCCCGGCCAGAAGTGACCTCCCTTACAGCCTTTAGTACCTCTCATACATGATCACATTTTATTTTGTGCTGTTTGCATCATTCTTGTCCTTGCCTTGTCTCCCAACCTCTACCCCGCCCCCGTCCATTCTGCTGCAGTCTCCTAGAAGGCAGGGCTTGTGTGTTATACTCATATTTGGTTGCCTTTTGTGCCTCACAGCTCAGAAGTCATTCGATAAGTTTGATGAACTCATTAGAACACATTAAATAGTCCCTGGGGGAAAAGACTTTGGCTCAGTTTATAAATCAATAAGAACATTTTAGTGTTTGAATCTAAGATTCAGCAAATTAATAATATTCATTCTGGTTTAGGGTTTACAGTTCAGTCCAAGTCCCTTGTCAGAGTGGGTGAGGTTTCTAAAAAGCAAGCCTGAAAAATTAACAATATCCCACATGAAGAGAACATGTGATTAGCACATTCAGTGAACAATCTTAAAATCTCCCCAGGATTCTATTTCGTATTCTAGTATGTTCAGGCTATTATAATCAAAGTGGCATACATTCTCCTTGCTTGAAGAGTTCCTCTTCCTTTGGACCTTCAGGGGCTAGCGGATTTATAAAAGCTGGCCTGAAGAGGGGAGAAAAAAAATACATACTTATATGTAGACATACATGCATATAATATATATACACACATATATAATAAATATATGTATGCCTTAACTTATATGTGGGCATATGTACGTATGCATGTCAAGATATGGTATTATTTAGTCAAGTTGAGGTTGTATAATTGGCCTTCCATTTTTCCAAATCTTCCATCTTTTTCTCTGTGTGGCTGACATGGTATAAACTTTTGAAGGTCTTATGATACAGGTGTTAGCTGTATCTTGAGGTGTATTTATTCATATTACAAAACGATTCTATATTTTGTCAAAGGCACAAGCACCTAGGCACTAAGAAGCTAAAAGATGTTAAAAACAGAATTAACGTAAGTTCTCTCTCTGAAGCAGTTAAGGGCATTTTGATGTATTTATTTATACATTTTAAATATTTATACATATTTATTATATATTTAGTCAATTATATAAGCATTATTATATATTTTGACAATCTTATCAAAATATCCAAATATCAACACTGACTAACAAGCAATTTTTTTTTTTTGCCTGTATAAATGCTTTATTTGTAGAGGAAAACTACATGGAGAATGGTTGAAACCAGATACCAAAGTAATGGGCAAATTACTGTACTGAAAATGATAAAATATGAAGCAGACAAGGATAGGTGGAATTAAATGACAATGCACGAAGTAGAAGCCTTTTACCATTAAAAGCAAGAACAAAAGACTTTCATAGGCCTAAGAAGATTGGAAAGGGAACATGCTAGTTTTGAAGCTTGTTAAGTAAGGTGTCATGGGTCAAACCAATGACCTAGGTATTTTGGTAGCTTCATGAGGCTTGGATTGGAAGGAAAACTTGAAACCAAGTAACTGGGAGGGTAATCATTTGGAGGTACTGGTGGTGCAAAAGGAACAAGGTTTAAGAGACAGCTAAGGAAACATGGAGGTTTTAAGACTTCTTTTGGGATTTGATTCCTTTGTTTGGAAAGGTTTAAAGTTTACTTAGCTGGCCTTTAACTTTCCTAATCTAGCACTTACTAAACAAAGGCCAAAGAGGACAGAATTGGGAGGCACTGTGGTACCCTTACCTTCCACCCCTCATCTCCCCAAGTTCTGCAGCGTCCCATGATCATGGCCCAGAGATTATTCTTTTAATTCAAACTTAACAAGTCCCAAATATATCTGAGGCACTGCCTGTGGGCAGTGCCATGAACAGATACTCTACCCAAGACAGAAACCTACGTGCATTTTGAAAGCAGACGAAAAAATCCGAGTTACAAAGATCTTAGGAGAGAATGATGACTCCCTGAAGCATGACCCTCCTACCATGAGAAGACAGAAGATTTCAGCAATGGAAGGGGCCTCAGGTCATTCTGTTCCTTCTCCAGTGATAGCAAGATAGTGTGCACGGCCAACATTTCACCCTGACTCGATGCTGCCCCGGTGGCCACCCCCACCAAACCGCACCCTCAGAATACAGGACATCATCATTCCCTAGCAGCTTCCGCCATTTATTGACAGCACGCTGACTTAATAGAGCCGCTGGGGCTTGCTCATGGTGCTCTTGATGTACGACGCCCTCACGTTTTGCCAGTTTTTCTTCAGCAGAGAAACCAGGAAAATGACGGCCAAATGGATGTTGTAGACGAGCTATCATCTTCACATGGCCGACAACCACCACCAGACATGGAACCTTCTTCATCTGGAGCTTGAGAGTGGATTTAACCTTATCAACCTTTGCCATCATATTCTCACTGGAGGTGAGCAGAGATGGAAACTTACCAGCTTTGTTCAGACCAGGGCCCAGGATTCGAGGGATTTGCTTGATCAAGGACTCAGAGGCCAAAAAGGCATCGTACTTTTTAGACAGCTTCTTGACCAATTTCTTGTTCTTATTTAACTTCTTCAGGGCCTCCATGTCCATGTAGGGGATCTCTACAGCCTTGGCTTCATCGCAGTGCTGCTGGGCTCCCAGCACACACACAGAAAAGTTAGGTCGGGGGGTGGATTTGAGCCTGGCGGTGCCAGAGAAACGCTTCTCCTTTTGGGGGTCGTAGTTCTTCAGACTGATCTGCAGCTCCACAGTTTCCAAAAACTTTCTCCGTTTGCGCTGGGTTCCATGCAGGACCTCCCGCATGGCCTCGTAGAGCGTGTCCTGAGAGATTTTGCTGCTCATGGCTGCCTACTGGTCACAAGCCGGGAAAAAGCGACTAACAAGCAATTTGATGACATCTCGTAACCCCCAACCCTTCTTCTGGTCTGGTACTGTGATTTCAACAGTATGCAGAACTGCTCTGCCACAGAAATTCTCTCCACTGATTCAGATTTCCAACTTACCTCTTTCTTGTAGTCTTAAAGAACTGCCAGAGTCACATGACTTCTTTGTGACCCCCCCAAAAGCAGCCAGAGGCAAAATTCGAATCTAGATCTCCCTCTGCCAAAAAGGAAATGAGGACTGAGGAAAAGATGAGTTTGGCCTGAAAGGGGTCATTTGGAGGCAATCAGACAGGGGCAGGAACTAAACTTGGGCTCTCGCAAGTACAATGAAATAACAGGTGAAAAAACTCCTACCAATTTTCTGTCATTTATATACTGAGAAAGCTGCCTAGAGTACTGAGAGGTTAGAAGTGACTTGCCCATTTACCACACAAGTCAGGGCCAGAGCTTGGCCCTGTGTCTCCATGTCTCTGTCCATGAGGCCAGCACTTCTCAAAGTGTGGTCTTCAGATCTCTGAGGATCACTGAGATCCTTTCAGAGCTGGTCCTCAAAGACAAAATCATTTTCATAATAGTACTAAAATGTCATTTCCTTATTAAAATACTCTTGCCTTTTCCAATCACATAGGTGTATAGCCAGATTTTCTTCATATACTTCAATACAAAACAACAAATCACAATAGAATGGATACAGAAGCATATAGGAGAATCGAGCCGTCTTCTAGGAAGCCAAGTACTAAAACAATTGCAAAAATATGTAAAACAAGCCACTCTTCTAACTAATTTTTGTTTTGGAAAATAAGAGTTATTTTTCATATGACTATGTGATTTATGTTAACACGTAATAGGCTTATCATAATTTTTGATGAATTAATAAATATTTTAATTATTTATCAGCTTAAATTCCAATATGGCAAATACCAATGTATACATATATAAATGTGTGTGTATGCATATATATATACATACATATACATACATATATATATACACACACACATAAGTACACACATACACATAAACAACAAGCTCTCTGGGGTCCTCAGGGGCAGCTAAGTGGTGCACTAGAAAGACCACGGGACCTGGAGTCAGGAAGATGTGAGTTCAGATTTGACCTTAGACACTGACTAGCTGTGTGATCCTGGGCAAGTCACTTCACTGTGTCTGCCTTGGTTTCTTCATCTATAAAATGGGTTAGAGAAGGAAATGGCAAACCACTTTGGTATCTCTGCCAAGAAAAACCCAAATGGGGTCATGAAGAGTCAGACATGACTGAAAAATGACTGAACAACAACTTTGGGGTTTTCAACAATTTTTAAGTCTTGTAAAGGGAACCTGAGACCAAAAAGTTTGAGGACTGCTACACTAGACCACACTGCCTTTGAATTAAATATGAAATGCTTGAAAAATATGGTACAGGAAGCACACATCTTTGAATATATACGGATTAATTCTGCTTTAACTTAGCCGCGTGGTATTTGGTGTTTATTTCTCCATTCAACAACAATTTTTTTAAGAATCTGATTTTGTTCAAAGCTAGTACACAGCTAAAGAATGTCAAGACAGAACTTAAGTTTGATTTGTGGTTCACTCTACTGCTGTGAACAAAACACTGGTAACAAATATTCTCAAATGTGAATTTGAGACTAGCCAAAATATGTTTAAAGTGAATTTAAGGGGAAAAGGACAGGAAGAGTGTATAAGTAAGGAGACTACAGAATCTAGCATTTTCTTAACCAAATAAATTAACTTAGTTAATTCCACTAGAAATAACTAAGTCAAATGACTTAGAAATTCAATTTAGTTCCTGTGGAATAAAAATATTTTAAAAAAATACCGGTGACATATTGCATAGTTCCAGAGTTCTAGATTAATAATTACCCTTTGTTTTCAGGATCACGAGCCACCATCACAAAGGTTGCATCCAAGACCGGATGGTAAACCGTATCCTGTAACTAAAATAAAAAAGGAAAGACTTCAGATAGAACAGATATTGACCATAAATAATGCCGCAGTTCTAAACCAGTATTATGGCCTTAAGGAATAATCATGTGAGAATAACTAGGAACATCTACATCATCTTTATTTAGTCATCTGACTCTGACGTGCTGGCAGGCAACACAGGATAGTGGGTGGAAAGCCCAGGAGTCTGAAAGACCTGAATTCAAATTCTGCCTCTGGCACATACTGCCCTTTAACCTTTCAGTGTACCAGGCAACTCTCTGACATTGTACATGATACACCAGGCGTTAATCTGCATCGGTGAAGGGAGTTTCCTCACTAGGAGTTCCCTATACCAACAAAATCACAGGTTCCATCCAAAAAAACCAAAAACCAACCCTCTCACATACAACGCTCCAAAATTTCTCACAAATGTTAAATTAATCTCACCAACGAACTCCCACAGGCCTATGGCCAGATAAACCTTATGAAGTTGAGTCTTTTACTATCTATACTGAAACCTATCTAAACAAGCTGGTGACACCGAAAAATGGAAAAGATGAAAGAATAGATACTGACATAAACTATTCCCAATTAGGTGGTACAACGTATAAAACGCCAGGCTTGGAGTCAAGAAGAACCAATCTGCCTTAACTACGTAACCTAGACGACTCACTTAACCTTTCTAGGCCTAAGCTTCTTCATCTATAAAATAATGGATTTGGACCCAATGTCTTCAGAAATGTCTTCCAACTCTAAATCTATGATCTTACATTCCTTTACCAGCTTCTAAGGAAGTTTAACTTATGTAAATCAGTTATACTGAAAGAAATAACACATTCACAGTGCTTTGCAAACCAAAAGGCACTATATGAAAACTGCTAAGTTGCCAAAATGAAGAAACTAAAAAAGCCTAAGAATCCACATCAGTCACCAAATGCTTGACCACTTTGCCAAGTAGAGAGAAACAGTAGAACAGAGCAATGACAATTTTAAAAAGAACATCTGGGGGCGGAGCCAAGTTGGCAGCTGGAAAGCAAGGACTTGCGTGAGCTCCCACCAGGTTCCTCTAAAAACCTATAAAAAATGGCTTTGAACCAATTCTAGAACTGCAGAACCCACAAAATAGTAGAGGGAAGCAGGGATCCAGCCCAGGACAGCCTGGATGGTTGCTGGATGAGGTCTATCGCGCACAGAGCAGAAGGGAATGGAGTCCAGCATGGACGGTGGCAGGACCAACCAGATGGGGAGCCGGGTGGCACAGGCCCTAGAGCCCTGAATCAGTGAGCTGCGGCAGTTACCAGACTTCTCAACTCACAAACACCAAAGACAACAGAGAAGGTTAGTGTGAAAAGCTGTGGGGGACAGAGTGAAAAGAGTTCGAGGTTTCGCCACCACCCCGGGGGGCAGCAGGGGTGGTGCAGCTACAGAACTACAGCTGCAGTTACTTCCTTCCCCAGGCCCGGGAGGAATTAAGTGGCTGATCAGAGCAGGAGTGCAGAGCCTGCTTAAGATTTGCACCAGGTTCTGGTTGGTGGTTCTTGGGGAAGGAGGAGTGCTGATGTGGCAGAGCTGGCTGTATAGAAAAAGCTCTGAAATCAACGGCACATCCCTTCAAGCCTGGAACAAAGTGCTCTTTACTCTACAAGCAGTCATACCCTTCTGAAAAACTCAAGGGTCAAGTAAATTGGCTGGGAACATGGCCAGGAAGCAAAAATGCACTCAGATTCAGACTCAGACTTTGGAATCTTTCTTTGGTCACAAAGAAGACCAAAACATACAGCCAGAAGAAGTCAACAAAGTCAAAGAGTCTACATCAACAGCCTCCAAGAAAAACATGAACTGGTCTCAGGCCATGGAAGAGCTCAAAAAGGATTTGGAAAAGCAAATTAGAGAAGTAGAGGAAAAATTGGGAAGAGAAACGAGAATGATGCAAGAAAACCATGAAAAACAAGTCAATGAATTGCTAAAGGAGAACCAAAAGTGCTGAAAAAAATGTTGAAGAAAACAGCACCTTAAAAAATAGACTAACTCAAATGGCAAAAGAGCTCCAAAAAGCCAATGAAGAGAAGAATGCCTTGAAAGGCAGAATTACCCAAATGCAAAAAGAGGTCCAAAAGACCACTGAAGAAAATACTACCTTAAAAATTAGATTGGAGCAAGTGGAAGTTAGTGACTTGATGAGAAATCAAGATATTATAAAACAGAACCAAAGG
>CM053622.1:466964117-466991781 GCA_028646595.1 Phalanger gymnotis | reverse complement strand
GATATTCTGGAGGTCAATGGAGCTAGGATTAAAACCAAGAATCACCTACCCAGCAAAACTGAGTATCATGCTCCAAGGCAAAATATGGATTTTCAACAAAATAGAGGACTTCCAAGCTTTCTCAGTGAAAAGACCAGAGCTGAATAGAAAATTTGACTTTCAAACACAAGAATCAAGAGAAGCATGAAAAGGTAAACAAGAAAGAGAAATCATAAGGGACTTACTAAAGTTGAACTGTTTTGTTTACATTCCTACATGGAAAGATGATGTGTATGATTCATGAGACCTCAGTATCAGAGTAGCTGAAAGGAATATGCATATATGTGTGTGTGTGTGTGTGTGTGTGTGTGTGTACATATGTGTGTGTCTATGTATGTATATTTGTAGGCACACACACATATGTGTGTATATATAATATATATACATATACATATATATATATATATATATATATATATAGAAAGAGAGAGAAAGAGACAAAGGGAACAAGGTGAGTTGAATACAAAAGGATGATATCTTAAAAAATGAAATCAAATTAAGGGATAAGAGAGGAACATATTGAGAGAGGGAGAAAGGGAGAGATGGAATGGGGCAAATTATCTCGCATAAAAGTGGCAAGAAAAAGCAGTTCTGTAAGAAGGGAAGAGGAGGCAGGTTAGGAAAATGAGTAAATGTTGCTCTCATTGGATTTGACCTGAGAAGGGAATACCATACACACTCAATTGGATATCTTACCCCACAGGAAAGAAGGAGGAAGAAGATTAAAAAGGGGGGATGATAGAAGGGAAAAGGGACAGGGTCAAGGGAGAAAATTCAATAAAGGGGGATAGGTTAGGAAGAAGCGAAATATAGTTAATCTTTCACAACATGAGTATTGTGGAAGGGTTTTACATAATGACATGCATGTGGCCTATAAGACAAGAAGGGAAAGGGGGATGGGAGGGGAGTGGGGTGACAGAAGGGAGGGCTGACTGGGGAACAGGCAACCAGAATATACGCCATCTTGGAGTGGGCGGGAGGTAGAAATGGGGAGAAAATTCGTAATTCAAACTCTTGTGAAAATCAATACTGAAAACTAAATATATTAAATAAATTAAATTAAAAAGTTAAAAAAAAGAAATAAAATGTAGACTATCAAAAAAAAAGAACGTCTTTTTTTTTTAATCTTAAAAAAGATGGTAGTGGGCGATCATGTGCATGTGATACTGCCTACAAAACAAGTTTGTAGAATGCTGGGTCAGAGACCCAAGTGAATGAGATCATCCACAGAGCACTTAAGGAAGAAACTGGAAGGAATATGTAATGATGAAATGGGGGAAACTACTGTGAAAGCTTTTTAAAAAATCGTCTGCTCTAACCTGGAATGACCTATATGAACTGATGCTGAGTGAGGGAAGCAGAATCAGGAGATCATTATACATGATTACAGACACACCGTATCTGTGATGACTAACTTCGATAGACTTGGCTTTTCTCAGCAATAAAAAATTCGAGGACAGCTCCAAAAGACTCATGATGGAAAAAGCTATGTACATCCAGAGAAAGAATTTCAGAATCTGAATGGAGATTGAGGCAAACTTTTTGCTCTTTTTTTCCTTCTTTTTTGGTTCCATTTCTCCTTCCTCATGATTCATTCCCTTGGTTATAATTCTTCTTCACAACTGGACTATTACGTAAATAATTTCAGTGTGAAGGCATATGTAGAACCTACATTGGATTACATGCCATCTTGGGGTGGGGTAGGAGAAGGAGGGAAAGAAAATTTGGAACCCCAAAACTTGTGGAACTGAGTGTTGTAAACTAAAAATACAAAATAAATTCATTCAAAAAAATTGTCTGCTCCATCACTGATAAGGGAACACCCATGTGTGGGAGCAACTCTAACAGCAGCTGTCTCTTAGATCAAGTTCAAGGTTGGGATACAGTGAGATACTTGAAAGTCATTGACCATTTCATACAAGGAGGTTGTCTTTGCCCTAATATGGAAAGAATATGTACAAGGATACAGGGGAACTTAGCTTTTTTGGAAACAGTCCTCTGGTCTCCACATGCAGACCCATGTGGTCAGCAGGGCAGGGCAAACAGGGTTACTCAAATGGGCTTCAGAAATCCACCAAGTCCAAGGGGTCTAGATTCCACATGGCTGAGACTTTTTATGCCCTTAGATGACTAGGAAGGAGGGAACACATATTTATTAAGTAAGACCTTTACAAGTATCTCATTTCATCAGCGACTCCAGGGACAATCATGTGTGACAATCAGAGCAGCTTTATCTTCATTTAGGTAGAGCTTCTCCGTGTTGTGGGTGGGAAGAAAGAAGAAGGAAAATGCTGGTCCTATCATAAACCACACCAGTGAGATCACAGATACACTGAGGTTCTTATGAATTAGTTCACAGATAATTTACGGATTCTCTAAAACATCTAAGTTTTGCAATAAAAACATGAAAGCTGTGCCCTATGGGGTACTTCTTACTATCAAATCTCTTCCTCTCTTTCCAGTAACTAATCAGAAAAACCATGGTTCCCAATTACTACAATAAAACAACTACCACTAACATTTATATAGGGCTGTACAGTTTACAAACCCACTCATCACAACTCCATGAAGTAGGCACTATAATGACTCGGCACTACAATATCCCCATTTAACAGATAAGGAAGCCAAGGCTAACAGAAAACTTGCCTACAGGCTATATTCTGACTCCAAGTTCAATATTCTCTCCACTACACCATGCTGGTACTCACATTTAGGATCAAATGAAGTTGGGGAGGTGAGCCTGGTGGCTATGGCAGGACCAAAAGAGGCAGCATATGCAAAGCCCTTCGTCAACCTTAACATGCTACATGCATGTCAGCTAGAATTATTACTGCACACATAGCTATTTCTATTTATTCTTAACAGATTTCTGTTTTGCGTAATTCTTCAAGCAAAAATGAAAAATGCCTTAACAAGAAGCTGCCGCCCATGATTTCAAAATGGTAAAAGGCACTAAACAATACAAGGAAGTTACTGCTCCCCCAAGAGTACATTTTTAAATGTTCTTCCTAGCACGGGTGAGAATAATTTTTGTCCCCACTTATTCCCTCCTGTCAACAGCTAGCAAGCTTCTAGCAAGATGGCAACTCTGACGAAGGTACAGCCTACTCCTTTAAGAGAAACTAACTGGAGGTGGCTAGGCAGCACAATGGATAAAGCACTGGCCCTGGAGTCAGGAGGAGCTGAGTTGAAATCTGGTCTCAGAAACTTGACGCTTACTAACTGTGTGACCCTGGGCAAGTCAGTTAACCCCAATTACCTCGAGGGAAAAAAAGGGGGAACTTACTGGCCTCTCATAAAGGAAGAGGAGTAAATATAGGATCATAGGTTCACAGAAGCTGAAGATAGAAGCAACCTCAGAGGTCATACAGGCCACCCATCCCTCTCCTTTTACAGGATTCGCATGAACCAGGCATTCAGAAACAAAGCAGCTACTCACCTGACACATGCACATCTTGACTTCCATAGATGTCTTTCCAACCCAACTCACATGTCCAATGAACTTAAAATCATTTTCTGGACTTATGTCCTTCTTAGAGAAATCTGAAAAAAAAAAAATACACAGGGAAATTTGACAGAATAGGTCCCAGCCCTCTTTTCCCTACTCTGAAGTTGAATTGCCAGTATGTCAGTAAGGCAAGATTCATGACCTGGAGGATGACCATGAACATGCCTGTATGGTTCAGAATCGCAAAGTATGAAAAACTCTCTAGGTAGAAGGCAGAGGATGTATAAGATTTATTTCGGCACCAAAGAATCAGATCCCAGAACCAGTAATTCCAATTCCATATAGCAGTAATTGTATTCCAAAGCCAGTAAGCCCACATCAATGTAGTGACAAGGAGATTAAAACACAGTATCACAGCAAAGAGCCAAGTCATCCTGTAACCTTCCCTCTCTGCTATGGCTTTCCCATAAACAATCACTCACGAATACTAACTGCTTGCCTGTGTCCTCTCCCCCACTCGGTCCTCTGGTCTGCAGCTCTCTGATTTCCACTCTCCCCTCAGCACTCTCTTCTGCAGCTCTGTGAACTTGGGAGTTCTTATTCCTTCTCCTTGGGCTGAATTCTGAAGTCTGACTTCTCTTCTGACTTCTGAATTCTCGATTCTCAATAGCTACCTTCTGAGTGTATATGTTCTTTTTAGGGCCCAATAGGCAAAAGAGTGTGGGAAAGATCTTTAATCACTGATTGGCATCACAAAGGTATGGGCCTGCCTCCCTTAACTGGCCTCACCTGAGGCCTACTGAATGGGTGGGAAAGATCTTCACTCACATTATCGCCACAGCCAGATAGAATGTCTAGGGAATAAAGTGAAGAAGGCAGCAAAGTAAGGTTAAATTTAGACCTAATAAGTGCCTAACAAATACTTGGTACAAAGTGAATTGAACAGAGGCTAAACAGCTGTCCTCCTATCTGGCTTATTCTTGGAGGAGAAAGGAGCCTGGGCAATGTGTCCAGAGAAAGCATGCTACACATTCAAGTCTAGGAACTGGGAAGGATAAGTCATCTTTCTAGCAACAAGGCTTTCCCCTTGCAACTCTCTTTTACCATGGGACCCCTTGATGAAATCCCTTTAAGGATCCCTTCTCAGACTGATGGTTTTAGATGCACAAAGTAAAATACATAGGATTATGAAACCAAAGGTTAGCGACAATAAAGATACCACTTTTTTCCCCATCCAATTCATTGATTTTCCTGAAATCCTGTTAAACTCCTGTTTCAGAATCTCTACTCTAATAAAGCAGAAAAATGCAGAGGCATGTGTTTAAAAGATCCCATTTCTACTTCTCCTAGTTTATATTTGGTTTGAATTTAAGTTAATTGCCCTCATTTATGTGAGAGGTCTATTTCCTCAAGAGCTCTAAATATTTTATAGGGAATATTATACACTAGGGAGAGGAAGCATTCGACTCAGTATAATAATATATTATTACATTATGACACAGACAAGAGTCAGCCAAGATGAGAAGGCATGGATGGGTTTTACAGTCTGGCTCACTGAGCCATCATGGTATGAAAAGAATCTCTAACAACTCACATAACGCCTTAAGGTTTATAGAACGCTTTCATCTCAACAGCCCTGGGAAGGGGCGGTGCAAGTATTATTACAGATGAGGAATCAGGAGGAAAGATGGGACCGGCCAAAAGTCACGCAGCTAATAAGCGTCAGGGCCCTGGTTTGAATATGGGTTTCCTTTCTTTCCACTACCCAAGGTGTCTAAGAGAAATCTTTTTTTTTAACAAATAATATATGAATAGTAATAGTTTGCATTTACATCACGCCTTAAGATTTGCAAAGTACTTTACAAACAGTATCTCATTTTATCCTCCACAACCCTGGAAGATAGGTACCATTATTATCCTTGTTTTACTGCTGAGGAAACTGAGGCTGACAGAGGTTAAGTGACTTGCCCAGGGTCACACAATTAGTAAGTCTCTGGTAGGATTTGAACACAGGTCTTCCTGAAGCCAGGTCTAGCACTCTATCCATAGGTGCCCGCTACATACATGAGTGGGTTGCCTCGCTAGGTAGTAAGCCTGCCTTCACTGTGTGCAAGCATAAAGAAGGTAGCCATCCATCATAGACGCTATAGCATGGATGCCTGTGTGGAGCAAGAGGCTGAACTAGGTGACCTCTGAAGTCTTCCAAACCTAAGACTATGCTTTTTATGATCAAATTTTCCATAAAAAATTTCATTTTTTAAAAAAATATATCACTTAGGAGGGTCTCTACATAACTCAGGCAACTAACTGATGAAGAAGGCAACTAGAGAAGCTTTGCTTTGCTATTGTCCTTTTTACCTGGTCTCACCTCGGTGCCACATCTAGGCCAGGTGGCTCTGCAAAGACAGACCGAGGTGCTAACTTCTAGAAAACTGACACAAGAAAATCTGAAGTCAATTCCAAACTGCCAAACATGAAGAGTTAATCCTATCTTGGAAAAGGTCTGCTAACAAGTTTGGAAGAAACAAACTGAAGTATAATGACATTCCATATGAAAGGAAATTATTTTTGTTCAGATCAAGCAACGCCTATTGAATATCTCGATATTCGACTGAATACGGAAATTGAATTGAATTCAACTGAAGCACAGACTGGCAACATCACTTACCAATTTTGTCAACCAAGGCTGTCACGATAGAGAAAGGGGACATCTTGCTGGAATCTATTTTGGTGTGAGTATAGCAAATAAGAACTAAGGAGAAATGAGAGAATCGGTCAGTGATAGGTAAAAGTAGAAGTATTTCTCAATACTCAGCTCCCTCACTCACAACATAGACACACCAGATAACGCCATGCGAAGTTCTGGGCCCTCAAAAGGCGCCACTTTATGAAAGGTGCTGATCTCATCTTAGAATCATATGCTATTTTGATGGAAAGAAGTCAGTTCAACTATCTTGTTTTAGCAATAAATAAAGAAAGGCTCTGAGAGGGGAAGAGACTTGTCCAAAGTCACATATTTGAGTAGTGGCAAAATCCTTGAACCATGGACCCATGATTTCTAGTCCAATCTTCTTTACACTCTTATATGTTGCTGTTATTTCATGAAGTTCTGAAAATTAAAGGAGCTGAAGTTTTCAACCTGACACACTTCTTTTACTTCTTGCTCTCAGGCTTGCCCATGAAGCATTTACCTGATCAAGACTATTTCTTGTTCTCTAAGATCTTCCCCACCCTAGGCCCTCTCACTCACACTGGTACAATAATACTTTGGTCCATTCACTTGGGCAACCCCCTACCTCTACAACCCATACCTTGAATCATCTGATTCTCACCTTCCTTTAAACAGGAACAGCCCTTCCACCTTCTAAAAAATCAAACAAAAAAAAAAAAACCCTGCCTTTTAACCAACTATTTTCTTTCCTACCATCCACAGCTAAGGCCAGTAAATATGTACATGTTGTATTCCCTAGCAGACTATTGACAAGCACCCTGAAGTTACAGACTGTTTTTCATTTTTTTTTTTTTAGTGTATCCTCAAACAATATTCCTGACAAGTGATCTTGCAGCTTCCATTGGGAGATCCTCTAACCCTCCGGCTCCCACCCCCACCCCCGGCCAGTTCTAAATCCTATGAACAGGGCCAAACAGAGCCCTTTGCTACTCCATTAGAGCCCTTCATCTAGAATGATACTAAGACATTAGTTACTACTCTGAATCTCGTGCTTCAACCAGTTTGAAGCCCACAAAATTATCCTCATTGGTGCCTCTCACCAATCCTGTGCCGTCTCTCCCGTTTTTCATCATTTTTAGATTTTACTGACTTTTAAGGTGCCTCTCAACTCTGATTCGTGACTTTATAAAAAATAAGCTCAAAATTTTCATCTTTTTAAAACTTTTCTTTAGTCTTAGCTCTCCTAATACATTCTCTCTTTGTTCTTTCAGCATTTCATATTTCATTCTTAGTTCATTCAGCCAATATTTGTCAAGCACCAACTCTATGCAAAATATTAAATAGAGGTGCTTACTTCCCATCTAATAATCTCAACTGCTGATCAGCCACCCGGTAGATTGTGTTAATATTCTATTTTCACCTTAACAAACTGGTTGATTTATTTAACTGCTGATGTCCTCCTAAGAAGTTTTACCAACATCTGGTGGTACTAGAATATATGTGTGTGTGTGTGTGTGTGTGTGTGTGTGTGTGTGTTTAAATCAGCCTTGCCAATGAAAGGGTAGGCATAAGCACAAAGTATCACTTTGTGAGGCTCAAATACTGTTTTTGCATGCTAAGAGCCCCTAACAAAGATAAGCAGATATTAGTTCAAGAAATGTTTGGTTTAAAAACAGAAGCATCAATACAGGCAAAGTCTACTAATTTAAAGAAAGCTGATAAGCATTATTAGCCAAGGATGCTCATCTTACAGACATTTCCCCAGGCACAACAAACACTATTTTTAAAATCAAATATATAAAACACAAATTACTGATTTCAAAGAACTCAATTAACTTAAACAGAACTGCCAAGATGCTAACCTCTGTACTGGGATGGGGAACCTGCAGCCTTGAGGTCATATGTGGGCTTCTAGAACCTTAAGTGCCAGCTTTTGACTGAATCCAAATTTTACAGAACACCCTTGCTCTAGACCTTTGATAGAAGTCAGATATATCAGAACCATAATGCCAATGAAGAAAGACTAAAAAGAAACTGGATTGTTTGGTTTAAGGATAGTAAGCCTGCGGTTACATCAAAAATGGTTTTCAAATTCTCAAAGGGTGTCCATTCAAATCTTGGTGCAGTTTTATGCCTTAATAGCTTAAAATGACAATTTACTTTTATTATCATTACTACTAATAATAATAATGATAGCAGCTTTTGGAACACCTTCTATATTACGACTAGATCCTAAGCTTCTCGAAGCTAAGGAATGTGTCTTATTTACTCTATTCCTCTCAGGCCTTAGCACAATGCCTGTTCCTAGACTTAATATTGGAGGAACTGAAGGCTCAACTGTGGAAGTGTAAAGTAGGTAGGAAGGTTTAAGAACAAACTTTTCAACACAGTGGGCTGTAAACTCATCAATGGTCTCCCCTCCTCAAGTCTCTCCTCACCCAGGATAGTCATCTACACAGGCTGAATCACACACAGGAAGGGAAAAGGATTAGATAACTTCTGCTGGTTCCTTTCATCCACAGGGTATCACTGATCACAGTGATAATTACAACTACACAGAAATGTTGGTATGCTTTAGTACCTCCTAAGCTGTCGAGATCTTCAAAAATCCTGCCAAATCTGTGAAACAAAGGAAAGTGGGATTTAACAAGTGGATACCACAGGGCATTCATTTCCTTTTAATAGTCAAACCATAGATAAAAAAACAACCCTGTTACCTTACACTATTGTGTACAGTCAAATATTTCTCCCGTAACATAGGTTGAGATCCTAAAGGCAAAAGGACTTCGATATAACTGTCCTTCATCTTCCTTGGAGGCAGCTCCTTCTGGCTCTTGGGCAATAGACTATGAAGTAACTTTCTCTCCTCCATAACTTTCACATGGTCACTGGGAAGAAAGGAAGCAAGCTGCGCATAACATAGAATCAGGACTACTGTCAACACACCTCTGCAAACCAGGTTCCCCATTCTCCTCTCTGTACTAAACTCCTCCATTTCTTGAGTCCCCTCCTTTCCCAGTCTTCCCTCCTCCACTAGCCCCTACCATCCCACCATGTGAGGAGAAAAATAGAGCTACTCTAGGAAAAGTACCGAGGACAACTTGTTAAAAGTAATACTTTACCTTAAAGTACTCTAAAATATCTTAAAAGTGCTTTTAAGAAAAAGGGAGATAAGGGAAACCATTTCATACAAATGGGTTAACTAGACAGACACTGTAGCCATGAATAATATCTGACATGTATTAGCACTTTAAGGTTTATAAAGTGTTTTACTCTGCTCCTTACCTCTCACCTATAAAAAAAGGCATGAAGGGGATGATTTTCCCCATTTTACAGGTGAGAAAATGAGGCTCAGAAAGGTTGAGTGACTTGCCCCACGGTCTTGAATCTAGTGTGTACAGATCACCGTAAGAACAACTGTAGTAAGAGCAGCTGCTATTTCCATGGCACTTTATGGTTCGTCCATTTGATCCTTCTAACAAGATGGTAGGGCAGGTGGTACTGGCCCATTCTACAGATAAGGAAACCCAGAGTATTTTTTCATGTTAGCCTCAAAGTCAGGAAGGGCAAGCATAATGATATTCATTTTACATGTAGGAAAACAGATCAGTGAGAGGGCAAAAGTCACAAAAAGGGACCAACTGGAATGTGAACTAACAAGATTAATTATCAATGAATAAGTAAGGAGTCAGTTTCCCAGTAAGAACACAGCATTTACAGAGCACTTTAAGATCTACATTGGATCATAAAACTGGAGCTGTCGGGAACCTCAGAGGTCATCTGGCTCAACTGCTCCACCTGACAAGCGAGCTGACCGCAGGCCCAAAGAATCTGTTCAGGGTCACACAGGTAGCAAGTGGTCAGGTCCTCCAGGGTCTTTCTGCTGTACCACAGTGCACAGTCTTGCCATAACCTTGTGACGTGGAGGGTAGCAGTACTTTTTTAGTCCTAATCATACCCTGCCACACACACAGGGTACGGACATTCCCTCCACTGTCGTATATCAGTAGCTCATAATCTTGTCCACAGCACTGAGAGGTGAAGACACTTGCTAGTTTGTCACATGCTAGTTTGTGACAGAGACAGGACTTAAACCTTGGCCTTCCTGACTCCAATGTCAACCCTCTAGCCACTAGGCCGTGCTAACGCTTTGGTAATAACACTATAGGTATAATCATCCTCATTTTACAGAGATTTGACTGCCACGGGTCACCTCCTGCTCGGTCTCGCTGCCTCGAGTCCCTCCTTACTCCAGGCCATCCTTCATTCAGCTACGAAAAGCCTTCCCCAACCCCTCTTAAGTTCAAGGCCTTCTGTTAAAATCTTGAATATAGCTTGCTTTGTAAATATCTGTTTCCATCTTGTCTCCCCCATTAGACTGTAAGCTCCTTAAGGACAGGAACTGATTTTTGCCTTTCTTTGTATCCCCAGGGCTTAGCCTAGTGCCTGGCACATGTGGTTCTTCAGTTGTTCAAGCATGTCTGACTCCTCATGATGCCATGGACCACAGCACATCAATGCTGTCCACGAAGTTTTCTTGGCAAAGATGCTGAAGTAGTTTACCATTTCCTTCTCCAGTAGACAAAGGTAAACAGAGTGAAAAAGTGACTTGGCCAGGGTCACACAGCTAGTAAGTCTCTCAAGGCCAGATTTGAACTTAGGTCTTCCTGACTCTAGGCCAAGGGCTCTATCTACTGGGCAACCCAATCGCCTCAACACAGTAGATGCTTAGTAAATATTTCTTGATTAGTATTACTTCCCTCCTACTCAATAAATTCCAGTGATTTGCTATCATGTCTAAAGTCAAATATAAAATACTGTATTGGGGTTTTAAGGCCCTTTACAACATGGGCCCTTCCTACATCTCCAGTCTGTGATCCAGTGACATGCCTTCTTGCTGCTCCTCAAACTCAACCCTCAATTTCCCAACTTTTCACGGCCCGTCCCCTATGCCTGGAACACTCTCCTTTTTTACCTCTGCCTCCAGGTTTCTCTGGCTGTCTTCAGGCATCAACTCCAAGCCTCTGTTCTGCCGAAAGCCTTTCCCTTCCTAGTGCCTTCCCTCAGAGATCACCTCTCCTTTAACACAATATGGCTATTTGCATGTTGTCTCCCCTGTTAGAATAGGAGCTCCCCGAGCTGTGTCCTTCGTTTGTTTGTATCCCCAGTACCCAGCACTACGCTTGGCATATTGTAAATACTTCATGAATGCCTGATGACTGACCGACACAATAAGACTATGTCAGAGATGGGATTTCAATGTAGGTCTCTGCTGACTCTCAGCACAACACACTGAACACAGCACCTCAGGCTGCCTCTCCTGAACCCACTATCTCTTCATAGAAAAAAAAAAGCCACAAACACCCTCCTCCTCCTCTTCCAACAAGGTTCACAGATGCCACCAGGAACCCACCCAAGCAATGCATCGATTATCACCAACATACCTCCAGTGTGTGGATATTCCTACTATCTCCCGAAGTTTATGCCGAACTGAAAGAAATAAAGAGCAGCTGGTGAAACTTACAAAAGTAAATTAGGAGAATATGAAAGCGTTGGGCCATTAAGCTGAAGCTCCATGCGAAAAGACTCATGCACTTAGCAGATGGTAAAGACAGAGATCCAAATTAATAAGAATTAAGATAAACTTTAGGACGACCATTTAAAGTCAAACAATGAATCTAGAATCCTTAACACCCCCCAAGACCCGAAATACCCAAAAGAATTTATGTGTGTTAATCATTAGGCCGTATACAAACAAATGTAATAGGGCAGAACAGGGAAGGGAAATAAGCATTTATGCAGCACTTACTGTATGCCAAGCACTTTACAAATATTATTTCATTGGCTCTTCACAACACCCTTACAAGTCAGATGCTGTTAGTATACTCATTTTACAGATGAGAAAACTTAGCCAAAGAAAGGTTAAGTGATTGCTCAAGGTCATCTAGCTCAGAAGAATACTCAGATCTGAGTCTAGGTCTTCCTGACTCCAAACCCAGTGCTCTATCCACTGCATTAATAATAATGATGATGATGATGATGATGATGACAGCCGACATTTATATTGGGCCTACTATGTGCCAGGTACTGTCTCATTTCATCCTCACAACAACGGGGGGGGGGGGAAGAGGGGAGGTTTAATCCCCATTTTACAGACAGGAAAACTGAGGCAAACAGAGGTGAAGTGACTTGCCCGAGATCCCCAGATTTTAACTCGGATCTTCCTGACTCCAGGTCCAGTGTTCCATCTGTGCACAACCTAGCTGCCTCTAATAACAGCACAATCCTAACAGCTCAATTTAAGTTATCCAATTAGCATACCTTTGTAGGATGGGAACTCTTATAATCGGACTGCTACTGACAGCACTAACACCCACAGCAAAGGCAAAATTAGAGTAGACTGTGTTTTTCCAACTTCAAAGTTCACCTCCAGGGCCCCTCTGTGGCATAAAGGACATACCTGTTTGAAGCCTGTCTACCTGTTTTAACTGGTCCTGCCAACCTAAGGAAGGCTTCAAATGCATGCCCAGCACCAGTTTCTCTTTTTTTCTTTTTTTTTATCCAAGCTCCAGCCCAGCTAAGTTCAGAGAGGCCTCGTTACCAAGGGTAATGGACTCTTCAGCCACATCAATTCATGAAGGCTGTCCACGAAGCTACTGAAGGGTTGTAATTTGTGTTGCTGAAGGCAGTACACTCCCCAGGGAAATCGCAGGTTCTTGAAGTATTAGATTAAATGTTCTGATTCAGAGAATATCATTTGATTCATGAAAATATTCAAATCTGTATGATAACAAGCTGATTTACGAGGCTCTAGCATGTGCCTCCCTCAGTTGTTGAACAAGTTTAAGCAAGAAAGCCAAAGAATTCAAGTGAGGCAAGGTAATTTTTTAAAAAATTATTTTATTTCAGTATTCTCACCCACCTTCATCATAAAAAGCAAGAGAATATTAATGCTAAAAACTGAAAGTGAAGAAAAAAGCATTCACATAGATTCACATACCATCAGTCATAAGAATAGGTGGGCCTGCTGTAAGAATGGAGGAAAAGTATATTAGATAACCAGTACCAGTAGAAGAGGAAAAAAACAAATTATACAATTTCAAACAATGCATTGATTTGTCATTTATCCTTCTAATGGTACTTCACACTTTACAGGTCAGTGCTGTGAAGTAGAATGAAAGTACAATCCTTGCTCCCTCAGTTTCACTTGGTTGAAGACAGGTGTGCAGGGATTAACATGAATTTTCACTTTTGTGCAAAACATGGGTGATTATTCTACCCAAAGACTTCACGGACATTTCAGGGGGTACCACCAATTAATGTCATAAGGAATTTCAAACAATAATGATCTATAAAACTCAGTCTAATTAATCCTAATGAATAAGAGAAAAAAGGTGAAGAAACAACAGCCCAGAAAAAGGCTACAATTAAATAACCACTACAGTACGAGCATGAAATAATAATAAGCATTCATATTGTACTTCAGAGTTTACAAAACATTTCCTGCCCAAAAGAACACGGTGATTATCCTAATGGACAGATTATTAAAGTGAGTCACAGAGAAATTAAGTGAGCTGCCTCAGAACCAGAGAGACACAGCCAGAACTTGAACCAGGGTCCAAGGCTCTTTCCACATCATACCACAGCACATCTTCATCTATTGAGCCACAGGCCCACAAGGAAGGAAGTAAAGAGCCAACAAACGTTCACTACTAAGACATTACTTGGTGAACAAAGTTGGTTTAAAAAATATTGAGCTCCTTGTGAGTATGTGTATGTATACACAACATATACATATATTTGTAGCTGTTCAGCCGTCTCAGCCATGGCAGACTCTTTGTGACCCCATTTGGGGTTTCTTGGCAAAGATACTGGAGTGATTTGCCATTTCCTTCTCCAGCTCATTTTACAGTTGAGGAAACTGAGGCAAACAGAGTTAAGTGACTTGCCCAGGGTCACACAGCTAGTAAATGTCTGAGGCCAGATTTGAACTCAGGAAGATGAGTCTTCTCAACTCCTGCGCCACCTAACTGCCCATATATATACATACATATAATAGAATGCATAAATAAATAATATATAAACACACAGAGATAATATACTTTAATTTCAATATACAAGGTGTCCCAAAAAATCTTAATGCAGTTTTAAGTTTTGTTTTGTTCTTCTTAATGGCTTAACTAGCCTTATAATAGCTTTCCTTTAGTACCTTAAAATTACACTAGGACTTTTGGGACACCTTTTATGTATTCATGTCTTAAAATCTCCCATTTAGTCCATTCTCAAAGACAATACCTTAAACTATAATGAACAAACTTGTACAGGTCCAGTCAATCCATAGTTTGAAGATGCTTTGAAATTATTCATTTAAGTTTGATCAATTATATGTGAATTCTACCACAGCTTAGCACATCAACACCATTTCGTTGAGACAGCTTAAGGGCCAGCCTCTTGGCCACAAGTCTGTACCTTTTTTCTAAGGCTTCCCCTTCAGTTCCCACATATCTAACAAGAGAACATGGGAGGTGGACGTCACTCAAGTAAAGTGCTCCAAAGAGTCTGAAGGACAGCATTCCTCACACCCCAAATGAAGCTTTCCCTCAGGGTAGCTACATCTCTACCCAGGTCAAGCCACTAGTAGTTTATGCCTGGCACACAGTGGGCACTTAGTAAATTCTTACTGACCAAAAATGTCTTTAACATGCTCACACAAATGTTTGACAAGCCAAGTGATATACGACAGAGTTCTAACTCAGATAACTGAGACATATCAGAGAGAGAAGTGGCAAATCATCGCCAAAGGTCCATCCAGTGCCACTCACCTCCTTCCATATTGAGAGTTGCCTTGGTTCTATTAAATGTCTCTTGGCCAAGTGACCTGCCAAGAATTGCCCGTCCCTTGTGTAACACACAAAATCTGCAGGTGAAAATAAACTGAATTCAGAATTAAGTTTAAAATGCAGGGAAGCCCTTTCCTCACTAGAGAACAGGAATCTTTTCTTCCTATCCCAGTACTTGTCTGCACATGCACCACCTTGTATTGTTCTGTCGTCTCAGCTTCCCAGCTTGACCATAAGTTCCCAGACTTTGAACTCTTAATGTTCTGTATGTCATAGACCCTTTTGGCAATTTGGTGAAACCTGTGGACCATTTCTCAGGATGATGTTTCTAAATGTACAAAATAAAATCTGTAGGATAAGATGTTCAGTTGTCTTTCAGTCATGTCTGACTCTTTGTGACTCCATTTGGGGTTTTCTTGGGAAAGATGCTAGAATGGTTTGCCATTTCCTTCTGATGGGGTACAATCTCTGGGAACCCGCTTGAACTCTCCTTGAATGTTCCCACTAGATCTACCCTTCTCCTGAGGCCATAAGCCTTCCCTTATCGCTAGGCCCAAATCTTAGTTACCCTTAAACTAGCCTAGGCCTGTATAATCTGTTATCTCCAGGTGGCCTCCAGCTATTTCCCACCCTTAATCTCACTCTGGGAGTCTGACCTGTAGTCACTCCAGTGACTAGATCCTCCTTAGACTCCTCCTCAAGACTCTCCCTAAATGTTTACTCTGTCTACCTGACCACCCCTAGATCCCTCCCACAATCTTTCTGTATATGAGCTCCATCTTACCTCCATGAAGGCGCTCAGATTCAAATTAGCTCAACTCAGATTAATCTGGCCCCCTGGCATTAGCGTCACAAATGCTCAGGCTCCCTAAGAGTCTACCCAATATGGTTAATCTTCAATAAACTTTGTTTTTCTTTGGCTGTGAGAAGGCTTGAGTCAAATTCATTCGGCAGTATTTTGGGGTCTCAGGCACCCCTAAAAACCTATGATTCCCTAATCTCATCACTTCTCCAGATCTTTTGACAGATGAGGAAAGTGAGACAAACAGGGTTAAGTGACTCGCCCAGTGGAACAGAGGTAATAAGTGTCTGAGGCCAGATTTGAACCCAAGAAGATCCATTTTCCTGACTTTGCACCAGACATTTATCCACTTGGCAACTAGCTGCCCCAAAGGATTACAAAAGAAACCAATTACATTGAAATACAGTTATTGAAACTTTTTTTTAAGAGCTAATTCACAAATTTCAGGTTAAGAACTGGTCTAAAGAGGGCAGAAGCTAGATCTTCCACAATCAGCAATACTGTGTTTGTTGAATGAATGAGAATTGTGACCTGTTGTATAAATGGTTGTATATTTCCAGTTTCTCAGTTCCAGGAGCAGTGAATCTATCTGGTCCAGTTTAGATCACATTCGATGAGATGGTCTTAGCAGATAAGCTAATTTTCCTTTATTATTGGACCACATCTTTCCAGCATTTAAGCACTCCCTCAAAAGGTACGTCAGATGTGGACTGAAGTGAGCAGAACCAGGAGGACATTGTACATGGCAACAGCAACATGAAGCCAGGTTTTCTGACTTAAAATGCAGTTGGGGGAGAGGGGAGTGGCAAAGTTTCTATATGGCATCACCCCTTTCAAGTCAAAGGAATTAAGTGAAGCAATCATTTATTGAATGGTGTCATAATTGCTCCCCCAAAAAGTCAACAGCTTCAGAAAGATTCCTAGCACTCTCAATAAATAATTAACTTTTAGACTAAGTAAACTGAGCTTACTGTTAATTGTTATTATAAAGACCCGTGATTTTTACCAACATGCCTACCATATTACCACCAACATCCATCATACAACCCCACCATGTCTTAGCAGATGGGCTGCAGGAATTAACATGGCCAACACTCTGGTGAAAAACCTCTCTGAATTTGGCTGGATTGGTCTATACCTTTCTAGCTTGGTATGATCTCCTTGAAGCTCAGGTAGTATAGAACTACCTGGATGACCTTGAGAGAAAAAAAAAATCACACAACATCCCTGGCTCTCACTTTCCCCATGTGTAAAATACTGGGGTTGTTCTCCTTCTGGCTCTAAATTCTATGAAAATCCAAGATCCTCTCTATGACAAAGCGAGTCATCAGAGTAGCATGTTAGGGGAGATAGCTCTATTAATAGATAGCAGTTAAGAAAGGTTATTATATTCCTTTCCACAATATGTTACTAACATAGTATGGGGGGAAAGGGGTGGATTTTGTCAGAGACCTGGGTGCAAGTATTGGCTCTGACATTAACCAGTTATATGACCTTGAGCAAATCACTTAGGCCTTAATTTCCTCTTCTGTAAAACAAAGGGATTAGACTAGACAACTTCCAAAGACTTTTCTTATCCCTTTGTCACATCTTTAGTACAAACAAATCAGATGCTATAGCAGACACTGGAATAGGCACCTAGGTACACCATAAAGAATGGTGAATTCAGAGTAAGGATATGGGTTCTAATCCCAAACTGGATTACTTAATAGCTGTTCAAACATGGATAAATCTCTTAAACTATCTGAGCTTGTTTTATGATTTTGTAAAATGAGGATGACGATAACACTTAGGGGTTCTTGTGAGGAAAAGGATCTTTTAAGCCTTAAAGTACTACATGTATGTATGTTTTATTTCTGTAATAAAACAACTTTTGCCTGAATTATTCAGAAAATGGTGAAAACTCGTGCCACTCCTGTAGTCCTAAATCTAGAGCAGAAAGGGCCCTCCGAGGCCAGCTAATCCAACCTCCTTACTTTTACAGATGAGAGAGCTAAATGACTTGCCTAAAACAGAGATTAAGTGTCAGAAGCAGGATCTGAACCCAGGTTAATGTATTCCAGAACCAGGCATCCTTCCACTGTACCACAGTGCCTCACAATTTTAGCCTCCAAATATTCTAAAGGAAACTGATATGGAGTTCAATGAGGGGGTAATTAAATCTATGTGATACCTTTCAAAAGATCTGCATAAATTAAATCTTACTTAAATGAAGTCTTTCAGTGGTGAACAGAATATTCAACCATTCTGTCACCTGAAGTTAACTTTTTATTGCAATATTGTAACCTACAGAATGTCAGTCAACAAGCATTTATTAAGTGCTTCCTATGTACCATGCACTGCAAAAAAGCTGAGGATACAAAGAAAGACCAAAAAAAAGATCAAAAACCACTCCTTGCTCTAGTCTAGAGGAACTTAATTCGAAGGATGAGAAAACTACAGTAACTATGTACATACAAGATACTTACAAAGCAGATGTAAAGTAATCTGAAAGAAAGAGGAAGGCCATTAGCAGCTGGGGAGACAGAGAAAGGTCCTGTGCAAAAGGAGAGATTTGAGTTGAGTCTTGAAAGAAGACACAAGAACAAGGGAGAGGACATAGCTTTCCAGGCATACAGGACAAGCTAGGCATGAAGATAGAGGGGAGAAGGAGTGTCTAGGTCAGCCTTACAAGATCATTCGGAGTGTAGAAGGAAATAAAGTGTAAGACAACTAGATAAGTAGGAATTTTTTTGTGTCTGCTCACAACATCCACAGGATCGAAGAGCTGAAAGGAATCTTATAGCTACTAGTCCAACTTTCATTCATGAGAGAGGAAACTGAGACCCAGAAAAGGAAAGTAAATTGTCCAAATCCGAGGTATTGAGCTAGAGTACAGAAGTGGTGAGTGACTATTGCTTTTTGTTGTCATTTGTCCTTCATTCTCCAAGAGGACCATGACATCAGGAAGGCCATGCCACAACTTGCAAGAGGATTGGATTGAAGTGAGGGAGGGCTGTGCAAAGTCACCAGCCTCACTTTGAGCTATCTGGGTCCAATGGCAAGATACAGATCAGGACCACCGGAGATGCTCCCCTGCTCCAGTGAGTGGCAGTCATTAGTCTTTTCAGAGTTGTGTCTCAGGAAGCAAAACCCTCTTTAATATATAATTTGGTCACACACACTTGCATGTATTTATATACACAAAGCCACAGTTGTCAGATATTACTCATCAGAATATCTTCTCCGTAAAAGTGTTCCAATTACGATGAGCTCTTGGCACTTTAGAGCCATTCACTAGATTACAGTACCAGAAACAGGGCTGAGCCCAAATTAGGGTGACACCTGGCAAGTTCCCCAAAGGCCAACAAAGGCCCTTTGTCTGGACAACACAAACCCAAATCCTTACTTTTTGAGAAAGGTTTACAATAGAGTTTCCAGTCACACCCTGTGCCCAAGGATAAAACCATTCCAAGAAATGCCCTCCTCCCTCCCTTCAAAGGGCAGCCTGGTTTTTATTCATCAAATTCCCATGCCTCGCGCCACTGTTTTCTTACTGGGGGCAGCCACTATCACCAAGACCACACCCAGGGCGACACAATCTGCCGGCCCCCAGCTCCCCTCCGCTCCAAAAATACCGGGGAGAAGCGAGGGTGTGGCACAAATAGCCAAGGCATTAGTCACCAGCGGCATGCCAGCCTGGGTGGGGTGGGGTCACAGCTCTCCCCCACCCCGGGGGCCCACGGAACGGAGCCCCGGGAGGCCGGGAAGCCTATTAAGACTTCGCCCAGCTGTCTGTCGTTACAGGCCCCGCTAAGTAACAGGAACAGAAAGCAAACACAGACGGCTTGGGCAGGCGCTGCCCACCAGCGATAATACCCTCCTCTTCCTCTCCCCCCCGCAGGAAAGGGGCAAAGCCCCCCAAACCCATCACCTTTACCAACTTGGAAGGGCACAAGTGGAGCATTGGCAAGGAGAGAGTGGGGGTGGGGCGGGACTTAAAGAGTGTGCAAAGAGGAGAGAAGGATGGGGGAGAACAGGATGGGAGGAAGGAAGTGGATGGGGGGATGAAAAAAGAGTGGATGAAAAAAAGTGCAGGATGACAGGAGAAGGGAAGATTGAGAAAGTGGATGGGGAGAATGATAGAAGAGGGTGGGGAGAGGGAGGCAAGAGGATGGGGGAGAAAATGAGGGAAGACTGGGGAGAGAAACAAGAGGATAGCGGGGTTAGAGAAGTTGGGGAGGAGGAGGGAGAAAGGAGAAGGAAATTTGGAGAGGGGAGGAACGTAGAGGTGAGAGGACTGGGAGGGCGGGGGAGAGATCAGGAGCTCCAACGGTCCCCCACCCTCACCGGGAGCCCCATGCCAGCCCAGCTCTCTAATGCTCCGGGGAGGGGGGGCGCCTTACCGCCTCGCTGCCCGCCACATTGTGCCGCCCGCCCGCAGCCTCCCTACAGCCGCTGCCAGACAAACGCGACTACGCGGCCCTGCCGGCCCAGCCCCGTCCTGCCGTGGGAGGGAGAAGGTCTCTAATCTCCCAGAGCCAAGCTCCTCTTCCAGGAGCGCCCTCTACGCTTGGTCCCTCGCCCCCTGACGCGGGGCGGGCCTGGGGCAGGGACCAGGTAGGCGGGACCTCGGCGCGGGAGGGGCGTGGGGGGCGGGGGAAGCTGTCACTGCAGCCGCCACCGGTGCACTAGTTCTGTTTGGCGTTAGAGATGCTGACCCTGCTTTCGTAGGCCTTCCGTGTCAGCTGAGGCACGGGTTTCTTAACTTGGGCTCAGTGACCTTGTTCCTGATATACTTTGGTGACTCACCGTAGTCAATTTCCTTTGTAATACAGTGCATTTCATTTTATACATTTAAAAACTGCAATCTTGGGAAGGGGTCCATAGGTTGAATGGCAAAGGGGTCCTGGCCACAGCAAAGGTTTAGAAGCCTTGCGATGCAGGATGCATCGCTGTAGTCACAGTGACGTTTTCGTACTTCTTTGCAACTTCTGTTTGACGTCTGGTCCACAAGCACTCATTAAGTTACTATCGGTCAGGTAATGGGCAAAGCGCTGGGGATACAAAGAAAGACAGGAGGGAGGGGGGAGGGAGAGAAGGAAAGAAAGAAAGAAACCAGGCTTTGTTCTCAAGGCGCTCCCAGGCTAATGGAAGAGCAACAACTAAGTAAAAACAATGTGTCCCGGATGTTAGAGATAACCAGCAGGGGGTTTTGGGATTTGGTTTTTTGGTCTGTTTTTTTTTTTTTTGGGGAGGGGGGGTTGGCACATTGGCACATTGATTCATTCCCAACTATTTCCCTCCCGACACAAATGCAAAATCTGAAACCACCATGGACAGAATTAAGGTACCATCCTTTCCTTCCCCAAACTGCCTTTGCGCAATCCAGCTGCCAGACACACAAGAAATTATGCATTAGTTATTACGAAATCTGATTATATTCAGTTTATCGCCTTATTGTACTTTATGCTGTGTGACTCTTTAATGTGTGTGTCCTTGTCCTTTCATAAGACAGTAAGCACCTAGGGAACAGGGATCTGATCATGTGCTTACCACCGCCTCAGCGAGCAGAGAGCTAGTTAAGTGGTAAGGCACCGGATAAATTATGTTGATTGAATTGGCCCCTCCTTATTTGGGTTGCCGGAAGAGGGGTTAAGGTCAAGTCTTTGCCTTCCTTTTTCACCACCATCAGTCCAAATCCTACCCCATCTTTTGAAGCCCAACTAAATCCTACGTACTTCAAGCCTTAGCTGAGATTAGCTTCCATTTACACTGTATATATCTTGTTCCTACAGTTATTTGCTCACAATCTCCCCCATTACAATATAAGCCCCTAAGGTAAGAACCCTGGTTTTTGCCTTTGTTTGTATCCCCATTGAAAGCACAGTCCTGGCACATAGTAAACATTAAGGAAATGTTTAATAAGTGCTTGTTTCCTGACTGGCGGACTAAAATCTTCCTAAACGACCTAGACGAGAAATGTCTCCAAAGCTCACTTGTTTGATGGTTAATAGTGTATCACTTGTTGACACTTACACTTGTGTCATTGTATCTCTCGTGGCAGCTAACCCAGGGCCTTGGTCTCAAATGCCTTGTGATTGATTTTGGTTTTCTTTGTGGCTTAACTTTTTTGTTGAACCTAGGGAGGTTCTGAGGAGAATGAATTTGGGAAGGAAAAGATTGTCGTAATGTGAAACCATGTAGCAGAGTGAGCCTTGGACTTGGAGTCAGAAGTCTGGCTTAGACACAATTTGTATTAGCATAGGCAATAATAATACTAATATTAACTAATATTAACATGGCACTTTGAAGTTTGCAAAAGATTTAACATGTCTCGTTGGAGTGTCACAACAAGCCTGTATTACCCCTATATTATAAATGAGGAAACTGAGTCTCAAGCCACTAAATGACAGCTTATCAATATCAGATATCCCTGTTTCCAAATGCAGCCCTAGGGGCAGCTTAATGGTGCAGTGAATAGAGCTCAGGCTCTGGAGTCAGGAGTCCCGAGTTCAAATTCAGCCTCAGACAATTGACACTTACCAGCTGTGTGACCTTGGGCAAGTCACTTAACCCCAATTGCCTTGCCTTCTCCCCTCCGAAAGAAAAATTGCAGAGCCAAATGCAGCCATAGAACCTCTGTTAGCCTCTGTTTCCTAATCTATAACATGGGAATAATATTTGTACCATTTACCTCAGAGTGTTATTGTGAAGATAGCACTTTGTAAACCATAAAGTTCTACTTCAAGTTGAGCTGTCATTAACTACATGAGAACAGTGGGTTGAAACAGTTTGCAGTTTTGTACAATCATGTAAATGATGAATTTAGAACCAAATACTATATTTGGGGGGAATGTGCTAATATATTAGCAGAGTATATGATTGGATACTAACGCAGATCAAAATAATTTGGGGTAAACATAGTTGCTGGAGAGTTGATTCCACATGCTCCCATGGTGGAGTTGGGATCTTCCCAGAATTCATCAATCCAAACAGAACATAGCATCAGGTGCTTTTACCTTTAGAAAGAATCAGTAAAGCATTTTACTAGAAAGGGCCCTTCTCCAGAGTACACTTAGAAAGAATCATCTTAGCAGCTCCACAAATGGGCTACCTAAGGGATTTTCTTTGTTCTCCAGGTGCTAAAGAGTTAACTAGTTAATAGCTAATAAGAGACAAGTAGTTGATTGGACTAAGGGTTTTGTGTATTTAGTCCAAAAGCTCTACAAAGCTTCTTGGATCCTGTACAAATTTTCTTTAAATCTAGACTATTCAGATGTTAATACCTGTTAATGTCAACTCTGGCTTATCTGATTTGTGTCCTCAGATAACTCAGATTAAGGTTCATGCTTCTTTTTTTTCTCTTTTTTCTTTTTTTTTTTTGGATGGAGGAAGGCCGGGCAATCGGAGATTGAAGTGATGTAACTTGCCCAAGGTCACACAGCTAGTAAATTCATCAAGTGTGGGAGGCCGGATTTAAACTCCATTCCTCCTGACTCCAGGGCTGGTGCTCTACTCACTGCACCACCTAGCTGCCCCTCATGCTTCTTTTTTAACTTCAATGTGATGTAATAAAAGAACACTAGATTTGGAGTCAGAAGACCCGAATTCAAGACCTGCTTTTGTTCTTGTCAGTGGAGTAATTCGCATAACCTTGTATAATAGCCAATTAAAGCTGCCTGGTTAATCCTTCAGCCAGTGATATTGGTAGAAAAAGAGAGGTGAGTGATTTCCTCCCCTAATCTGATATACCCAGTGCTTAGCATAGTGCCTGGCACATAGTAGGCATTTAATAAATGTTTATTGACTGACACCACCAAACAACTGGTGCTTACCAGCAAACTTGTTAAGAATCCCACATCTGCTAATGCATTCGTGATATGCTTCAACCCTGAAGCTAAGTCAGTTGTTTATTAATTGCCTACTATGTGCCAGGCACTTTGTTAATCAAAAAAAGTAATGAAACTTGAATATCTCAACAAGGTCAGACACGCTTTGTATTTTCCTCGATCTTGTTGGGAATACATTAGTAGCCATATCTACCAGGGTTAATTCATGATGGATAGCCATGACCAAATTTTCCAGAAATTTACCAGAACAAGGAAAGTTATTTTATGGTAGCTTTTGACTTGAGGGTGCAGACTTTCATGTTGACATATTCCTCGATGATCTACTGCCCTTTCTCAAGTTGATAAATTTGCCCATTAGCAATCTCAGCCCCAAAGTGAGCATCGGAAAACTCCTTGAGTTTCCAAAAGAAGCTACACTGTCCAATAGAGGGCTATTTTCAGTGAAGTAGGGAGAACCCCAGCTCTAAGTCCAGACACCACAAAACAGCACTTTGGTCCACTCTGTGGGGAATCTCTGAAGCTGGAAATCCAGCAACAACTGGAATTGGTCCAGGAACTCTGGGAAATCCTGTACCCAACTGGCAAAAGAATCTGGCAGAGTTCCAAGTACTGTCTGGGGCCAAGGCTATTGACTCTAATACCCAAGGAGTTTGCTTCCCTCAAAGGTTTTAGATGACTGTCACTCAAGCTCCATGGTCTCTGAAGCCCCCTGCTGGCTGACTTGCCAAATATCTAGCAACTGGCAACTGACATGGGCCACCTGCCATCTTGTCTGCTTTAGAAAATCAGTAACACTGTTAAATATCACTGCGGTAAAAACCAAAAGATGCTGGAAACAGGTGTCTACCAAGGTAAAGGAAGGGGATTCCTTATTTGGGAGTGTAACAGTGAGGTCTCATATAAGAAATGCACAAGTATAAACCAAAAGACCCAGCTGGGTTGGTGTTAGGATCTCTCTCCAGAGTCCCCAAATCTAGGAGGTTAGGACAAGTGGGAAAACTGATTATAGAAGCAAAAATTCAGTCCAGGAGGTCAGTACCAGATTAAGAAGCAAGATACAGGAAGTTTTAGGATTGTTTGCCTGGCTCAATCTATTTCCTCAATTTCTATCTTTTTATGATGACTTCTTGTCCTTCACACCTTGATGGAGTGATCCACTCAGCTATACCCATAGGGCTGTGGGCATAGCCCTATAAGCATGTCAGAAACACTAAAGCTTAAAAATGAACTGAGATCACCAATGAACAAAAACAGTGTTCCATTAAGCCCAAGTCTAAGGGGAGGTCCCTACCTGGAGGGGGGACAGGGTTCCTTTGTCTGTGCTTGCTTTCCACCGGTAGATTCACATCTCCCAGCTTACCCATGTTACCTGTGGCTGTAGACAAATTAAGTCCTAGCCCTGGTACCCAGTTTATGCCTTAAAGAATAGGACCAGAAGGGCTACCCAGTTGGTTCAGGGTAAACAATCCTGGTTCTTTGGACATTCCCAAGGAGATCATGATAGCAGCAAGCAGGGAGCTAATGCATCAGTCACTTTAATAAGGTGCAGAGAGTACAGAAGCAGATTTGGGGGACTGCATGAAGAAGGGTGGGAGAGAGAGGTAGACAGTGAGGGAAGGAGATAGAGTAGGGAGGAGGGCCCTAGTTACATAATTGCTGATTGAAATTAAGAGCAATCAGGCAGTATGGACCCTTAACAGTTGAAGAAGTACTCAAGGGACAATGTTTTAGGGTCCTTTTCTTATAAAGTTCTGAGTGGTTATCATTAGCATAACAATATCATCTCAGAGTTATTAAGGCTAAGGGATTAGGGATCCCTTGTTAGCATCATGTTTTTCTGTTTTTACTGCATATATCTGGAGCTTATCTGCAGTTTGCAGACAAAGGGCCATGTGCTGGCGTCTTGCTGGCTCCTCTTAATTTGGTAGTAGTCTCTGATTAATTGATTTAGGAGGCAGTTTGGCTTGTACCTTTATTTTGTTCCCCTTTACACTCTTAGTTCCTATTTCCTATTTATTATTGCCTTATACTGGCTATTTCTATGCCTACGTGCAACACTAAGTGATGCAGTATTTGGGGGGGACCATAACAAGATGCAATTTCACCACACCAAGAGTAACAAAAACTTCTCTTTTTCACTACATTTTGGGATTAAGTGAAAGATCAAAGAAAGGATAGAGCCACTATTCTGGGAACATAGAATAATGACCATCAATGAGAGGTAGAAGGCAGAAATCTTTAATTCTTATTTTGCTTTCAATTTCTTTGCCAAAGAAAACTGTTTGGGGGATGGAAAAAAATAAAGCAAAAATGATTAATAGTTCATCGAATCCCAAGGTAACTAAGGAGATAAGAAAGCACTTCATTGTCCTCAGTGATTTCAAGTTAACCAGCCTGAATGATAATACATACCAAGAACTATGCCCAAAGGGCTATAAAACTGTCCATGTCCTTTGACCCAGCAATACCGCTTCAAGGTCTATATCCCAAAAAGATCATAAAAACGTGTAAAGGCAAACAAAGTGGGACTTTTTACTGTTTTTTCTTTTGGAGTGCTTGTCACTCCACTAAGGCAATCCAGTGCCCTAGATTAAGTCTTGCCTTTGTTTGTAGGAAGGCCCACACTCTTTTGCTAATTAGGTCACAAGAGGTGTGAAGTCCTCCAGAGGTGTGAAGTCCTCAAGAAGTATGAAACCCTTGGGCTCTGAAAAAGGGCATATATACTCTGAGGGTAGCCCTTAAGCTGGAACTCTCGGAACTGTGGGAGGAGAGGTTTTGCTTTGGGGGCACATTCAATGGAAGAATGTCATATGATTTGACCAGATGGGATTCTGGGTAGCTGTTAAGGCTCTCCCCCCACTCCCATTTTGAAAACCCAGATGTTGCTGTTTCTCTCTCTGGTAACTATGTATATATTGCTATGGACAGACAATTAGAAGCCCTGTCTGCTGATTTGTGTTATTTGCTCTGTTTATATAATTTCTGCTTGTAATTTCTGTTTGTGTTTTCTCTGAAGTGCAGGATGCTGACTTCTTCTCTTGAACTAAGTGAATGATATATGTCTGTTTAATTAAAATGAGATTGTAAACCACTTAAAGTTGCTTTCCTTAGAAAAGCAGATCAAAGAATTTGTGCTAGCAGCCCTCCTGTGTGCTGATGTTATTGGCCTTATACAGCCAGAGTAGCAGCAAGTAGCATTGTTGTTACAAAATGGGGACCCACATGTGCAAAAATATTTATAGCAGCTGTTTTTGTGGTAGCCAAGAATTGGAAATTGAGGGGATGCCCGTCAATTGGGAAATGGCTGAACAAGTTGTGATATATACATTCACAACAAGTTGTGAATGTAATAGAATACTATTGTTACATAAGAAATGATGAGCTGGCAGACTTCAGAAAAACCTGGAAAACAGAGCTGGATAAAATAATGACAAAATTCATCTGGAAGAACAAGAGGTCCAGAATATCTAGGGAATTAATGAAAAGAAATTCTAGGGAAAGGTGGCCTAGCCATACCAGATATTAAACTGTACTATAAAGCAGCAGTCATAAAAACTACTTGGTACTGGCTAAGAAATAGAGTGGTGGATCAGTGGAACAGGATAGGTACATAAGATGGAGAAGTCAACAACTATAGCAATCCGCTCTTTGATAAACCCAAAGAATCCAGCTTCTGGGTAAAGAATTCACTATTTCACAAAAACTGCTGGGAAAATTGGAAAATGGTAGGGCAGAAACTGGGCATAGACCAATATCTTTTTTTTTAATTTATTTTTAATATGTTTAGTTTTCAGCATTGATTTTCACAGGCGTTTGAATTACAAATTTTCTCCCCATTTCCACCGCCCCTCCCATTCCAAGATGGCGTACACTCTGGTTGCCCTGTTCCCAAGTCTGCCCTCCCCTCCGTCACCCCATTCTCCTCCCATCCCCCTTTCCCTTCCTTTCTTGTAGGGCAAGATAAATCTCTATGCCCCATTGCCTGTGCATCTTGTTTTCTAGTTGCATGAAAAAAAAAAAACTTTTTTACTT
>CM053622.1:466948584-466963617 GCA_028646595.1 Phalanger gymnotis | reverse complement strand
CCCAAAGAAGGATTCCAGAGTCTGAGACTGAATCTGGGTGTGTTTTCGCCACCTGGCCATGTTCCCAGCTAACTTACTTAACCCTTGAGTTTTTCAGCGGGGTATGACTGCTTGTAGACTAATGAGTTCTATGTTCCACCCTTGGGTGGATGTGCTGCCTCACCAGCACTTCTCCTTCCCCAAGAACCCCATACCTGGACTGGGCTTAAATCTTCAGCAGGCTCTTCACTCCTGCTCTGATCAGCCACTTAATTCCTCCCACCAGGTGGGCCTGGGGCCAGAAACAACTGCAGCTGTAGTTCTAAAGCTGCCCCACCCCCGCTGCCCCAGGGGCAGTGGCCGAACCGCAAATTCAGTCCCGCAGCTTTTCGCACTAACCTTCTCTGTTGTCTTTGCTGTTTGTGGGTTGTGAGGTCTGGTAACTGCCACAGCTCAGTAATTCAGGATGCTAGGGAACTCTCCGTTTGGCTCGTGGTCTGGTCGGTCCGTGGTCCGCACCGTGTGCGCTGGGCTCTGCTTGGCTCAGCTCCGCTCCCCTCAGCTGGGAGCTGGGAGCTCCGTATGGGACAGACCTTACCTAGAGACCATCCAGGCTGTCCTGGGCTGGAGCCCTGCTTCCCTCTGCCACTTTGTGGGTTCTGCAGCTCTAGAATTGGTTCAGAGCCATTTTTTTGTAGGTTTTTGGAGGGACTTGGTGGGGAGCTCACGCCAGTCACTGCTTTCCAGCCGCCATCTTGGCTCCACCCCTCCATAGACCAATATCTTACACCATATACCAAAATAAAGTCAAAATGGTTTCATGATTTAGGAATAAAGGCTGAAACTATAAGCAATTTGGAATAAGCAAGGAATATTTACCTATCAGATTTATGAGAAAAGAGAGAATTCATGACCCAACAAGAGATAGAGAGCATTACAAAATGCAAAATGGGTAATTTTGATTATGTTAAGTTGAAAAGTTTTGTATAAAAAAGCCAATGCAATAAAGATTAGGACGGAAGCAGAAAATTGGGAGAAAATCTTTCCAGCTGGTGTTTCTGATAAAGGCCTCATCTCTAAAACATAAAGGTAACTGAGCCAAATTTATAGGAATACAAGTCATTCCCCAATTGAGAAATGGTCAAAGGATATAAGCAGGCAGTTTTCAGAGGAAGAAATTAAAGATATCTATAGGCATATGAAAAAATGCTCAAAATCACTACTGATTAGAGAAATGCAAATCAAAACAACTCTTAGGTACCACATCTCTCCTGTCAGATTGGCTAACATGACAAAACAGGAAAATATTGAATGCTGGAGAGGATGTGGGAAAATTGGAACACTGTTACATTGTTGGCAGAGTTTTGAACTGATCCAGCCATTCTAGAGAGCAATTTGGAACTATGCCCAAGGGGCTATAAAAATATTCATACCCTTTGACCCAGCAATACTACTTCTAGGGCTGTATTCCAAAGAGATCACACAAATGGGAAATGGACAAGTATGTACAAAAATATTTATAGTAGCTCTTTTTGTGGTAGCAAAGAATTGGAAATCAAGGGGATGACCTTCAATTGGGGAATGGCTGAACAAGTTGTGGTATATGAATGGAACAGAATACTATTGTGCTATAAGAAATGGGGAAGATACAGACTTCATAACAACCTGGAAAGACCTACATGACATAATGCTGAGTGAGAGGAGCAGAACCAGGAGAACATTGTACGTAACCACAGACATATTGATTCTGTGATGACTAACTTTGATAGACTTGTCTCTTCTCAGCAATATAAGGTTCAAAGGCAACTCCAAAGGACTCATGATGGAAAGAGGTATCTACATCCAGAGAAAGAACTATGGAGTCTGAATGCAGATTGAGGCAAACTATTTGCACTCTTTTTTTCTCTTTTATTTTGGTTTTGTTTCTTCTTTTTCATGATTCATTCCATTGGTCATAATTCTTCTTTACAACTTAACTATTGTGTAAATAAGTTTAACATGAAGCTATATGTAGGAGATATATCAGATTTCATGCCATCTTGAAGGAAAAGGAAAGAGGGGAAGGAGGGGAAGAAAATATGGAGTTCGAAAACATGTGGAACTGAGTGTTGTAAACCAAAAAATAAAAAATCTTATAAAAAAAAAAGAAAAACCTGGAAAGACTTACATGAACTGATGCTGAGTGAAGTGAGCAGAGCAAAGAGAACATTGTATACAGTAACAGCAACATTGTACAATGACCAACTTTGATAGACTTAACTCTTCTCTGCAATAAAAGGATCTAAGACAATACCAAAAGACTCATGATAGAAAATGCTATCCACATCTAGAGAAAGAACTATGGAGTCTGAAAACAAATTAGTCTTTTATTAGGGCAGTTAGGTGGCAGAGTGGATAGAGTGCCACCAGGCCTAGAGTCAGGATTTTTCCTTTTGGTTCTAATTCTTCTTTATAACTTGACTAATGTGGAAATATGTTTGATATGATTGTACATGTATAGCCTATATTAGATTGCTTGCTGTCTTGGAAAAGAGAATAGGAGGGAGGGGAAGAAAATTTAGAACTCAAAATCTTATAGAAATGAATATTGGAAACTGAAAACAAATAAAATTTTTCGAAAGAAAAAAAGAAAAGAAAGGACAAACAAAAAAGCAAACATCAAGTTGTACTTAATAGATTTGCAGTTTCATGTGCATCACATGATTGCATGCAATCACATGCAATCACAATTTTTATTTTTCTGCTATGTTGTGGAAATGCTTATTTTATTTGATAAATTAAAAATTAGGAAAATAAAAATTTGAAAAAAGAAAATACATACCAAGATACTAAATGAACTAATGTGTTCATTGGGCTTCCTGTATATATTCCTGGAACATTAAAGAAAAATAAGAAATGTGCCACAGGACTACAGACAGACAAATAGTGGACAAAATTTTCAAAAAAAGAGAAGGTAGATTGTACAAAATACAGATCAAGGAATTTGACATTGGTCTCTGGCAAGATTCTCAAATGAATTATTATAGACATGGAAGGTGAGTGCATAGTAAGAGGAAAAGTACTCACTAGGAGCTAACATGGATTCATCAAGAAAAAGCAATGCAAAACTTAACTTCATTTCCTTTTTTTTTATATAAAGCTATTATGACTATGGGGCAACTAGAGGGCTTGGTGGAAAGAGTGCTGGGCCTAGAATCATGAAGACCCGAGTTCAAATTCAACTTTAGACAGTTACTAGCTATCACTTAACCTCTGTTTGCCTTAATCCACTGGAGAAGAAAACGGCAAACCAATCCAGTATCTTTGCCAAGAAAACTCCAAATAGGTCACATAAGAAAAACTAGGACTCCTAACATGATCTCAAGGCTGCATTAATAAATTATTGTTCACTCGTTTTTCAGTCATGTTCAACTCTTCATGACCCCATTTGGGATTTTCTTGGCAAAAATACTGGAGTGCTTTGCCATTTCCTTTTCTGGTTCATTTTGCAGATGAGGAAACTGAGGCAAACAGGGTTAAGCAAGTGGCCCAGGGTCACCCTAGTAAGTATTCGAGGTCAGATTTGAACTCAGAAAGATGTCACCCTGACCCTAGGCCTGGCGGCACTCTATCCACTCTGCTACCTAGCTGCCCTAATAAAAGACTAATGTTCAGAATAAAGAAAGTGACAGTGCCACTGTACTGTGTCCTGGACAGACCACAAAGGGAGTATTGTATTCAGTTGTGGGTGTCCCTTAGGAAAAATCATTGAAAAGTTGAAACACATAGAAACTGTGTCATATGAAAATTAGTAGAAAAAGACTTAGCAAGAATACAATTGCTATTTTTGAGTATTTGAAGAGCTATCCTATGAAAAGATGGATTAAACTTGTCCTGCTTAGCCCTAGAAGGCAGAACTAGGAGCAATGAGTGGAAATGGAGGAAAAGTAGATTTTTAGCTCATTATTAGAGCTATCCAAAAGTAGAATGGACTTCTTCAGTAGGTAATGGACTCCCGATCACTGGCGGGCTTCAAATGGAGGCTGAATGACCACTTGTCAGGGACATGGCAGAGGAGATCCCTCTGATGGTATGGGTTGGACTAGATCAGCAGTCTATAAAGTTGGGGATAGGACTTCTGGGCAACCTTGGCCTGACCCCAACAAGTATGTTATTAACCAGTCAGAGAGTGGAAAGAATGAGTTGCATCCCACCCTTCCCATGAAAGCTAACTATGGGGCTTATCTCCAACATGATCACACCTACCCTTTCCCCTCAACATACCTTTTTCCTGTCCTATCCCTCCCCTGTACATGCTTACAACTTGTAAGAATTTGGTCCCTTAGGCAATCATAATCTAATCATAACCATAACCCACCAGAGTACCCAAAGTAGCAGTTAAGCAGATGCTTTCTTCTATTTACCCACCTTCTATAGTCCAAATTACTTCATTATTATAGCAGACACCCCTCAGAAAATGGCATCTACTATCCATGGAGGGTGGCTGTCTTCTGTGATCCAGGGCAGTGACTGGTGAGCAAAAACCCCACTCCCTTTTTCATTTTGGAAAGAACTAAGTGAGTCTCACAGGATGAGCAGAAATGGATGGATGATGGTGCGCATCTCAAATCTTCCCTCTAAAACCCACCTTTCTTCTGAAATTCCCTATTTCAGCTAAAGCCCCCACCATCACCTAGGGTCACAACCTCAGGTTCACCTTCTGTTTCTAATTCTTACCCCATATATCCATTCAGATGCCAAATCTTGTCTTTTCTACTTCCATGATATCTTTCTGAAACAGTAAGGCATAAACACAATGTAGATGATAATTGTCAAAATGTCTATTGGTTCTGTATCACAAAGTATATGAGACTCTCCCCATAGAAGGTAGAAGGAGTATTCAAAGACCAGAGAACCAGATCCCACAAGCCATTTATCCAGTCTATCACAGCAGTGAAGCATTCCACACACGATATCACAACATGGAGCCTCGCCATCCCAAAACTTTTCTGACCCCCTGCTGGGGTCTTCCCCAAAACAAACTCACAGTACAGCTGAGTCACAGTCTGTTCAGCTCTATCATGAGGGCAGCCATTAGCAGCCACAACATGTATCTTTCTTTCTTTGTTTCTTTCTTCCTTCCTTCCTTCCTTTCTTTCTTTCTTTCTCTCTCTCTCTCTCTCTCTCTCTCTCTCTCTCTCTCTCTCTCTCTCTCTCTCTCTCCCCCATGACATAACTTCCTTTTCCTGTCAGGAAGCTCCTCCCACCATGTAACTTAGGCTTCCTGTGACATAAGCAGGTCACATGGCCTATTAATGGGTGGGAAAGATCTTCAAATCTAATTGCTACTACGCTCTCCCATCTGACTTCTCTCCACTCACTCTGTCACCACCGTAGTTCAGACTCTTAGCACCTCTAGCTGGGAGGTCTCCCTGCTTCAAGTCTCTCCCAATCCATCTTCCACACAGCTGCCCAAATGACTTTCCTAAAGTACAGGTCTGACACTGTCATTCCCCTATACAATATTCTAAGATAAAATATTATTTCAACTTTGTGTCATCTTTTCTTAATTTCTACTTTTTAAAGTTATACAACACACATATAACCGTTAGTAATAGTACTACATTATATTTATTATATGAAGGCAGTGTGGCATCATGGTCTCAGAACCAGAAAGATCTGGATTCAAAGCCCAAATCTAACATATATTAACAAGATGATGCTAGGAAAATCACTAAAATCTTCTCTGTGCTCTAGACAACACTAACCCTGTAAGTTGTTAAGCAGATGTCAGCCTAAATTTATAGAGGGAATCTTCTTATCTGGGAGTTTCCTATATCACAGATCCAGTCCCCCTCTTTCTCATATATTGTAATTTATAAATAAGTTGGGGGCAGCTAGGTGGACAGTGAGTAGAGCACTGGCCCTGGAGTCAGGAGGACTTGAGTTCAAATCCAGTCTCAGTCACTTGACACACTTTCTAGCTGTGTGACCTTGGGCAAGTCACTTAACCCCAATTGCCCAGCCTTCCCCCCTCAAAAAAATTATAAGTAAGTTAATGTTCACATATCGAAGGTATGCACTGAATTATTATTATTTTTTTTTTTTTTTGCTGATGGAAATTTGTGGTCAAAAAAGCTTGGAGATTCGTTGGAATAGATGACTTTTTTGGGTCCTTCCAACTGAGATCCTATGATTTTGTGATCATTTGTCCCAATCTCCTCATTGTACAAGAAAGGAAGGAATCAGAGGCCAGAGAAGTGTCCTAACTGATACTGGAGCCCGAGTCACCTGATCCTCAGTCCAGTCTGTCTACTGCATCATGCTGCTGCTCTCAAGAATTAACTTTATTTTCTCTTCATTTTTATTCTACCTACTATCTACATACAAAAGAAAAATAAGTTGTCAGATAGATTTGTGGAATTACAGAGTTGGAGGGAATATTTAACATCTTAGTTCACTCCCTCTTTTTTACAGATGGGGAAGTTGAGGCACAGTGACTCACCCGAGGTCACGTAGAGAGTTAGCAGTAAAGTTGGGACTAGCTTCCAGGCTTCTTGACTTCCAGGTTTGTTAGTTTGGGGTGATTTTTCCCCCAATATGCTTTACATAATTCTGAAATCCTTAATTCACTTTAGCTTTTAAAATGCATGTTATATAACAGAAAATTGTATGCTATATGACATACACATATGCATGCTATATAATATGCATGTATATAGCTTTATTTTAAGGCAAACTTTAAGTCTTTAGACTAGTTCTAATCAATGTGACATTAGTGTTACTCTCTGATCTTTTATTCATCTGTTCTTAGTTCCCTATATATTTATTTGCTACTAAATTTGTCCCACTGAAGATTAAAAGAAAACCTTTAAAGAAGGCCAGCCAGACTATTCCCAGTGTATTTCTGGGGGGACATTCAGTTTGTACAATCTGAGACTATTTGCTCTTAACACAGAGAGCATCTCTTCTATGTTTTCTACGTTCTATGGTCTTGAATAAATTATCAGAGTTCACAAAATAAGTGACGTGGATAAAAAGAGCTATTCAAGGAGCCTGATTTTAAGTTCTTCTCTTAAAACAAGTTGTGCATCTTTTTGATAGCTTGGGAATTAGTGATCCCCGAAAGGATATCCAAACAATCAATCGATAAGCATTTATCAAAGGCCTGCTATGTGCAAAGCCTGAGAATACAGAGAAAGACAAAAAGCAAGCCCTGGTCTCCAGGAGCTCACATACTAGTACAGAAGAAAACCTTCAAACAGCTATGTAGAAACCACAAGTATTCAGGATACGTTGAAGATAATCGATAGAGCAAAGGCACTAGAACTAAGGGGAAATGGAAAAGATTTTCGCTAGAAGTTGGGATTTTAGCTGGCACTTGAAGGAAGCCATGAGGTAGAAATAAAGAGGCAGAACATTCCAGGTATGGGGATACAGTATTTCAAGAGTACATATTAGCAATAATGATAATGATAACTAATATTTATGTAGCACCTACTATTTTCAGGCACTGTACTAAGTACTTTACTTGGAGAGGTTGTTTTATGCAAACCCTTTATATCTCAAACTACCTTGATTTCTTCCCAGGTATTCACAAAGAGTGGTTATTTCTAGTACTAAACAAAAAATCATTCTAAGTAACCTATACTATAGCTGAATGGTATGAAATAAATTGCTATATGTTATAAAAAGAAAATGGGAATGTGCTTCCCACAAGCTAGAATATAAAAATAAATCCATTTCTCATATTTTGTGACCGTTTCCTTTGGCAGGAAGAGAAGAAGTGATCACTGTTTTTATGCTGCAAAATATGTGCTTTAAATGTCTTTATACATTAAATTAGATGTGTGCTAACCCAAAACCTGGAAAACAATGTGACTACTTATTGGCTAGAAATGGTGAAACAAGTTATAACTATTAATTTAATTTACTATTTTACCTTATGAAATAAGGAATTTGAGGAATTTTGAGAAACCTAGGAAGGTTTGCATGAACTGATGCAGATTGAAGTAAGTAGACCCAGGAAATTGATCTATGCAATGACTAAAGTAACAATATGAAAAGAAGAATAAAAGACACCTCCAGTCAGATTTATTGAAATGAATAGTCTTGCTCCCTGAAAACTGGGGATGGAAGAGATTTTCCACCTCTTAATATAAAGATGAGGCACTATGGGTATGAAATGCTGTGCACACTGAACAAATCATTTTTGCTTAACTTTTTCTTTATATTCAACATCAGATAGATAAGGAAATAACATATATAAAAGTATATAAAAGAAGCAAAATATAACTTTAAAAATATACAAGCTATGTGGCACTTGGGAAAGAGACAAAGATGGCCAGGAACAGAAGGAAATGTTCGGTAAATTATATACTACATGGCAATTCCGGCATGTTAGGAAGCGCTACTGTAAGGAGTAAATTCTCTACCACACCTTTCTGGTTTTCGTTCTAGTCCATTAGCTCAATAGTAACATTATCATAGTAACAGAGATGGCATCCAATATATGATTAAAATTAATATGCCCAATCATGTACCATTAATTGCTTATACAAAAATGCATAAGCAATTATAAATGTCATTACAATAAGTAGCCTGATAACATTAAATAACACAAGCAAACAACGAGCCAATATCTGGCAACCACCTTTTTTTTGTGCTATTGGACTATATGTAGTGGTCCAGTATTGGAATATTTCTACCCAAATACCCAATCTGTGTAGAAAATGTACTTGAAAAACCCTCTCATCAATTTAAACACAAATCACTATATGCTCTATTTACAGTAGAAAAGAGAAGTTTTTTTTTTTAATTCATCTCTTTCTTAGATTATGGATATTATGTAACTGGATTAGAAAGATGAAGGGTCAATTGCTGCAGATAGTTCCAGATGGAAACAAAAATTCTACGGCTCCCGTGGATCTACAGTAGATTGCCTTTCAATAGCAATAAATTCCTGACATTTGGAACCTTTTGTGAGTAAGTGCTAAACAAGCCAGTGAACATTTGGAAAAATATAATTCTGTATCTTTCAAAAATCTAGGAAGAATATACACATGGACACATAAGTACATATATGCACATTTGTTTGTATGTAAACATATAGAGGATATGATAGAGCAAGACATTATATAATTTTTCCAGGAGGTAACATCAAAGGGAAGCTGATTTATGAGAAGCTTTGATTTTTATCACTTCCTCTGCCTTTCCTCATCTCTACTTTTCTTAGCTCTAGAGAATAACCAACTGTTAAATAATTCCTGGCTCTGGCAGAGCTCTTCAGACTTCTTTCCTATGACTCTGCTCTCATTTGAAAATACAATTATTTAAATTCATTATTATTAGTGACACAGAAATAGACTAATTCCTAAGCATAAGTATCCAAAATTTCAAGATACCAGGCCACAAAATAAGGCTTCAAAACAATCACATTTAAACAAAATGGATCTTTATATGGGGTTTCAATAAACAAAATGGGGTGTCCTTATCAGGCTTCACTTCTCACATCTGTCTATTTTGTTGTTATTATTGAATCGTTTCAGTCGTGTCTGACTCTTCATGACCCCATTTGGGGTTTTCTTGGCAAAGATACTGGAGTGGTTTGCCATTTCCTTCTCCAGCTCATTTTACAGATGAGGAACTGAAGCAAACAGGGTTAAATGACTTGCCCAGGGTCACATAGCTCCTAAGTGTCTGAGGTCAAATTTGAACTCAGGAAGATGAGTCCTCCTCACTACAGGCCTGGCACTGTATCCACTGCACCACCTAATTGCCCTCTATGCATTTTAAATCAATTCTGGTTTTGGTCAGGCTCATGATTTTGCCTACCAATCCATTTTTTCCTACATACTACCTGCTTCCTAGCCATAACATAGCATTTTGTCTACCACATATCTTTGTTATCTGCCCAATCCATTGGTTATGCTTTCACACCATAGTCATGTGCCAACTACCACTGTTGCTAACTGTGTGCTGACTCAGCTTTCCTTCTAGGCCAGCAATAAACTGTTGCTGACTTCACTACTGTATGCCTGTGAAATCTGGAGAGTCTATCAGTGCTATGCCAGAAAACTGAACTTATTCCACCTGAACTGTCTGTAATGGCAAGCAAAGAGGGACTTTTTGCTGGTTTTTCTTTTAGAGTGCTTCTCGGCACTAAGGCAATGAAGTGCCTTTGATTGAGTCTTGCCTTTGTTTCAATCAAGAGTCTTTGATTGAATCAAGAGTCTTTGATGACCTGCTTAAGTCACAAGAAAACCTAAGTCACATGAGTTTGAGTCACATGGTTGTGACGTCTTTCTGTGGGCTGACCCTGAAGAAGTGTATGTATACTTTGAGGTTAGCATTTTGCTTTGGGGGAGCTCACTCATTTGAAGACTGTTCCTGCGATTTGGCCAGACGAGACTCTGGGGGCCATTAAGGAGCCCCCCCCCCCAGCTTTGAAAACCCAGATGTTGGTGCTTCTCCCTCTGGTAACTATGTATGTATTGCTATGGACAGACAGAAGCCCTGTCTGCTGATTTGTGTTATTTACTCTGTTTTCTTCTTGTAATTTCTGTTTATGTTTTCTCTAAAGTTCAGAGTGCTGATGTTTTCCACTGAACTAAGTGAATTATATATGTATGTTTAATTAAAGTGAGATTGTAAACCCCTTAAAGTTGTTTTCCATAGAAAAGCAGATCAAAGAACCTGAGCAGCCCTCCTGTGTGCTGGTATTGCTGGTCTTATACCTCCACAGAAGCTGCCAATAACACTGTTGTTACACTATCTTAGGAAGATTCTGAAGCTCATCTGGCAAGATAACATACTGAACACTGAGGTCCTTTCTCAAACTAAACTGCCAAGCATTCAGACTCTACTGCAGAGAATGCAACTCTGATGGACTGGCCATGTAGCCCTAATGGCAAACACACATATACCTAAAAGATTATTTTACAGAGAAATCGCATAAGGCAAGTGTTCACAGAGTGGTCAGAAGAAGCGGTACAAGGACATTCTCAAGGTTTCTCCAAAGAATTTTAGTATGGATTGTGAGACATGGGAGCCACTGACATAGGACTTCCCAGCATGGCATGTCCATATCAAAGAAGGCACGGTACTCCATGAGCAAAGCAAAATCACAGTAGCACAGAGGAAACTTGGGCTGTGCAAATCCAGAGCCATCTCCACACCAATATTCTAACCGACTACTTATTCCCAACTTGTGACAGAACCTTCCAAAGTCATATTGGACTGATCAGCCACGGCCAAACACATTGTACCCTGAACTCAACATCGTGATACCACTGGTCCTCTTCAAAAACAAAGGATAAACAACCAACCAAAGCCAACTACCGCTGCTACTAGTTATCACAATTCCCCCCATTGCTACCCCTCTAGATAATGGTGTAACTAGCTTACCTAACCCTTAACAACATGGCTCATAGAGTAAAAATTGGAACCTTAGCTGGTTTCCATGTAATTGAAAAGTTAGGACTTGCCACAGCTTATAAATTCTGATTCTATTGATTCTATTTTGTAATTGATCCTATTCTATATCACTGCTAACATTTTGTATAACTGCCTAAAGTCAGGTTTTTTGTCTTTGAATCAAATTCCAGAAGTTTGTAGGTTCAGAAGTTGTCTTCCTCTCTGAGTAAAGCTTAGAAGTTCAGTTTCCCTATAAATCACTTTAATCAAAAGAAACCTGTTATTTCTATACCACTAGCTGTCCTTGTACAATTAGAGAAAATCTATAATCTACACACCGTTAGTTATTCTTGTGAGTGGACTAAATCAACCAGAATTTCCTAGCAAGGTGGAAGGAAGGGTTGTTGCTAGCCCAGCCAATCATATTGTTTTCCACATCTATTTTCCACACTTCTGATTTCGTAACCAGACATATTGTCTTCCCCATCGATAATGCTGTCTTCTATTTTTTGTATGCTCCTCCTTTTGTCTATAAAAGTGACCAATCAGCCCTCATTCAGGGCTGCTGAGGAGGCTGACATCCTGTTTATTGGCAAGTTCACACTTTGCTAATAAATTGATCATGTTCAGAGTTTGTGTCCTAGTGTACCGTAATTTCAATCACGACAATATAATCTATCATAATTTATGTTCCAGGGCCCTAGCCTTTGAAAACTCAGGGTCACCCTCAGACCACAACAGAAAATTGGAGTAAGACTTTAGTGAACCAAAGAAGTAATGAACCATAAATAGGTTTTGAGGAGCATAGATTTTGAGCTAGGAGGGACCTTAAAGGCCATTTAGTCCATGCTTCATTATACCTAAAAAAGATACAGCTTTAAAATACACTTTGATATTTCTCATTGCTTAGGTTTATAGATTATAAAATTTCGTTGGTTGTTTAATTTACATAATATACGTGCTTAGGTATAAATTCATGCTTTGCATTCTTTGGAGATAGGAACTAAGAAAATACTGGGTAGTATCACTGTTACTATTATTACTTCATATTCATAAGCACAGAGATATTTTCATCATTCTTTTCCACTTATCTTTATGTGTAATTTCATAGGACTGCCAACCCTGCTTAGTACTATTTATATAGGTAAATAATTTGTTTCTGCAGGCTATGGGCACTCATTAATGTCTTCTGCTTGGCTAGATGTGTGGAGGTAAGGATCTTAATCCCTAAAGAGCTAGAAGAACCTTGTTTTAATAAGGTAAGGTCTCTTTAATCCTGTCCTCCCATTCTGTGTCCCTATTTCTGTCCCCACCTTGACCTCTGGCTCTTTCTCTTGCACAAACAGTTCTTTTAGAATTTTACAGATTTGTAGAGGAGAGAGAGGTTTCAAGGATTATTGTAATAATAACTTATAGATTGTAATAATACACACGTATGTGTATTTATGTGTATACATGTTCATATATACACATATGTACATATGTGTACATATCCTTGTATTACCTTTTTAAGGTTTACAAAACACTTTCCACACAACAACAAACCTGTGAGGCAAGTAATTAGGCAATGGTCATACTGTAGAGCTGGAAATGACTTCAGAAGCCATCCAATTCGATCCCCTCATTTTATAGATGAGGAAACTTCCGGAAGCCCAGAGGGGTTGTGACTTGCCCAACATTACTCAGATAGAAAGCATCAGAGACATTATGTCCTCTGACTCCAGAGCTTGATTCCCACTCATAACAATGGCCAAAAATCAGCTATATAATTTTGTGACATATCATATATGTGTGTGTGTGTGTGTGTGTGTGTGTGTGTGTGTGTGTGTGTGTGTGTGTACATTGAGGGCAGTTATATGGCACAGTAGGTAGTGTGCAAGGCCTGAAGTCAATAATACGCATTTTCCTGAGTTCAAATCTGGCCTCAGACACATACTAGCTGTGACCCTGGGCAAGTCACTCAACTCTGTCTCAGTTTCCTTATCTGTAAAATGAGTTGAAGGAAATGACAAACCACTATGGCATCTTTGTCAAGAAAACCCCAAATGGAGTCACAAAGAGTCAAACACAACTGAAACGACTCAACAACGAGTGTATGTGTCTGTGTGTGTGGGTGTGTGTGTTATGTGCATATATATATTACATGTGTGGGTGTGGGTACGTAATAGACAGGAGAGCTAGAAGCAAAAGCAGATGATACTAGAAGCAGAAACAGGGTCAGGGCATGAGAGGTTAGAATTAAGGAGGTCTTTAATTAATAAAATAAAGCCTCCCCACTCTACCCTCCATCTTGGGGTGATCAGCACCATAGATCAAGCTAAGCATTTAGGGTTAGAATCAAATTATTTTCCCCCAAAATAATAAATAAAGATAAATGGAAATGAATGATGAAAATATCTCTATGACTGACGAATATGGAATTATAACAAGCATGACGATGATACCATACTGGGTTTACAAGGTTCCCATCGGCAGAGAACACAAAGCATGTGTCTTATAGACATAAATGGTACATAATATAGACACTATACAAATTAGACAGTACATGATGCAAATTAGACACACATCCTCTCTCTTACAGCAACCCTGTGAGGTAGATAATGCAAACAATATTGTCCCCATTTCATATATGGTAAAACTGAGCTGTCACAAGGCTAAATGACTTTCCCTGGATCCCACAGTGAGACAACATTCTCTCGACTCCAAATCCAGTATTTTATCCCAGGGCTGTCCAAAGTGTAGCTGGCCGCATAGGGGGGCACGGCCCGTGTTTTGGACAGCCCTGTTTACCCCTATCCTTTAGGCCAACCCTTACCCAAAACACCACTTCCATCCCCCATCAATACCTTTATAGATTTAAAGTTAGAAGGGACCTTGGAGGCCATCTAGTTCGACCCTCTGATTTTACAAATGAGAGAACTCAAGCCTAGAAGTAAGCTGACTTGCCTAAGGTCACACCAATGACAGAGGACAGAAGTCCTCTGACTCTAAAACCAGTGTTCTTTCCTCACATTCACAGAAACCTAGCTTTCCCCCTGAGGACTCCCTATCTCTAACACCCCCTTTTAAAGCTGGCTGCTCTTTTTATCACTTCTCCTAACTCAGAAAGTCTGGGAGTAGAGTTAGTATACTCTGCCCCTACCCACATTGACCCACACTCTTTTCAGCTTCAAAGTTCAGGAGATTCAACTGTAGCCCTCTCTTCCAATCCTTGTCACTGTCACCTATAAATCTCCTAAGACTCTAATACTTTTCCCCACAGTATTGAAAATGCAGTTTCCTGTCTTCTTCTCCATCTTTTCCCCTGTTGTCAGTTTCACAGACTTCAATATCTACATTGATGACCTCATCCTTACATTGATAACTGCTTATCCTTACAATTCTTGCCATGGACCAGTAAAAGCCATGCCTTATCTTCACCATCACTTAAAACTAGCCTTCCTCCAATAGTAATAGCCAGTGTTGATATAATTACTGAGGATCATTTTAGATTTTTTTTTCTTCTTTTTTCTTTTTATTTAATATGTTTACTTTTCAGCATTACTTTTCACAGGAGTTTGAATTACAAATTTTCTACCCATTTCTACCCCTCCCCCCACTGCAAGATGGCATATATTCTGGTTGCCCTGTTCCCCAGTCAGCCCTCCCTTCTGTCACCCC
>CM053622.1:466928743-466948084 GCA_028646595.1 Phalanger gymnotis | reverse complement strand
TGGAAGGGTTATACATAATGATATGCATGTGGCCCATGTTGAATTGCTTGACTTCTTAGGGAGGGTGGGTGGGAAGGGAAGAGGGGAGAGAATTTGGAACTCAAGGTTTTAAAAAAGTAGATGTTCAAAAGTAAAAAAGTTTTTTTTTTCATGCAACTAGAAAATAAGATGCACAGGCAATGGGGCATAGAGATTTATCTTGCCCTACAAGAAAGGAAGGGGAAGGGGGATGGGAGGGGAATGCAGACTGGGGAACAGGGCAACCACAGTGTACTCCATCTTGGAGTTGGGGGGGGAGGAAATGGGGAGAAAATTTGTAATTGAAACGCCTGTGAAAATCAACGCTGAAAACCAAACATATTAAAAATAAATTTAAAAAAAAAAAGAAGTCAGGCTTATAGGTAAAGATTTGGTACTGATCTGCATGCAGGTGGACCTTAAAGGTATGGAAGTAAATGAAGCTGCCAAGGTTGAGGGTGCAAGACCAAAAATAGACCTTTGGGAATGCCCATATTAATGGGTCAGGAAGAGGATGAAGATCTGAAAAATGGAGGCAGTCAAGGGTCATTTAGGCATTCAGACAACTGAGAAAGCATAGTGTCTCTGAAGGGAGGAGAGTTTCTTGTTGAGAAGGAGAGATCAATGATATCAAAAGCTAGAGAAGTGTCAAGAAAGAAGAGGTCTGATACAAGGATTGAAGTTAGAGATTATGAGATCATCAATGACTCTATTGGTAGAAATTTGATCAAGGAGGTGAGGATAAAATCTAGATTATAGGAACTAAAGAAAGAATGAATATTGATGGATCACCTCTTTCATGTTTTGGGCCTTTCCCTTCCACACAAAGAGGACAGGTACCAGCTTCCCATTGGGTAGTAAGAGACAGAAAGAAGCTAAGGTAAGAAGGGAACCAGAAAAATGTGTTGTCTTTAAAGTCAGATATTAAGAGAGTATCCAATGGGAAGGAAGCAAACATTTATTTAATTTTCTTTTTTTAAAGTATAACTAATTTATTTTTAGTTTTCAAGATTCACTTCCATAAGATTTTGAGTTTTAAATTTTCTCCCCCTCTCTCGTTTCCCTCCCCCTTCCTCAAGATTGTACGCAATTTAGGCTCTATTTATACATTCATATTGAACCTATTTTCACATTAGTCATGATGTAAAGAAGAATTAGAACTAATGGGAGGAACCATGAGAAAGAAGAAACAAAACAAAAAAACAAAAGAAAAGGAGAACAAGTAGTCTGCTTCCATCTGCTTTCAGATTCCAAAGTTCTTTCTCTGGATGTGGATGGCATTGTCGATTGTAAGTCTTTTGGAGTTGTCTTAGATCCTTGCATTGCTGAGAAGAGCTAAGTCCATCAAAGTCAGTCTTCGCTCAATGTGGCTGTAACTGTGTACAATGCTCTCCTGCTTCTGCTCATTTCACTCAGCATCAATTCGTATAAGTCCAGGTTTTTCTGAAGTCTGCTTGCTCCTCATTTCTTATAGTACAATAATATTCCATTACATTCATATACCACAACTTGTTCAACCATTCCCCAGTTGATGGACATCCCCTCAACTTCCAATTCTTGGCCACCACAAAAAGAGCTGCTATAAATATTTTTGTACATGTGGGTCCTTTTCCCATTTCTATGATCTCTTTGGGATACAGCCCTAGAAGTGGTATTGCTAGGTCAAAGGGTATGCACATTTTTATAGGCCTTTGGGCATAGTTCCAAATTGAAGCAAATATTTATCAAGAGCCTACTATGTGCCAGGCACTGTACTAAGCACTTTACAAATATTACTCATTTTATCCTCAGAGCAACTCTGGGAAGTAGATAAGATTATTATTGCCATTTTACAGATGAGGAAACTGAGTCTGAGAGACATTAATTGACTTGTCCAGGGTCACATAGCCAGTAGTATCTGAGGCTGGCATTGAACTTAGGTATTTCTGACTCCAGGCACAGTGTTCATTGTTGCCTAGGGAGATGTCAACCTTGTGAAAGGCTGTGGAGAAGCCCAGGAAGGAAAAAAGACTTGTAATTGGAGGTGAGGATGTCATTAGTGATCTTAGAGAAAGCTGTTTCAGTAAAGTTGTGGGAAGGAAAATTTGATAGAAATCTCCTGTGGTTGAGGGAAGTGGGTAGAGAGGAGCTGAGTGGTGCAAGCTGTGCTTCTGTCAAATATTTAGCAACTGTCTCTCCAGAAAAGAACCCTATGTATGCCTGACACACTTTTAGGTTTCATCTACGTTATTAACTAATTAACTGTCACTTTCTTAAGTCTAGACAATCAACCAAAGAATACGTCAAGTCATGACTTGTGGCATTTGCTGATTTCCAAGGGGTAAACACTTAAAATTTTAATGATGAGCTTTCGCCAGCGGATGAGAGCTCTCTCCAGCACATCTCAAGGATGAGATTTAACGCTTGGGAAGATTTCAGTGATTGTTTCTCCAATAAACTGATTCTGAATGAAATCTGTCAAGAAGGTAAAGATGTGAATAGATTTCACAGCTAGGAATACTTTTCAATTAATACTTTTGCTGGGCCTTGCTGGCTTTAATTCTCTCCAGCATGAACACCTCCCCTCCCCCCATCCCTTTGCCCTCCGAGCCTCGACACAGCCACTACTTGAAGCCGTCACTGAATAAGCCCCTTTTGCACTCATGCACTGAGCACACAGGGCGGTTTCTAGATATCCAATTCATGCTATGTCCACCCAACACTGAAGAAGCGTACTTTCCTTTTAAATGGCAGGAAAACCCCTTTCAAGCCAAAATCACAAGCTATGGCTAGAATGGGTCCAGAGTGTGACTCAGGCTATCTTATTGATGGCTAATGAGGGACTTTGTTTTGAATGACTACATTTTTGTAAAGGGTTTTGCTTTTTTTTTTTAACCTTCTCAATGGGTAGGGGAGAGGGAGGAGTGAGGGAGAGAATTAGAAACTGAAAATAAAATAAAATTGAGTTAAAAAAGATATCAACCTGAGAACCTTTTGTTTTCCCCCAGTACCATCCTCTCCCCAACACAGAAAGGGCAGTATTCAAGACAAGGGCAGGAGGAGGGCTTGGAGATAGCTGGTCAATCTTTCTAACACAGTTCTTGCTGACATACAGAATTTATAAACCACGCAGTCTGATGCCATTTCCTCTAGTCTAGTGGGGAATGTTACACAGCCCGGGGGAAGTCCCAGCTTATCGGATGACTCAGTAATCCAGGACTCTGGAGATCCGAAGGGTGTAATCAGCCATTTCTGCGTCTCATAATATATCAGCTCCTTACATCTGGGATGACTATAGCACTTACTCAATATTCACGTAACAGAAAATAAGTGCCTATTAATGCATGGATGGTAAGACACCCCCTCGTTTCCCTGTGGCCCCTGGATATATACAACACTGCTGAAATCTCAGAACCCAACTTACTCTGTGTTCATGAAGCAGTGATTTAGTGCTTCCAACAAATCTGAAAAACTATGAGATCCTTTAAAGCCGGGGATTCTTTTTTTTAAAAAATATTTTATTTATTTATTTAGCAGGGGGGGAAGGCAGAGCAATTGGGGTTAAGTGTCTTGCCCAAGGTCACACAGCTAGTGTGTCAAGTGTCTGAGACTGAATTTGAACTCAGGTCCTCCTGACTCCAGGGCTGGTGCTCTACTCACTGCGCCACCTAGCTGCCCCTAAGTTGGGCGTTCTTAACTGAAGTTAGAAGAGGAAAAAATGGCATCTTTATTTTCACTAACCTCTAACTGAAATTTAGCTTTTAATTCAAGTATGAATGCCTTTAAAACACATTTTTTTGTTAGGCAAGGCAATCAGGATTAATAGACTTGCCCAGAATCATACACTCTGACAAGTGTGTAAGGTCAAATTTGAACTCAGGTCCTCCTGACTTCAGGGCCAGTGCTCTATTCACTGCACCATTTAGTTGCTCCTTAAGATGAAATTTTTAAAGGAGAGGTCATAGGTGCCACCAGATTGCCAAAGGGGTCCATGACACAAAAAAGGTTAAGAACTCCTATGTAAGAGACACAGAAGCATACATTCCACCCAAGTAGCCCTTGCTTCGCATGTGAGCAACAGTGGAGAGTTACCAAAGAATCGATGAACATGGAACTGTAATGTCCCCAGACTCACTGGGCTATGGGTTAAGTTTATAGAGAGGCCGATTGGAGAAGTGAGAGAGCCAGGGTTCCATGATGACAGATTATCCAGTGGTGTGGTAGAGGTGGGATGGGGTGGAAAGGGGCAGCAGAGGATGGCCTGGATTTTGTTTTGTTTTGGTGGAGTAGGATAAGAGTTTGGGAACATGTGGGAAAGGGAGGAATAGGTCAGACAAGGAAGAAATGTTTGATTTTTGGTGGAGTGGAATAAAAGTGGGGAGATAGGAGAGAAAAAGAAGAGGAAAGTAATGGAGGGAAAAGTATGCTTGAAGGTCCAGAATTTAAATTTAATTTCCTGAGACAATTGGTTTAAGAATACATTTTTGTGTCTTCCCTGAAAGGGTAACAATAAGTTCTTGGTTTTGAGTAATAAGGAAAACTAGGAACTAAATAAGTCATTCTAACGAAGTTGGCTTGGTTGAAAATAATCCAGAAGAATGGAGTGTTTTCTCCAAGGGCTATGCTATTAGATTCTCTCTGTGCTATACTATTTCTTTTATCCTCATTCATAGAATAACAGCTTGTCAGGGGAATCATACAGTCATCTTCTAGCAAGCCAGGTTTTTTGAGCAGACATACTTGGCTCCTGGTAGCAGGAATACTCACTTTTGAAAGTCCTAGTTTCCAAGATTTGAGGCATCCCACTTGCCCCTCCCTCAAAGCACTTAGCAGGTAAAGAAGCAACTTGGTATAGTGGGTGGAAAGCTGCCCTTAGAATTGTGAAGACCTGGGTTCAAGTCTCACCTCTGGCACATCCTGGCTGTCACCCTGAGAAAGCCACTTAACCTTTCTAGTAATCTAGGCAACTCTCTAAGACCATATGTTGCAGAGAAGTGCTGAATTGCATTGGTAGAGGGGGCGTCCACATCAAGGAAATCATAAGTTCAGTGTCTATCGTTATCCCTTTGTGTATCAAGTATTCCTAGGTATCATCCATGCAGGACCTCTCCAGGAAACCATGCGTATGAATGTGCCAGATGGCCACACAAATCAAGGGCTGGTGAACCTGGAGAGAGGCCCATCAGGAGTGGAGTCGTTGTCAGGGAGAAAGAAAGAGAGGAGAGGAGCCCTTGCCAGATGGTAACAAAGTCATGAAGAAAGAAGAAGATAGCACAGTGTCCTATAAGGAGGAGCACCTTGATTGATGGTACTGTGAGCCATGGAGATTATCAAGATGCCAAGAAAGGTGGGACCCATCAGACAATCCAGCAAAGAAGTCTAGCACCTTGTTTGACTCCTTGCTGTTGTTTGGTTGTTTCAATTGTGCCTTCCTAACTTTTCATCTGCCCTCTCATTACCATGCACATTTGACTCAGCTTTGATGGGGAGAAGATGAGCAGCAAGCTCCTTCTGAAGCCCTTCTTTCTGTCTGGCTCAGAACTTTCCAGGTAATTCATCGTTTTCACCAGTGCCTCTGCTTAGTTATGATTTCATGAAGATCATGCCCCTAGCTTCTCCCCTCCCTCCCTGCTTCTCAGCTTCTTTTTGTGTATTGTAAGTATTCCCCATTACATTGTAAGTTCCTTGAGATCAGGGACTTTCTTTTTCTTATTTGTATCCCCAGCACTTAGCACAGTGCCCAGCACAAGGTGGGTACTTAATAAATGCTTCTTAACCAAGCGCTCTCATTTTCACTTCTTTCCCTCCTTGAGGTCATTCTTGATGTACATTTCAGCCAGATTTCATTTGTATAAAAGTAATAATGCTTTGGGGGAAAAGTCAGAAATGTAGGGGGAAGCTCCAAGCTCTCTGTCTCCCTTTCTGTCTCTTTATTTCTGGTTCTGTCTCTGTGTCTCTGCCTCTTTCTTTCTGTGGATAGAGGGGCTCTTTCATAAGAGATAAAATTCCAATTGTCTTGAGTTTCCTTCAAAAAAGATTCTTTCTGCAAGCAAATGAGCTTCCTATCTCAAAATAACACTATTCTGTAAGACTTTAAACCATTGTAATGGAATTTCTTATCTCAAACTTAATTACTGAGTGAATTCTCCTTTTACCTCCATTCAATGGAATAGCATTCTCAAGGTCCCTTATTTGGATGGGAAAGGATGCTTTCATGGACATTCTCAAAGAGACTATTTTATCAGACCATGTGAAAGGGGAAAAAAAAAAAGACATTGAACCATTTCCAAAGTGTGGTGGAATCTCATCTCATCCCTCCCCCTCCCCTCTTTTCTTCTTGGAAAATAGAAGCTCTGAGTTTGCCTGTGAAAGTGAAGTTTTCCATCTAAATGGTGGCCAGAGATAAATGGAGAATTTGTGTTCTAATGTATTTCTGCACAAAGTAACATGCATCGCAGTAACAATAATCTTGTTACAAGGATGTGAAAGGAAAGGAAAGGCTTTTTCTTTAAACCTGATAATACATACCCTTCCCAGAATCATGTGTGCATTTGTTAGCATCCCAGGGCAAATTTCTGGCACACTGACTTCCTATATGATGGACACATAGATGAGAATTTCATTTATCTACTATAGTGAACCTTGTTTAAGTGTGGGTAATTTTTTTTAATTTGATTTATTTTTTTTGCAGGGGTTGGGGGAAGGCAGGGCAATTGGGGTGAAATGACTTGCCTAAGGTCGCATAGCTAGTAAGTGTCAAGTGTCTGAGGCCAGATTTGAACTCAGGTCCTCCTGACTTCAAGGCTGGAGCTCTACTCACTGCACCACCTAGCTGCCCCAGTGTGGGTAATTAGCATCCGGCATGGTTTCATTGGCTGGACTCTGGAACCTGTGTTACCATAAATACAATTGTAAATTATTGCAGCATTCGCAGTATTGCAGCCTAGAAACAGTAGTCACTGATCACGGCCTTGCTGTTAAAGAAATTAATATTCAACTATGGACTTCATTGATAGCTTTCTTAAAACAGATCTGATTGGAGGTGAGGCAAAGGAAGAATAATCATGGAAAATAGGAGAGTTTAAGATGCAGAATACATTAACTCAGAAATTCCCTCTTTAAAAAATATACACTTACAATTTAAATTGAGCATGAGGAAATTATTCAAGCGGTATTGCTTTGCAACCTGGCAACCTGTGTGTGATGTTCGAGTTTCCTAGACCATTTCATAGCAAACTGTCTGAAGACTTGATAAGAACAGCTGAAAAATCTGTCACTAGCCAAATACTCTTCTATTTAGTTTTAGCAAGCAGGCTTTAATCAAACACTATCAATAATATCTCAAGGCCTTTTTTCTAAACCTTGATGTTCAGGACTGCTATTGCTGCTATTAGAAGAAAAAACATTTGTATTTACATCTCACAACTGGAGAGGGAGAAGAGAAGACCCAAATGTGTGTTTTTCACTCTTTTGCTGACAGAGCTGCCTAGTGTGTGCTCTTGTTAAAACCCAAAACAAATATATCCTGGCCCAGACTGCACTAAGTGAGCAATTTAGTTCTTTGTTATTGCAAAAAGACATTTTTCGTGGGGGAGGCTTTAGGAATAAAGGTCTTTGCAGGCAGAGCACCTCTAGAGCAGGTTAAATTTGGTAGTGGTGGTGGGGAGGGCAGAATTTTAATTAGAGTGGGGTGACTGGGGCTTTGTTCCAGGGTGCTGAAATTTAGAATGCTGCAATCCTTTAGCAACATTAGAAACAACTGAGTGTAACACCTAGTTAACAAGAATACTTAATTAAATTAAGAAATTACCAAGCTACCATGCTGACTCAGTCTTGTGTTACCCTCTTCTCCCTCTGCCCTATGACCGTAGGCCTCCTCAGTTACCTTTGACAATGATTTTTATGCAGCTTGCCCCAAGAACATTTTCACTACTTTCTTTGGGTTATAGCTCTATAGTTATAGCTTTAATGGGGTGGGAGGGATGTGGGCAGGGAGCCTGCTGGCTAAAACTGGAGAAAGTACAGGTCAAGCAGAAGAAAAGGAAATGCTGGAATCAGCTGGTATTAATAATAAAGGCCAAGGGACGACTTTGTTCCCAGCCTGTATATCAATCCTTTATGAACCTCTTTCTTTTCCTTCCCTCCTTAGAACTGCCCCTATTGTTCATTTGAACCAGATTTCACCTTAATAAAAATATGGAGTTAATTAGCCCCTTAGGTACAGCCTGGTTCACAAGGGTTCCTGACATTTAGAACCATGCATTCAGAAACTTTAGATGCCTGAGCCCAGTTTGTCCCATTCTACTGACCACCCACTCTCTTTTCTGCTAATGACATCAAGAGCCTCTATCCCTTAGGAAATGTCAGAAACCTTCCTGTTGAGTGGGTTATTCATTGACTAAAAGTGCAATGGTTAGAACTAAATCACTTTTTAAAAAATAGCTTTCAACATTGCCTTTTATAAGAGTTTGAGTTCCAATTTTTTTCTCCCTCCCCTCTCCCTTCCTCAAGACAGCAAGCAATCTGATATAGGCTATGCATGTCCAATCATATTAAACATATTTCCACATTAGTCATGTTGTGAAAGAAGAGTCAGAACAAAAGGGAAAAACCATGAGAAAGAAAAGAACAACCAAACAAAAAAAGAAAACAGTCTGCTTCAGTCTGCATTCAGACTCCATAGTTCTTTCTCTGGATGTGGATAGCATTTTCCTCATGAGTCTTTTGGAATTGTCTTGGATCATTATATTGCTGAGAAGAGCTGAGTCTATCAAAGATGATCATCGCACAATGTTTCCATTACTGTGTACAGTGTTCTCCTGGTTCTGCTCACTTCACTTAACATCGATTCGTCTTTCTGGGTTTTTCTGAAATCTGCCTGCTCATCGTTTCTTATAGCACAATGGTATTCCGTTACATTCACATACCACAATTTTTTCAGCCATTCTCCAATTGATGGGCATCCCCTCAATTTCCAACTCTTGGCCACCAAAGAGCTGCTATAAATGATTTTGTACACGTAGGCCCTTTTCCATTTTTTACGCTCTCTTTGGGATACAGACCAGCAGTGGTATTGCTGAATCAAAGGGTATGCACAGTTTTATAGCCCTTTGGGCACAAACTAAAGCACTTTTAAAGCAACGTTTTTTTAAGCACAGGCAGGTAGAAGTCACCAGGTCTACGACTGAACTATACATCAGATTACTTTAAAAAAAAAAAAGGAAACAACTGGCTGATTTGATTACTGAGCCACCATTGATGATATTTGAAAAGTCATAGTGTCATGGTTTCGAGCAGGAAGGTCCCATGAGTACATCTAATCCAATCTTCTTGTTTTACAGATGGGGAAATTGAGACCTTGAGAGGTTAGGTGACTTTTCCAAGGTCATACGGGTATTGTCAGTGATTAGAGTTGGACCCCGGTCCCTTGACCCCAAAACCAGGGCTCTTCCCACCATACTACCCTGTCTCAAGTCATTGAGAACAGGAGAGGTAAAGCATTGAAGGGTTGTAGAGGGCTGAATGTCAACTTGATTTTCCAGAGAGACGCAGAGAGAGAGAGAGAAACAGAGAGGGAAGAGAGACAGATAGACAGACAGAAATAGATGGACAGAGAGAAAGGTGAGAGAAAAGAGGAAGAAGTGGAGGAGGAGGAAGAGAAGGTAGATTCTTCAAACCATAGGCTGATAATTTGGCTTTGGATTCCTTTAAAATTCTGGTATATATTATTAAATGGATGGCCTTTGAAGATTTAGAAAGGGAATCAGTTATTTATAAGCACTAACATGGTTTATGTATAATGGATATCATATTGCTTGCCTTCTCAATGGGTGGAGGAGGGAGTCGAGGTAGGGAGAGAATTTGGAACTCCAATAAAAAAAAGAATGTTAAAATGAATTAAATAAATAAACGAGTAAATAGATAAATGAGAAAAAAAGAACTAGGGATATAAAGCAAAGCAAAAATATAGTTCTTGCTCTCAAGGAGCTCATTGTTTTCTGAGGGGACAACACACAAAGGATGACATACACACAAGCTATAGTCACTCAATTAGCCCCTTAACTCAACAAACAGTTATTAAGCAAAAAAAACCCCAAACCTAACATGATTTCAATAAAAACCGTTCACGCCAGATTAATCTCATTTCCTTTTTTTAAAATCAGGGTTGCTAGATCTGGTCCGTATTATCAACATACTATACCTGAGTTTTAGCAAGGCATTTGACATAGTTTCTTATGATACTTTGGAGAAGACACAGAGATTTGAGTTAATAATAATAATTGAGCTAATAACAGTGATAATCACAGTGACCCATGTTTACATAGTACTCTCATTTGATCCTTGTAACAACCCCCTGGGGGAGGTAGTACACATGTTATTATTCCCTTTATATATTTAAGGAAATTAAGGTTTAGACAGATGAAATGATTTGTTAAGGGTGAAATAGTAAACATGGTAGGCCAAGTATGTTGCACTCTATTTTGATAATGTTTTATCAAAGAGAAGACTTATGGCATGACGCAATAGCTATTTTCAAATATCCCAAGGCCTGCCATATGAATGAGGGATTAGATTTATTCTTCTTGGTCCCAGAAAGCAGAAATAAGAATGGGGGCCACTGCAGCAGACAGATTTCAGGTCAATGTAAGGCAAAGCTTCCTAATGATCAGAGGTGTCTAAAAGTGCAAAGGAAGTGGCATTCTCATCACTGGATGTCTCTGAGCAAAGGCTAGATTACAATTCCAAAGATTCTATCATTCTGCGTAGAAGTATTGATGATGGTGTGGTTATGTTTCACTTTCAAAAGAGTACAGGATGTGGGATGAAAAAAAGTGTGTTTACAGGAAAGAGAAATGAAGACGCACAGTCACAAAGAAACATAGGCTAAAGTATCCAGTATTCTGGATTCTGTATTCTGATTCTGTATTCATGCTGAACAGAAAGATTTAGTTTCAGTTTCCAGGGGAGAGATATAGGATTATCTGGGGCATATCTTGGACCAAGTGCTTTGCCATTATATGGATGGAGGGAACCCTACAGTAGCACCATTGTGTCCTGTTCTGGACATGTTCTCATCCTTTTGAACCTTAGAGGGCAAGATGGCTTCCTGAAAGAAAGTTGGTGAAATTTCCCAGGGATCAGGTCATCAGGCAGAGTTTCTGCATTTCCAAAGATTGACATATAAAACATAAGAAATACCCAGAGAAGTACAAAACATCTCTTTCTTGGTCACTTTGTAAACTCTTTAGTTGTCTTGTGGGTTAGTTTGACGTTATATAGAAAGAAGTGATAAAAAGGTCCACTCATGTTTCTAGCACTGACCAACTTCTGGGTACCAGTTTAAGACTATCTTACATAAAAATACACAATAGCAAAACCATGTGCTCGTACTGCTTGGTGGCATTTTATTTTCTCTTGCAAAATATGAATACATGGGCCATAAAGGTGATGTATCAGGTAAAGTGCCTTATGGGAGGTTTGCAAAGTACAGGTAAAATACTCCCTCTTTTCCTTGGCTAAAGTATGTGGCTTAGAGTGAAAGGTACCCTACCTACTCTATTAATCGATAATCACAATTATAATAATAATAGTTATGATGATGATAAAAACAACTGGCATTATATAGTGATTTACAATTTGCAAGGCAGTTTTTATTTGTATTTTTTGCATCCTGTACTCTTCTGAAAGTGAAGCGTGATCCCACCACCATCAATGCTTCCACACAGCATGGTGGAATCTCAGATTTGCAGTACCTTAGAATCCATCCATAACTGAATAGAAATCCCCTCTCGAACATACTTTTGGAGTAGTAATCCAGCCCCTGTTCAGAGACATCCAGTGATGAGCATCCCACTTCCTTTGCACTTTTAGACACCTCTGATCATTAGGAAGCTTTCCCTCATATTGAGCTGAAATCTGTCTAGATTTATTTTTATTTTTACATGTCTTATCTCAATTTTTCCACTTGTCAACCCTGTGAGGTCGATGCTACTATCGTCCTCATTTTACATATGAGAAAACAGAAGTTAAGTGACTCGCACAGGGTCACACAGCTAGTCAGGGTTTGGGTTAAGAGTTAAACTCCAAGCTAAATGCTCCAACTAAGGCCTCAAGAGTCTAGGCTGGGGTAACTTTTAGGCCTCTATCTATTTCAGCCTAGAATGGAAATATGACCTACGGTATATTTTGAAGGCTCGGGATTGTCTTTCCCGACAATTATTGCTCTATCTACTTCATCTATCTTTGTGTCAGTTTAAACTTTAAGCCTTCTAGTCCAGGCATGTCCTGAAAACTAGTTTCTAATAATCAATAAATCCGTCAGCCAGTCAATAGACCAAGCACCTGTTATAGCACTGTGCCCTATTCAATCCTTTGAGGGATATAAAAGCAGCTTAAGACACTGGGCCTACTCTTAAAGAGTTCATAATCTAGTTTGGGGTGGTACCAGGCAGAGAGGAGAGTGACCAAAGTTACACAGAAAATAATCAGAAAATAATACAAGACAGAATATAATTCGTGTGATACTGACTATAACTTTTTAGGAGTTTAAAGAATGAAAGGGATATTTTGTGCTAGAATAATGCAGGAAAGCTTCATGGAGGAGGTGGACTGAATGGTCTATAGTAGTTTATCCAGGCAGCTAGATGGTGAGTGCCAGGCCTGGAGTCAGGAAGACTCCTCTTCCCGTGTTCAAATCCGGGCTCAGACACTTACTAGCTGTGAGAGTCTCTGCAAGTCGCTTAACCCTGTTTGTCTCAGTTTTTCTCATATGTAAAATGAGCTGGAGAAGGATATGGCAAACTACTCTTGTATCTTGGACAAGAAAACCCCAAATGGGGTCATGAAGAGTCAGACACAACTGAAAAACGACTGAACGAAAAGGGGTATGTAGGATTTCTGGAGCTGATCGTTTCAGGCAGGAAGCCAGAAAAAAAGACTTAGTGCCTGGGTTTGGCTTGGTATATAAAGAGCCCAATGAGAAAATGTATCGAATCTAGTGGAGGATTTCATGTTAGAGAGGGAGTGTGGAGTCACAAAAAGATCAGTGGGCCAGAGTCAGGAGACTTCATCATTTCAGTTTTGCTTTCACCCCATAAAACAGTGGACCAGCTATTTGACCTCTCTGGGTTTTAGCTCCCTAATTTATCTTAAAAGGGAATGAGATAGTAATCCCTGTGTCACAGGATAATTATGAGAAAAACCCTTTCTAAAACTGCACAGTACTATTTAAATGTAATATTATGATGTTAGAGAGTAGTCAATTCCTTTTAGGAGGGGGTGACTCCACTTAGGACCGCTGGCAGAATTCCACTATTCCTTCCAGTGTGGAGGCAGCTCCTTTGAAGATGAAGGGGAAAGCTATTTGGCTTGTACAGTTTAATTCCTCTGACTCACAGAAGAGGAGGCTGCCACCAGTGTGTACAGCGTGTATCTCAAACCTAGAAACTAGTGTCATATGATTTTCCCAAGCAACGAAGAAAGATATTTCAGCTAATTCATAAACCATTGGGCTGGAGCAAGGATAGTACCTAACTGCTCTATGTGGCTGTTTATGTTTTTAAAAGTTAAATTAAATTTATTTTTGTTACATTTTAAGTTCCAAACTGTCTCTCTCCCTCCCTACCACTCATTAAGAGAAGAACAGTTATCTATATCTATCTATATCAATGTATATCAAGGTGATGAGGTTTAAGAGAAATGATGATGGTAGGGAACCATAGGTTTTTAGGGGTGCTCAAGACCCCAAAATACTAACGTGCCAGGTCCTGCCAAAAGAATTCAATTCAAGCCTTCTCAGCCAAGGAAAAATACAAAGTTTATTAAGGATTCACCATAATGGGTTGTCTTAAGAAATCTTACCATTTGTGACGCTTGTTTTTCTGAGTGCCTTCATGGAGGCAAGATGAGACTTATATACAGAAAGATTGTGGGAGGGATTGAGGGGTAGTCTTGAGTAGTCTGGGATGACTACAGGAGGGGTTTAGAGTGGACTGGGGTGACTGGGGTGAGGTCAGACTCCAGGGTGGGAAATAGCTAAAGGCTACCTGGAGATGAAAGACAACAGAAGGCTAGGGTAAGGGAGCTAGGGTATAGATATTTTGATCAGGATCAAGGGTGAGAAGCAGCTGGACAATAGAGGGCTAGGCTAGGTAGAGTTTTGGGCCTAAATAATGAAAGGCTTATGGCCTTAGGCAAAGGCCAGATCTAGTTGAAAGATTCAAGGAGAGTTCAAGGGGGTTCCCAGAGACTGTACTCCAGATCCAAGGGGGTTCCTGGAGATTGTACCTTCATCAAAGGTATGCATGTATCTATGTGTATACATACGCACACATACATATGTAAAACCCTACTATGCATGCTTCTGTTTTTCAGTTCTTTTACTGGAGGTAGATAGCATCTTCCTCCATAGGTCCTTTGTGGTTGATCTGAGCAATTATGATGCTCAGAATAACTTAGTTATTCACAGTTACTCTTCTAGCCATGTTGCGGTTACTGTGTACAACGTCTCTTGGTTCAGCTCATTTCACTCTTCATCCATGTGGGTGTTAATAATTAGAATTACGTATGTTTCTAGTTAGTGAGGTGTCTATGGTAATGTGAGACAGGAATGTGTGGGACAGCACCTTCACCCAAAATTAAACTCAGAGGCTTCTCAAGTAGAAGGTAGAAAGGAATTTTGTTCCGATCTGGGAAAGGGCGGTCTCTGAACCCATAGACAATAGGTAGGGAGAGGCAGCGCCCAGAGGGCAGAACCCAGCTATATACCCTAACGCAAACAACCCTCACCCACCGCTGACCTTTACTCTCATTGGTGGAGTTAAGACTCACAATCCAAACAAGGAAATCTACCCCAGGTATAAGGAACAAGGAAATGCTAATTTAGCCAATACCAACTCTTAAGAATACTTTTATCCTTATTTGGTAAGGACACAGTTCAGGTGATTTTTACTAACTCAGAAACTTAGGCCTAGCTGTCAGTCAGAAGCCCTGAGCCATGCTGAGAAGTCCTCACTTTTATTTATCTCACTCAGGGATATACATAAATATCTCTTTTGCTTTCTAGGAAGAGATTCCCCCCCCCCCCCCTTAGCTTTCTTATACCAGGCATGGTTATTTAACTGTAACCTTTGGACCCATCCAGCCTCCTCACCCTATCCTCAAGCTCTGGATTCACATGGATGAACACAGCATCAGGAGCCGGTCCCAAACGCTTGATTTTCTTTTTGGCTCCTTATGCTGTGGACCAGAGTTTTCTCTGGGAAATCTCCAAATGTAGTTTATGCCCAGGTTTCCAGGGGACCCTACTCTGTAAAGCTCTAAAGGTAATAATTGGATATGAATATGAGACAGTCTCTATTTCACCCTAGAGAAAATGCAAAGGCACAGAGGGCTCATGGGAACCCACAAATAAATACTGAAAACACACAAAACACTTAGAATTGCCCATAAGACCCTCTTGGAAGGTAAACATTCCTTAAGGCTATTAAAGAACTGTTTTTTCCATTAGACCTGCACTGTTTGTCAATAAGTATTTATTGAGCACCTTTTATGTACCAGGCATTGTACTAATCATAGAGGTTACCAAGAAAGCCAGAAGACAATCCCTGGCCTTGAGGAGCTCACAATCTAATGCGGGAAGAGGATAAGTAAACAACTATGTGCAAATAAGCTATAAATAGTATAAGCAAGAAGTAATTGCAATGCTAATGGAGGGGTGTAAGATCGCCTCTGCCCATCAGTAGGCCTCCTGTGGAGCCCATTAAAGGCAGCTAGACTGCTTGTAGGAAGGCTTACACATCTTTGGCTAATTAGGCACTGAGTTGAGGGTTGTGATGCTTTCTGAAGCTGAAAGAGTATATATTGTGAGAAGGGAGCTTTTGCTTTGGGGATTCACTTATGAGAAGGATCTCGTGATTCCCTGGTCGAGACTCTGAGTAGCCCTATGTTCAGAGCTCCTGGACTGCTCAGAGGTATAAGGCTCTCTGGATTCAGTGGTGAATGGAGGGATAGCGTTCCAGGCATTGGGGACAGCCAGTGAAAATGCCGTTTGGGAGATGGAGTGTCTTATTTAGGGAACAGTAAAGAAGCCAGTGTCACTAGATTGAGTATTAGGTGGTAGGCTGGGGGATGGGGAGGGAAGATATTAGGAGATTGGAAATGTGTGTGAGAGGGCTAGGTTAGGAGGGCTTTGAAGGTCAGATGATTTTGTATTTGATGCTAGAGGAAAGTTGACTGGACAACTCCTAGTAACGGGCAGTAATTGCAAGGTCCCAATCTCTTGCTCCCCTATATCTCAGCTTTAGGTCCCTTGCTGATCTTCCTCACACTGTGGGTGCTGTGTGGGAGATCTTCTTCTCTCTCCCCAAGACGCATGCTTCTCAGCTAGATTCCAAACACTTTAACCTGGGATTCCTCATGAGGCAGTCCCCAAGGCTAGTGGTACACAAGAAATACCCCTTCTCTGACTAGCAGGCATGACTCTGTCATTACACTGCCTAGGGAATAAAAATCTCCTCTCCTTATACATAGGAAACTGGGGTTCTAGAATATTGTACATAAAAGTCAAAAGAGCAAGCACAGGTCGACTTCAGCCACATGTTTCTGCAGGAACTTGATACTTCACCAGTGATCAAATGCTGCTGCCATTTCTCAGTCTAGGAAGGTGGATTCTCCATACTCTAATGTATATTTAAAAGGAAAACAGAAAAATGGTCAGGAATCTGAAGTTCAGGAACTCCTCTCTTAGCTCATGCACAGGCAACTAGCTAAATATATGCTTCTGGGAAGAAGGAGTGGTGGTAAAAGTGCACTCCAGAAGAAAAGCACAAAGGAAAAGGGAAAAAAAGTGAGGAAGCTGGTCTCTTAGCTCACTTTTCTAGGCCATGACAGAAGGGTGGTTACTCCCACGACTATCTATCTTCCCAAGTATTCTAGCTGACCAAATCACATTGAAGAGGTTTGGGGTTGAGGGGTGCTCAACACCCCAAAGTACTGACACGCTGGGTCCTGCTGAAAGAATTCGACTCAAGCCTTCTTAACCAAGGGAAAAGACAAAGTTTATTTGGGATTCACCATAATGGGTTGTCTTAAGAAATCCCACCCTTTGCGACACCTGTTTCCACAAGTGGGCCAGATTGAATCTATTGAGCCAGATTGAATCTGAGTGCCTTCATGGAGGCAAGATGGAGATTATATACACAAAGACTGTGGGAGGGATTGAGGGGTGGTCTGGGGTGACTAGAGGAGGGGTTTAGGGAGGGCCTTGAGGAAGAGTCTAAGGAGGAACTCGATGGGACTGAGATGAGGTCAGACTCCAGGGTGGGAAATAGCTGAAGGCTACATGGAGATGACAGACTATAGAGGGCTAGGGTAACAGAGCTAGGGTATAGATATTTTGATCAGGATTAAGGGTGGGAAACAGCTGGACAACAGAGGACTAGGCTAGGCAGAGACTTGGGCCCAATGATAATGCAAGGCCCATGGCATTAGGGGAAGGGCAGATCTAGTTGGAAGACTCAAGGAGAGTTCAAGGGGGCTCCCAGAGACTGTACTCCAGGTTCAAGGGGATTCCCAGAGACTGTGCCCTCATCATTCCCTCCTCAAACAAATAGGACCCAAATTTTTTGGGGGTCCAAGGGGATTCCCACAGTCTAAACCCCATCAACATTGGAGGTAACCAATGCTGGAAATACATTCTACAAGAATTGTTAAGAGGTGACTTTAAATATATCAGTTCATCATAGGACAGTCCTGAGTCTCTGAGACCCAATCAAGGGTGGCCTTTGTCCTCTTACTAAGGTGCCAATAACAACATCTGTGTTCTATAGGAGGAGTTCTTAACCTGGTGTTCATGAATGTTTTTTTTTAAATTGATATCTGTTTCCTTTGTAATCTTATTTATTTTATTTTATGCATTTATAACCATCATTCGGAGACAGGACCCACCAAAGCTTCACCAGATTGTCTAAGGAGTCCATGATGCAAAAAATGTCAAGAACTCCTGCTCAACTTGGAAAGAGGTTAATTCATCAAATTGTTTGGGGGAAACTTTTATCAACTTTACATATAAAATAATGGAAATTTCAATTCTAGATATTTCTACTTCTTTTTCTTTATTATTATCATAAGGGATAGGGACTATTATTATTGTTAGTGTTAATTCAATTTTTTATAGCACTTGATTTTCAAATAATTCTAGACTATTTGATTTCCATATTATATTGTGAATGATGTATGTAGAATTCAATTGTTCACGTAAATGACCCTTAGCCTCAAATGTCATGCAGATTAAAACCTTGCAGCAAACTTAAAGTCAGCCACAGAACTGGATTTCAGAGAAGAAAGGACAAACTCTTGGAAGGAGGAGAACTTAACTGTACAAATAGAAGATGGAGAAAGAAGATTCAAAAAGGCAGTAGGATGTAACAATGGTCATTGTTTGTTATCTGTATCACCAGGGCCTCAGTTTTCTCATCCGCACAATATGATTATTCATATTCAGTCTGCCTCATTGGGTTGTTGTGGGGAATGAAGTAAGAAATTGTGTTTAAAGTGCTTTGAAGACCAAAGTACCATATACATTTAAACTATATGTAACTGGGTATTCAGACTGAAACCGTAAGTGGGAATCATGGCAGTTTTCATTTTCATAACTCTGGAAATGACTGGATCTATTGAGGTATTTGAGTGTGGATGGTGTTCTCCCTGTAATGGGAGCTATTGAATCATTGCCACAGAGCACAAGATTCATTCAGGGTATAGCTGGATAGTCAGAAAAGCAGTCTTTTTCAGTGGAGGTTCCAGAGAAGTAGTTTGGAAGGCAGCAGCACCAGTAGATACGTGATGTCTGATGTTTGAGCTGGGGACTGGTCAGGTGGTTGGAACTTTGCTTTCTTGACACTGTCCATGGAACGAGCCCTGTGTTAGAGTCCGTTAACTTGCGAATGGAAAGAGACCAGGGACAACAGGAATAGGCAATCACCTAGAGCTCTTTATTACTGGCATACCAGGGCCTCCATCCTAATGATGAAGACCCCGACTCCAGGTTTAAGGCAGAATTTATAGGGTACAGAAACAAAGAGGCAGTTAATTAAGGTATAGAGGCAATTAGTGCACACAGCTAAGTCAGCATTCCGTTCTTATCAGTTCCTGGGGTCCGGTCCTTGTCGGTTCCTGGGCCCGGACATCCTGACGCCTCCAGTTTGTCTTCTTCTTATCTGTAGAGACCGATCCCATCTGGAGGTAGTAACTCTTTGGGGCAATTAGACCTTCTCGGGAAGTAGTTAATCTTATAGGGTCTCATCCCAAGGTAACAACTCTTGGAGTGCTAATCGTCATTCTGTG
>CM053622.1:466880845-466928243 GCA_028646595.1 Phalanger gymnotis | reverse complement strand
TCCTAAGTCACCAATCCACACCCACACAGGTTTCACACCTGACAGGGCCCTGGGCCTGGGGCTTAGCACTTAACAGCTGAAAGTACTTCCACTCAAAAGAAACAAAAGCCATGCTAATGAGACAATTTTGCTTAACAACACAGATGAATTTACCCATAAAATGGAAACTGATAGCAGATTAAAATTTTGAATTCAACGATATGTTGCTTTCAGGAAATGCTATAAAAATGAGAGATACGCACAAAGACAAAATAAAAATCAGGAGTGGAATATATCATTCCAACACCATACCATTCCAAAAAGGGGTGGTAATCATTATCTCAGACAAAGTTAAAGCTAAAATAGTTTTAGTCAAAAGAAGGAAAATTGGGAAATTATACTATGTCAGCAATATTATTTAATAGTGTTTCGGCCCATTTAAAATAACTAGGCAGTATAAAATACCAGAGAGTATAACTGCTTAAATAGATACAGGAACTATATGAACATAAACATAAAACACTTTTTATACAAATAAAGTCATATCTAAATAATTGAATAATAAATAAATAAATAAAATTGGTTCATGGGTAGGTAAAACCAATATTAAAAAATGACAATTTTACCTAACTAGTCTATTTAATGCCATCCCAAATAAATTACTATAAAATTATTTTACTGAGTTAGAAAAAATAATAACAAAGTTCATTTGGAAGAAAAAAAGATCAGGAGTTTCGAAGAAACCAGGGAAAAAAGATGTAAAGAAAGCAGATTCAGTAGTATCAGACCTTAAACTATTTTATAAGATAAGAGCATTGTTGAAGTGTAAAATGGATAATTTTGATAATGCTAAATTAAAATGTTCCTGTATAAACAAACCTATGCAGCCAATAATAGAAGGAATGCAGAAAATTGGGAAAAACTTTCATAGGCAATCTCTCAGATAGGATGTGATTGGGTTGGAATATTCCTGTGCTGTAGGAAATGATGAGCTGGTTAATTTTGAAAAATGTGGGAAGACTAGAACCTATGAAGGAAGATGCTATCCATCTTCAGAGAAACAGATGACAAGAAGAAATAAACCTAGTACAGTCTTACATATATGTGTATGTTTACAGATATCTATGTATATATGTGTGTGTGTATTCGTGTGTATTATATATATACAGCTCCGTGATTAATTGTAGCCTTCTTTGGGGGGAAGAGTAAAAAAAAAAATAAAGTAAAAAGTACACGGTAGAGAACAAAAGAAAAACTACAAGGAAGCAAAGTTGGGCAGGTTTGAAAACAATGTGTGGTATTTATTATATAGGCTTTCTTGAGGTGAAAATTTATTATTTTTTATGGCGTCCATTCTCACGTGTTCTGCTATGTACATGGCATTTTTCTTTTACTTTTCTCATTTTCCATTCAAGTTTAAAATAAATTTTAAAAAATTTTTAAGTAAAATATGAAATTGGCTACTAGTTTCCTTTAAGCCAGAGGTTCCCAAATTTATTTGGCTTACTAACCTCTTTTCAAAAAAAAAAAAAAAATTAGCAGCACTCTCATCTGGAAATCTACTCTCTTTAACCCTTTAACATTTTTTTTAATTTGCATCATTTCAAAAATAAATAATTTTTTAAAATAGTGCATCTTAAGCTTAATAATTTATTGTAAATTTGTGGGGTTTCTCCTGCATTGCAATTTTGATGATGCAATATTGTGTCATATAATCACATAGTATCATATTGTAAACAAGTCATTACACTCACATATTCTTGCCAATGCCTGTTGGACTTTCCGACTGTATGCTGCACACCTGCCTGCCAACACTTGCTTGTTAAGACCTGTTGGCAGACTTGACCACTGATCAGTTATAATTTGCATTTTGTGTATTTATTTGGAAAATAATGTAATCACTACAACTTTAACTTTGTTACATAACAGATGAAACATGTGCGAACAGCTCTTCAAAATTTTCTTCTCTTCTTTCCTGATGCTTCTACTGCCCCCTTATTTTTATTCAATGCCCTTCAATTGCACCCAAGGCTACTACCACACCCCCCCATCATTCCAGAGCCACCCACTCCCTTCTTGCCCCACCTCCCCATGGGGCAGAAGGTGGGGTGATATCACCCACTTTGGGAAACTCTGCAGCTAAAGAACTGCAAAGCTTTAATGTACAGTATTCCTTTCCTCTAACAGTGCATCTCTGACCTCTGACAAGAGAATTGGTCTGTAGACATGTTCTTTTGCTAAAAAGACAATAGAGCCTTTGTTTTAAGTAGTAACCTTTTTTTCCCCTTGAGGTACCAATGCTAGCCTACAGAGGACAGAAGTGTTAGGAGGAATATAATAGTTATGTAGTAATCTGTACTTTCTCTAGTAAGTGGATCACTTCATTTATATACACAAAAGAAAGGTAGTGGCAATATGATGCCAAGGAAAGGGCACGGGATTGAGAATCAGAGGACCTGGGTTCAAATCTTGCCCCTATGACATACTACCTCTGTGACCTTAGGCAGGCCTCCCTAGGCTTCTGGCTCCTCATCTGCCCAGTTCAGAGTAGCTCTAAATCTAAGATACTATGATATTCCAGAATGGCACTTGCAGCTAAAAAACAACAACAACACCTTAAATAATAAATATGTGTTTATACATGTGATTTAAAGAAGCATAGCATCTGGCTTGAAAGGTGTAGAACATCTTCAAAACAATCAATAAATCATTATTAAGTACCTAATATGTTCCAGGCACTGTGTTAAGAGCTGGGGATACAAGAGGCAAAAGTCCTTACCCTCTGGGAGCTTACAATCTAATGGGGGAGACAATATGCAAATAAATCAAGGCAAGGTATATATAGGATAAATAGGAATTAATGAACAGAAGGAAAGCACTGGAATTAAGAGGGGTTGGAACCTTGGTAGACTCAGCTCTTCTTAGCAATACAAGGTTCAAAGACAACTCCAAAGGACTCATGAGGAAGAGAGATTTCTACATCCAGAGAAAGAACTAGGAGACTGAATGCAGATGGAGGCACACTGTTGGCTCTCCTTTTGTTTTCTTTTGTTTTCTTTCTCTCTTTTTTTTATTTTTGGTGGGTTTTTTTTGCTTTGTTTCTTCTTTCTCAAGATTCATTCCATTGGTAATAATTCTTCTTTACAACTAGAATATTGTATAAATAAGTTGAATGTGAAGTTATATGTAGAAGATATATCGGATTCCATGCCATCTTGGGGAGGAAGAGGGGGAAGGGTGGGGAGGAAAATCTGGAGCTCAGGATCATGCAGAACTGACTGTTGTAAACTAAAAATAAAAAATCTTAATTTAAAAAAAAAAGGAAGGATTGGGGAAGGCTTTCTGAAAAATAAGAATTTTCATTAGGACTTAAAGAAAAGGAGGTCAGTAGTCACAGCAGAAGAGGGAAAGTCTTCTAGGCTTGGTGCATTGAGGCAGTAATAGTTTACCCTGCACTAACACATTCTATCCCTCTGCTAGAATCTTTCCAAATCATCAGGTTTGGGGGTCATTGAATACAAAGGAAAGCCATTAAGTGAGTGACTCCTAGGTACTGTGGGAGAGTAGAAGAATCAGCAGTGAACCTTAAAGGCTCTCTGAGTCAGTCCATGAACCACTGTCTTTGCTTCACCTCAAGATGTCATACATTGGCACAAAGAATCACTTAAGCATTGGCATACATGTAGTTCATGTAGTTCTGAGATATTCTCATCCCAACTCCCACTCTCACAGATGAATTAGGTTGCTACAGTTAGGCTGACTGCACTTCTCTCTTAGAGCTCTAAGGGTACTTCAGAGAGGTTAGAGTGATTTTCTTTTTTTTTTTAATTGTATTTTCATTTTTAGTTCCAAATTCTCTCCTCCCTCCACCCCTTCCCTTCCTCATTAACAAGGCAAGAAATATATCCATTATGCATATGAAGTCATTCAAAATATATTTCTACATTATGCATGTTCTGAAAAAAAGTAAGACATGAGTATTATGGATATGCTTTACATGGCTACACAAATATAACCTATATCAAAGTACTTGCCTTCTCAATGGGGGGCTGGGGGTGGGGGTGGGGAAGGAGCAAGGGAGAGAATTTGGAACTTGAAGTTTTATAAACAAATGTTAAAATTGTTTTTACATGTAACTGGGGAAAAATAAATAAATATTTTTTTTTTAAAAAGCAAGAAAAATAAAGAGGAAAAAATGTGCTTTGCTCTGCACTCTGAGTCTTTCAGTGCTGTAGCTGGAGGTGGATAGCATTTTTTCATCATGAGTCCTTTCGAACTGTGGTGGATCATTGTATTGATCAGTTACTAAGTTTTTCACAATTGATTATCTTTGCCATATTGCTGTTACTGTGTTACTATGTACATTGTTCTCCTGGTTCTGCTCATTTCACTTTTTGTCAATTAATATAAGTCTTTCTAGGTTTTTCTGAAAGGCTAGGAGAAGACAAGGACACAGAGCCAAGTCCAAAGCTGAGGCCAAGATTTTTCCTCCTTCTTCCTTCTTTCATATCATCCCCCAACCCCTACCAAGTAGTTGCTTTTCAGGAGTTTCGTCTAGATTGTCACACTCCTCCAATTTCTGGAATTTGTTCCCTTCTTAACTCACTTAATAATTATAGCTTATCCCTGAGGTGTGGCCAAGTTTCTTTGGCCTATCCAAACATATTCTTGTGCAACATTTTCTTAGTTTGGAGGCCTTTTAGCACTTTTAAGGCCTAAGAGTTATTGATTGATTCCCTCCTTAAGGTGTCAAAACTAAAATGGGGTATGGTGGTTTCTACCCAGCACCTATATACATATAAAAATTCGCAATAAGAAAAACACAAGGCATTTGAGGTGTTTCTGACAACACAGGAACTTACTGTTAGAGGAAAAGGAGAAACTGTTATAATAGGGTTTCTTTTTTTTTAATGTAAATTAATTTATTTTTAATTTTCAACATTCACTTCCATAAGATTTTGAGTTTTAAATTTTCTCCCCGTCCCTCTCCTCTTCCCTCCGCAAGATGGTGTGCAGTCTGATATAGACTCTACTTATACATTCATATTAAACATATTTTCACATTAGTGATGATGTAAAGAAGAATTAGAACTAATAGGAGGAACCACAGGAAAGAGGAAACAAAAGGAGTGCTAATAGTATGCTTCCATCTGCATTCAGACTATATGAGAGTTTCTTTTAAAATTTGTTTTACTATCTGGTTTTCTAGGTCCTTTGGTGTTTTTTCTCAGTCCAACTTCATTCTAATAATCTTTTCATTTATGTTGTTGTAATTATGGCACATATTGTTCTCTTGGTTTTGCTTATTTTACTCTGTATCATTCATGAAAAATCTCACATTTCTCTGAATTCTTCATGATTATAATTTCTTATTACACTACAATATTCCATTTCATTTATATACCACAGCTCTTGAAGAGTCAATTTTCTTGCCAATTCCTTGTTACTACAAAGAATGATGCTATTAATATTTCTGTACATACTGTACCTTTTTTTTGGTCATTTCCTTCCATGAAGCATGTGCCCAGTGGTTAGATCTTTGACTCAAGGGCTGCAAATGGTTTAGTCATTTTTCTCATATAATACCAAATTGAAATCCAGAATGGTTGGACTTTTTCATAGCTCCATCAATACTAAGTACATCACTATAATTATCTTCTCCCAGGCTCTTCAACATTCACTGTTCCCATCTTTCATAATCTTTGCCAGTTTGCAAGAAGTAAAATCTCAAAATTGATTTCATTTATGTTTCTTTTACTCAATGATTTGGAGTGGGACTGTCATTTATAGTAAGAATTCTTTTGAAAACCATTCCTATCTTTTAAACACACAACCACTGGAAAATGTCATAAATCACTAATAAAAGAGAAATTCAAATCAAAACAACTCAGTTCATGTTGCACCCAGAAAACATGCAAAGATGAGAAAAGATGAGAAGAGTCACTGTGGTGGAAAGACAGGTATATTAATACACTCTTGCTAGAACTGTGAATTGGTCCAACTTTCTTTTAATTCAATTTTCTTTTATTTTCACATCCAAATTCTCTCCTCTTCCCCACCCCTTCCTCCATCCATTGAAAACCCATTATATGGAATACTATTGTGCTATAAGAAATAATGAGGAGGCAGATTTCAGAAAAACCTGGAAAGACTTACATGAACTGATGCAGAGATAAGGGAGCAGAACCAGGAGAATATTGTACATAGTAACAGCAACATTGTGCCATGACCAACTATGATAGACTTAGCACTTCTCAGCAATACAATCTAAGACAATTCCGAAAGATTCATGATGGAAAATGCTATCCAGTGGCAGCTAGGTGGCGCAGTGAGTAGAACACCAGCCCTGGAGTCAGGAGGACCTGAGTTCAAATATGGCCTCAGAGACTTGACACACTTACTAGCTGTGTGACCTTAGGCAAGTCACTTAACCCCAGTTGCCCTGCCTTCCCCTTCCCCCCCCCAAAAAAAAAAAAGATTTGGCAGAAAATGCTATCCACATCCAGAGAAAGAACTATGGAGTCTAAATGCAGACCAAAGCCTACTATTTTCTCCATGTTTGTTTTGGTTTTTCTTTCTCATGCCTTTTCCCTTTTGTTCTGATTCTTCTTTCACAACATGACTAATGTGGAAATATGTTTAATATGATTGTACCCACATAGCCTATATCAGATTGCTTACTGTCTTGGGGGGGTGGGAAGAGAAGGAGGGAGAAAAAAATTTGGGACTCAAAATTTTATAAAAGTGAATGCTGAAAACTATCTTTACATGTAAAGGGAAAAAATTAAATACTATTATGTGGAAGAAAAAAAGATTATGAAGAATACAGTATTACCAAGAGGACATTAAACATAAAAGCCAAAAAAGAAAAGAAAACCTATTACAAATACATACAGACATACAAAACAAATTTCCACATTACTCATGTTTTAATGGGAAAAAAGCAAAAGATAGAAGAAATAGAAAAAATATGTTTCCATCTATTCTCTTTCTAGAGGTAGAGAATATGTTTTGTCATGAGTCCTTTGAAATTGTGGTTGGTCATGGTGTTGATCAGAATTACTAAGCCTATCAGAGTTTCATTTTCATTTTTAATATTGCTGTTATTGTAGAAACTGTTTCTCTGATCCTGCTCATTTAACTTTGCATTAGCTCATAAAAGTCTTCCCAAGATTTTCTTATCATTTTTACAGCTCAATAGTATTATTCTATCACATTTACATACCATATCTTGTTCAACCATTGCCCAATTGATGAGCATCACTTCAGTTTCTAATTCTTTCCTCCCACAAAAAGAGCTACTATAAATATTTTTATACACATGGGGCCTTTTCTTTTTTCTTTGATCTCTTTGGGGTATAAACCTAGAAGCCATGCTCTTATGTCAAAGGATATATATAGTTTAATAAGTTTGGGGCAAATTGCTTTTCCAGGATGGTTAGACTAGTTCACATCTCCACAAACTGTGTATCAGAGTACCCTGTTTTCTCACATCCCTTCCAGCATTATCCTTTTTCTTTTTTGTCATCTTAGCCAATCTGACAGATGTGAGATGGTACCTCAGAATTGTTTTAATTTGCATTTCTCTAATTATTAGTGAGTTAGAGCATTTTTCATGTGGCTATTGGTAGCCTTGATTTTTTTCCTCCAAAAACTGCCTGTTCATATCCTTTGACAATTTATCAATTGAGGAATATTTTTTATTTTTATAAATTTGGTTCATTTCTCTATATAACCTAGAAACGAGACCTTTATCAGAAAAACTTGCTGCAAAGATTCCAGGTTTTCTGTTTTTCTTTTAATTTTAGCTGCATTAGTTTTGTTTGTATAAAAACTTTTTAATTTTATGTAATCAAAAGTATCCATTTTATTTCCTGTGAACCTCTCTATCTCTTGTTTTGTCACAAACTCTTCCCCTATCCGTAAAGTTTCACAGGTACTTTCTTCTGTGCTCCACTAATTTGTTTATGATATCACCCTTTATGCCTAAATCATTTTTATAATCATTTTTTGGCTTGTCTTATGGCAAGATATATGGTGGGAGATGTTGGTCTATGCCCATTTTCTGCTAGAATGCTTTTCAATTTTCCCAGAAGTTTTTGCAAATAGTAAGTTTTTGTCCCAATAGTTGGGATCTTTGGACTTATCAAACAGTAGGTTACTGTTGTCATTTACTTCTGTATATTATGTACCTAATTTATTCCACTAATCAACCTCTCTATTTCTTATCCAGCACCAAATTGTTTTGATGACTACAGCTTTGTAGTATGGTTCAAGACCTGTCATTGCTAGCCCTCTTTCTTCTTTTTTCCATGGATTTCCTTGATATTCCTGACCTTTTGTTCCTCCAGATTAATTTTGTTATGATTTTTTTCTAGCTCTATAAAATAATTTGGTAATTTGATTGGTATGGCACTGAATAAGCAAATAAACTTAGGTAGTATTGTCATTTTTATTATACTTGCTCTGCCAACTTATGAACATTTGAACATTTCTCTGATTTTCATTTGTCTTTATTTGTGTGCAAAGTGTTTTATATTTTTGTGCATATAATTCCTGTGTGTTTTGGAAGTTAGACTCTCAAATATTTTATACTGTTCATAGTTATTTTAAGTGAAATTTTTCTATCTTATCCTGCTGGGTTTTATTGGTAATATGCAGAAATGCTGATGATTTATGTGTATTTATTTTATATCCTGAAAATTTACTGAATTAACTACTGAAGTAGTTCATTGTTTTGATTATTTTTTTTATTTACTTTATAGGGTTCTTTACATAAACTATCATATCTGCCAAGAGTGTTCTACAGAGGTTATAGTAAAAAGTAACCACAGAGGTTATAGTAAAAAGCTTTACACCAACTGTCAACTCTGAAAAATAAAATAAAACAAAATACCAAAGAACTCACAAGTTGTAGGCAAAAAGCCTTCTTTATTCCACTGGAGGAGGGAAACTAGAAATGCATTCTGGGGCCCGGTCTAAGACCAAGGAAGCCCAAGGCAATGAGGCTAATCCTCGATGTATACAGAAGTGGCTAGACAAAGCAGTGAGGTGAACAGCAACAAAGTGGCAAGCTTGCCTGATGACAAAAAGTCTATTCATAGTGGGGCTTCATGAACCGAAGGCAGGTGCTTGCCCAAGCTCAGGGACCACCTGGGCTGGTTTGAGATAGTTCTATGGTTTAGCTGCGGCACCATTCTTCCAGAGGGTGAGCACAAAGAACTATTACTATACCATGCCAGGACACAGTTTGCTGGAAGGGCCTTAGGTCTAGAAAACAATCTGTATCCTAACAGAAGTGTGAAAAGAGAGGAGTGGTTTTGGCATGGGGGTCCTGACAACTATGAATTGACTTCTTCACTGAGCAGTTCTAATCTATAGGTGTTAATAATTTCTTCCCTTCAAATATTTAAAACATACCTTGAAACTCCTAACCCCACTGTTGCCAAACAGAAATTGGATCTAGATTGGTAAGGTCTGTTTTTTTTCTTAAATGATCACTTTCCTCCCTAGATTCTCTTTTAATAAATGACACAGGAAGTCCTCAGGAGATTGCCTCAGTGATGGGCCAATTTTCATTTGTCTTAAGCAGCTTGCCCCACAGTACAAATGCTCAATTAGTCCCTGGATACTCAGACTCAACTGTGGACTTAGGAAGGTTCTTGAAATCTGGAATTTTGAAAAGGCCCACGTTTTGTTGTGACTAGTGGCCCAGGTGGTCCCCCTTCCATAAGAGGCTTCAGCTCTGGATTCATATAGACCAGGTTCATTCTGGGAGTGGTCCTGCACACTAAAAAAAGAAAGGGGGAGGTCAGGGTCCTGTTCCTCTTTTTCATCTTTGATGTGGATTAACTTCAGTGAAATCTCTAAATCCAAAGCTCATGTATAGGGGGTCTCAGCAAAATAGTGTCCCTTCCAAAAAAGTTACTCCCTGTACAAATATCAGTTGTAAGACAATTGTTTATTGTCTCCACCACAGAAAATGCTTAAAACACTGAAAACTCATAAGCCTACATGAGTAAGAAAACATAAATGCTCTCAACAATGTCCTCCTGAAGGTAAAGGCATTTAGTGGGACTGCTTAACAGATTTCACATTCACCTTAGACCTATATTGTCTAAGCAACTCTCCAGATCTCCAGGTCAGTTTTTCTTTGCTTAGGCTTTAGTCCTCACCTACAGCATCCTCTTGGTGATGCTCTTCTCTGAAAAACGGTGAGGTTTGGAAATAAACTCTCATTAGGTGACTGTTATGGAAAGGGATTGAACCAGATGTTCTCTGAGCCCACCCTCTGCCTGTTCTAAGCTCCTATGGGGAGGGGAGGGGAAGAATACATTTCTTTATAGTAGTGTAGTGTTTGGGACTGTCTTTTACTATTCACTGGTCCCAGGAAAGCTTGGAGTCCCAACGTGTCAGTTGCAGGGCATTCTGGCTTAAGTTTAGAGGACATCGAAACAGCACAGGATAAGAGAGTAATAAAAGGAGGTAATTGGTCCCTTCTCTGTCTAATTGCACTGTACTATCTGTGCTTTGAAACCAATATCTAGAGTTCAAGAGCAGCCTGTCTCCTTTTTCCTGTCTTCTCTCCCCTTCCTAGGATATTTTTTCCCTGTCTACCCTAACCCACTACTTACTGAGTTTATGAGATCCAGACCTCCTAATAGAAATTGAGAAGGAGGGAGAGGGAGGGAGGGAAGTAGAGAGGGAGAGGAAGAGGAGGGGGAGAGTGAGTGGGGGCGGGGAGGGGGAAGAGGAGGGGGAGGAGAGGGGGAGAGAGGAGAGAGAGATGAGTTTCATGGTGAGGGTGAAAGAGGGAAGGGAGATACGGAAGGAAGAAAGCAGAACCAGGAGAACGATTTATGCAATAGCAACATTGTAAAGATAAACAACTTTGAAAACTTAAGAACTCTGATCAATACACAGATCAACCATACTTCTGGAGAACCGATGGTGAAACAAGGTATCCTTCTCCTAACAGAGGTGATAGAGTCAAGGTGCAGAATGAGACATATTTTTGAACAGTGTTGGAACTTGGTTTTTTTTTGAATATGCATATTTGGTACAAGGTTTTGTTTTACGATTTATGATGAGAAATACTCCCCACGTCCCGAGGAAGAACTGATGAGGTCTGAGTGCACTGACGCATAGTTTATTCTACTTTGTTTTTCTTGCTTTTTTTTGTGACACGGCTAATACGGAAATGTTTTGTATGATTTCACTCGTATAACTGACATCACTTTTCTTGCCTTCGCAATGGGTGGAGGGGGGGGGAGGGAGTGAATTCGAAATTCAAATCTTTTTTTAAAAACCAATGTTCAAAATAAAAACAAGGTTTAGTTTCGTTTTCCTCCATGGAGAAAGATGTGAGAAATGAAATCTGTGTTCTCTGAAAAAGAAAGTTTATTGTTTTTTTTAAATTCTGCTCGAGTTCAAGCTCCAGCCATGAGCTTCGAGAACACTAGGTGGCGCTTCCAGATCGCGGCTTGGGAATGCTTCAAAGACTGGTCAGGGTTCCCATCGCAAGAATGATTACAACAGCCCCCGGAAGGGAAGAAGGAGTCCAAGGGAGGTACAGAAGACGAGCTAGGCTGGGCGGGCTAGACACGAAGGGACTAGGGTGGGGCGGAGGGTTTGAGCGAAAGCTGGGGGCAGGGGAGAGAGAGAGAGAGAGAGAGAGCTCTGCCTGTCTAGGGTTGGGCTTGGTCCCATTGGCCGAAGTGGAGCCCGCAGGCGGGGCCAACTCCTCTGTAAATACAGGCTCCCAGGCAGCAGCCAGAGGTTGCACAACTGCTCCGCAGCTGGCTGCTCCTGTAGTTCGCCAAGCCTCTGGAGAGACACCCTTCTTCGTACGCCGCCGGGCCCCGGGTCATGCTGCCAGCCTGACTAGGTAGAGGAAGCTCCCGGGAGACGAATGAGGAACCACCTCCTCCTGCTGTTCAAGTACAGGGGCTTAGTCCGCAAAGGGAAGAAAAGCAAAAGACGAAAATGGCTAATTTCGTGATCCGCTCCGCCACGCCCGCCGACTGCAGTGACATTCTCCGGCTGATCAAGGTAGCACCGGCCGCGCCTCCCGCCGCGGGGTGTTTAGTTTCTTGTGTCCTTGAACTTGAGAACTGGAGAACTTGGTCTCCCCTCCCTTCCCCCTCCTTTTTTTTTAAACAGATGAGGAAACTGAGACCCAGTTTCCTGAGATGGCCAAGTGTGTTGGCCTAAGTCACAGAGAAAGAAAAAGAGAGACAGAAAAGAAGAAAGATTTTTGTGTCCGGTAGGGTGCTAAGTTCTACAGTTAGGAATACAAGAAAAGGTACTAAGTGACCGACAGAAATCAAACTTGGAAGGGCCCGGGACTCCTCCAAGCCAGCGCACTTTCCATGTCCCCCACCTGGCGCTTGTCTATAGCCGGTGTATTGCGCCTCCCACACCAGTAACCAGAAGGCGGCTGGATTTGGTGCCTCCCTCTTCTGGCTGAAATCTACGCTTTCGGTTTTTTCCCCTTAGTTTCAGGTCACTTGCGCGTGTGTTTGGAGTTGACCAGGAACCTGGCGTCAATCCAGTTCTGCTTTTGGCCAGACCTCCCCCTCCTAGAGCAGAGTTACTGGCCCTGAGCCTGGGGACTGACGCTGCAGGTGCCGAGGAAATAACCCTGCCTTTTTCTAGCCGACTCATCTTTCTGTGGTAAATAAAAGTACCCCGGATTCTTATGCGTTTTTTTCCTTCTCTTTTCTCTCTCTGCTCTTACTAGGAACTAGCTAAATATGAAGAAATGGAAGAACAAGTCGTGCTAACTGAAAAAGGTAACTCACTGGAAATGAGGTTTGTCTAATAGCCTTGGTGGCATTCACCATAGCCATTAGCCATTACCTCTGTCCCTCTTGGCCTTTCTTGTAGATCTGCTTGAAGATGGGTTTGGAGAACACCCTTTCTACCAGTGTCTGGTTGCAGAAGTGCCAAAAGAGCATTGGACACCCGAAGGTAACTAATTTTGGCCCATCAGTCCAGTTCTTCCTCTTCCCCCTCTTTCTCCCCATCCCCCCAACCCAGTAGGTAATCAGAAAGAGACAGGATGTTGATATGTTGCCTAGTTTTTGCTTAGAACTGTTGGCTATTGCAGAAAGTTGAGTGTGCTTTTGGGAAGGTGGCCAGAAATAAGGCAATCAGGTGTCGAAACTAGAAAAACCAAAAAAGCTGGTATAGTGCCTTTATAAAAATAGGGTGAGTTAAAAGAGGTGTTTGTCAGCGAAATGCCCTACATATTCCCCCGGAAAGCTGGGTATGGTGTCATTTGATGTAATTCAGTTTCATAAAATGGTTCTTCTTGTTTGACCCTAACATAACCTTTTTCTGTAATCGTGTTGAATCACATTTTTTCTTTAATTTGTCCCAATCTTCAGGTTACAGTCTCTAGCTTCGCCATGTACATGGCCCTTCCGTGTACATGGATGGGCGGGGAGGTAACTAAAAGATCCGTTACTCAATAAAGTAGATGATCATGATAAATGAGGTAAGGCCTAGAGGGACAAGTCCTCTTCCCACACAGTGTAAAACAAACAAAAAAACAAAACAAAATAATAACACGGTAGATCAGAAACTCCATTATGCTCTCTTCCTGTCTGTGTTTACCAATCAGGGTGAAGTGACTAAAATGTTTAATTTGACGACTAACTTGGAAGCCTTTGGGGTTACTGGCAAATTCTAAAAGAGTTAAGTCAGCTGCTTGGAGTTGCTGGCTCCTCTTGTTTACTGGATGGAAAGCCAGATAAAAAGGGAAGCTCTCTTTGAAGTGGGGGTGGAGCAGTGGGGATGGGGAGGAAGCTGTTCAAGTTGGGAGGGGTTTTTTTTGGGGGGGGTGGATTCTGTGATTCTTTTTTTCCCCCAGAAATCTGTTCCTTAAGGTAAAGGGAAGAAATAGGCAGCACTTTCACCTGCCTGGTAGAGGATTAAGGGTGAAGTGCTTGCTGATGGGAGGTACAAGATAGTTGCTTAGCACTGTTTATCTGCCTCTTGTGCCTTGAAAACCTGGGGAGAGTAAATTGGAAAACATGTAAATTGGAAAAAGGGTCCTTGAATTAGCTGAAGCTACTGACATGGTATTCTGATCTCAAGGAAGTAGAGTTCACGAACTTGTACTTAATAATATTCTGAACTGCCGTGTAAACCCGATTTATATTCCGTAAGTGGACATACCAGTAACTCAGTAGGTCGTGAATAATGTCTGTGTTTACATAAAGGTCATAGCGGCTCAGCTCTCTCAAGCATTAAAACTGTCAAAGTTTCCATGAGGGGTCCAGGAGGCTGCAGAGTGGGTCATGCATAGACAAAGCTGTTATTCAGAGATGTCAGAATTTTTCTCCTGCCTCCAGCTCTAATGTGTGCTTCTTGCAAACTCCTGAGAACAGCAGAGTAGCCTAACAATGGACCATACTGTTCTAGCATAACAACAGCTGATAGCTGCATGCAGAGACTGTTGATAGCAGCTTAGTTTTCAGATCCATGCATGTAAAATTTTAAAACCTATAAACATTCTGAGTGTGGCTACAAGTGCTATGGACTTTTTTCCTGTTATTTTTTACTGAAATTCTATGATCCTCTGTTCCAGGATACAGCATTGTTGGCTTTGCTATGTACTACTTTACATATGACCCGTGGATTGGGAAACTGTTGTATCTTGAAGACTTCTTTGTGATGAGTGAGTTCAGAGGTATGGAGGACTTTAAAGGATGTATGCCTAAAAAATGTGATTTAGGAGGTATTCCGCCCCACCCCCCTTTTAAAATGAACAACTGTCTCCTGATCTTTCCTAGGGTTTGGCATTGGTTCTGAAATTCTGAAGAACCTAAGTCAGGTAAGTCACTTTCTTTGTATTCTTCAGTCTTTAAGGATTCTGAAATTTGAACAGAGTCCCTGAAATAACTTTCAACAGAAGGTGTTGGGAAGCCAGTTCATTGTTGGGTTTTCATTTTGTTTTGTTTTTTAAACACAATCCTTATAACAGGTTGCAGTCAAATGCCGATGTAGCAGCATGCACTTCTTAGTGGCTGAATGGAATGAGCCATCTATCCAGTTCTACAAGAGAAGAGGGGCTTCCGATCTGTCCAGTGAGGAAGGATGGAGACTTTTCAAGATCGATAAGGAGTTCTTAGTAAAAATGGCAGCAGAGGAGTGAAAAGTTCTTAGTGCTAGCATTAATGGGGACAAGTTCCATTCCTGAACCAGTCTGCATAGAATAAATTCTCAACTTCTTGCTTTCTATCCTGTTATGTAGTCAAGTCATAGCATGAGCACTCATTCAAAAGCTTTATTACCAGTGGCGTTGTAGCATGTTTGTTCCTTGGGTCTGGTGCTAAAACATCAGGTCTGTGGGCGGTTTGGAATCAGACTTTTCTGTGAGCATCTTCTGATGAACAAGGTGGTGTCATCTTAAAATGTAAATGAATAAAACTTCATTCTTGTGAGTCATTTAAATGTGTACAATGTACACACTGGTACATAGAGTTTCTGTTTAATTGTCTTTTTAAAAAAAAATAAATTAGTCTTCAATTTAATTGCAGCTTTGTTGGGTGCATTCTTTTTCAATAATTCCTATGGATTTTTGTTGAGTTTTCTTTTTTTCCACAAGAGTACATTATTAATGAAGAAAAAGGAAATAAAGTAAAGCACACAAATTTGACAGAAGCGCCTTTCAGATAGCTAATATTGAAATTGAAGTCCAACTAGTACCATTTCCACCTTACACATAATCTAGGATTTTTTGGTCTAGACCTTATACAGTAACACTGGTGTAGGGCACAGCTGGCACGGAACCTTCCTCTACAAAGATCAGCAGTCTGGGGGGTTGGCTACTGAGAGGTTAGGGGTTCATGATTATATGGTCATGGCTAGTATAACTTGGGTCTTAAGAGTTAATTCTTCCTAACTCCAAGATACATACATACATATATATATATATATATATAGTTGGAATCTAATTTATTTAAGGTGAGTGAACTTCTCAGATCAGTCTTTCATGGACAATTTTCTTGGGAGAGGGGATGTAGGAAAGGCTTCATTCCTCAAAATGGGGGAGATGGGGTAATACAGTTTTCTCTGTTCTACAGCCACAAAGACACTTTCCCTCTGGGGTAGTCCAATCCCATATAGGAAAGTTCTGTACTCTGTCTTTTAGGCATAAGCCTGCCAGAAATAATTATTATGAATTGAAAATCTATATCCTAAGCATTTTTCCACTCAGAGAAACTGGCAGAATCTTCTCGTATCTTAAGAAATCTCTTAATATAAGCCATTTGAGTTTAACATTCCTGGACAATAGACATAATTCTTAAGGCAAGATTGATAGGGTTGACAGTGTAGGTATAAGAGTAACTTTCCTAAAGCCTTTTAATCCCTTTATACCGCATCTCCAAAGCCTCTGGCTAGTCAGAAATGAACTCTATTTTTCCATTAAAATAAAAACTTCTTTTAGTTTAACCATTACCCTCTCAGGCTTCAGGGAAAAATACTGCCGTCAAGTGGGTAAATCAAGGGTAACTTACCCTTGTCTGAGCACTGCCCTAATTCTATATTTGAGGAGAAAAGAGTTTCTGAGTTTCCACTCAATATACTTCAAAGAAAGGGGTCAGGCTTTAGATAGGGAAGGCAAAAGACAGCAAAGGAAGTTGTCTTGGAATTTATAGTCAAAGGAGGATTGATAAAGTTCCTCAAGCAGCTTCTAAAGGGTTTTAGACTAAAGTGTTGTCCTAATACTGTTTTATAATGTGGAGTCTAGAGAGGACATGAGAACGGGAGGCTCAGTTTGATTCCATACCCATACGCACTAGTTTGAGGTGCCAACTGAAGTGTGCTTATGAGCCTTGTTCGATGCTTGGTGGAACAAAGAAGTTTTTATTTTGTTTCAAAAAGAAGTATCATAAGCCTATGCTCTGCTTACTGCTTCCTATTGGCAAAGTGAAAAAAGATAGCCAAATATAAGATACAAAAGGCAACAACATGGAGCTATGTTCAGACTCCATTAGGTTAGGTGGAAGCCAGGCCAGACTTAGACTAATCTGGTAGTTCTGGTACAATATAGGGGTGAAATGAGACACTTGTAGAACATTGGCAAATAATTTAACAAAAGGAAGTTTACTTAGCCATAGCAGAGGAAAGATCACCTGGCAAGGGTACAGCATTGATTCAGGCAAGGATGTAGCATTGTTTCAGATAAATGTAGCTTCCCTGTCTTGCTATTGGCCAGGCTGGTCAGAAGCCTGAAGGAGGACACTGAATCCTCATGTTTTGTACTTAGGCCACCAGAAATCTGTGTCAATAGTTGGAGCCTTAGTCCCCTAGATGAAGTATCTTAGGGATAACTTTAATAAATTTTAAGAAAAAAAATAGCCTCACTTGGCAGATATTGCTCCCACCTCATCCTAACCCTTGAAGGTGAGGACCTAAAGGGCTTCTAGTGGACCTCCAGATATTTAAATGGCTTCAGGGCCATTATTGACAACTTTGATCTTGGGATTTGGAAAGTCTGAGGTAGACATCCCTGGAGGAGAAAAAGAAAAACTAAGAAAGATAAATCTCCCCTATTCCCAACCCAACAAAATGGTTCATTAAAGAAGCGACCAAAAATAGATGAAACTAAAGATCAGAAATTCCAAGTTTTATTTCTTCCTTTTGGAAGGACTGAATTTCATATCTTAATGATCTGGTCCTTGTGGTGGTTGATGTCAGATTTCTACAGTTTACAATGGGTTTTCCCAGTGTACAATGATGATGAACAGAAACAGCACCAGTCAGTCAATAAATGAACATTTATTAAGAGCCTATTATGTGCCAGGCACTGCGCTAAGTTTTGGGGATATAAAAAGAGGTGAGAGATAGTCCTTGGCCTCAAGGACCTCATAATCTAGTGGGGGAGAAAACAAGCAAACATATGTGTATGAACAAGGTCAACACAGGAAAAATCAGAAATAATCAACAGAGAGGAGATACTCGAATTAAGAAAGATTGGGAAGGGTTTCTTATGGGATGTGAGTCTAAACTAGGACTTGAGAGAAGCCAGAGAAGGCAGTAGGTGGAGATGAGGAGGGAGAGCATTCTAGGCATGGGGGAGAGCCAGAGAAATATCTTGAGCCTAGAGATGGACTGTCACAGGCAAGAAGGCCTGCGTCCCTGGACCGAAGAGAATGAAGTGAGAGTAAGGTGTAAGAAGACTGGAAAGGTGGCAGGGAGGCTAGGTTATGAAGGACTTCGAATGCCAAGCAAAGGGTTTTGTATTTGACCCTTGAAAATGATAAAGAACCAATAGAGTTAACTGAGTGGGGGTTGAAAGGATGGGGGTGGCATGGTTGCACCTGCACTTTAGGAAAATTACTTCGGTGATTGAATAGAAGATGGAATGGATTGGAGCAGGGAGAGGCCCACCAGCAGTCTATTGCAAGTTCACAGCACGAGGTGTCGAGGATCTGTAGGGTGGTGACAATGTTGGAAGACAAAAGGGAGTATATTTTAGAGATGCTGCAAAGGTAAAGTGAACAGGCCTTGGCAACAGATAGGAAATGAGGAGTGATAGATACTAAGCAGTTGAGGATGACACTTAAGCTGTGGGTCTGAAAGATTGAGAGAATAGTATGGCCCTTAAAAGTAATAGGGAAGTTAGGAGGAGGGAAGGGTTTAGGAGGAAAGATAATGAATTCAGTTTTGGACATGTTGAGTTTAAAATGGCTATTGGAAACCCAGTTCAAGGTCTCTAAGAGGCAGCTGAAGATGCAAGACTGAAAATCAGCGGAGAGATTGGGGCAGGATAGGTAGATTTGAGAATCATCAGCATGGAGATAGTATTTAAGTCCATAGGACCTGATGAGATCACCAAATGAAGTAGCATAGAGGAAGAAGAAAACAGGGTCCAGGATAGAACCCTGTGGGACACCTGTGTAATCTGAATGAGGATCCATCAAAGGAAAGTGAGAAGGACTGATCCAATAGGTAGATGGAAAACTAGGAGAGAGTAGTGTTCTGAAAACCTAGAGAGAAGAAAGAGAGTGATCAACAATGTCAGAGGCTACAGAGAGGTCAAGGTCTTGGGCCATGGCACAGAAAATGACATTTCTGGCACAGTCACCAATCTTTATCACAGATAGGGATCGGATGAGGTAGCTAAGAGGATATTAACTTGTGCATGCAGCCTCTCCTGATACCAGGGTCAAAACCACGATTGACCTTGACCCATTATCCCATGTAATGCTTCCTGGCTCACTATTCAAATTCTCCCCCTTTCTAACCAGGGACCCTTTGGAGGTAGGGAAAGATAGAATGCCAAATATTTGTCCCTTTAGAGACCTGCTGAGAACTGCCCCCTTCTTCTACAAGGACCAGGTAGACAGTTTCCCTTCCCCATTATCATAAAGCAAGCCATCTCAGAACAATACTGCCCCTGATCCTTCAGGCCCTCCCTGGGAAGAAGCTATCCAATGACCACTATGGGAGAATTCTTATTTTTCTATTATACTAATAACCAATTATTAATTAGGGTCTAAGTTTTTCCTTACCTCATTCAGATGCCAGCCCCAGTAGGTCAGCCGGTCTCTGAAGACAAAGGTGGTGGATGAGATTGGCCTAGTCCTCCTGGATCACTGACAGGACTCCATTCAACTAGAAGATTTTACTTGAGTGTAAACAGGATTTAATTTAGGTGAATTCCTGCCCCAAAGCATCAAGTCTATGCCCTCGGGTATCCCTCCATAGAAGCCTAGGGGAACCTAGCTCATGAAGGAGAAAAGCCAACCAGAGTGGGCTAGGTAGAGATGAATTCCTTTGTCCAAAGTGCTAAAGTCTCTGAGTCTCATGATCAAGCCATATTCTCAGTAGAAGGAACTGAAGGCTTTCAGCCCACCTCCTCATTTGAAAGTAAACATAAAATTCACAGCAGTAAATAAACATAATAACCCTGTATTTGACAAGTGTAAAAATTTAAGATTTTGGGGTAAGATTTGAATTATTTGGTAAAAACATATTGGGAATACAGGAAAGCAGTATGGCAGAAACTGGGTATAGACCAGTATCTTACACAATTTACCAAGATAAGGTCAAAATAGATCCATGACCTAGATATAAAGAGAGATTTTACAAAAGTTAAAAAAAAATGAAACATATTACTTACCAAACTTATGGACAGATGAAGAATTTATAAGTAAACAAGAGATAGAACGCAAAGTTAGGTGTAAAATGGATAATTTCAATTACATTTTAAAATTTTTGTACAAATAAAACAAATGTAACCAAGATCAGAAGGAAAGCAGAAAACTGGGGGAAAATTTATAGGGAATTGATCAGATAAAGGTCACATATCAAAAATATATAAAGAACTTTGTCAAATCTACAAGAATGAGTCATTTCCCAACTGATAAATGGTAAAAAGATATGAACAGGGGCAGCTAGGTGGTGTAGTGAGTAGAGCACCGGTCCTGGAGTCAGGAGCACCTGAGTTCAAATACAGTCTCTGACACTTGACATAACTAGCTGTGACTTCGGCAGGTCACTTAACCCCAATTGCCGTCCCTTCTCTCCTCCTGAAAAAAAAAATACCTCAAAAAAAACCCGAGAAAAAAAAAGCTGTTTTCCAGTGAAGAAATCAAAATAATTTATAGTCATATGAAGAAATGCTCTAAATCATTATTGAATAGAGAAATGCAAATTAAAACAATCTTGAGATATAATTTTATACCTGTCAGATTGGCTAAAATGATAGAAAGGGAAAGTGACAAATGTTGGAGAGGATATGGAAAAAAATTGGGACACTAATTCATTGTTGGTGGAATTGTGAACTGATGTTGGAGAGCAATCAGGAATTATGCCCAAAGATTTTTTAAACTATCTATGCCCTTTGACTCAGCAGTACAACTACTAGATCTGTTTCCAAAGATGATTAGGGGAAAAGGAAAAAAAGCTATATGTTCTAAAATTTTTATAGCAGGTTTCTTTGTGGTGGCAAAGAACTAGAAATTGTAGGGATACCCACCAATTGGGAAATGGCTAAACAAGTTGTGGTATATAAGAGTGATGGGATACTACTGTGCTATAAGAAATGGTGAGCTCAATGACCTTAGAAAAACATGGGGGGCAGCTAGGTGGTACAGTGAGTAGAGAACCAGCCCTGGAGTCAGGAGGACCTGAGTTCAAATGCGGCCTCAGATACTTGACACATATACTAGCTGTGTGACCTTGGGAAAGTCACTTAACCCCAATTGCCCTGCCAAAAAAAATTTTTTTAAAAGAAAAATGTGGAAAGACTTGAATGAAATGAGCAGAACCCAGAGAGTATATAGTAACAGCATTATAGTAACTGGACTGAAACCAATGAACAACAAGAAGAAAGTAAAAGGGATGATTTCAGAGAAACCTGGGAAAACCTATATGAATTGATGCAAATTAACCTGAACAGAACCAGAAGAACAATTTATATAATAACAATATTGTAAAGACAAATAACTTTGAAAATCTTAGGAACTCTGATCAACATAATGCCAACGATAATTACAGAGAACTCATAACAAAGCAGAACTCCAGCTAGAGAGGTGATAGAGAGTCTTAGAGAATGCAGATAAAGGCATATTTTTGGATATGGTTGATGGAAGAATTTGTTTTGCTTGACTAAACATATTTTAACAGCTTTTGTTTTTCTGGCTTTCTTGATGCAGTAGAAGGGAGGATGTGGGAAGGAGAGAATTCAGACGTCAAAATAAAATAAAATTGAATTTTCAAAAATGTTTCTAAATGAGTAAAAAATGCCTAGGGTTACAAAATTAAACTAATTATACTGAAGTTATAAAAAGTATTTTTTAAAGTTCACAGATCCTATTAATTATTCCTCTCACCCATTAGATTCTAAATTTCCTAAGGACAGATTGTCTTTAGCCTCTTTTTGTATCCCCGGCCCTTAATGCAGTAGCTAATACACAATAAGTGCTTAATAAATGTTGATGGATCGGTTTGTCGATTGATTCCTCTCCCATTCAACCTTCTCATAACTGCCTGTGGTGCCCAAGTTTGATCATGTCATTCCTTTGCTCAGACCCCTTCACCATTACATTTATGCTATTCTGCACCTTAGTCCTACTCCTAGACAGCTGTTTGGGACACTAGAAGGTTAAATGTTTTGCCCATGGTTATGCGGGCAGTGTGTACCAGAATTATGCTCCAACCCAAGTGTTGCTGACCCTGAAGTTGATCCCCTATTATTATACCTCAATGCCTCTCACCTACTTCAGTAGGGAGCAATCTGAATCCCTCCAGTGAAAGTTAGATGGGCCGTTTTGTCATTTGGCTCCAGTTTAGCAAGAGCAAAATACATCTTATCGGAAATGAAGCAGCTGAAGTCTGGGCTGTCACACACTGTACATAACAGAAGTGTAGTGAACCCACACTGTACTGAATAAATAAAAGCTTGTTTTTTTTAAAGATAATGCTTAATAGTAGAACTCTGTGTGCCTATATAAAGAAACAAAAGATCTTTTCAGCACCACCCAGGAGGAAAAAAAGGATTCAAAATATTTTCTTGAGGACTGAAACATAACTTTAAAAGGTAATGAGTAGAGCTGGTGGAGGGAGAAGTGATGGAACGAGAGGTGGTGAGGGGAGAGGGCAAGTTCCCCAACCCTTGTGAATGCCATTTGGTATTAGTCATGTTGGTGACTTATGCTCACTAAAGTCATTAACTACAAGGTTAACCCAAAAGGTGATTGATAAGAGCTAAATGTGTCATTGTTCACTGAGATTAAGGAGTTCCTTCAGAATAGAATAATACCACCTGGGGGCAAAAAGCCGGAGGCTCTTTGGGACTTTTTGTTGATGTTTGTCACGGAAAGCTGGAATGCTAATATTTGCCAAGTGCCCCTCCTTCGGCTTATCCCTGTTGATTTCATTGGCAAAGGGATTGCAATATATACAGACAGGCAGGACTGTGCTATGGTGCACAGGACAGGCCTCTAGGGGTACACTCAGTTGTCCTATCCCCACCTGCCCTCAAAGACTCGGTTTGGATAACTTTCGGAAAATTATTTCTATTGACGTCTTTTATTTTTTACATTACTTTCTAACAGTTTTGCTTTTCAAAGGCAACTCACCCCTAAGCCTCCACCTACAAATAGAGCCATTGACCTTCCCAGGGCATGGTATAAGTTTCTGGAAAAAGCGTGACCAGATGAAAATGACCTCCTGGGGAAGCATCTTCTGTTTCCATGACAGTGCAGAAGAAACTAAGCCTCTTGGGGAAAATGAAGGGCATGGTGACAACATGGTCAAAGGCTTGAGCAAATCACTAATTAGCCATATGTGGCTTTTTCTTCCTCTTAGAGCTTAGTCACCAAAGTCCAGCGTTGTCATGGGTACAACTTTTATGAAGCTTTTGCCAGGAGCACTGTAACAACAGCCTGGCCCTCTTGAGTTTTCAGTGGTTCAGTTGTCATAGCACACGCACGGCCACAACTCAATCAGCAAGCATTTACTAAGCACCTACCAGGCCAGGCACTATGCTGGGTACTGGAGGTGTAAAGACAAAAAAAAAAAAATCCGCCACCGTCGAGAGCCTTATATTCTATAGGGAAGGACTATCTTGCTGTTTATCCGTACCATGGTAGAAAGCTTCAGACCCATATAGAAGCTTGTTCCAGCAACGATCACAAAGGGAATCTCAAGAAATGGGTCCACTAAATTAAAAAAGCAGAAAAAATACATTTATTCATATATACAGACTCTTGGTTAACAGGATAAAAACTCATGCATGACATAATAACAGCCATTTTAAAAGTGCCTATCATGTGCAGACAGCACTAGGAGTGATCAAAAAGTTTAGATCTGGGGGCAGCTAGGGGGCGCAGTGAGTAGAGCAATGGACCTGGAGTCAGGAGGACCTGAGTTCAAATAGGTCCTCAGACACTTGACACACTTACTAGCTGTGTGACCTTGGGCAAGTCACTTAACCCCAATTGCCCTGCCTTCCCACAAACAAAAAAACCAAAAAGTTTAGATGTGAACGCTCTCTAACCTCAAAAGACTTACATTTCATCATAAGGCCTTTCCTCAATCTCCCTAGCTGTTAATACTATACCCCATCCCCTACAAACACACATGCCCAAATTAACTTATTTATGTTGTATTTATTTTGAATTTCCTTATTATATGTGTACAAATTACCTCCCCCAATAAGATGTAAGCTCTTGGCAGGGCAGGAACTCATTCTTTTATACACATTCTTTCATACATACACACACAGACACAGACACAGACACACACAAAGTTCCTAACACAGAAGACATTTGTAAATATTTCTACATTTATGAGGCCAATACGTAAAGCCATTATAGATAATATTAATATGACAAGTGCAAGAGTTACTCCTTACCAGATGCCCATCAATTGGGGAATAGCTGAATAAGTTGTCACATATGATTGTAATAGAATAATACTGTTCTATGAGAAATGATGAGCAAACAGAGTTCAGAAAAAACTGGAAAGACTTACATGAACTGACACAAAGTGAAGAGAACAGAACCAGAGATCATTGTACACAGTAACAGCTATAATGTACGATGACTAACTATGAATGATTTAGCTATTTTCAGCAATATACTAGACTCATGATGAAAAATGCTGTCCACATCCAGAGAAAGAACTGATGGAGTCTGAATGCAGATTGAAGCATAGTTGTTTTAGAATTTTAAAATTTTTCTTGTTTTTTTTTTTTGGGGGGGGGGGTCTGTGGAATTATGTGGAATATGTTTTGCATGACAGTACATGTATATTCTATATCAAATTGCTTCCCTTCTCAATGAAAGGGGAGGTTAGGGAGGAAGAAAGAGAATTTGGAATTCAAAATTTTTAAAAATGAATGTTGACATTTTACATATAATTGGAAAAAACAAGATGTTTGAAAAAATTTAAAAAGGAATTATCATTCACCCCCAAAGCGAGAGCTAAGGGCAGTCATTATCAACCGTAGGGGAAGAAGTGGCAAGAAGAAAAAATGTTGATGGACTTCAAAGGATGATTAGGAATTCAATACATAAAGATGAAAGGGGGAGCATTCCAGCACAGAAAACAGTATCAATGTAGTCATAGAGGCAGGAGTATGCCATGTACATTTTTGTGGGGTTGAGACTGATTTGGAAGGAGCATTGAATGCCTGGAAGGAAATTACATGAGTTAAGACAATAAAGGTAAGGTGAAAACGAGACCATTGCAAAAGAAATAATAGAGAGTCATTTGAGAATTTTGAGTAAAGGGATGACATGACTAATTCCATGAGTAAGAAAAGTTATTAACAGCAGACACTGATATCTATTATAACTTTCTGCCTTATAGCAGTCAATAATTTTTTTTCTTATTCATAGAATTACCATTAAGGATCAGTTCTAAGGAGGTGAGAACAGTGGTAGGAAGACCTGGTAGGATGCTATAGTAAAAATCCAAGAATGAGGGACTGGGGAGGGATGGTGGCTGTGGGAATAGAGAGGAGGGATGGATATGTGAGAGGTCCTAGAGATGGTGTCTTTGGTTACCTCAAGAGAAACCACTGACCCCCAATGTATTGATTATCAGCTGTACTAATTAATAAATTGATTATTAATTACCCAGAAATTTTGTCTCTGAGGCTTTCTATCCATCTCAACAGTATGCTAGGCACTGTGGGAGAGACAATGTTTACAGAAGATACAGTACCTACCTTCAAGGAGCTTTTGGTCTAGTTGGGAAATAAGTCAGATAATTATAAAACACAATATAACTAAGTGCATCTGAGAGAGATAAAACAAAGAGTGCTGGAAAGTCTGATAAAGAAGAGTTATCATCAAGGAACTGCAGTCCACAGCTCAATCTAACAGTCACTCCAACACACTTTAATATGACCTCTTCCTTTCCTCATCACCAGCACCTCCATTATTTTCATCTTGTTGCTACCTCCCAGATCCCTTTCCCAATGTTTTCTTCTAGTACCCCCATCCTCTCACCACCTCCTAAGATTTATTGGTAACTGGCTCATTGCCAAGACAGTAGAGCACTGACAGTGCCAAGGGTCTCAGATATATATCAGAGAGGAGCCCCCATCACCAGGTGCCTCTGTATTGTTCCAGGCCAGCTCCTGAGTTACCTAGGTCTAAGAAGAGTCCAACCATTACCTCATCAACAGCCAATGATTTAACTATTTTTTTTCAGAGCATGTAATGGTGTGACCAGAAAGGAAATATGTCAATATTTATTAAATACTCTCTATATACAAAACACTGGGTAAGAAACAGAGAAAAAAAGAGTGGAGGAGGAAGATCTTTTTCTAAATGGTATATTGAATGATTATATTCACATCTGATTTTAGGTCCAAAATTCACAGGCTGATAAATGTTTAACCATAAGTTCTGGGGGGAAAGGGGTGATGTGGGGGGTTACCTATGACATACTTTCAGGGTTTAATCTGCATTAACATTTTCTTTTGAACAAAAGTGTTGGCACATGAGCTCAGGCCAGCTTTGTCAGACCTAGTCATACTATCTTCTTCATGTTAGTCCTTCTAGGAATCAGTGAATAAGCACAGAGGGTGCAGTATGTTCCAGGGGATAGACAGGTAGAGTGCTGGGTTTGGCATCAGTTCAGTCTCGTTTCAAGTACTCATGAGCTGTATGACCCTTAGTAAGTCACTTAACTTGTGACATCCTCAGGTTTTTTTTAATAGCATTTATATTGCTTTAAGATTTACAAAGTGATTATCTCAATTAATCCTTACAACAGCCCTAAGAGGAAAGTGCTATTATCAGATCCATTTTATCGTTGAGGAAATTGAGGGTGAGAGAAGTTAAGTGATTTGTCTAAGGTCACACAGCTAGGACATATCTGAGGCAGGATTTGAACTCAGGTCTTCCTGACTGCAAGCCCAGCGCTGTAATCCAATCTGTAACAACAAAAGTGGACACCTAGGTGGCACAGTGGATAGAGCTGTGGGCCTGGAATCTGGAAGACACATCTTTATGAGTTTAAATATGATCTCAGACTCTTACTAGCTGTGTGACCCTGGGCAAGTCATTTAATCCTGTTTGCCTCAGTTTCTTCATCCGTAAAATGAACTGGATTAGGAAATGGCAAATTGCTCCACACGTAATCACAAAGAGTCGGATACTACTAAACAACAGTAACAAAGCCTCTTTATTGGTAGTATAACTTTTACCCTCAAAATCACTGGTGAACTCACAGAAGTGTCTAATACTTCATTTTACAGCAGCACTACATTGCTTGGTCTCCAAGTGGTTTATAAGGGGAAGCCTAGTGTAGTGGGCAGAATCCTTAGCTTGGAGTCTAAACATTTGGGTTTGAGTCCTAGCTCCACCATGTGCCAACTGATGATCCCAATTAGCGAAGGCACTTCTGTGGAGAGCCAGCTATATCCTGTTTAGCCTTCTTAGACCTCTGCAAGGCAGGGTCAATTGAGGATGGGTCTATGCAAGGCAAAGACCATGTTTAGGAAAAGAAGATGTGGCAAAGAAAACCTGCCTTTGTAGCTGATTATCCACATGGGCAAGAACTGAAATGTTTCAGTATGATTATCTATACGAGAAAGAACAGAAATGTTTCAATTCGGTTCGCCCATAGAAGACTGGAGTCTCATTCCCAGGAACAAAGAGATAAAAATATTAACCAGTGCTCCACTGTGCTCTTCTGAGAAGTCAGGATGACTCAGCAATTAATCTGTATAAAGTACTGTCAGTAAGTCCGTTAAAATCAGTCTATAGCCTGACTATACGACTTTCCTAGCCCCATGTTTGTGTCTTTTTATGGCAATTACTTCATCATATATTCGCACCACTGCTGGCACACACTTCTCTTCTCTCTGAGCTTCAATTTCCTCACCTGTCAAGTGGGGGAAATAGGAATTTTACTAGACCATTCCTGGGTTTACATAAAACAATGTATATAAAGTGCTTTCTATCTGTAAAATATTATCAGTGGTCATTTTGTCATTGTAACATGAAAAAGAAAAGTTTCATCTCCTCAGGTCATATTGAAACATTCCAAATTGTTGAGAAAAGTGATGCTAAACCCATTCTTCCTGTATATCAGATAACAGGCTCTAGATGGTGGTGATAGAGAAAGTCACAATTCAATCCCAAGGATTTAGTTTTGCTCTGTTGGGCCAGCAGGGGTACAGAACCTGCAGCCCCGAGGCCACATGTGACTTTGGGATCACAGGTTCTCCACCCCTGCTAGCGCATGGCCAAATCCACTTATGCAGGGGCCTTACCCTTCAAACTACTCAAGAAAGCACAGAATTGCTAGAAACCCATTTAGAGCCCATTCCCCGGGGCTATTTGAAAGAAATCAAATTTAGAATTCACTCCCATTTCAACTCCGAGTGTGGAAACAGATATTTCAAAAGGGACGTCAGTCCAAAATTGTCACTTGGAGAATCACAGGAATTCAAAAGATGGAAGGAGATGCAGAGATATAACCATCATTTGAAGCAAAAAGTTGTCTAGATAATAAAAAAGGGAAAAAGACCCACATGTAAAAAGACCATTTACAGAAGCTTTTTTTGTGGTGGCAAAGAATTGGAATTTGAGGGGGTGCCCATCAATTGCGGAATGGCTGCACAAGCTGTGGTAGATGAATACAATGGAATATTATTGTGTTATAAGAAATGAGGAGCAGATGGACTTCATAATAACCTGGAAAGACTTACACGAATTGATGCTGAGTGAGGGGAGCAGAACCAGGAAAACATTGTATACAGTAACAGCAACATTGTGTGTGATCAACTTTAATAGGCTTAGCTCTTGATAGACTTAGGTCTTCTCAGCAATACAGTGATCTAAGACATCTCCAAAAGACTCATGATGGAAAATGCTATCCACATCCAGAGAAAGAATTATGGAGGCCGAACGCATATAAAAGCACTCTATTTTCTCTTTTTTGTTTATTTGTTTGTTTTTTCTTTCTCATAGTTTTCCCCCTTTGTTCTGATTCTTCTTTTACTACATGCCTAGTGTGGAAATATGTTTAATATGATTGTGCATGTATAGCCTATATCAGATTGCTTGCCATCTTGGGGAAGGGAGAGAGGAAGGGAGAAAAAAATTGGAACTGAAAATCTTATAAAAGTGAATGTTGAAAACAATGAAAAAATTTCTTTAAAAATTTTTTTTAAATGGAAAAAAATTCACAAAAAAAGGTTGTCTATAAGAACTTGGCAAGTATCATACTTTACTGTCAAATGCTTCAAATGACAGGGATTCACTATCTTAGGGAGTAGCCCAAGAAGGGAAAAATAAGCCAAAAGAACTTTATGTTCTGTGTCAACATGATTAAGTCTGAAGAGCATTAGAAGCTTTTCTCTTTGCTTCATCATTTAGCAAATAAATATAAATCACATGGTAAAGATCATTAGCAAGCTCTTAAAATATAAATGGACTAAATAGAAGGGAAAAGATTTTTTATGTTTTATATTTACCTGTTAAATATGTATTTGCCTAGAAACTAACATTATCCAATTTAGGATGTCATAGAATTTAGAGTGGAAATGTACCCCCAAAACCAAAAAGAGAACTCTGCTGAGAAACCAACCCATCACCTAATGGAGGGCAGCAGAAAAATCAGCAGCTAAGGCCAATTTCCACATTGGGTTGTCGATAACCTCAAAATTGATTGGTCAGGTCAAATATCTCTAGCTTCCTTCTTCTCTCTCCTGTTGGTATTTCAGGATAGCAGTGAGACAAAAACAGCCTATTTGTAGCTTGGCCAATTCAGTTTTTGATAGTTCATTCATTCAAGTGCAACCTCTATTCCAAAGCCCATTGGTATGGGACTCTCTCCTTATTAGCGGAGATGAAGGGGAGAGTCAAGAGCTTCAGTTTTCAGCCAGTCCCCCTTTGGGGACTCTTCAAGCAGGAATCTCCTTTTGGGACTTTCCAAACCAAAGTCTTCTTGGATCATAGTGAGTCAGCTTCTAGCTTTGAAAAAGAAAATAGAAGAGGCCAACTCCACTTCAGGTTGCTGAAGGAAAAGACTGGGAAGACATGAGAGGAGCTGGCAGTCTCCATAATATCTCTAGCCACAGCTTGCTACTTTTGAGACTTCGGGGAGTTTCCCTTCAGTGAGATCAAGAACATTTTCTCTTGGTTGATTTATCTCACTCCCAAAGGGAGAGTTCCTTCATTCTGTATTGTCTGCTATATGTTCTCCTATGTAGTTTGTTTTGAGGCATTTTTCAGTCATGTCCAACTCTTCATGACCTTGTTTGGGCTTTTCTTGGCAAAGATACTGGAATGGTTTGCCATTTCCTTACAGATGAGGAAACTGAGGTAAACAGGGTTAAGTGACTTGCCCAGGTCACCCAGCTACTATGTGACTGAGGCCAAATTTGAACTCAGGAAGATGAGTCTCCCTGACTCCGGACCTGCACTCTGTTCACTACACCACCTAGAAATCCCTCCTCCTAGGTGTACCTTCTCTGATTTCTGTTTTACTATGATTTGGATAAATGGGTTTCTTTCCTATTTGCCCTGTGTGTTCACTGTGGAACTGGTATTAGATGGGGAAGGGGTCAAGTCTTAGATATAGAGCTTGGGGTCCCCCTTTTCCCTAAAATAACAGAGATTAAAAGTTCCATGTAACCCATCATATCCTCCAGACAACCAATATTTAAAGGAGAAGATAGATATGCTTCTAGCCTAGTACCTCCTTTTTCTGAGGAAAGCAGAGTGGTAGCCTCCAGCCCTAAACTCCTACTTTCCCTCCTGGCAGGGATGAAAGTCTCCCTTGGAAAAGGGTTGGGGGAGACACTAGAAATATCTATTTTGTCTCCCTTTGAGACACACACACAAGGATGGCCCACTCTTTCCCTTCCTTTTTCCTTACACAAGAAACATACATGAAATGAACTTCGTTAGGCTCTTGAGGGCTACAAAATTTAAAAATTTAGATAAGACATGGGTCCCACCTTCATGAAACTCAAAGCCTGGTCTGTTCATTGGGTCTGAGAAATTGCTCAGTGCTGGTTCCTGGACTTCCCTCAGAGTCTCTGACTCTGAATCCTAGTTTTTCCCCAGTGGTTAAGGGTTGTAATCAGACACTCCAATAAACATGCAAAGGCATGTTTATGTATTCTTGTGATGTCATTCATCATTCCAGGCTAATCTGAGGTTTGCATAACTGCCATAATATATTGGAAGGAGCCTTGGTCTTAGAATCAGAAAGAGAGGACTTTAGTCCCAGTTTAGATATTTACCAGTTGTGTAATTCTAGGTGAGTCACGTAACCTCTCTGACCCTTTTCAACTATAAAAGAAAAGTAATAATACATGTACTATTCACTTCAGAGAGTTATGAAGAAAGTTCTTTGTAAACCTTGAAAAAATAGAATATTAATTGAGTTATTTTTAACCATACCTAGGAATAAAATCACTGTTATTGCTATTCTAACTAAGATTTTAGGCTCTGGTACATAGAAAGAGTAGTAGATTTAGAATCAAAGGGCCTGGGTTTGAATCTACTCTCCTACACATTACTTGCTTGACCTTAACTTCTCTCTGGGAATCTTTGGCTTATTACACCCCTACCCAGAGTTTACTCTGGAAAACATCCAAGTATGGTTTATCTATAGTTTGCATTCATATTCCCACAATTGTGGATAATGGTGTCCTTACCTCTTAAACAAGCACTCAGGGTAACACATGAGTAAGAGGAAGAGGACAGCCTTCATTTCGACCCACAGAAAATGTAGAAGGTACAAAGAAGTCCATAAATAAATGCAAGAAATACATAAAATACTGATAGTAGTCCATAAATAATCAATCCTTCAGTATACTTAGACTTGTCTTTGGGGTAAAACTTTGACATTCTGGTGAAATCCTTTTTTCCCACAAGGTCCTATATAGTTTCTTCAAGACCCAGAATGCCACACTATGTTTTGGGATTCTTCTAGAAGGCAAATACATTTAGAATTATTTCTAGACAAGCAATTCCATTCTGATTGAAGCTGCACTGTCCAAATAACTTACAGTAAAAATGGGAAGCAAAGTATATGTCTTATATTCCCTCATATCATGGCTTTATATATCTCTCATATCTGTTCCCCTCTCTCCATTCACACAGCCACTACTCTGATGCCTATACCAATTACCTCATGACTGGACTATTGCAATAGCCTTCTAGGATCTGCCTCAAGTCTCTTGCATTTCTAATTCATCCTCCACTCAATTGAAGTAGTCTTCCTAAAGCTCAGATCTGACCATGTCATCCCCCAACTCCCACACTGCTCATATTGCAGTGGTTTCCCTGTTACCTCCAGGATCAAATGTAAAATGCTCCATTCTGCCTTTAAAGTTCTTCAAAAACTAGCCCCTTCCTACCTTTCCAGTTTTCTTACATTTTACTGCCTTCCACATACTCTGTGACCCAGTTGACACTGACCTTCTTGCTCTCTCTCCCACAAGACACTGCATCTCTTGATGCCATGCCTTCTCACTGACTGTCCCCTATGTCTGGAATGCACTCCCTCCTCAGGTACATCTCTTGACCTCCTTGATCTTCCCCTCAAGATTCAGCTCAAATCCCAGCTTCTGCAGAAGACCTTTCCCAGTTCCCACCTCCATCTACTAGTGACTTCCCCTTGAGACCACCTTCCATTTGTACATCTTCTATGTACATAGTTATTTTCATGTTGTCTTCTCCATTAGAATATGAGGTCCTTGAGAGAAGGGACATTTTTCCCTTTTTTTTTTAAATATTTCCAGTGCTTAGCATGGTATCTGGCACATAATGAACACTTAATAAATGCTCGTTGATTAATTTGAAATCCTTTACTCCCCTTCCAGTTTCACACCCACATGGGTCACTCTTTTCCATTTCTAAGAGACATACTTCTTAGAAACTCCCTTTCTCTTAGCAATTCACCCATGCTCCCCAGAATTCTAACTAATCAAGTCACTTGAGTGCATCCCCAGGCACTGAGACCCCTCCCCAGGAGGTGCACCAAAGGGTGGCTTCCAACCAATCCAACCCAGCCAATTCACCTTGAGCAGCAGTTGGCTTCAGCCTCTGAGACCTAATTAGATGGTGCTGCTCAAAATATTTCTTTTATTTGCCAAAAGATTAGACTGCCTTTGAATTCTTGCTTGATGTTTTCAGACTGCCTCAGAAAATTTTTGCTTCTAAGACTCAGGGGTTCAGAAGTAACATTGTCTTTAGACTTCCCTCTTGAACTATGTGGGCAAGCATACATCTGCCTTCAGTATGCCCTTCTATAGGGATTCTATCTCTGCGCTGGCTACTGCCATCTCTTGGGTAGGAAAAGTCTGCTCTCAGGTCTCCAATCTTATAAACTGTGGGTAAGCATAGACAACCACCATATTCTTTTATCTCAAAGAAGTCTCTAAGCCTAATGGCTCCTGGTGAGGAGACAGTACCCAAAACCCAAGTTTGCTCTGCTGAATTTTGATCTGTCTTCCAAACAGGGAAAAGGATAAAGAGGGCTGAGAATGTTCTTTCAACTTTCATTCAGCCTCTGTGAGTGCCTTCTACCATTAATGAGCTCCTCCTAGAACTTCCACTTTGAGGAAGGGACCAGATCAACTTTCCCTCATTTGCCAGACTTTGCCACCGCATCCCCCTCAGGTACCATCACCTTCCCACTTCCAGTTTTTTTTTCAGTTCCCTTTTTATGTACTGTCTTCCCTCCAGAACGTAAACTCCTTGAGGTCAAAGACTGTCTTTCTTCTTGCTTGTATTTGTATTCTCAATGCTTAGCAAAATGCCTGACAAGAGTAAGTACTTATCATATGTTTGTTGACTTTGTTGACCTTTCACAGGCCAGCAAGACTAATGGCTCTTGAGAAGAAACCATCTTCCCAAGAGCCCTTACTAATCAAGTCATGTTGAATGAGACCCCCTCCCCAACTGGGGAGGTGGAGTGTGGCCAGTAGGTTTCTTCCTCTGAAACATAATCGGGAGATGTCTTTGACCTTTCACCAATGAATAGTCTGTAGGGCTTATTTATGCCTGATAAACTCTTCAAGATGGGGGTAAGGAGCAGAATTTCTCTAACCAACCCAGCCACTATTAGAAGTATTTAGAGCAAGAAGGAACCTTAGAGAGCTTCTAATCTGACTTGTTCATTTTCCAGATAAAGAAACTGAGTCCCACAGAAGTTGTCCTTTGACCAAGAATATCTGGTAACTCTTTGATTTTCCATAAAGACTCTGAGGAGTTGAAGATAATATATTTCAGTCACTGTGGCTTCAGGCCTCATTTAAGGTTATGATTAAAGATTTTATTCTCTAAAAAGCCTGTCAGAAACATTTATTGTTTATTCTTCCTTATCTGTGCACAAGCAAGTTTGTGCAACGAAGACTGAACACTACCTTATACTTACACTATAGCCTCATTTCCTGCAATCTGACAAGACAGATGTTTATCTACTAGGTAGGCATGTTTTCTTACAAATAATTCTAAGTCAATAATAAGGATCCGAGAAATGATGACTTTGACCCCTTAAGGAACTCCTAAAGAGATGTACAATGTTTGGGGAAATACTTATCCTAACCAAGAAACTTTTATAGGCAAATCAAATTTCAAAAAGTATTTCTACCATTTCATGTTCCAGACTTGTCTTATCATGTTTTGTTCCAGTCAAAATGGACTGCTTGCCATTCTCATACCTGCCCCCATGCCTTTGCTCACACAGTTCCCCACACCTGGAATATCTTGCCTACTCATCTCTACCCACTGAAATCCTACCCAGATTTTAAAAACCTGTTCAGATCCTTCCTGATTCCCCCAATGGAAAGATAGTTCTCTTGCCGGACCTTGCATATCTCCCATACGCATCTATCCAGTTGTTTTTTAAAATAAGTCTTTATTGATATTTTCTGTTTTTCATCACCATAGTATCTCACGTATCTGTCCTCCTCCCCATTCCAGAGAGCCATCTCATATGACAAATAGTATTTTTACAGAGAAAAAAATTTAGCATAACTGATTAATATAATGTCTAAAAATATATGCAATGTGTAACACCTGTTGACCTACCACCTCCACAAAGGAATAGGTAAGGCATGTCTTCTTATATTATTGTTAAAAACATACTTGCATTGTCTAGGAGTAAGCAATTCTCATCGGGAAGCCAGGACATTTTAATTATATTTTACATTTATTCAGTCTGAATCAATGGGTATTTCCCCTGAACAGAGTACAGGAGAGAGTATAAGGACTCCGATGGACACCAGTCCTTTTATTGACCTCCCACTTCGAATCTCCTGCCAGACTCTTCATTGGCCAGATGCAACCCCTTGACTGCCTATGTCATACCCCCCTCAAATGGCTTGTTTAAGCATGTGTACAACCTTTCACCTGAAGAGAGGCCTGGTCTCTGCTACATCGGAGCTCTGATTAGAATTAGTTCTTGACTTACATTCTGCTAAAGCTGGGGGGAAGGAGGAGAGGCATACTTTGAACTCTGTGGAAACAAAACTGCTCCCCCCATTTTTTACATCATCCATTTGGTTTTACAGCTAATCGTCCCTGTGTTATATCTGACCATTGCACTGAAATCTTCATGAAGGCCAGGATGTCACTTATCCCCAGCACTTATCCCAATGCATATAAAACTGAACAAAGTTGTCTTTAATCCACATTTTGGCCTCTGTGAGACCAGAAATGAACCACTTAACTCACTTGCCCCAGCGCTTTCCGAGCTGAGAGGTACCAGGAAAAAAAAGCCCATCCATATTAAGTAGGAGGCCAGGGAAAATCTATGAACATCTTAAGCTCTACAGATAAAAAGTGCTACTAATTACTATATCCTACACCCCTTTCTCTATTGTCCTGTCACCTTTAGCAAAGTAGGGGTGGAGAGTCGACCAGATAGGAAGGAGAAAACAAGGGATATGTTGTGGCCCATGATACAGCAACTACTAGTTAGTTCCTGATCTGGCCTGGTGGGCCAGCTGAAACTATCCAGGAAGGGATTTTCACTGAAGTCAAGGGAAATGGAGAGCCAGTCTCCTGGGATAGGAATCTACGTGGTAGTGTGTGCAGTTAACATTCCAGGTTATGTTTTTAAGAGCCTTAAAATAAGAAGGTTTTAATTAACCACCACCTGAAACTTGCTAAACAAGCTTTGTGACCTAGGTTCTTTCTTAATATCTATTGTCATTGGTTCTTCATGCCTAAAAACCAACAGGAAATTTCAAAGTGTACATTTTAAACCTAGATATTTCCTTATAACTACTCAGACAAAAGAGAAAGAAAGGGGGAAGAAAAGGAAATGATACTTTAAAATTTTTGATTTCCCTTAAACAGAAGAAGGTGAAACCAAAAGCAGTCTTCTGAGATGAAAATCTGTTTTCTCCTGTAATATACATACCACTTACTGCACAAAATATAGAAACTGGATACTTAAAAAAAAAGTCCATCTGCTCCAAACCCTGGGGGTCAACTCAGCATAGTTTCCAGAACTTTTTCCGGTCTGCATCAACAAGGCTTGCCTTTTATAAATGATTTTTAATAGGTACCTCATGGCCTCTCTGGAAAAATAACACTAGAGATGTATCTGTCCTAGAATGAGTCATTTCATTTTGACAAAGAATTCTCAAGACTTGATCTACAGACCTTCTATCCCTAAGCATTTAATTTAAATACTATCTTGTATTCAGTCACTTAACATTTCACTCCAATTAAATGGATCCAGAAAATCAATCATAGATTCAGAGAACCTCAGATTTAGAAGTAACCTCCTGTTGAGGTTTGGGGGTGTTGGGACCTCAAAATAGCCACATGCTGGTTCTAGGTTCTACCTGAATGAATTTGACCCAAGCCTTCTTTCAGCCAAAGACAAAACAGAGTTTATTAGAAATATGCCATACTGACCAGACTCTTAAGAAATCTCAGCCCTGGCTAGACTCTTAAGGAATCTGAGCATTTGTGACCCTTGTATTTGGAAGTAGGCAGATTGAATCTGAGGACCTTCATGGAGGCAAGATAGATCTTATATACAGAAAGACTGTGGGAAGGATCTAGGGTTGGCCAAGTAGGCTGGGGTGACTAGAGGCCCCCACCCCCGCCCCCACCCCCCACCAAACAAGAGAATGAGATTAAGGGTGGCAAGTAGCTACCTGATGATAGCAGACAATGGAGGGCTAGGTTAGGTTAAGAGTAACTGAGAACTGGGCATAGAGATGATGACAGGCTTATAGCCTCAGGCAAACACCAGATCAAGTGGGAAGATTCTAGAAGAGGAAGTCATCTAGTCCTGGAATCTCCCATTCAGGCATCTTTTCCACCTCAGCCTTTGCAAACGACCTTCATCCTCTGCTTGAACATTTAATTAGAACATCAGGCCACTGGACCCAGATGCCTCTTGAGGAGATAGTGAGGCTGGCGACCTTGCACAGCCCTCCCTCACTCTTAGAGAAGGAAGGACAAACACAACAACAACCTGAACGCTTAATTATGTAGAGTTCACTAAAAAAGCAGCTAATTCTATTGCTGGACTCCTAGTTTTTTTTTATTGCTTTTTTAAAAGTTCCTCCTTATATTGAGCTGGAATCTGTTTCCCAGTAACTACTAACCACCAGCCCTGTTTCTGCCCTCCAGAACGAAAACACACAAGCCCACCTTATTTTTCATAAGCCATATCCTCAGATATTCGAAAATTGTTACTCTTCTGCCCCCTAGTCTTCTCTTCTATAGATTAAACATTTCCCATTCTGTCAACTATCTCCTATGTGACTATAAGGGATGACTGAAATTTGTTTCCACAGAAACTGTATTAAACAGAATTTGAAGTCATACTGATGGCTAATGTAAGAGATAAAACTAATTGTAATAGAAATCCCTGGGGGGATGTTGGCCACCGGATAATCAGCAGACTCCCCTTTTGTTGGGAGAAGGCCTTTTCCTGTGTATCAAAAATCTGTCCAGGTGTGGGACTCCTAGGATGAGGTCCATTAACCCGAACCAGTCTTAGATAAAGGGACCCTTTCTCATGGATATCTTGGGCCAATCTTCAACTCACAGCTTTTGTCAATTCTCTCAGCAATTGAGGAGGATGAAAAGGGGGAGGGGCAGGGTTGAAATGTGGAAATGAGAGATGTAAACAGGGGTGTAGACCCCCATGGGCATGGGGCTTAGGTGTTTTCTGTGTACTCTGACCTGACCAATGGAATGAAGGGTGGGAAATTCGAATCAAGATGGGTTATAAAGGGGCTTTTATAATTGTCTTAAAGTGTACCAGCACCTAATATGGACCCCTTTTTTTCCATAAGAGGTTAAAGGCCAGGTCACCGATCTGAAATGATGTGAAATAAAAATAGTTTTTCTAAATTCACTCATGGCCAGGTGGAATTCTTGGTAAGAGGATTATTTCTCACAGTGACTTAGCTTCTGTGTCCTTAATGTTCCTATAGCAGTGGCGGGGCAGAGTGGTAAACGGAGTTGTACAAGCACCCCTATTTGCCCCTCCCTTACCTGACTGACTCATTGCCTGGCCTGGTTTCCCAGTATGAAGTTCCTTCTTTACTCTAGTGAGTTATATCAAATATCAAAGATCTCTATCTTTCTCTCCCCTCCATTTCTCTCGCCACCCCCACCCCCTTTTCTGGTTCTGTCTGTCTGCCTCTGTCTTTTCTCTGTCTTTGTTTTTCTGTTTGATTCTTCCTCTTTCTTCGCCTGCTTCTCTTTCAGGCTCTGTTTCTCTCTATCTCTCTATCTCTCTGTCTCTCTCTCCCCCTCCTTCCCTCTTTCCCTCCCTCCCTCATGCTTTCTTCTCAACAATTGCTACCTTTCACTAGTTCCAGCAAGTGTTCCCCAGACTAGTAAATTTCAGTGGTTAACATCGTTTTGCAAAGACAAAGCAAAAATTTAAAAGGAAGAAATGTAAACAAACTTTTCCCTTCCCTAGAAGGAAAGACTTCCCTCTACCTTGAAGGAGCTCAAAAAGCAAGGAAGAAGATATAAGATTGCCTCCTTTGGGTCACTAGTGGGGAAGTAGTGTTTTGGTGACACAGATTGTGTCCTGGCATTCCTCCGCCTGCTAACCTAGACGACCTTGCTCCTGGGCGTCCTGGCCCTTCTCCTGGTGGCAGCTGCCTCCACTGAGTTCCCCAAAACTTCTCGAAGTCTACCTGTTGCTTGAAGTACAGCTGTGTATCTCATCTGTAGCCGAGTTCATTTTTAATTCTGATTTCTGCCTGGACTGACTTTTAAAGGTTACTTGGTAGGGTTGGGACTATTACTTTTCACTTTCTCACTATCTCCTTTTCAAAAGCACCCCTAAGCCTTAACATTTCCACTTCATAAAGGGATCACCTGACTTGGCTGCATCTTTCCTGTTGGTTTAATGTGTCATTATCTACCTCTTTTCTACGATTGATTGGGCCTTTGGCTTTGAAACAGCTAGGTGGCACGGTTACTAGAACACTAGGCCTGGAGTCAGACCTGAGTTCAAATCCTATCTCAGACGCTTACTAGCTATGTGATGCTGGCAAAGTCATTTAACCCATTTGCCTCCCTTAGCCTTTGTTTGTCTCAGTTTCCTTGCCTGTAAAATGGAGATAATTATAACCCATCCCAGAGTTCTCATGAGTGTCGAACGAGATAATATTTGTAAAGTCTTTTGCGAGTCTTGTAGCACCATGTAAACTCTAGCTGTTAATTCTGCATATGCTCCATTTGCTATCATGCCTCTTAAAATGTCATACCTGGAGATAAATACGATGTTCCAGAGGTGGTCTGCTTCCTGTGACCCAAGTGCTTCTGGTAGTGTACCTTCGATAACTTAATATTACATTATTGCCTCATGTGACTATAATGGCCAGTTTTTGCTTCTTAGTGTTACAAGAATTTTCAGGGTCCTTGCTAGCCACTGCCCGAATAAGCTAGCACAAATTACAAAGAGACAGATATGCTGCACTTTCTTTATCTACTCAAGAGTATGATACACCCTATCAGCAGGGGACGGACATGTGTGTCTCACAATTCCACTGATGACATATCTATAGTCTCTCCACCTGAGCTACTTGACTTAGCGTTTTTGCTAAGATCAGGGAGGTCCCATTGACCAGTTTACGTAAGAGTTTTGGGGGGAAATGAGGTAAGGAAAATCAACAGGAAATAGCACGTTTTTAGCAGAAGAAAAAGGATGCTTAAACTATTCCAAAGGCCTTTTGCACAGCCATTTACAATAGAACAGAGAGAGCAGTTGTTGTTCATCTTTCATTTTCAAAAAAAATTGTCAGCCTTCACAGTTTGTTCTAAGGAAAGACAAATAGAATTAGGTTCTGTCCATGTTTTTAATTTCTCTCACAAGCTGGCAACATGCATTACATTACATGCGAGTTACAGTCCAGAACTGGGCCCCCCCACGCCTGGGGCCAGTCTAGAACTGGCTCAATTTGGGGGGTGGGAGTACAGAGTTATATGCCCTTCGAAGTGTAGGTGTTCCCAAGGGGTGCCGATCAACTCTGATTGGTCAATACCCTGGGAGGCAGGCTATATTAAAATGAGGGTCTTGGGGCACCTGACTCGGGCCACTTAATCTTGGTCAAAGAGACATCAACTTCCAAATCAGCTGTCTTAACAAAAGGAAGGAACTGACATTTCCCAGCCCTGTCTGGGCCACACAATGAACAGGAGTAGAGCCATTAGATTAGATAAAAGGGAATGGGGGAAGCTCTGAGTTTCCAAGATAATGATTACCAAGAAAAATCATTTTTCACATTCCTCCATCTGACTATAATGAAAGGCATAATCTTCTCAATGAATCACTAACTGATATGGTTAACACTTCATCAAGGGTAAAAATATGGGAAGGGGCGGGAGAAATTAAGCACACATTGACAAATCAAAGGGGGCAATCCCCTTTTCAACAGACAAAAAGACTCAAAGGGAAAAAGCAAGCAATAAATAAATTGTCCATTTAAGGCTCAGGAGTCTCATCTCATACAGCTGTCTGGTTTTGGGAACATGATCTGAGTGTGGTTTAAGCAGTCTCCAACAGACTATCTTCTTAAGACTCCTTGTAGAAAAATCCTCTTTCTTTGTTAAAATCTACAAAATTGATCTTAATACAATTTTAAATTATCTTGCCAATAACCAGGTCAAATAATGAAAGTTAACTCAACCTTTATGTCTCTATTATTATAAAATCGATATTGGAACCTTGGCCAGTTGTCATGTTGATATATTTAAAAAACTCAAATAGAAACAAAAAAATTAGAACCCAATTTTTACTTTGCATTATTCATTCATTCCCCCATCAGGAGGGTGAGATTCTACTAAAGAATTAATAACAGAAAAGTTGCCAGATTAACTACCATTGTAACAAAAGGTTTGGGGACAGTATACTGGGTAATCAATTTTGAAACAGTACATATCAAGTAAGTAATTTATAATAAAACAACTTCAGCTTCTAGCCATGTTCAAATAAATAACCCTTAATTAAAGTGGATGCTTCTTTTAAGGCATTCACAAGATAGATGAGCCATTCTTCCTCCAAAATTAACTAATTTTACTAAATAACAGAATTATATCCTGATTTCACAAGTCTAATTATCCTCATATCATTATGAGGACTTTAAGGACCCTAACTTATACAGGGATATATACCAGTAACAGATGTCAAGGTTAAATATTTAATTTATTACTAGTTGGGACTAAAATTCTAGGCCAAACAGCTCAATCTTATCCTTGCATCTTACTATAGTAACCTCAGATGTTCCAGTATCAATCTATTATTTGATAGATTTAATATTGTGTTTACAAAACTTTTTTATTATAAAAATTTGCCATAAAAAGAATAGGAATATAAGTATAATAAGGGAACAGTGTTTCCCTAACTTCATGTCAATTCCAGGCAGAAGTTATATAAATGGCCAATCGCATTGAGAAAGGATTAAAGTCTGCCAGGTGGGATATTCATATTGGGGAAATTGAGTCAGGAGAATCCTGCCTCAGCTCATTCGGGAATAGTCATTCTCCCAACTTTTCCCATGAGAACACCCTCTGCAGTTCATAGATACAGTTCACTGACCCCACAGGGTTGCTGGCTTCAGGTGATTCAATAGCATTCCTTGATAACCATACCTGGGGTCAGACTCAGAATAATGTCAGTTAACAGTCCCATAAGGTCTTAAATAGCAAGTTCCAATAATCAGTGTTTCGGGTATGTGACTATAATCTGACATTGGTTGGAAACATTTTTAAGGTGGGTCTTAAGTAGTTTGCATACATTCCTACACATGTTCTTGTTCCTGATTAAATGACAAACATAAATAAAATCAAATTTACCATTAGGATAACACAAGATAGTTCATAAGTTACGCTGCTTCCATTGAGCTGCTGACTCTGACTCTTGTTCTCTGAAAGCACCAATTTAAGGCCAATTCAAAGGATACAACAAATCTAGGAATGAAATTAGAAAATTCACAGTAGCTTTGGACATAATTGTTATCCATATCAAATTATTACCACAATAAATTAGCTTGCAAATGGAAATTTAGTAGGCCTTTTTAAAAATCACACACAAAAATTTTGCAGAACATTTCTTTGTAAAAGTATTTCCTTTTCTTAAAAGCAGCTTACAAGTAGAGCACCGGCCCTGGAGTCAGGAGGACTTGAGTTCAAATTCGGCCTCAGACACTTGACACATGTACTAGCTGTATGACCTTGGGCAAATCACTTAACTCCAATTGCCCTGCCCCGCACCAAAAAGCTTACAATTCATCCTGATGTTACTATAACAAACCAAATTCCTAATTACCACAAAATTCCTAGTTACCTAAATTATCTAGTCAAAAAGGTGTTTGTAATAAGGACACATTTACTGAGTAAGAATTCCACAACACAAAATTCTTGCACGGGGTTGGTAAGAATTACAAAGGAGATTTTGCAAGGTCTTTTCTGTGTATAATTGCCAAGTTTCCTTTCACAAAAATACTTTTGTAAATACTTGATTAAAACAGTAACTCCAAATTGCATAGTTAACAATCTCCCAAATTCATAAGTGATAGGAAAATAATTTTAGCTGAAACTTCCTTTTAAATATAGGCGAAACTTGGGGAATTTATGATTTCTTAAATTACAGTACTTCAGAATACCACAACATAGGGTTAGATAGAATGACCTAACAAATTCCTGGCTCATTCATTTTTTTCTCTGAGTATGTGTCGGTAAGGCAAAATGGGCTCCTTAGCACTTCAGCAGTTTGGCTTTTGTTTACTTTGAGTGATTCAGCTGTTTCATTTAATCTTGCTAAGTGCTAAGCCCCTGGCCCAAAGCCCTATCAGGTGTGAAACTTGTGTGGGTGTAGATTGATGACTTAAGAGTGGCCAACTAGGAACCAATTGCCTCTGGTCATTCAGCTGGGGCTTGAGGATGCCAGAGGCTCAGCTGCGAGGAGAGGAGAGCCAAGAGACAGCTACAGCTGAAGCTGAAAAGAAGCAGGAGCTGCGGAAGCAGAGCCGACCCATGTGTGGACCCAGGAGTGTGAGCAAGGACTTGAGGCCAGTGAATATGATTTGTTTTAATGCCATCATGTTTTTCTGTGGCCTCCTGGTTACTCTTGTGAGATGGGCTTATTGGGCCTGGAAGCTTGTGATCAAAGTGTCGAAATGGGGAGGCTGGTTCGTGAATCTGTTACTGTGGGGCCTAAATAAATGTTTTGATGCCTTCTACTTAGAGAATCTTGCGGTTTCGAACCATTCAGATATATACATGATTCTCTTTGAGATCATAAATTCGGCCTTCCTATTACAGAGTATAATTTTTAATCTAACAACAACTAGCTTATAAGAGAAATTTCTTTTCTAACAACATAAAGTGATACAGTTGTTACCAAATTCCACAATATAAGAAAATTTAGAAATGCAACAATACTGTAAACAATTATCATGTACTTGAACTTGAAACAAAACCAATCACCAATCAGGTGACCTTAATTTAGTTGGATATGCTTCCAAATTGCCTTACACAGAAACTCATTCATCTCATCACCATTTGCATACTGATGACATCTAAGGAAACCCATATAAAATTACCAAGTATGAAGCAATTACATTTAATTAAACAGTTAATATTCAGATAGCATTTGCCCTATGCCAAGGGCTGTGCCAAGCACTTTACAATCATATGATCCTCACAACATCCCTGGGAAGTAGGTTCCATTATTATCCCCTTACAGAATAGTAAACTGAGGCAAATAGAACTTTCTTGGGACCATACAGTTAATAAAATTTCTTAATGCCAAACAATATCTTTTTGTGCTTAATCCTGATAGGAAGAGCACACTCAGATGCTGTTCTTATTCCTTCAGGGCAGATTTTTCACTTAAATCAAATCAAATCTAGATCTATAATTGTGAATGGTAAACATTTTAATTTTTTAAAAGTCCAATACTCTTTGCCCTTTATGAGAAAATATTATCCACAAATTCATACATTCCCTTAAAAAATAAGTGGTGACGATTCCCAGCTCTGAATAACCTTTTTTTTTTTCTTCCTTAACAGCTGAAGTCCCATCTCCTTTTGGAGGCTTATCAGATAAAGAGCTGCCCTAAGCATTCCAGCTCCCTATTCCATTTGCTGAGAATTTCAGGCTGTATATACCTGGGAATGCATATAAAGTTTTACAAACAGTTTGAAATCACACCTGTTTTCATCAAGTTAGCATTAAATGTGCTGGGCTAATATTCTAAGAATAGGTTGTACTGCTACCTTTGGCCCAGGCAGAGACCTAAAGAATTTGATTTAATGCTGATAGGATGTTGCCAGTTTCCCCAGGCAGAAGCTATGAGAGCTTCCAGAGATAATAATTTAATAACTGACTGCCTAAGTAACACAGTTTTCCATACTCACCCCCTTTCGGTCCTGCTTCTCTGCACCTGTTACAATCCAGAGGGAGTTAATGCCTAATAATTTACAAACCAAGAAAGCTGTTTTTCTCTCACACCCTTCATAAACAGCTTTTATAATGTTAATATACATTTTAAACTAAACACTGAAATTCTAAAGTTATTGCATTTAAGTCTATGATACAAAAGTCCTGATAAAAATGTCTTAAAAGACTAAAGAACTTATTTTTGCAGTTTTAAACACAGCTTGGTCCAGATCTTATCAGCATAAAGCTGATGCTACCTGCGTCTACCTTCCAACTAACTTCTGGGAGAGTCTCATCCTACTTTTTAATTGCATTACTTATTATCTAACTTTATTCTTGTAACTCCAATTTGGCCAGTTTTGGGACCCTTCCCCCCCCCCCCAAAAAAAAGTCTTAATCTCCTGTTGAAAGCCTAAGGTAGGAGTTCTTTCCCAATGCTATCTCTAATTACAGACCTTAGAAGTTTTTCTGGCTGCATTTTTAAGTCTTTCAGCACAAACATGACAGTCACAGACAGACACAATGACAAGACAGTGACAAGGCAAAGTGCTCACAAATCTAATTTTCTTGTTGGCGTTTTAGGCTTAGTTTGTTTTTAAGATAAACCAATTTAGAATTAGAATTTTATTTTATTTTTTAGATTGGTAAAAATTCAGTTATCTTTATTATACTAATCTAGACCAGTCAAAGGAACCCCAATGGGGCCATCATAATTCAGGATTATCTTTAGTCAATTGACACCAGAACTGGCAATATTTATGGTCATCAGATTGATAGTGAGGCGGCAGTTTTGTTAGCCAGATCCCCAATTTTGGATTCTGACTGACCCATAGCCAAATTATAAAGGATACCCTTACTTTCCAGGAGACCTGTCTTGAGGTCTCTATCCCCAGACCTACTTGGAGAGAAAAGTGGACTGCAACCTAATACAGGGAGTCCAAGAGATGAGGAGCAGCGATTTTAGGGATAAGATTCACTCACCCTTCAGGGTTGGAACTTCAGGAGAAAAGAGTCCTGTGGGTGCCCAGTCTCAGCACCATCAGGGGTGGGGATGGGGGCGGGAAGAGTTCGGCCTCCAAATCCCAGTCCAAATCTAAGTCACATGGCACCATTAAAATGTCAGCCTCCGCAGAGTTTGTTCTAAGGAAAGACAAATAGAAATAGGTTGTGTCGACATTTTTAACTTCTCTCACAAACTGGCAACATGAACTGCATGGGATTTACAGTCCAGAACTGGCTCAATTTGGGGGGTGGGGGTGGATATTCCCAAGGAGTGCAGTACACTGGGAGGTGGGCTATATTAAAGTGAGGGTCTTGGGGCACCTGACTTGGGTCACTTAATCTTGGTCAAAGAGACATCAACTTCCAAATCAGCTGTCTTGACAATAGGGAGGAATCAACATTTTCCCAGACCTGTCTGGGCCACACAATGAGCAGGAATAGAGCCATTAGATTAGATGAAGGAGGATGGGGGAAGCTCTAAGCCTCCAAGATAATGATTACTAGGAAAAATCATTTTTCACAAGACAAATGACATAGTGCGATGTCTTGACTTGCCCATGAACTGGATTAAAGTGAGGCAGAGCTGTACAGTCATCAGCCTCACTCTTTCTTCCAGAGTCATCAAAGTTCAGTGGCAAGACAAAAGTCAAGACGACTGGCAATAGCATAGGATACAGTGGATGATGCTGGCATCTTTCTAGGTCTGACCAAGCTCTAGGCACTCCACAGCACCTGTTTCTGCCACCCTCATGGAACATTGGAACAAATTGTTCTCATATGTCCATTCTGCTGTGGAGGAAGTCTTCACATGCTTGGTGTCGACATCTACCTAACTCACCAATGGGTGTGAGGCCCATCAGTTACCCTCAACATGGTTTAGCCCATCTGCCAAGACACTTTTACTGGGGTGTGGCCACTGGGCATGATTTTGTTGTTGTTTGTCCTTCATTCTTGAAGAAGACCATGGCATCAGGAAGGTGATGCCATGACTTGCAAGTCAATTGGATTCAAGTAAGGGAGGGCTGATGTAGATCCCTAAGGATTAAAAATGATATTAAGGGTTGCTTTTTCAGTGCCTTGTGAGGCCCCTCCTGAGCCTGAGGGTATCCTAGAGTCCCTTTTCCTTATCTTGGAATACCATAAAACTTCTCCCTTATCCTGGACCACAAAATTCCTTGTCTCCCTCATCTTGGGTCATAAATTTTCCCTTGTCTCCCTTTTCCTGTCCTTATGAAAAAACAAGCCTCTGTCCCTCTGTAAATTGCTAGTCCTTCCAGGGCTAACCTGCTGCTTTTGTGTCAATAAAGCTCCCAATAGGGGGGCGGAGCCAAGATGGCGGCTGGAAAGCAGTGACTGGCATGAGCTCCCCACCAAGTTCCTCCAAAAACCTATAAAACAATGGCTCTGAACCAATTCTAGAGCTGCAGAACCCACAAAGTGGCAGAGGGAAGCAGGGCCCCAGCCCAGGACAGCCTGGATGGTCTCTGGGTAAGGTCTGTCCCACAGGGACCTCCCAGCCCCCAGCCGAGGGGAGC